>CM053268.1:57017977-57750477 GCA_028583415.1 Protea cynaroides
GGCCGGGCCGAGCCCAGCTAGGCTCAACCCAAGGCCTCAACCTTGCTCCAGCTCGCCTGGCCTTGATTCAGGGCTAGATTCCCAGCCCTAACCCACCCTTAGGGCCAGTTTTCTTAGCCATGCCATGTTCAGGTTTAGGGTGGCGGGCCAGGGCTAAGGGTGCCAATTTTATACCGAAATCGTATATCAAAACTGGTACCATACCATTTAGACCCATACTGATGTACCATCTTCTATCTGGTACAGTAATGGTTTAAGTTTTGGTACCGTATTTCTATTCGGTACAATATCGTACCCTACCGGTATACCAATGGTACATACTATTTTATACTGATTTTTATATCATTTTTTATATTGTTTATACCAATTTATATACTGTATACCGATTAAAAAATAATAGGGATTTTTAAGATGAGAAGTGTTCAAGTGGTACATATATTTTTTTATAACATACAGTATAAAAAACAAAATGAAAAAAATTAAAGATGACAAGTGTTCAAGATGGCACCGAATTAAAACCATATTTCATACCGAATTAGAAACTGAACTTAAACCTTTTTGTACCATATAAAAATCGTATTTCTATTTGATACGATAATGGTAATGGCTTTTTTTCTTGTACCATACTGAACTGTACCAGATTATTAATATCGATCGTACCGATTGACACCCTTAATTAGCCCGAAAAGTCAAGCTGACATGGCCAAACCAGTTTGAATGTGAGGAATTTTCTTTATCCTATATGAATCCCTCTTTCTCTCTCTCCCTCACACAGACAAAGACAGAGAAACACACCCCTCCTGTGTGCACAATCACATGCTCGCTGAAGTGGTTACATATCATGTGCGCGAGTCGATGAAGGTACCTTGGCGAGGAAAACAATTTGGTATAGTAATTGCTTCAAACACGCGAGACGCATATGAATGCAGTGGAAGAAAGAAGGAAGAAGACAGAAACAGCAGCCTAAGCTACCAAACTGAATAATGATCATAAGCCATGTTAGCAAGGGGAGAAGATCCCTGTTGAAGCCCTTCTTATCTAACGGATCTAGCTAGGTTGAATCGGTAACCACATATGTAACTTATTGTACTTCCCTTTCTTATGCAGAGGATCCCAAATTCAGGTGTTACATCATGGGTTCCACACTTCCACACGCTATAGCCCACACCCCTGTGGCCACGGGGTCCCGGTCACGTGATATGGCTCATGGGTTCAAACGTTGACCCTCACGGGTTCCACATTAATTTTATCCTTAAGTTCCTCCAAACCCCATCATACCCACCCCCACCTCCACCCCCACACCCACTCTTACAAACAAGAAAGAGAGGGGGGTGTTTAGGTCATTAAGTTTAGCACGTAGAAATAAAACCCACCCCAAGGGGATAGTTCACTTGGCAAAAGATCAACACCTCAAAATGAAGAGATAATGAGTTAAATTTTTTTTGGGGTTTTATCTATCCAAAAAAATAAAAAAAAATAAAAAAAAATAAAACCCATTTGCTTGCTCTTCTTCTAAGTTGAAAATTATGGTAAAAGAAGGTTGTCAGGCTGCATGGAACATGAAAAATCTCACCCCTATTAGATGCCTTAGCGTTTACGAAGCATTTACTCTCATTTGTCTGTTTTAGTGTATGGGCCAGGCAATCTGACAATGGTCCCCTCTTTTGAAAATATATATACAAATTTATAGGGCAAAAGGTTTGGTGTACGACCATGTACGTATACGGCTATAATCAGCCATTGGATGGGACAAAAAGTAGAAAGTTTAATTCCAAAAATGACCTCCCCTACCGAATGAATGGCTGCTGCTCTTACCAAGCACATGCACTATCCGTGTATGAAAACTATCCCCAATTTATATTCTATGTCACTATTGATAATAATAATCTATATATTTATAAGCTTTCAAATTTCATTAGTCTTTTATAGGGACAAACATTAATAAAAATAAAGAAGGGTTTTGCTGTCTGGCTGCATGGTCTTTGTGCCAGCACGAAGTCAATAAGAATGCTCCTACATAATTATTTTACTGTCTCATGTGAGAGGACACAAGGGGATGCTGCCATAAAAATAATAGTAATTACTGCAACAGTAATGAAAAAAAAATCTATAATAATGATAATGTTTTATTTAACTTTAGTTTGATATGATGCATCGAAATTGGGGAGTAGATAAGTTGCGAAATGAGAGGCTTTGTCAGTGCAAGTCTTTTTATTATATGACTTAAATTACTACAGGTCCTTGGAAAAGGATACCTTGGAATCAATCCAACCTATGGTTGGTCCACAAACCAAAACCTAGAAAGAAGAAGAAGGAGGAGGAGAAGAAGGAGAAAGCAAAGTGGGAAAGTGCTAGCAAGAAAGACAAGAGAGGTTCTAACTTCCAAGTAGTCTATTACATAAGTAAGCTCCTAATTATGGCTGCTTGGGCACTACTGGTGTCTGAACTGGCCAGTAGCTCTGATAGTCGCTCACTAAGGTCATCCACTTCTCTGTGTAAGTTCCTGATGTAGTTGCATGTCTCTTGTAGCACCTTAGCTGCTGATACCTGAACCCAAATTAAACCATTAATTAGTTCACTTAAAGTGGAGGTTGATGGGAAGGGATTGGGCCAGAAAACATGAGGTTGTGGGTTGTGGGTATGACCCAACTTGGCATACCAAACCAAAAGGGATAAGGAAGACCACACAAAAATAATAGAGATAAAGAAGAAGAGAATTTAAAATCTACCCACCCACCCTGTCTGAGCGCCTGTCACGAATCTCAGGCAGAAGTTGCTGTAACTTGGAAACAAGATCATTGATCTGATCATCTGTGATCCTGGAACTCCCCGACTGCTGCCTTGAACGAGAGCTTCTGTTAGACATCTTTAAAGGGTTTTCTAGTGTGTCAGAAACCCAGTTAAGATAGATTGAAGAGAAGTCAAGAGGACAAATGGTCCGAAGGGAGAGATCTTGTCAGAGACACAGTTAAGATGGAGAAGAAGAGAATGTCAGATAAGTTATGGGGCAGATAAGGGAGCTTGGTAGCTGAAGAAAAAATGAAGAAACAGAAGGAGATGAGCACAATAACACTAGTGTGTTGGGAGTGAAGATGACAAGTGCATGGGACTTGGAAGAAAGCATTGGTCTAGACTTGTCTTTAAATAGGAATACATGAGAGAGAGAGAGAGAGAGAGAGAGAGAGACGCCATACCGTCCCTCTCTTTGTGTCTCCAAGTTGGGGTTTGATTTCAAGTGGGCTGGGTGAAATGTGCTTGGTTTTGAGCTAACCCCGGGCCTATGTGTCAGATTGAACATGTACGTAAGTCCATATTATTTTATTAGTTTTGTCTCTATGTAACCGATCTGGTTACAATCATCCATTATCATCGGGTGTTTGTACGTTAGGTCTTAACATCTCATCCTCTTAAATACTAAAATATTTCTCTTATTGGATGCGGGGTGAGGATGTTATCATCTCCTTATATTCAAAGTGACAAATAAAAAAAATATAAAAAATTAAGTTTAAAATGTCGGTTTGAATGTAACCACCAACTCGGCCTGCGACATCCAATAAAAAAATAATTTTGATATTTAAGAGAATGAGATGTTAAGATCTAAACTAAAACTATGGAGTATTAAACCCATATGGTACTGGATGCAGGTTTAGGATGCCATCATCTTAGTTACATTCAATCAGAGTCATTATAATGAAAAATAAAACGAATTAATTTAAAGGGTCAGTTTGGATGTAACTATTAAGTTTTCGTCTCAAAAGTTTGAATTGGTAATTGGAGGGACTCTCATATATAAGGCATTCAAGGTTCTAGTCTCTAAGCAATGTGGAACTATTCCGAACACTCCTCTTTACATGTTGCTTCTTTTCTGGGTGGCAATACACGTGTCATGTGGTCTCTTTTTGGGTGACCATACGGAGTGAACCTAGAACTCTAATACCATGTATGTCAAGTTTCTATTTTAGAAGTTTGAACTAGTAAATAGAGGGACTCACATATATAAAGCACTCAAGGTTTGAGTCTTTAAGCAATGTAAGACTATTCCCAAAAGTAACTACCATCTCAGCCTATGACATCTAATAAAAAAATAGTTTTAATATTCTAGAGAATCAGATGTTAAGATCTAAACTATACCCATGGAGCATTAGACCCATATATTTGAAAATTGTGGAATACATGCATGCGGTAACTCACATAGTCTCTCTCCCCCTCTCTCTCTCTCTCTCTCTCTCTCTCTCTTCTTTCTCGCAGCTCTTTTCTTGAGCAAGAGTATCTACGTTGACCAGTCAGATTCAAGCGTCTTAACCCCCGGATCCTTCCCCTTCTAGGCACCAACATGACACGTGGAGTATAATAGTCTCATGTGTCAACACCGACCGGATTCCTCGGCAACGATTTTGACTATTTTATAATCTCATTTTCAAGGTTCCCTTTCTCTTGAATTTGTTACAGTTTCCTTGTTGGTTCCTCATTTTTGGGATACGTTACAGTAGTCTCATGCCCATTCCTTCTCTACACCATTATCTCTTTATTAATGTTTTGCTGATGAATAATTATTATGGTATAAATCATGACCGTGACCTAAACTATTGTTCGCAACTTTGTACGAGGAAAACTGAAGGAACTCAATAATTTAATTGTATATATATATATATATATATATAGAGAGAGAGAGAGAGAGAGAGAGAGATTCCGGAAGAGGCTTATTTACACTCTTTATTTTTGTTTTGAGGAAAAACTGTTGTGAGATTTGAAACCCATGATTATTAGGCCACCATAGAATAATCTTACTGTTGTACCAAGATCGGGAGTGGTTTGCAAATTTATTCAACTAAAATCGAAGTTACAAAGTTAATGGTTTAACAACTTAATTACTTGGCCCAAAATTTTTGCTTCCTCTATTGGCAGTGGAAGATAAGGGAAAACTTTTAATGGATCTTTACTTTGGGATTCTTTTGCCATGATAAATCTAATTATAAAAGGTCGTTTACTGGGTACTTCTATTGGGGGAGGTAGGGTGGGGAGTGCTTTTGTAATGTGAAAAGTTGATACACTATAGGTATTATTTTGAAAAGGGAAAAAGATTCTAACAACACTATTGAGGGATTCTTTGAAAAAATTTCTCAGATAAATCACACCATATATGTCTCCTCATGGGAGTTTTTCCCATGACCTATTTGTGCATTGTGGGGTAATCTTCTTCTCCCTTTTAAAAATTTGTTTTCACTCATGGCTTTATTCCAATATTTTTGTGAAATATCTCAAAGTTAACAAATAGTTCATAATTGGCTAATTTTCTTCCTTTTAGATTTCAATGTAACTTAATCTTACTAAGTTAATATTACATTCATCCATATAATTAATGGGAAAGGGTTTCTTATATTCGGTTGTGTAACTCCTGCACTTGTAGTGAGATCTATAGGAATGCATGTACATGTATCCAATTTGGGGGGTTAGGTGGTCATTTCACTCATTCTATGTTTGGATACAGATACACACTGCCAGACATGAATCTTTCCCCCCATAATGAATATACAAACATGTTTTTTGGAGGACAAGAAATATTTAGGAACATGAGCTTCTATGTGTACACAATGGAAGTATTTATATATATATATATATATATATATATATATATATATATATATATATATATATATTGCTAAAGTTCAACAAAGAATACATTAAAAAGAATTAATAGAATTAACTTCTAGACATACTCAAATAAAGAACAAAACCACGAGTCCATAATGCAATCTTTGGCATTGCCATCAACAGAGAATAAAACTCATTAAACAAGACAACACTAAATTGAACAACAGAAGCGTGGGCATTGTTGAGCATCCCTAGACACTTCAAAACTCCCCCCAAAAAAAAAAAAAAAAAAAAAAAAAAAGGAAAACACACGATGCTTCTCCAAATGTTTAGACAATAAATCCATACATTGTTAGTTTCCCTGAAGCAACGAGTAATTTTCCCAAAGATCAAAGATAAGTAAGCCATGTAACGACGCCAAAGAGAAAGACATTGCCAAGGCACATTTCTGCTTTGAATACACATAAACAACCGATGAAGAGTCCACCCAGATCCTTTGATAATCCATTGATTAAGTGTGCTTAAACCCCAAGAAAAAGGTTAATTTAAATATTTTGAAAATAAAATGCATAGATATCTAATGAATGCATTATAAGGTTTCCATATAATCTAAAATATCTATGACATAGTAATTTAGTTGGTGCTCAAATTTTATTAATATGTTGTCATAGTAATACGTTACTAGTATATTTAATACTTATTTGAATATACATACTTATTTTGCATCTTTGGTTGTACGAAGTTTGATATTTATTGGAACACATGGTTGAGGTGGAATAAAAAAACTTCATATGCAAGCTAGTTCAAGCCCTCCACGTGACTCCAAATGGTGGGACGCTATTATTAAATGAAATGAATCTTTAATGGGGCCAAGAAAATGGCATGTTTTTTACCCAAAAATAAATAAAATAATAATGAAAATGAATCCTCTTAATTACTTTTGAATGTTTCTAGAAAAGAAAAATGGCAAAAAGAGAAACTTCACTCTGTCACATGGTGTGTTTCCTCATAAATAATTTAAGAACATCAATGTAGCCAAAATGCAAATCCTTTTCAATCTGCCAACTAAACTATGACATGTAACTCCTGTGGTCACCTGAATTTCTTACAGTGGTGAGATGTGCTTTTCTTCAAATCATCTTTGGATTTTAGGAATGGACAAAAGGACCCCACAAACGGATACTTATTAAGAGATGATGAATTGGGTCCTGGGGGGAAGATAATGTTCTTCAAATATCTCATGCATGAAGCCATGCAAGGTAAGAGCGAAACCCCAATATAATATAGATCAAAGGCACGTGAAAGAGGGATATATATTTAGCATATCTGAGCGGTGGAATTTCCCATGAAAGTCGGTTTATAGCAGCAAACCCGCAGAGAAAAAGAGAAACACAGTGATTTGATTGATACCTTCCTTTCTTCAGTTGTTGGTTCTTCTTGGATTTGTTGCTCTGTTAGGTGGACTTCAACTGATATCATATATGCCAAAAGCCTTTAACAGTACAGTTCATGAAACGCGTCAAAAACTCAATACATAAGATGATTATACAGTGAACCAGTGGCTTCATAATCTGCTTGAGATTCGGGATAAAGTGATCTTTTTTTCTGACTGCATTTCTTGAACATGTTAGCCAATGTATCTGTTGATATAAAACAGATAAGATCAAGGTGGATAGGACGACAGCTTTTATTTCTCCCACTCCACTCCAAGACACAGCTCGCTATCGAGTCCTTCAAACTCTTTTAAAGATGAATCTGAGTCAATATTGCCTATCTGGCTTAAACTGCGGAGCTAAAGGTATCTCTATATTCTATACTCTCGAAACAGAGGCGCTGATTAAGGCCGTAGTTAAGGCTCTTCTGTCGCATGCATGAAAGTATCCACGAGCTGGTCACGTTTACAGCACCATATGGTGAATGATGCCAACCAGGCAGCCAGTTCATCGGTTAGCTATAACTCTTTCCCTACACACATGGTGCATACCATGTTCTAAATTTAGGCATTGAGTACGGAACCATTCATGTTCAAAATTCAGATCACTGTAAGTATAGATCCAATGGAAAATCAGTACGTGTGTTCCAACTTCATGAAAATAGTATTAAAACAAGGTAAGATTGGGTCGGCCAAGTCCAAAACCAATACGAATGAACCAGTCCATTTACATAGTGCATACAGAAGTAAAATCATGTTGGGAGTAAGATGCTGCCTTGTATTCGGAATGCATTGGTGTATGGGGTTCATTATGAAGGGCTTGAGGCCATGAGATTCTTAGGGCTATATTGGTATTTTAGTAAATATAGTTATATAGTTAGGTTTCAATATAAATTGTAGAAAGAATTTTCTATAAGACAAGAGGAGTGAGGACATACAACACCCTAATCTCCACTGATAGTGAAATATTTTTCACTTCCACTATGGAAGTAGATAGAAAATTTTGCCATAACGTTAATCTTTGCATTGTATGATTGTTTCTTTTTATTTCATTTTATTTTTCTACCCCATGGTTATGGCTCCATCTCTATGTAAGTCATATCTAATGGAGGTATTTATAACATTAGAACTTATCATTATGATCCCGGGCAACTAGTAACCAAGACAAAGCCCATTTGTTTTTTGCCCAGTTCAAAATTTGTCTTGAGAGCGTGGATTTATCTCACGATATCAGAACAGATATTTGTATTGATTTCGGTATTGGACACGGGTATCGGCCAGTATCGTTTAAGTACTAGTATTGGTCATTTGCTGATGTGGCTTACCTTTTCAGTATCAGCCCTTATCAATCACGTGTTAGCCAATATCGATCACGTGTCAAGCCAATATCAATCCATATCGACCTGTATCAACCCATTTCTTAAAATTAATGCTCTTACTTCAACTTCATTTTGTGATATTAATCACTCAATATCATAGGTTTGAAACATATACATATACGGAGAACTGCACCTTGTTATTTTAATTAATAAAATGTAGACTTTGTTACTTTAAAAAAAAAAATTTGGAGAAAACTGAACAACTTAACTTGACAAACCCAAAAAATTTGAGAACTGCAAGAAATCTTTAATTCCACTGACATGCATGGGAATTGATTAATTAAATAAAAACAAGTGCAAACATATAGAATCGAGCCACTAATTCAAACCCACTGATTTACCCTTTCCTGATACAGAAGGTTTCTTTTATTTATCATTTTCCGGGTTTCCATAAAATGATATTTCAGACCTTATCAAGCCCGACAGCATGTCCTTTCTACATTGTGATGGGCTATTTCTTCCTGATGAGCTACTTGTTCTGAAACTATTGTTATTATAGTACTGTGGTTCCTTTGCTTATGTTCAATATTCCATAGTTTATGATTATCTTAATACCAGTTGAACTCCACTTAGTGTTAATACAGTTGATTACGACCACTAATCAGAATGGACGATTAACAAAGGGATTGTGATCCTTTCAAACAAGAAGGGTTAACGTCCAGGCATACCTAGTCGGGAGATTTAAAAGATATCAATCCAACCAAAGCCAGGTCAATTCTAATTTTCTATCCTCGGCATTGTCATTAACAGAGAGGCAGGATCAACAAACCTTAGAGACCATGCAGAAAATAAAACCAAGGACCCAAGCTAGCATCCCAAAAGGAGGAGGGTTTGTGTCTTGCCGCAAACTTTGCCAAGTAGTCAGCCACCTCATTCGCTTCTCCAGTGTCTTCCAAAATATACTTGAAAGATCATATCAATGTGAACACAAAATAAAAATCACGGTTCATGGAGGAACACATCATGCATGTGTTGCTATGTACTGGCATTGTGAACAAAACCCATATCATATATTTGACATCCTTAATGATTTTAATTAACAGTTGAGAAATTTTTAACCTAACTGAACCCTCCTCTTTACCCAATTGAATTCCACGTTCACATTAGAACCTGTCACTGTGTTAGCATGAATCTTCATGAATATATACAAATTGCAGCAGCAACATTGGATATATGAAATTCATTAATGGCTTCTGCACAAAACATGGCTGATATGATATATTACAGGTATGATTAAAATAAACTCTTGAAGGATTCAAATCATAATGGAGTTGCCAGCGCGCATCACGGGTCACGTGAGGTTGATCCAATGGACAGAGAGCACCGTACTAGATCCCACGAGGAGTCGAGGAGTCCAAAGTATCTTTACCTCCAATCCAGTGGGCGCTCAGAACTCAAAATGACAGTTTAATGCAGAAGTGGTTTTAGACTCCAAGAAAGATTCAGTTATCCAGAATCCCATGCATCGTTTAATAACCTAAAGTTAGATATTTTATCTTTTTTTTTCCTCTCTCTCTCTTAGGTCGGTCAGGAATGAGGATCTTAGAAAGTTTGAGAACTGAATTACCCCTGTTTTGTTTGATCTTGTCTTTGATTATACCTCAGGTTTGAGAGAAGTGGGTTTAACTTTTTGTTTATTTTTTTTCCAATAAGTAAAATTTTATTGATTAAGAAAGATAATTCTTGATACAAGTCTAATTAGGAAAATACCTAACCCTTAATTTGGGAAGGATGCTGTCTAAAGCAAACTAAAGATATAACAAATTAAGGATACATTTGAAGGCGAGATAATATGAAAGCAAAACAAGTCGGTTGGACCTCAATCTGACTACTATATTGATCCCGTCAACCTTTTGGAATAGCCTTTCTATTAAGTTATAATCATTCAGAGTCGTCTTGCAAGACTCAAAACGATTGGGAAGCATTCGAACGTAGGTACTCTCAATTGATTCCACTCTTTTCATGCCAGTTAGTCAGCCTTAGAGAGTCTGTAATCTTTGAACTACTGCTCTAATGTCAACTAATATTGTGATTCCTAAAATCAGTCATCCCAATATTACTCAATATTGGTTGATATCATCGTTTCCCACACAACAGTTACATTGATCTTGATTTGAAAGGGCTTTCTCTTGGGGGTCTAATCTATCCGATTTGATAGCATATGTTCTTTATATTGGGAATAGTCTTGAAGATTTCAATCTCATTAACAATGTAGGACTATTCCTAATACTTTACACCTCGGTTCTTGTAGCCATCCTTGTAAGAGATACATGATCCATTATCACCATGATACCCATTGACATCAACGGAGATAATTCATTGGTTATCCACTTTTAGTTAATATTCACCTGAGAAATTAAAGAATTAGATGAAGAACAAAATAAAACGTGTTTTAGATTGTATAGATTGTATAGATTTTAAAGAATTCTAATATGACGGTTAAGTTCAATGTATAAACAGATATGTTAAGTTTAATTAATAATAATGGATGCATGGGAGTGGTACCAGGTTTATGGGGAAAGGTAGTCATAGAAAGTAGGAAAGTTTAGTGAGATAAAGAGGATATCAGGGGAGAAAGTACTGTTTAAGACAGCTTAAGACATAGGTAGGGAGGGATCTAGATTCTAGAAGTTAGAACCAGCGCACGCTTTGGAAATTAATAGCATGATTTGTTTGACTGATCTTCCTGAATCCTTCCATGGTTATCGAGGATTCGAGGGGCGAGATAGTAGGAAAACCGCAGCATTTTCTATATGGCTTCGTTACCAATCCCACCTGGTCCACCTCTTTCTTTATTCAGATTTTTTTTGCATCGATTCAACGAAACAAAGTTTACATAATATTAAAGCTACCTCGTGGGGGTCGTGATCATGAATAGTCCCACATTGAAGTTTGGGCTTTCAGTCTTCAAGCTCTATGCCCAACTATGCCTGCTGCATGAGTGTATGAGCACAATCCGCAGTAAAGAATGCCCTTGAAGTTCTGGAAAATTAATTCCAGATGGTGGAGGGGAAGAGAGAGATTGAAATTCAATTCACCTTTAATCATCACTCATGGAGTGTGAGATTCATTAGATATGGATGATGATGAGATTCTCCGAATAGTAAAATTCATGTAAACTATTCCCGAAAGATTGAAAAGAGTTGAAGGTAATTGTACTATTCCCGAGAGATTGGGAAGAGCTTAGGTAATTGTTGCCGTGGGTTCTCGTCTGGAGTTTCCTGGTGTTGACACATAGCAAATAGACAGCAGAGGGTGGGTTCGAAAGGTAAATTGTTTCCACTGGTTCTCGTTCTTAGTTTCCTGATGGTTACACCTGTCAAGATTGAAACAGATAGACAGCAAAGGTTGGTTGGGAAATTTTGTGGCCACTCCGATGTTTAAGCCAGAACTGATAACAAGCAGTATGGAGTTCTGTACAAAGAAGATACAAGCTCAAGTAGGGAGTATAAACAATTTGACAGAGAGAGTATTAGTGTAAAAATTGGGATCTGGCTATCTTCATTCTCGTCTTTATTTGTAGAGGTATGGAGTAGCATAGATTTAGGCATGATTAGAGCAGTTTCCCATGATTTCAAGTATGTGTCCAATACGGTATTATCTACCTCAAGCTGTCAAGGCGGTTTAGATATGAAAAGCTAGGATTCCTATGATCTAATCCCTTAAAAATAGAGGTCAGGCGTGGATAGAAGAACTCATAGGTCATCGGATGGTGATCTTGCGGTGGACTTCCTATAAATGCTTATGATACTCTAGCTTGGAGATATACTCGCTAGCCGCTCGTGGCTATATCAAGGAATCTTCCCTTATTGATGCTGGTCCGCAGTTATCCCTGAGATCTTGGGGATAACCTTTTTGCTTAATCGTCTCATGATGAGGTAGCAATCTACCAGCAAGTTTATATATGGACGGTGAAACATGTCACTTCTTCTTGTTAAAAATATGGCTGATTTGGAACTCACTAGGTACTTTAACCTTGTAAGAAGATGTGAGAAATTACATGTTACATGGGAGGTCTGGTGGAAACCACCAATGGGAAATTGGTGCAAAATAAATGTTGACGGATGTTCCTTTGGTAATCCAGGTGACTCTGGTGCAGGTGGCGTAATCCGGAATGACTCAGGGATGATATTATTGGCATTTGCAAATTATTTAGGAGATGGAACAAATTACAAATCCGAAATTACTGCTACATTAATAGGAATTAAGGAGGCTATCAGTATTGGCTACAAGAAAATATGGATTGAATGTGATGTGAAATCTTTGGTTACAAGTTTGCTATCCAAAAAACTTCCATGGTTTGGGTTGCAGTTTTGATTAAATTTGATTGAAAAGATGAAAGATAGATCTCTTAGAGTCTCTCATTGCTTTAGAGAGGCAAACACAGTTGCAAATGGGCTAGCTAATGGGTAGCTACTGAATGTAGATCGAAATCTTGGACTTATTGTTCAGATTTCATTGCTAGAGAGTCAGTATGGGACACTTCTAAACGTCCCAGATTTTGATTTTTGTAGCTTTTATCTCACTTTGATCTCCAGTTAGGTCCTCCTGATGGCAATGCCGAAGGTGAGCTCGTAAGCTCTTTTTAACTTTTTTTTTTCTCATCACTTAATATATTTACTGACTTCTAACAAAAAAAAGAAAAAAATAAATAAATAAATAAAGACAAATGTCGCATCTTTGTTGGTGGATGCCGTCGAACACCCGTCCTCCTTTGATTGGCTATTCCATTATTTCCCCATCAGTAATTATGTAAATGGACAATCCAAAATCCGAATTTGATTCACATTATATAATCTTGAAGGTTCTTGAAGATTTGAATGCCTCAATATATAGTACATTAAAAAGAGAATCATGAGACTAATAAGACAGCTGAAACACAGGGATTGAGATCGTTTTGGCTAGAAGAGGAAGGTCCGCATATCTCCATCCATATCTGATCCATTTACATCACTAATTATATGATTGGACACTTGGGCGGGTTTAACACCCAACTCTTCCAACTCAAAGAGTCGATTTCTGGTAGGATTTTTTGGGGGTTTTGGTTGGGGTGCTTTTGTTTGGAAAGTTGAAACTGAGGTCTCAGTTACTCAAAGACCACCTGAACCCATATATATAATCTGTTTGATAAGTTTCAGCACAGATTTGTAATTTCCAATGTCTTTTAATAAAGCTTTAAAAATTGAACTGAAATTCCATTATGGTAAATTTGGTTCAACGGTTGAAATTGCTAGTGTAGAAGTTGGTGTATCATTGGGTTGAACTGAGAATGCTCTGTTATTCTCAGGTTGGGCTCAGGCCCACCGTCTAAACCAGCCCAACTTCCTGGTCTCCCCCCTCTACAGGGCTATGAGGTATGTAACTACATGTTTGACATGAGAAGAGAAGGCTATATCTTAATGGAAAAAGATTATCCCCAGCCAAACAGCCTTTCTCCAGCCTTCTCGATGAGTTCGGATGGGTTGGAGGGGCTTGGTGCAAATACCAATGTATTGATATGACCTCAAAGATTATATCTTAATGAAAAATAAAATGAACAACTATCAACAAAATTATAAATATTGACAAAATTATACTAGATAAATTAACACTTCCAGACTACTTTGAATGTCAAGAAAAGAAAAGAATTATTATTATTATTATTATTATTATTATTATTATTATTATTATTATTATTATTATTATTTTGAAATAGAAGAGAGAGATAGTATGTACGTAAATTCATCGTTATATCATCATTACTTTTGTCTTCTTTTTTTTTCTTTTCTTTTCTTGCCATCAAAATATTTTAGGGTCCAATTTTTATAAATAAGTAGCTCCCATGATACTCTAATTACTTGTTAAGTTTGAATATAACTAAAATTAGACATTTGGTAATATAAAGCTTGGAAAATCCATCATTAAATATAAATAATTAAAAATACAAAAGAAATATAACAATAAATAACTGAATTTTACTAGGAAATGAGACTCTTTGCCCCTAGAAGAAAAGACGATCATTTTCCTCATTTAACACGCCCTCATACTTTGGGATGATCTTCATTCTTAATACGGTTCAATAACCCATCACATGATTTGGGTTAGGTTGGGCTGAACAAAACTTTGGGCCTAACCTTGGAATTAGTAACTAATGATTGGATCCAAACACTAGTCTATTAGGCCCAAGGGTATTTTTACCAAAAAAAAAAAAGCCCAAGGTTTAGCCCACGGAAGGATGGTCTATTTATAGTTTAAAACGAAGAAGATTGGAACGTAATCCTTTTTTTTATTTTATTGCTAATGATGGGTATCCAGACCTTTGGTCTGAAAAATCCCACGGGCCCATACTAACCCCATAATTGCATAAACCAGGTCATTCTTGTGTTGAATGAGGACCATTCCACTTACACGCATAGCAGAAAAGAAAGAGCACTTAACACCCTCATGAGAGTAGCCTCAAGGCAGTAAGAGGAGTCGAACTCAGTACCTTCCACTTCTTGAGGCGTAAACTCCTTGTCAACTCAAATACCCCATTGGGATTAGGGTCAGGATCTTCTGTAGCACTTTGGTGTAGCAAATTTGATCATGATCATTAAGAGTGCATCTAAAGATGTGACAGATGTATTCTCAATGATCAGGATGCACTCTGCTATAACAGAATGCTATAAACAATTTTTTTTCTTGGGGTTAAGATCAGCACGCAATCACCATATATTGAAATCATACGTGTTATTCAGAAAATATATATATATAGGAATCAAAGACGAAAAAGAATGCATTTATAAGGAATGAGAATGTAAATTAAAGTGCTAGTTGACATAACATGGGTGTGTCTGTACCCACCTTGTGTTTGTATATTCATTTGGTTGAGGGGGAAAAAATAGCAAAGGTATCTATAAAATTGTGTGAAAAGCAAACACGTGAAAGAAACAGAGACGCACCAGGATGAAATGATGGATAGACCCATTGGGTCTTGTACACCATAAAGAGCCTAAGAGTATAGGACGAACAACATTTCTAAGTGGGTCACACCTAATGGACCCGTTTTTAATAGACTGGTCTTGGACGGTGGAACTGGGAAAATGAAATGAGATTAGGACTTGAGGATTACTTGAGCGTGGACACTTGTGAGAAAGGGTGGGTGGGTCACCATAAAATAAAAATGAACAAGTACCCATTTGTTTCATTAGACTGATTCCTAAGCTGACCCATCAAGATCTAAAACAATACAACCAAAAATGGCCAACACAGATTTCAGCTTCTACCACCATCCATGACCCTATTAAAGAGCTGAGACATGTGTGACTTGTTTCCTTCTTTCATCTCTCACATCGAGTGGAGAGTGGGTACAGACGTACCATGTCTTATCTCCTCTGCAAAAGCTAGAGAGATGAGGAACCCACGCTCAAACCCACCCCCACAAGCTCCATTAATTTCCTTACCACTCGGTTTCTCTCATCTTTTTTACTTTCTAGCTTTCCATTTCTAGATTTTTTCAGCTTTTAAGTCCTCTCGTTTTTTCTTGCTGTCTAGGAAGATAATGCTGAGAGCTCTTTAAAAGTTCAAAGCAAGTCCCTTTTTTGTTTTTCCCCTTGGGTCAGTAAATAAAGGTTATAACTAATTAACTTTTTGACTCAGAGGTGGGACGGTTTGTCGGTATCTCAGTTGAGCACATCCGGTGCACCCGTACATGTATCAGTGTCTCTGAATCAGGGCCAAACGTATTGGGACTCTCATCCTTATGACATTTCCATTTTCTTTTTCCAAAAGATCCCCTTCCGTACGATAGATTGAGCCTATGCAATTACCAAAAGTTTTCTAGCTTGCATCTTCAAAAACTAGGGTTATGTTTGGATGTAAAAAAAAAATTGTATAAACAATAGTAATTGTTTCAATTGAAAATTGCATGGTCCGCTCTGGAAGTAAGATGGACCTGTAAACAGAGAAATAGAAAGAGAAGTGAGTGGGTTTTATAATCAATGGGACATTTCAATGCTTAAGTTAAATCTGAATACAAGTAGTTAAGAATTCACACAAGATGAGTTCCAGTTTATAAGTGAGGTTGTAATGAAAGTGTGCATAAAAGTAGGATCGTTTACCTTTGAGATTGTGTGTATTTATAGACTTAGGCATAGAGTGTGTACAATCGAATGTACCCCTGATTTAACCATGATTGTGCATGAGTCGGAGTACGAATGGGAATGGGAGTTCTCCTGGAGTTGGATATTAGAACATATGACAAGTGTCCTTGCATGGAGAAGTCCTTTTGGGAGTAGAACTTTACAAAGATGAGGCTCTCTAGTCACCAAATCCAAATATCTCCAGATGACAGGTGTCCTAGCATGGAAGAATCCTTCTAGAAGCTGAACTCTACTACGACGAGGCCTGGGAGCCGAGTCCGAATACCTCGGGATGACAACTGCTCTAGCACGGAAGAATCCTTCTAGAATTAGAACTCTACTAGGATGAGGCCTGGGGCCTGGGATGTCACACCCCTATTCTGGACCAATCAGAATGGCAGAATGGTGTGATGAACCGTCAATAAACCAATAGTTCAACCAGGATCTCGTATAGGCTATGCCAACCATGTTAAACCAAAACACATTCCACATTAATCAGAGATAATAAAATAAATAGCGGAAGTCTTATTAATAATGAACTGAGGTCTAATCATGATAAATAATTAATATTCCAATTATCTCCAAGTAACCAAAACATAATTTAACACATATTACAAATATCTAAATACAAAAGTTAAAACACTAAGCGCATCCATAGTTGAAACGATCGTTTAACGAATCATAATAGTCTTCCACAACTTGCTCATCCATAGCCGCTACATGTTCATATGTTGGCATATCGACATAATCTTCAATCAACATACTTGCAATATCAGAAACTAAAAAGAATTACACGCGCGAGGGCCAACTCTTCAACTTGAGCTCAGTGAGTAAAACAAAACAATGCAACAAACATATGCATGCATTCAATTCATATCTTTGGTCTGATTTATAAGTTTGCAATATGCTATAGAAATGATTGGTGGCCGCCGCACTTCTATACACGAGTGTGTGAAGCGGTCCAATGGATCAAACACCAATGTCGTCCCACATGCACCCATCATGGAATAGAGATAGAGCTAAAGTGCCCGGATCAAACACTGCATAACACTTCCCCTAATGCCCTACCAATACCAACACGTAAGTCCTTATTGGCGAGGGCTTGTAAACTAGGTTCGTAACTAACCAATCCTAATGCCAAACAGTGTATCCAAGGCCTCACCCCAGCATCCCTCAATACGTCCATAATGATAGAGCTAAGGCCCCCCGACAGAGTTAGAGACTACACGGTCTGAGATTACCTCCCTTGATGCCCTACGATGTAATAGTTCTGCTAAGATAATGGCGATACGATGATGTTAGTGGACCAGACTTGAGTAGAGATAGAGCTAGAGTCTGGTGACCAGGATGAACCACAATGTCAAGTCCTCCTCCTGATGCTCCACTCGCATCAAAGTACACTAACCATACACATACATTCACATGCCTATTTCTAGCATCATAATCATTATCATGTTATAAATATACAGAATTAAATATGCATGAGCAGTAATAACAAGAATATTGGATAACATGTGAAATACGCATTACAAGTATACAAGCATAGAATCATTCATGGCATTGGACTCAATAAGTAAAAATAGTTTATTATTAACCAATTAATTTAGGTCTTGTTCCCTCACCATTGATCGATGTTTGTTCCTCTTTCAAGCTTTGGAAGTCACTTTGAATCTATTAACCTAAACAATTATGTATTTAGGTTAGGGTTCAAGTTTACCAAGTTACAGTAGTCAAAAACCTTGTTTGGTCTCAAAATATGCTTGCTGTTATCGTGTAGTCGCACATGTGGTCGATCCTGTGGTCGCAATATATGAGACCACCCATTGTGTGGTTGAACCCTGTGGTCGCATTTTATGCGACCACACCTTTCCTGGGAACTTCCCGAACAGTTGTGGTCAACCCTCTGGTCACCCTGTGGTTGACCATAGGCTGCGACCACATGATGTTTGGTCACTTTTTCATCTTCAATCAGAATTCTTCCTGAGTCAATTCATCGGCTCATCACTTGGGTTCATCCTATGATTATTCTATGGTCATTATTTACAGTTTCTCATTAACCATTATCCCTAATCTATTTTCTCATGGTTTTTCTTAGAAATTCCATAATTGAAATCGTTGCATTAGATTCAACACATCAACTTGATAAAAGGAACCTATCCTATCTGATCTAGCCTACAGAGTCAAGTCCATACCTTAAGCTTACTGTAGGGAGATAAAACGTTTCTCTTCAAAACCTTCTTCTCCAAGCTTCTTCTCCAAATCTCCTTCTTCCCCTTCTCTTCCTTTCTCTTTCTCTCTTAGGTTTAGGGTTTCAATTTGAGTTCTAAAAGAGTGAGAGAGGCTAAGGAACGCCCCTTATATAGAGGAAAACCTCCATATAGAGTCCCACTTTAATTAGAAAAGAGTCCCCCTCAAATTAGAAAAGTTTCCTAAACACGGAGTCAGTTCAGCATCGTGTGGTTGCAAGTGGGGTCGCAGAATCCGTCGACCACACGTCAAAAATATGCGACCTGTAAGGTTAGACCGGATTCACGTGCGGGTCTTACAACTCCACCACCCTTAAAAGAAATTTTTTCATCGAAATTTGAACGTACGGATCTTACAACTCTCTATCCTTAAAAGAAATTTTATCCTCGAAATTTGAATTTATTTTGGAGTCAATAGGTGGAAATACTGTTTCCACATTGCATCTTCTTCTTCCCATGCAATCCTCTTCCCATCTTGGCTTCGTCAAGTTACCTTCATATAATAATTATCCTTGCTTTAGAGATGTTGTACCTTCCAACTAGTGAACTAGGCTGGTACCACTTCAATAGTTAAATCTTCTATCTAATCCAGTGGATCAGTGGTTAATACATTTTATATGGATCTCCAACGTACTTCTTCAATAGAGACACGTGAAATACGTCATGCACATTTGACATGGACAGCGGTAACGCTAGTTGATATGCAACTTTTCTACGTCTCTCCAAAACTTATGAGGTCCCAAAACATATATAAGATACAATTTTCCCTTCTTGTCGAATCGTTTCAAACCATACATAAGTGATATCTCCAAAAATACTTTGTCACTTATGGCGAACTCGAGGTCTTCATCTCGTCTGCCACTCGATAGGTTTCTTCAATAGACTCAGGTCTTATAATTCCTTATTCTCCGATTTCATTCCTAAACAAAGGAATTCGGTATTTCTACCGTACCATGCTTCATAGGTGACATCTACATAATAGCTTGGTAGCAAATTCAATCCACATACAGCTTAGTTAGTCGCTCCAGAGCATACCGAGGTCGTATAGCAATGGAATGAGTTATCTTCCTAAGTCGATCAACAATCACCCCAAACTGCCTCAATCGATCTGGGGGTACTCTGAAAGACGAGTCGACCGACAAAAATTTTGTCACGAGAGATGGCCGGACACGTCAGCACCCGCTGCCTGAAAAAGCGCATGAGATCCACGCATCGACAGTTTAAAAAAAAAATTCTGACGGCACCGAGTCATCGCCGGGTCGACTCGACGCCGAATTGTAAACCCTAATCGATTTTAGCTCGGTTGACTCGGACCGAGTCTACCCAGCCCAAGCCCATTTGGCCCAAACCGGCTCTGCCAGGGCTGGCCCAGCCCAGGCCTAGACCAGCTCTGCCAAGCCTGGCCCAACCCAAGTCCAGTCCAAATCGGGCAAACCCATCCCAGGCCAAGCCAGCCCAGCCAGTCAGAACCAGCCTAGGGCTGACCAGTAAGTCCAGGACCGACCCGAAAACCCGAATGGGTCGATCCGATGATCTAAGTATATTTGACCCAAAAACCCGAACGGGCCGAACCAATAATCTAACCCGAAAACCAAAAATTTTGATCCATAAACCCGATTGGTTGAACTGGGTATCCAATTTGGTCTAGTCAGACTGATTCAATTTGGTTCAGACCGTGGTTCATTCCGGTCCAGATCCTAAGGCCTGTTTGCCTTCCAGCTTTTTGACTGCATTCACAATCCGACTTTAAACTAGATTTGTGGAAGCTAGGAAGGTCGGATTGACCTGCGATTTGTTCCGTTGGACTTGGATTTCAATGCTTTTCAATCTGGAATATATATTGTTACATTTTGGTACATTGGGAATAGTATTTTGTTAAGTTAATACTCTTTTGGAGCTCAATTTGTAGTGTTTCTGCTGGTTTTTCTCAATATTCTTGTATCATAATGATTGTTGAGCTAAAGTGCATGTTTATTTAAATGTTTAGACTTATAAAGTTGATTTTTAAAAATATTCATGGTTATTTATATCCCACTATAGCTATAATTTGAGATTTGTTCATATCATGGTAGAACTTGGTGGATCCCACCAAAGTAGTATACCTTGTTTTGTCATGATGTGTTCAAATTCAAGCAACTGTGTTCGTAAATGCTTTAAAGAATGACAGTGTTCACCCAAATGTGGCATTGTCCTAGTTTATTCAAATTATGATTTGTACATGTTGTATAAGGATTGGGTGGGACCACCAAAGTGACAAGCTCAGTTCTATCATGATATGCTCAAATCCAGTACTTATGCATTTATAAACACATCAAAAAAGGATAGGGCCCACTCAAAGGTGATATTATCAAGATTTTCACTTTTATGGAGCAGCAAAGAGCGGCATTGTCCACCCAAAGGTGGCGGTGTCAAAGATCATGTATATTCATGCACATGGATGAAGGATCTTGACTTTAGGAGTTTCATACACCCAAAGGTGGTGGAATTTCGAGAGTCATTATCCCTTCGCAAGTTCTGCACAGATAGTAAGATGACCAGTGCGCTCTTGTCCCAAAGGATAAGGGTGTAGTTTCGGTTGACTCTACATGGATAGTAAGAGGACCAGTGCGCTCTTGTCCCAAAGGATGATGGTGTAGTTTCAATTGACTCTTCAAAGAAAATGGACTTGCATATGTTTAATTATTGTAAGTTTAACTTATCTTGTGTGTATGTTTGCATTATATCATACATATTAGAGAACATATAATGACCAAACACCTCATGATGCCTGTTATGATGGGCCAGTTCTATGAATTGGCATAAAAATTGAAAGCTAGTCTAGGAGTGTTTAACCTAGATATACTCAATAAAGATTGTATTCTGGTCTTTAAGAATGTTTAATCCCTAAGATCAGATAAAAAAAATTCAAATAAAGAACATTGGAAATAGATGTTCAGAGTAAAATCCAAAGAAATTTTGGTCTTTAAAATGGGGTGGAGAGATGTTGTATTCTCAAGGTTGTCTGTACCAGTTTTGATGGTATATGATGATAATGGTGTGTGAGAAAACACAGGTTAGAGCTATTAGCCATCACTAATAAGCTCTAAGATATGTGAATCTCTGTAGGTAACTCATTAGAATATTATAGATGATTCACTTGACTTTCACTTCCTCACCTAAACTGCAAAGTTAGATCGTGGTGACCCATAAATCCAGTGGACAAAAGATGAGTTGATTTCCTTTACACTAAGGAAGAAATTTCAAAGAAAAGAGAAGGAAGGAATGCCAATGTCATGATGTGTGAGCCATACTCTGACAAATGCAGTAAGTGAAAGGTAGGGTCTTATAGAAAGAAAAATAATTTTTCAAGGAATAGTAAGAAACTTTTGACAAGAAAAATGATTTTATGGAGCTACAAGAATTCAGAAGGAACATGTGGAAAATGTTATAACTGGAAGAAAAGTAAGATCATGAAACTTTCAAGTGAGAAAATGATGGAGATTGGAGACTTAATTAATAGAAGTAATCCAAAATCTATAAGAGTAGCAAAAATCCTTATTTACTCTCTGTAGTTTACTTAGCTATAGAAGTTAGACAGTATATCCTAATTCCATCCTTAGCATAGACATTTAAGACTCTTATCTAAGGAAAGACTGTAAAAAGGTTGTAAAGAACAGAATTCTGAAAACCCCTAAAGTTAATAACTTACGTACTTGTAAGGATTGTTTAAGGAAAAGATGACAAGATTAAAAAATATTAAAAAGTATTTGTAACAAGGAATTGTTGGATCTTGTGGACATCAAGATTTTATCTAGGAATTATTGTGATAATCAGTTCACTGGATGTTTTTTTAATATATGAAAAGAAAAAAAAATTTATTAAAGGATTAAGACTGTTGGATCTGAAGGAGAATGTAAATTTTTAAGGTAAATCGAGTGATATTGATATACTCCCAATGATTTTAGCCAAATGTTTACAAGTGCTAAAGCTTATGGCTTAGCATCATGTAGATGAGATTCAACAATAAAAGAGTGATAAACAAATATGATCAAGAGAATTTGAGAGTGTATTAGCTCCTATGGAGTGATCAATACTGCAGCCTATAGTATTAATAGGGTGCCATGTAAATTTGTTTTAGTTCAAGTTGTCTTCTTGATTGGAACTGTAAAAGTAACGTATTTTCATAACACTCATGGAAGAGTGATTATTTTAGGACATTGAGTTATCATTTTTGGGATATCCACTCATGTCTGAAGGATTCAACAAGATTCATTGATGATGTTGGTTAGCAATCACATCCAGAAAACATAAGTTTAATGAGACCACATAAAAATTATTGTGGAGCAATTAGTTGAGGTATCAAAAATATTATCAGAATGTAATGAGATAATTATTGAAATAATCTTCATTCAGATTGATGCATAGTCAAAATATCAGAGTTAGATAAGGCAATGAGGAGATATACTAGACCATGTAGAACTATGATTTCATCCAATCACATGTTATACCTCAAAAATAGATGTTTTGGCATTAGACAAGATGAAGATCCCAATAGTTTTGAGCAAGTTGTCAATAATGAAATTACTTTTGAGTAATTACCAATCATAAATGATGTATCATTATTTATGAACATCAACGAGATTTGGGATTTATAAGAAAATGTGTGATTCCAGTGGGAGAATTGATTGCTACAAAGTAAAACTTGTAGCGAAGTGGAATCACAAAAAGAGAATGAAAAGTATAGACTTCAAATCTTTGAGATCTTAGTTGTGCATTTTATTTTGGAGTTGCATCAGATAGATGTAAAGATCGTTTTGATCAAAGAAAATCTCGAAGAAGGTATTTATAGGCTTTACCTAGAAGATTTTGAGGTAAAGGAGAAAGAAAATCTATTTTGTAGACTTATAAAGTCAATATGTGGATTAAGCAAGCATCCAGGTAGTGGTATCTGAAGTTTGATAGAGTTATATCTTCTTAAAACTTTATTGAGATTGTCATTGATCATTATGTATATATAGAGGTCAGTAGGAGTGGATTTATTTCCTAGTCATATGTATTGATGGTTAATCACTGACCAGCAGTGACATGGTTTACTTGTTGAAATCATAGTTTCAATGTCTGATAAATTCGAGATGAAGAATATGTGAGTAAGTACCTTTATACTTGACATTGAGTTTTCTCGTGATAGAAAAAATAGAACTCTGGGTTTGTCTTAAAAGGTATACGTTATTCGTGTTCTCGAATGATTGAATGTACAAGCATAACAGTTAAGTTGCAGATGCTTAAATCAGTAAAGGAGACAAATTGACAGAGTTATGTTCAAGAAATGATGTTGAGAGAGAGCATCTGAGGTACAGAGCGTGGTGTATGCTCAAGATTATATTTATTCTCACATAGCCTTTGTTTAGAGTGTTTTGAGACTTTTTTAGTTGGATGCTGGTATAGCTCACTGAACAACGGGAGTAGAAGGTCATGCGGTTCTTGCAGAGGACCAAGGATTATCTACTCATTTATGGCAGTAGTGACACTCTGGGCTATTGTGATGTAGTGTTTGATGATTGCATTGGTGGCATGAATCTCATCTCAGATTTTTTGTTATGATGGTAGATGTACCCTTTGGGAAAAAATGCAAAGAAGTTTATCCATGCATCACCCTCTTGGTAAGGTAGATTTTATAACTAAATGTGAAACTAATAAGTAGCATATCTGGTTGAAGAGTTATCTTTCAAACCTGGAAGGTTGTAAGTTTTACTTAGGCCTATTGAGATGTGTTGTGACAGCGGTTCAGCTGTGTTGTTCTCAAAGAATAATGTGAAATCTAGTAATTCAAAGCATAATAGAGATCAGATTTCAAATCTCTTTAGGTGAGAGAAAAAGGTCCAAGAAATTATATCATTGTAGAGCACATTCGTTGAACAACTTGATTGTAGATTCTCTGACGAAAGTTTTGTCAATGGGAGTCTTCAAAGGACGATATGTTTAATATAGAAATGATTAATTCATTTAATGTGCTTGGTTAGTGGGAGACTTTTTTCACATTGATAATGATTTATTTCATTATGTTTATTTACATTGCTTATGGTTTTGGCACAGATATTTATTACCATGGTTATTTTTTATTTTTTATTTCAGCATTCATTTATTGCTAAGTTGCATATTCATTGACATGTCATTGACAAGGGCGGTATTTAGCCAAATGAACGAAGCAATATTAAGCCAAATGAATGGAGCGGTATTTAGTCATAGTTCACGGCGGTATGTCAAAGTACGATATTGACCAAAAGGGTATGTGGTGGTTTGCTACGGTCAATATCAAGGTTTATTGCCTCTGAGGTTTTATCAAGGCAATTAGATTGAAGGTTATTCGATCTGAACCCACATGCAATAATATTTTCATGTATACATGTCTCTATGCGATTCATGTCATTAAGTAGACCCTTGTATGTAGTCGACAGAAGGTAGTACACCAGAAGTGTTGGAGTATTTTTTGTTGTTGCTCGACATTGATAGGCTTGATGAGTAGATCAAAGTTTGATGATGGTTTATTATGTAATAGGATTCTATGGCCACACTTTTTGACGGTGTTTTTGTAATTAATCTAGCCCAAGTGGAAGATTGTTAGATTCCTGTTGTGTGGACTTAATCAATTACCTAACCAGTTGTTAAGTGGGAGTTCAATTACTTGTTTGACCGGTTCAGGTCTGGTTCGTCACTGGTTAGAGACTACCAATCCGATCCACTGTGGGAATGGTTCTGGGTTAGGGATAGTATTATAAATACTATGGTTAGGGTCCCCGTAGCCATGGGTTTTATCTCTCTATTGCTCCCATACGGACAGAGGCAAAAGGGATCCCAAGAAGCTGTAGAAGACTCTAATCGAGGCATTCAAGCTACAGAAAACGATCGAAAATCAATCTACAACAAATGGTATGTGTCTATCATCTCTTTTATTGCCCATTCTTTAATGCCACAAGCGCAGCCGAAGAACTATTGCTCCATAAGTTCATCCATAAGTTCTCGCTCAATTGGATCATCACGAGTTTCTATTATATGTTACCCTTCTTCTAAATCTGAATATGTTGCTGCGAAACATAAGACACCTATTGTACTAGGTCCTCCTTTTGGCTTCATTATTCCTTATTGCTCAAAATCTCAGCTATCATATTAGCCTTGCACCGGTGACATTGAATATCACGGTCTTAATCCTTCAGGAGTTCCAACCATCTCCTTAGCTTCCTGTTCAACTCTTTCTGGGTGAAGAGATAAGTAAGACTCTTGTAATCTTATTTAATCTGAAATTCTTCTCTGTATAGATAATGTTTCCAAGTCTTGATTGTATGAATTACAGTTGCTAACTCCAAATCATGAGTTGGGTGATTCTTTTCATGCTTTTTCAGTTATCTTGAAACATATGTAGTCGTTTGTTTACCTTGCATCAACTCGCATCCTAGATCCAATCCGAAAGCTTCGATGTATAGGGTAAAAGGTTCCCTTGGTACCGGAACATTCAAGATGGGAGCTGATATCAACCTTGTTTTTAGAGTCTGGAAATATTTTTCACACTTGTCAGTCCAAATAAACTCATCTCCCTTCCTAGTTAGCTTGGTAAGAGGTTTTACGATCTTAAAGTGGTCCTCCAAAAATCGTCAGTAATAACCAGCTAAATCCTAAAAACTTCTGATCTTTGCAATATTCTTTAGGTGTTTCTCACCATATGATTACTTCTATCTTAATAGGGTCCATTTTAATCTCTTTTTATGATGCTACGTGATCTAAGAAGATCACTTTGTTTAATCAGGTCTCATATTTATTGGACTTGGCATAAAGCTTCTCACTTCTCAACTGTTGTGAAGCTGATTTAAAATTCGTTATAGGACTTTCTTCATCTTTGGAGTAAACCAATATAGTCTATGAAACTATGATCGACATGTCCAACATATCATGAAACACCCGATTCATAAGCTCCATAAAATATGCTGG
Organism: Protea cynaroides; assembly: GCA_028583415.1. NCBI lineage: Eukaryota > Viridiplantae > Streptophyta > Magnoliopsida > Proteales > Proteaceae > Protea > Protea cynaroides. The sequence continues at coordinate 57,044,685 of CM053268.1, forward strand.
AGTACTGGTTAATCCCATAACATAATCGGGAACTCATAATGCTCAATCCCCTTTTTAAAAACTATCTTCGGAATATCACTGTCCAAATTCTTCAGCTGATGATATCTTGACCGAAGATCAATCTTAAAAAATATCTTTGCTCCTTGCAACTGTTTAAACAAGTCATCGATCTGAGGTAGTAGATATCGATTCTTGATCGTGAGCTTGTTTAGTTTTTGGTAGTCTATACATAATCTGACACTACCGTCCTTCTTCTTCACGAATTGCATTGGCACTCCTCGTGATGCAATACTTAGCCGATTAGAAACCTTGTCTAATAACTCCCATAGTTGAGTCTCAGTCCTTTCAACTCCATAGGAGCTACTCTATAGGTGCTTTTGACACAGGTATCGTCCTTGGTAACAAGTCGATGATGAACTCGATCGCACGATCAGATGGTAACCCAGGTAAGTCTCCTGGAACACATCAGAAAATTTACGCATCACATCAATATCTTCCATCTGTAGTGCTTCTTTAGTACCATATATCCAACTCCTTTCTTTTCAAAGCATCTTTTCGCCTTTAGCATAGAGAGGATCAGCTTTCACTTCTTAGGCAACATGCTTCCAATAAAACTAAATTATATGTTGTCTTTATTCTTGAATGATAACCTCTTCTATGCACATAACAACTTTGTAGAGTGTTGAGACGACCAGTCTATTCCCAAGATGACGTCAAAGTCTGCCATCTCAAGTCGATTTAGGTTACAGCCAACTTCTGTCCACCCATACAATTTGAACATTGCTCATAACACTCATCTAATGTAACAGTTAGTCCAAAAGGGCTTGAACTAGTAAAATATGGTTTAAAGGTCTTAAGAGCTTGTCTAGTTCCTTCATCTCTTAGTTTTTCAAAGACTATCGCTTAAAATCTCATATATTGAAAAACTCATTAGCTTATATTTCTTTTATCCTTGTTGTTCTACCCTGATCTCTCTATCATATACCTCAAAAGTATCTTGTGATTGTTACTTCATATCCCAAGTCTACCTATAAGCATTAGGGTATATGCTTATAAATTCATCAATTCAGTCAAACTTTTTTGGGTCTTTACTCAATCATCTCACTTGACATTGGCATAACTCTATAGTAGTTGTGCTATACCAAGTACTATCCATACCATCATTTTTTATTTCATCATTATATCTGTCACACCCTAATTCTGATCCAACCAGAATGGTGTGAGTGAACCGCCATTGAACCAACGGTTCACACCAGGATCTCGAATAGGCTGTGTCCACTCATACAAACCATTACACATAACCACAATCAGAATATAAATAATACAGTGGAAGTTTTTAAATAAATGAACTGAGAATCTATTGATAAATTTAAATAAAATATTCAATTATTCAAATTCAAACATATAATATAATATCCTTACATCCATTTAGTCCAACTAAAAATAACTGAAAATAAATAAATAAAACCAATCAAAGGTACACGCAGAAAGGGCACTCGCATGAAGCGTCATGCTCGTCATCTCCTGCTTGTACACCCAGAGCAGCAACATCACCATACGTCGGAGCGTTCATAAAGTCGTCCACTGTGTAACCTGCATCAACATCTAAAATAATGTACGTACAAAGGGTGAGCTCACAACTTAGCTCAGTAAGACAATCAGACAGTTTCACAATATTATGCATGAGTAACAATCATTTTATGTTGTGGTCTGATTTAAGTTTACAATGTGTTATAGAAAGGTTTGGTGGCCCCCGCACCTCTATACACGAGTGTGTGGTACCTCATGGATCACACCCCCATTGGCCCACATGCACCCATCATGGAATAGAGATAGAGCTAAGATACCCCCGTACCTCCCCTGATGCTCTACCCATACCAGTACCTAAGCCCCTACTGGTCAGGGCTCGCAAACTGGGCTCGCAACTAACCAATCCTATATGTCATCAATGTACGCTCTATCCCAGCACAGCCGTCTACAGCATAGAGATAGAGCTAAGGCATCCCCGTACCTCCCCTGATGCCCTATCCGCAACTTACCCACTAGGATAGAAACATAACGCAGGTAGACCCTATCCCAACATAACTCCCTACGGCATAGAGATAGAGCTAAAGCATCGTGGACAAGCCAGCGTTGACCTCGGAGACCATAGTGCCACATAACCATGGCCAGGCCAGCATCAACATCGGAGACCACCCTACCACGACTTTCCCCTGATGCCCCACCTGTACCAAGCATGTTAAGATAGAATACTACAAAAAGTATCAGTGTGAGGAATGATCCCAGGCCTATGCCCCACTCCACACACTAACGAAAACAATCACATGCCTAACAATCACATCCTATCAATGCATGAACAATAATAATAACTGAAAGTAAAGGATGACATGTGAATATGCACAAACATCACATCATATATATTCAGTGTCAATAACAAAGATTTACTGTCCATTAATTATTAAGTTTAGGTCAGATTTCCTTACCTGACGCTCGTTTGATAGCTTGCTCCACGTCGCAAGATCAAACGTAAAGTCACAAAATCCTACAATATTATTAGGGTTTTATTAGAATATTTTTCTTAGAGTTTCATGTTGGTCGGAAACCAACATGGTTACAAAATACCCTCACAGAGCTGACCGGTGGCATGTACCGATCGCAGCTCTGCGGGGAAGACTGGCGACCGGTATGGTCAGCCGGTCCCCACAGACCAACCCCCTGGAAGGTACCGGTGGCAACATACCGGCCGCACTGTGTGCTACCGGTATAGTCGACCGGTATGTCTCCGAAAGACCATACTTTGGGTTTTTCGATTGTCGTCAATCATCCTCCATGGATTTCTAGGGTTTCTCCTATCCATTCTAAGTCTGAGCTTTGAGTTAGAGTTATCTCCAACTCATTCAAATCTTATTTCGATGAATATCATCTCGGAACTCGAATCTAAGGTTTGACGGCAACTTAGGGTTTTAAGGTCTAGTTAGGGTTTTAGATCAATACCTACTTTGCATGGTATTAATCCACCCACACAACTATCCTAAAGTCATAGGGTAAGAAGAATGGTTAAAACACTTATCCTTGACTGGCGTAGAGTGAGCTTCGTAGAACGACAATGGCGGCACCTCTTTCTTCTTCCTAGCCTCTTCTCCTTTCCAACCTCCTTCTCTTCTCTATGGTTTGTAAGAGACAATGGAAAGGATTTGAGGAGGTTTAAGGGTGTTTATATAGGCTATAATTAGGGTTTAGTAACCTTATTAGGATTAAGAAGGTTCAGGCATTAGGGTTTAGGAAAGTGGGACCCACAGAGATCAATTTCTGGATCTCCGTAGTCAGCTGCGCAGAGCTGAGCGGTCGATCGGTACCAAGACCGGTACCATCGACCGGTCAACATAAAATCATGTTGATTTGATCGTCTTTGGTCCGATTTCGTACCTGTTTGTCATCCGCTCGTCCCGTCTGGCCTGGTGATGATCGGAAGACCTGCTACGACACAAAACCAAGGTTTAGACCGGGTTTACGGAGTGCGGGTCTTACAATATCCACTCTTAGATCTGCTTTTAGAAATCTTCTTCCTTGTCAACTTCATATCGATATAACCATCTTTAACTTTACTTGAGTACTATCTATTCTTTCCTAGTTACTCTTGATAGTTCTCACTTTTTTCTCATGCACTCTTTTATAGACATGACTCATATCCATTCATTCAGTAATCTAAAAATAGATTCTCCATTACTTCATCTGAGGTCTCTTGGCTATAGCATCTAATCTGAATTTAATCGTCTTTCTTCCAATAATTCCCTTATCACTAAACATCTTTATCAATGGATGTCGAGAAATGTAAGAATCAGAATGTTTATCCAAAAACAATTCATTTTCTTCTTTCAATTTAGTATAATGACGAACACTTGTTTTATCTAATGAACTTAGGTTTAAAGGATTAGGAGTAAATCTATGATAATCCAACCGTCATCCAAAGGTCGTTAAGTTGTACGGTGGTCTGAATACATGAAAATAGAGGTTCTACAGCTCTTAACCTCATGGTTACAGGTTCTATCGAGTATATAATACCAATTGGTCAAGGCACCACAGGAATAAATCTGGAGGGTTTTGGTACATCAATAAATTAGGTATAAATCAAAAAGATGTACGTTCAAAATGATTAAGCCATTAACTATTCATTCAGTTGGTATCTCTATTCATGTTATCGATCATGAAAGTAGCTTAGATTAGTATAATCAAGACTAGTTCTAGGAAAACAATATCTATAACTCTAATTGACAGGTTGATTTAAGAAGGTATCCTGTCAAGACACGAGAATTTAAAATCAGGTATGTGCATCCTCTATAATCATAAGAGTAAGTCAATAATGCACTGCATCCTATATAAACCTATCTAGTTATATGGCCACAATAGATTTGATCCTTTGCTGAAAACATCCGAGGCTTCATCTTTAGAAGACATTCTTCAATCTTTGTCGGATCATTCTGCCATGATACAATTATCTCATACATCGGTGGTTGTAAGGGTAACCACCTTGATACATTGTTTGTTGTGCACCAAGCTTCTGCACTGAGGGATGCGTCACTAGGACATGCTGTATAGTAGGCTCTGTGTTATAGCTAACAGGTGTTGGGGGTACAGTGTTGCTACCAATCGGTATCGTACTTGGTTTGACCCGGAGGTATTGATGTAGCATTGGCAACTTGGATAGTAATTTCCATGGCAACTAGCATAGTCGGTCTCATTTGTTGTTGCTCTTGTATTTTGTCAGGTCAAGTTTATTACAACAATAGCCAAGGCATTTGGTAGTCCAGGTAGATTGGCTGGAGTGGCCTAGTTGTTTACCTCCTTTGATTTATTCCAATCTAATTATCATTATTTAGCATCTGCTCAGATGAGTTTTCACTACCCGTTCTCGACCTAGATAGTGGTGGGGTCAAGTTGCAACCTCTTCTTCATGCTCAGGGGCAATGGATCAGCTTGTGGTAGATCTCACTCTGAGTCTCCACGTCACCCAGGAGTATAGTTTTATCTTCTTTTATAGTTACTCTCATTTTTGGTATATGGACATTATTCTCCTATCTCTGTTGGATTTAGCCCGAGATCTTTTTCTTTACCTCTACAGGGATTTAGGCGTTACTAGTCATTTTTCTTCTTTCTCTGTCATACATCGGGTTTCACATCTTGTGAGTACCAACTCGGTATTCTATTTTTTTGCTTTATAGATGATCCCTTCTTGCTATTGTACTATATTGTTTGTATACTTAGACAACTGCCCGACTTATAGATCGTACCCTATATTATTTGTTTATCAGGATACATTTAGATTTTCTTTTTCTGTTTGTGTATGTATATGGTTCCACCTTTTATATGTACATTATTGTCTTGTTTAAGTTCTGTCTCAACCAACACAAGTGTTTATGATGTGTTTGTATTAAAGCTTTTAAGTTTATCCTAACTCAGTTCATAGACACAATCATGAATGTATTCAGTTTTGATGGGCAAGGCCTGAGAGCTCTGATACCAAATTATCAAACCCCAATTCTGGACCAACCAGAATGGTGTGATGAACATTCAATAAACCAACGGTTCAACCAGGATCTCCTATAGGCTATGTCAACCATGTTAAACCAAAACACATTCCACATTAATCAGAGATAATAAAGTAAATAGCGAAAGTCTTATTAATAATGAACTGAGGTCTAATCATGATAAATAATTAATATTTCAATTATCTCCAAGTAACCAAAACATAATTTAATACATATTACAAATATCCAAGTACGAAAGTTAAACACTAAGCACATCCATAGTTGAAACGCTCGCTTAACGAATCATAATAGTCCTCCACAACTTGCTCATCCATAGCTGTCACATGTTCATATGTTGGCGTGTCGACATAATCTTCAACCGTAATACTTACAACATCAGAAACTAAAAAGAATTGCACGCGCGAGGGTCAGCTCTCCAACTTGAACTCAGTGAGTAAAACAAAATAATACAACAAATATATGCATGCATTCAATTCATATCTTTGGTCTGGTTCATATGTAAGACCTGTACCAAACGAACCGGTCTTATCACCTTGTACCAGGTCTACCTATCATGGTCGAGCCACATGGACAAAGTACGTGAAGGAAATCACAAAACCAGGTATGAAATTGACCCAAAAACAGTAAAATGGAGGCTAGGGTCGCATGCCTAAACAGGTAGGGTCGACCCCACCTCAGCAGGGTCCAACCCATGACTTTTGAGTCATAGGGTCGGATGACTTGAGACCCTAGGGTCGACGGATTCTGCGACCCTAGGATCGACCCTAGGCAAACTGACAGAAAACGAAAATTAAGAAACTTTCCTAATTCAAAGGGAACCTTTCCTAAACTCGTTGGGACGTATTTTGGGAGATTTTTCTTTATAAATAGGACGTCCCTTAGGCTCTTTTACTCCTTTTGAAACCCTAATTGAAAGTGAGAGAAGAGAAGAGAAGGAAGAGAAGGAAAGTTGGAGAAGAAGGCTAAGGAAAAGAGTTTCAGAGGAATCTCTGAATTCAGCAAGACTAAGGTATGAAAACATTCTTTATAGATTGTGTAAGACCCTAGAATAGTATATAAAGAGGGTAGGATCTAGGAGAAACCCAAATCATCCATCCATGGAAAAATTCCAAGGGAATCCATAGAGGGAATCATTGTAAACAAAGTAAAGGAAATAACTTGGAGTTTTAAGCCATGGAACAATCATAGAATGGACCATGAAAGTAAGCCAAAGGATCCAAACATGAAAGAGTGAACTGTAGGATGAAAATCGACTCAAATTACATTTGGTCGCACTTAGGGTCGACTGGTAACCGACCCTATCAGACCACAGGATCGACCCCTAGCTCTTGGGAAGTCCAGGGAAGCTACAGTCGCACCTAGGGTCAATGGATCATCGACCCTATGATCGACCCTATACCCTGGGGTCTCACATCCTGCGACCCATCCTGCAACCCTAGCTTTACAGCAAGCCTAAAACTGTCGGAATGAATTCTAATTAAAATCTATCGACTTGTTAGGTTTTCCTATTGATATAAACGTGATTCTTAAAGCTTGAAAGAGGATCTACGCTCAAGCAAATGTGAGGGAACAAGACCTAAACTAATTGGCTAATAATAAACCATTTTTGTTTATTGAGTCCAATCTCATGTATGATTCTATGATTGTATGATTGTAATGTGCATATCACATGTCATCTACTATTCCTGTTATTACTGTTCATGCATATTTAATTTTGTTTATTTACAACATGATGTTGACGATGATGCTAAGAATAGGCATGTGAATATTTGTGTGTAGTTAGTGTACTTGATGCAAGTGGGGCATCGGGGAAAGTGTGATGTGATGCGGTCCTAAGTACTTTAGCCCTATCTCTACTCAAGTCTTATCCACTGACATCGTCGTATCGTCATTACCTTAGCAGAACTATTACGTCGTAGGGCATCAGGGGAGGTGGTCTCAGACCGTGTAGTCTTCGACTCTGCCGGGGGGCCTTAGCTCTATCTCTATGGACGTATTGAGGGATGCTGGGGTGAGGCCTTGGATACATTGTTTGACATTAGGATTGGTTAGTTGCGAGCCCAGTTTGCAAGCCCTCACCAATAAGGGCTTACGTGTTGGTATGGGTAGAGCATCAGGGGAAGTGTGATGCGGTGCGGTCCTAAGCACTTTAGCACTATCTCTATCCCATGGTGGGTGCATGTGGGGGCGACGATGGTGTTTGATCCGTTGAGTGGTTCCACACACTCGTGTATAGAGATGCGGCGGCCTCCAAACCTTTCTATAGCACATTGCAAACTTATATACCAGACCACATATATGAATTGAATGCATGCATATGTTTGTTGCATTGTTTTGTTTGCTCACTAAGCCGTGATGTGTGCTCACCCTTTCGAATTCAAATATTTTTAGTTGATGATGCAGGTACGACTGTGGAAGATTATATGAGTGCTCCCGCATACGGGCATGTTGCAGCGATGGACGCAGAAGATATAGTGGAGACGCATGACTCGTCATGCGAGTGCAGCTCATGCGTTTTCGATTAGATTTTATTTGAACCATTAAGGAAATATAATTTGATATTTTATTTATTTATGTCTCGATTGATACAACATAATTGGATATTTTATTTATGATTATCACATTTAGATTCTCAGTTCATTTAATATTAAGACTTCCGCTATTGTGTATTTATTCTGATTATGATTACGGATGTGTATGGTTTAAGCAAACGGACACAACCTATTTGAGATCCAGGTTGAACCGTTGGTTTATTAGCGGTTCATCATACCGTTCTAAATAGTGCAGAATTGGGGTGTGACATTATAAGTTTGCAATGTGCTATAGAAAGGATTGATGGCCGCCGCACCTCTATACACTAGTGTGTGAAGCCGTCCAATGGATCAAACACCATTGCCGTCCCACATGCACCCATCATGGAATAGAGATAGAGCTAAAGTGCCCGAATCAAACACCGCATAACACTTCCCCTGATGCCCTACCCATACCAACACGTTAGCCCCTATTGACGAGGGCTTGCAAACTGGGCTCGCAACTAACTAATCCTAATGCCAAACAGTGTATCCAAGGTCTCATCCCAACATCCCTCAATACGTCCATAGAGATAGAGCTAAGGCCCCCCGGCAGAGTCAGAGACTATACGGTCCGAGACCACCTCCCCTAATGCCCTACGACGTAATAATTCTGCTAAGGTAATGGCGATACGACGATGTTAGTGGACAAGACTTGAGTAGAGATAGAGCTAGAGTCTGGTGACCTGGATGAATCACAATGTCACGTCCTCCCCCTGATGCTCCACTCGCATCAAGTACACTAACCACACATATACATTCACATGTCTATTCCAAGCATCATCATCATCATAATGTTATAAATATACAGAATTAAATATGCATGAGCAGTAATAACAAGAATATTGGATGACATGTGAAATACATATTACAAGTACACAAGCATAGAATCATTCATGACATTGGACTCAATAAGTATAAATAGTTTATTATTAACCAATTAATTTAGGTCTTGTTCCCTCACCTTTGATCGATGTTTGTTCCTCTCCCAAGCTTTGGAAGTCACTTTGAATCTATTAGGAACCCAAACAATTAATGTATTTAGGTTAAGGTTCAAGTTTACCAAGTTACAGTAGTCAAAAACCTTGTTTGGTCTCAAAATATGCTTGCTGTTATCGTGTGGTCGCACGTGTGGTCGATCCTGTGGTCGCAATATATGAGACCACACACTGTGTGGTCGAACCCTGTGGTCGCATTTTATGCAACCACACCTTTCCTGGGAACTTCTCGAACAGCTGTGGTCGACCCTCTGGTCACCCTGTAGTTGACTACAGGCTGCGACCATGATGTTTTATCACTTTTTCATCTTCAATCCGAATTCTTCCTAAGTCGATTCCTCGACTCATCACTTTGGTTCATCCTATGATTATTCTATGGCCATTATTTACAGTTTCTCATTAATCATTATCCCTAATCTATTTTCTCATGGTTTTTCTTAGAAATTTCATAATCGAAATCGTTGCATTAGATTCAACACATCAACTTTATAAAAGGAACCTATCCTATCTGATCTAGCCTGCAGAGTCAAGTCCATACCTTAAGCTTGCTGTAGGGAGATAGAACTTTTCTCTTCAAAACCTTCTTCTCCAAGCTTCTTCTCCAAATCTCTTTCTTCCCCTTCTCTTCCTTTCTCTTTCTCTCTTAGGTTTAGAGTTTCAATTTGAGTTCTAAAAGAGTGAGAGAGGCTAAGGAACATCCCTTATATAGAGGAAAACCTCCATATAGTGTCCCACTTTAATTAGGAAAGAGTCCCCCTCAAATTAGGAAAGTTTCCTAAACACAGAGTCAGTTCAACATCGTGTGGTCGCACGTGGGGTAACAGAATCCGTTGACCACACGTCAAAAATATGCGACCACACGTTGTGTGGTCTCATGTGTGGTCTCATGTATCGACCACACGTATTGACCACACCCCTCAAAACTGCTACAACACAATCAAATTTTTCTGGTTTTAGTTTTTGACTGATTGCTTCCACACGATCTTAAACGGTCAACCACACCAATTAAATTTGACTCATTACTTACCTTATCTTGTGGTTTCTTCATACAATTGGTTCACTTGAGCCGATTATGATGGGAAGACCGATTACGACACGAGAATGTAAGGTTAGACCGAGTTCATGGCGTGCGGGTCTTACATGGGATTCGAGTCTGAATACCTCAGTATTACAGATGCCCTTGCATGAAAGAATCCTTTTGGAAGGAGAACTCTGTTGGGACGAGGCCTGGAAGTCGTCTAAATGCCTTCGGATGGCCAACTTAATGGAGGACTAGATGACTACTGCGCAGGATGCCTAAGGAGTCCGAGGTTTGCGGAATTAGGACATCAAGCTAGCAGGGCTTCCTTTGTAAGACCCATATCGAACTAACCGGTCTTACCACCTTGTATCAGGTCTACCTATCATGGTCGAGCCAAGTGAACCCAGTGCATGAAGAAACCACAAGAACAAGTATGAAATATAACTAAAAAACAATCAAATATGAGTGTATGGTTGCATGCCTAAAAGGTGTGAACGACCCCACCTCAAAAGAGTCCAACCCATGACTTTTTGGTTGTGGGGTCGCACATTTTAAAACGTAGGATCGCAGTATGTCCGACCCTACATGCGACCCTACACCCTAGGGTCTCATGTTTTAAAAACGTAGGGTCGCAGTATGTCCGACCCTACGTCCATGTAAGACATGTACCAAACTAACCGGTCTTACCACCTTATACCAGGTCTACCTATCATGGTCGAACCACATTGACCAAGTGCGTAAAGAAAATCACAAGACCAGATATGAAATTGACCCAAAAACAGTAAAATGGAGGGTAGGGTCGCATGCTTAAACAAGTAGGGCCGACCCCCACCTCAATAGAATCCAACCCATTGTTTTCAGGTCCTAGGGTCGAATGACTTGAGACCCTAGGGTCGACGGATTCTGCGACCCTAGCATCGACCCTAGGATGACGGATAACAATCGGTAATTAGGAAATTTTCCTAATTCAAAGGGGACCTTTCCTAAACTCGTTGGGATGGATTTTAGGAGGTTTTTCTCTATAAATAGGATGTTCCTTAGGCTCTTTCACTACTTTTGAAACCCTAATTGAAAGTGAGAGAAAGAGAAGAGAAGGAAGAGAAGGAAGAGAAGGAGAAGAGAAGGAAAGTTGGAGAAGAAGGCTAAGGAGAGGAAATTCAGAAGAATCTCTGAATTCAGCAAGTTTAAGGTATAAAAACATTATCCATGAATTGTGTAAGACCCTAGAATAGTTTATAAAGAGGGTAGGATCTAGGAGAAACTCAAATCATCAATCCATGGGTAAATTTCAATGGAATCCATGGAGGGAATCATTGTAAACAAAGTAAAGTGAGTAACTTGGAGTTTTGAGCCATAGAACAGTCGTAGGATGGACCATAAAAGTAAGCCAAAGGATCCAAACATGAAAGAATGGACTGTAGGATGAAGGGTCGACTCAAACTACGTGTGGTAGCACGTAGGGTCGATTGGTAACCGACCCTACCAGACCATAGGATCGACCCCATGCTCTCGGGAAGTCCAAGGAGTTGGGTGGTCACACCTAGGGTCGATGGATAACTGACCCTATGATCGACCCTACCCCTGGGGTCGCAGAAAGTTGTTACCCTACCTGCGACCCAACCTGCAACCCTAGCAGTACAACAAGCTTAAAACTGTTGGAATTAATTCTAATTAAAAAAACTATCGACTAACAATAATTAAAATTGACCCTACCCCTGGGGTCAATTTTTTATGGATGAGGTATTTTATTCCCCTAACAGTAATGAACTCTTTCCTTCCTTCCCCCCCAAAAAAAAATTGTTTTCATTTTTTTGCCATCCAAACATACATGCAAGAATCCTTTTGGAAATAGAACTCTTTTGGAACGAGGCCCGGAAGTTGAGTTTGAATGTCTTGGGATGGTCGACTTGACGGAGGACTGGATATTGGTTGCGCAAGACATCAAAGGAGTCTAAGGCATGTGGAATCAGGACATTGAGCTGGTAGAGCTTCCTTAATGGCCCGTATTACATGGAGGTCGGCTTCCTTGACTGGTGATGTGGGTTTAACCAGGTGCCAATTTTTTATGGGTGAGGTTAAGGGTGTCAAAAATGAAACCGAACCGCGTACCGAAATCGAATCGAACCGTTTAAATCGACACCATGAAATCGATTATTTTATTTAATGGTTTGGTTCTGGTTTTATAAATGAAATCATTTAGTTAAACGGTTCGATTCTGATTTTAGAAATGAAACCATTTAAACCGACTATTTGGAACCATTAAAACCGATTAAACCTTTACTTTAATCTGTTAGTGCTAAATGTCTACATTTGTAGAAATAAATTATATTTTAATGCTTTCCATATGACATACTTCTAAATGGTAAGTCCACTTTTTATATATGATTAAAATTATTTTAATGATTTCTTTAGCTTTCCCTCGACTTTGTTCCTAACTCTTTTCTTTACCCTACTAGCAATGAAACCGTTTTAAAAACCGAAAAACCAAAATCGATTAATAATCAGTTTTGGTAAGCATTTTGAAACCGTTTAATAAATGGTTCGATTTTGGTTTTACTCATTACACACTGTACCGAAATCGAACTGCACCGTTAAACTGAAACCGCACCGTTTAACACCCTTAAGTGAGGTACTTTCTCCCCCTAATGAACTCTTTCCTTCCAAAAAAATTTTCAATTTTTTTTTTTATGGCATCCAAACATAATCTAAAAGTTAAAAAGCCAGTTCTCAGTCGTGCCATGTGCCATGACAAAGCAAGAGAGGTGAAGTGTAGGCCTTCGCTCACTCACGCCTCTGGATCCTCTTCAACAGCTAGGTCACCCAGTGAGTGATCCGACATCCTTACATTATTCGGTGAGCAGCACCACACACTAGGCGGCCCAACCGCTAGAGAGGATCCGATCTCCTCATTCACTAAACGAAAAAAACTCTTGGAAGGCATCTAGAGATGTAAACTGATCAAATACGGATGGATTGGAATCCAAAAACCCATTCCCCGCATTTGGATACCTCTAAACGGTTCCACATTTGGATACCTCTAAACGGTTCCAAATGAGAATCGAATTCGGACTTTTAACTATGCCTTTACATGTTTGACTTATATAACCCGGACCTTTCCCTACCATTGGATATGATTCGTCCTCAATCCTTGTCCTTCAATTGCCTTAGTTCCATGATTTTCCTCATCCTTTAAAACCTATAAAATATTCAAGAACCCTCAAAATGACTACCTATTTAATTTTTTGAATAATTATAGGTACCACTCCTATACTTTGCCCTTAAATCAGGTACACCACAAACTTTTCAAACAATTACAAAGACACCTTCTTAAATCAAAATCAATTACAAAAAAAAGAAACCCATTTCGTTAGTGAATTTCTGTTAACTAACAACCAAAGGTAAAAGTTAACATTTTTTTAATACCCAAAATACCCAAATGGTTAAGTTAACAGACCATTTTACCCCTTAAATATTAACTGATGATAGGATTTCTTAACACAATAGTTTTTTAGGTAATATTTAACAGGGTAAAATGGTATGTTAACTTAACCATTTGGGTATTTTGGTATTAAAACTTTAATTTTAACCTTTGGTCGCCAGTTAACGAAAATTCACTAACGAAATGGGTTTTTTTTTTTTTTTTTGTAATTTATTTTGATTTAAAGGGATGTCTTTGTAATTGTTTGAATAGTAAATTATAGGTATCTCCCATGTAATTTGCCTTTCAAGTACACCCCAAACCTTTCAAACAATTACAAAGACAGCCCCTTAAATCAAAGAAAATTACAAAAAAAAAAAAAATCATCCGTTAATGAATTTTCATCAACAAACGATCAGATCAAAGGTAAAACATAAAATTTTAATACCTAAAATACTCAAATGGATAAATAACGGACCATTGTACCCCCTTAAATTTTAATTAACGATAGGATTTCTGAACACAATAGTTTTTTTAGGTAATATTTAAGGGGGTAAAATGATCTATTAACTTAACCATTTTGGCATTTTAAGCATTAAAATTTTAGTTTTTACCTTTGGTTGTCAATCAACGGAAATTTACTAACTGAATGGGGTTTTTTTGTAATTTATTTTGATTTAAAGGGATGTCTTTGTAATTGTTTGAAAATTTTGAAATACACCTGATTTAAATTTTAAGGCCAAACTACAATAGAAGTACCTATAAATTACTCTAATTTTTTTTTATTAATTAGATATCTATTCAAGTTGGATAAATTATTTTTCAGATTATCCAAATTCGGTTCCAGATAACCCTGGCTAGACACGGATGCAACTCGAATTCAAATTTTCGTCTATTACCTTTACTAAATGCATCGTTTGGAGCAAAAATAAGAGAAAAGGCTAGTAATAAGCCATCCATAACACAGATTACAACCTAATCCACCATATCTACATTCATCATCATCATCAACGTTCACTCAGATAATAATAAGTTAAACAAATGAGGTTGAGAGAGAGAGAGAGAGGATGGGATATGATGCCATCCAACACAGCACAAAACTGTTTTCAAATGTGATGGTGCTGCAACTGCAGAAGCCGAGAATAAGCTCCATCCGCTCGACTGACCAACTCAGCGTGGCTGCCTTGTTCTACAATGCGGCCATCTTGTACCACACCAATGCTGTCCACACCTCTAATGGTCGAAAGCCTGTGGGCTACAAGCACCGTGGTTCGTCCCCTCATTAGCCTCTCAAGGGCTTCTTGGACCACACATTCTGACTCTGCATCCAGTGCGCTTGTGGCCTCATCCAGTAGCAACACTGCTGGGTCCTTCAGCACAGCTCTAGCAATCGCAATTCTCTGCTTCTGCCCACCTGAGAGTTGCACTCCTCTCTCCCCCACAGGTGTTTTATACCCTTCTGGTAATCCACTCACAAAGACATGCACATTGGCCGCCCGGGCTGCTTCAATCACTTCAGCCTCTGTGGCTCCATCCTTCCCATAAGCAATGTTCTCAAAAATGCTTGCTGCAAACAGGGCTGGCTCTTGTTGAACCAACCCAATCTTAAGCCTAAGGGACTTCAGGTTGAGCCTCCTAATGTCCTTTCCATCAATGAGAATCTTCCCAGCCAATGGATCATAGAAACGCTCGATCAGTGCAATTACAGAACTCTTCCCGGATCCACTTGCACCAACAAGAGCTTGACTTTGGCCAGCTCGGATCCTGAGGTTGAGGTTTTTAAACACCATCAACTCTGGTCTAGCCGGGTATGCAAAGTCGACGTGACGCAACTCAATCTCCCCACAGATTGACTCAACGGGTTCGGTCTCTGGGTCATCCGCATCAATCTTGGTGGAGCGATCAAGTATTGAGAAGACAGAGCTAACAGCCTCCCCTCCCCTAATTATCTCAGGGGCAAGACTAACAGTCTCTGCTACTGAATTAGCTGTGATGACAAGGACGATAAAGACCTTGATGACCTTGGAGAAGGTAGAGATGCCTTTACTGACAAGATGTGCACCATACCAGAGTATGAGAGCTTCAGAGCCATGAAGAGAGAGCTGGGAAAGTCCAAAGAGAAGGCCAGCAAACTGGCTACGACGAAGGCTTAACATCTGTGGGATACGTAGCTCATGACTGAAAAGGGAGAGGATTTTGTCCTGGGCATTAAAGGCCGCCACCGTGCGGATGTTACTAACACCTTCTCCCGCAATCATGCTTGTCTTGGCATGTACCTTGGCTGTGTCTCCAGCAAAACCTTTCAAAGAAAGTTGCTGCATTTGATCAGAGGAAAAAATAAACTATATCCGTTAGCATAATAGGAGATCACAGGGCAAACACCACTAACATGTCTATCCTCTTCGTTAAATTGAACCATTTAAGACACTTCATAATAAGGTAAATCATGGTTATCAAACGAACTGATCTGTTTATGATCACATCTGACATTTTCTCATCTAACAATTTGAATTCCTGTAATATGTAATTTCTTTTTTGTCAAAAAAGAAACTATGCATTAAAATGTGTAAAACTCAAGGCTTGTGCGATACAAAGATCAAACAGCCATGACGTGCATGGTGGTCAAAACTATCGTACACGTAAGTGACAGGGCCTACGAGGCAAGAGATTCAATCATACTATTAATATAAAGTACATGAAAAGAAATATTTCGCCAATTATGAACATCATGTACAAGAGAAGCAATTACGAGTGGCGAAAATACTTTCATTCATGTATATTTCCTCATGTTCCAAGAGAGATTAATAGCATAGCTGACTCTCTTGCTTCGCAAGCCTTGTCAGTTACGTGTCCGACAGTTTGGCCTTCATGCATACCATGATTGTCTAATCTTTGTATTGCAACAAACTATGAATTTTACAAATTCTAATGAACAATAGATCCTCATTGACCAAAAAAACAGTAAGAATACGCAGAGAGAGATTCTAGAAGCAATCTATACACCTTAGTAATCTCTGTTATATAATTAAATGTTAGAGTCGAGTCGAGAGTCCAGACCCCGTCTCAGAGCAGGAGTGCAACTAGTCCGAGCTGGGCCCATGTCTTTGCAGGCTTAAACCCAGTTCAGGGTTTCTTAGCCCCACTTGGGGTTTCAAGGATTTTTAGGCCTGAGCTCAACCTACCGGATTTTAGGTTGGGCCGGCAGATCTTATCTTTGAATATCTTACTACCAAAAAGAAATATCAATGCTAAACTTCACATGTACTCAGTGCCATATAATGTGATGAACCTACCTACTTCGTAATATGGCGTTGGCCCAGACAGAATAGGGTTAATCAAGTTTTAAATCCCAAGGCCTCATCCTGAAGCATGTCCTGGCCCAACCTCAGATTGGGATTTCAGAACCTATACCCGGCCCATGGACCAAAAAATAAACCTAGGCACCGAAATTTTAGGGTGGGCTCCGTTTTTTCGTACCCAAATTGCACCCGTACAAGATATGCAAAAAGTACCATAAGGTGTGTTAGTAGAAGGAATACATCAGCACCCCCTAGTTTCCTCTTTTTCTGTCCTGCATGTACAGTTTCCAACTCATGAAGGATGAAAATTCTGTCATTTCATTGAATTCCCAATAAGGGCCTAGTTTTTAATCACCTAGGGATAGGGTTAGGAGGGCATATGAAGAGATGGTGTCTATACCTAGGATTCCTTAAGTAGGGCCTGGGTTATGATCGTATTCCACGGTTTCCGACACTCTTGGTGATGGTGAACAGAAACGGTTTCAGAAAAGCACGAGAGAAGTTGCAGCCAGCCAGTTACCCAACACTCAACGACAAATAAGCTAGCAGCCCGGACAAATGGCAGAAGATGGACAGAGGAAAGGAAGATGGAGTAGACGCAAAAACCAAAACAAAGATCACAGGCCATAACTCACGGAAACTATTCCAAGACCGTAAAGATGGCAGCAAAGATCACACAGATCTAGCTTCCGGTCTCATTTGTCGCTTACCTCCAAAAAGCCTTCTCTATTACACTGTAACCTGACCTGCTGTCTCTGTGTTCCGTACAAATTAACTGAGACCAGGAAACGTTGATTTGACAAGAAGAGGAAAGCGAGTTTCGCAGTTCCGATAAACAAGGTCCGTTCTGATTAGAAAGTTTTAACTTTTAAATTAAAACAGTGCAATATTGTTATGTTTTTTATTTTCTTTCACCTGATAGACTGACTGCGCATTATCTTGCATTTTCCATTCCTTAATTATTGAGGTCTTCCAAAAGGGTTACTCAGAGGAAGCATGTGGAGAGCATCCATCCCTCAGTGGGATTTTAATCTCTTGTCGTTAATGCTCGAAAGCAGTGTAAGATTCCCGAAAATCCAGATCAGACGAGAGGATCTGACACGTAATTTCAAGATTCTCAAATCTCTACTGACCCAGAAGGTCAGAAGCTCTAGCACTCGTTCCAATCTGCAATTATCTATATTCATTGTTCACCGCCCAGTGCCTACAGCTTTCGCTGTTCACCACACAGTACCACGAAGAAAGCTTTACCAAAAATAAAAATAAAAAAATACGAAGAAAGGGGAAGAAAAAAAAATCGCAGATCCTCTCAAAAATATAGAATGGAGCGAGATTTTTCATGATAGATGGACATCTAGAAAAATTAGGGGTATAATCGAAATACGTTAGTATAAGGGCAAGTCATTTCCTGAACTTTTGTGGATAGTATCATCAATTTAAATTCTCATGTTTGTTAGTGAACATGAAGAAATCAAACCGTCATTAGATGAACGATTGATTCTTCTATCATGCTTCGATCACGGTTAGACATGAGATAATATAGAGATCGTATCTGAAAAACATCTAAAATATCTTTTCAAAATCCAAAACTGATAGTGAAAAAGGTTTCAAAACCTTTCCTTCTTCATTTTCTCCAACGAAGCTCTACAAAACAAAGAGAAAATGTTGTAAATCCCGCGCATTACTTTCTTTTTCCATTTCTGACAATGATGGTGACGGCACTGGTTGCAACTTCGACAGTTTTAATACCTGAAAAATGCTCCCCTCAGGCGGTGACACTTCCATCGAAACAGCAATGGCACCAACGAGCAGTGACACTTCCATTTGTCATTTGTGGATACTACCTTGGCACCAGAAGTGTGTCACCGCCCATCATTGCCGCTACTGGTTCTATGGAAGTGTCACCGCCCAAAAGGAAACTTTTCTTAAGTGCCGAAACAATCGATGTTGCAATCAGTGTTATCACCTCCATATCGAAAATAGAAAAGGGAAATAATGCGCAAGATTTGCAATATTTTCTCTCTTTGTTTTGTAGAGACAAGATGGAACATGGGATTTTGAAACATTTTACACTCTGTTTTGGATTTTGAAATGGTATCTTCATTCGGTGCTTTTCGGGTACGAACTCTATATTACTGCAGTAGGATGATAGAGGAGCCAATAGCCGCTCAACCAGTGGCGACTTGGCTTCCTCAGTCCAATAGCGAACATGAGAGGATTTAAATCCTAGTATCAACATATGAAATTAGGTGGACGTTTTTTCCCATAAAGGGCATGATCGTTTAATGACATGCCCTGTTTTGTAGATCCGCTAGGTAAAGAATGGACCGAACTTTTCTTCACCATGGATGATAAATGGACATCTAGAAACAATTGGGAGTAGAAAAATCGTGATACATTAATAGAAGAGCAAGGTCAGTTGATGATCTTTTGTTCTGGGTATCACCATAAAGAATTAGGTGAAAATTTTTCTTCACCGGTCGCTTAAAGCGGTGAAGAGAAATAAGGGACATGATCATTAAATAACTTACTTACCCCATACAAAATGGATTCTCGATAATGCCCCTAAATTGTGCTTAGATCCCATTCTCTCACTCATCAAATCCCAAAGTGAAGAACATATTCTTCACCTACCATGTAGAGAATGAGTTTTTCGTCTTTCATAGTGTTTCTCTCTACATTGTGGGTTTGGTAGATGATAAATGGGCATCTAGGAACAGTTGGAGGTATAATCGGAATTCATATAATAAGAGACATTAGCCATTTAATGATTCTATCCCTTAATTCTTTTAACCACAAAACAAAATACAAAGAAAAAGGGATAAGATCATTAAATGACCTACCTGCAAAACGAATTCTCAATTATGCCCCCAAACTGTTCTTAGATCCCATTCTCTCACCCATCCAACCCCTTAAGTGAAGAACATATTCTCAGTGGGGAAAAATCAACCCACAGAATTAACTAGTATTAAGAGGTTGATCAAGGTAGAACACAGACAGCGTACCTGGGCGAAATTGGCTAGGACTAGAATAGGGAATGTTGCGAGGATAAGGAGCGAAACCCTCCATTCGATTATGAAAGCAACTATAAATGACAACAGCAGTGATGTCATGTTTTGCAGTATAACAGAAATCCTCTCAGCAATGGCGGATTTCACATCTGCGGCATCAGTTGCTAATCGAGCTGCAAGGAGGCTTGAGTTGTTCTCTTCCTCATCAAACCATCCTACCTCATTCCTTAAGATTGCTGAAGAGAAAATGGAAACAGCTTAGAACGAGACAACCTTTATCACCAATGAAATTTGGCATAGAACGATAGGTGGTTGTAAACTTGTAAATTTATGCTTCTTTAATAGATGGCTGAATCTTTAGGTAAATAAGCAATCAACATGACTACTTATATAATCGTAGGAAATGAGATATCTCTATGTGATGCAGAAAGAAGGAACTGAAACTTGAGAGTTATACCTGCAAGCATCATCCGCCTCACTCTAGTCGTTAGATTCTCTCCCATTATGCTGAAGAAATAGTGCTGTGTCAAATATGCAACAACAGCATACAGCCCTGTCCCGATGTATATGAACACAGTCTCTTTTGTTTTCCTCTCCATGACATTAAAATCTTTATAGTAAAAGACCTCAATCATGTTACTCATCACAATTGCAAAGGTCGGGCCAATAACTCCACACAGCACTGATCCAACAGCCCCCATTATTGAATATGGCCATTCAGGTGCATTCAACTTCAGAAGTCGGAAGAAGTAGCCATCAGGTGCTGGGTTTTTCCGGCCTGTGTCCGCATTCGATACCATCTCAATTCGACCATCAGCCCCTGTACTGTACTGATAGCTCAAGTTCCTTAAACTACCAGATCTCAGGCTCAGAGATTTTGTAGAAAGTGAATGACTCAAACGTGATGACCTAGAATGGCGGGTTGAAGGAGCACCTAAGTCTCTGTTTCTTGCCATCTCCTGGAACCGTATTAAGGAGGCATAAGCTCCAGACTTAGCAATTAGTTCATCATGAGTCCCGGTCTCAACAACTTGACCTTGTTGAATTACAGCAATTGTGTCGACATTTCTTATTGTGGAGAGGCGATGGGCAACAACAACAGTCGTCCTCCCAACCATGAGACGGTCCAGAGCCTCCTGAACTATACTTTCGGAGCCTATATCAAGGGCACTAGTAGCTTCATCAAGGAGGAGAACCCTTGGATCCTTCAACATTGCTCTGGCAATGGCAATTCTCTGTTTCTGGCCACCAGAGAGTTGAACTCCTCGCTCCCCAACCTGAATTTGTCAAAACAAGACGCCATTTAAGGTTTCAGGTTTAACGCATGGTTGAAGAAATGAACATGATTTCACAAATGTATATGTGCCTAATAGATTGAATTTGAACCACGTAATTTTTCAATTCCGACTAATATTACTGTCATGATATGCTTACTTTGATCTGAATGACCCTTAAAAAGAATTCCAAAAAAAAAAAAAAACAGGATACTTATCCCGGTTGTTCAGTATTTTAGAATCTTGAATTAATAGATAAGCCGCTACACTCACTTGTGTATTATAACCATTTGGAAGTAAAGTAACGAAGCTATGAGCATTTGCAGCTGAAGTAGCAGCTTCCACTTCCGCAATGGTTGCATCAGGCTTTCCATAGAGTATGTTCTCAAGTATAGTAGTTGCGAACAAAGCAGGTTCTTGGTTCACTAAACCAATCTGATCCCTTAGCCACTTCAATTGCAAGGTTCTTATATCTACATTGTCCAACAACACCTGCCCTGCTCAAGTAACAATAGGAGAGCAAAAGTTATCAGCAAAACGAACTTGCCATTAGATATGAATGATGAACAGAAAATGAAAAGCGTGAAGAAAGACACGCATATTCAATTACCCTGACTAGGATCATAGAACCTTTCTATAAGTGAAACAACAGTGCTCTTTCCTGATCCACTACCTCCAACCACAGCTACAGTTTTTCCGGCGGGGAAGAAAATTGAGAAATCTCTGAAGATGAAGACATCTGGCCGTGATGGATAGCTAAACGTAACATCTTTAAATTCTATATTCCCATTAATCTCCGTCAAACACTTCCCATCAGAAAGATCCTGAATTATGGAGGGTCTTTGCTTGATAATCTCCATAAGCTTGTATCCAGCTGATTTCCCTTTACTAAATGCACCAAGATTTGAAAACGACTGACCCAAACTCCTGTTTAAAAAGAAAAAAAATACATCAATAATTGAGAACTGAGGCAGTAAAACATAGTTGTAGTTTGATATCTTACATCCCACCAACAATGGCAGAGAAAATTGCAGTGAAGGCCTTCCCACCATCAGTCTGTCCATTCCTAATGAAAACACCGGCGTACCAGAAGACAAGGGCCCACGACATGCATGCAATACCATAAGTGCATCCAATTCCAAGACCCTTGGCCATCCCAGCTTTGTATCCAAGCTTGAGGGTGTTCTGTATCGCATCTGAATAGGATTTGAGCGCCTTGCTCTCTCCCGCGTATGAGTATACCGTCCGAACTTGTGCTATTGCCTGCAAATTTACCACATCATTCAGTCCAATTTTTTTTTTTTTTTTCTTATTTAAAAAATCAAGGGTCGTTAGGAACGTTGGGATTGGCCTTTTCCACTATATGGGTCCCACGTAAGAACGGTTCACTATTGAATACAAGAACCAGACACAGCTACAGGAAACCCAAGACCGAATAACCAACTTACAAGGTTCTAACAAGGACACAAGGTTCAAGAACCGGGGAAAATTTGTGGAAGATATCTGAGCCAGATCAGGTTTACGAAACCACGTCACTGACACGTTGTCTATTAGAGAGTTTTTTCCTTTTTATTTTAAAGATAAGAAGAAGAGACCACGAAACCACGTCACTGACACGTTGTCTATTAGAGAGTTTTTTCCTTTTTATTTTAAAGATAAGAAGAAGAGACCAGAGGGTAGAGAATCTAGAGATATATAGATGGCAATAATTCCCCAGGAAAACAATGCCGTTTGTTCATGATTTTAATATGAGAAATTGTATTTTTGTATTTAACCATCGGTCCCCACTCCGGTCCCCAATCCGGACCACTAAACCCAGTGATTCTCTTCAACTCAGCAAAGACATCACTTATGAGAGCTTTTATGGAGGATACTTTCCAAACAATCGGTCAAATCCTGAAATACAGTACGGAGTTTGCCGAAATTGCAATACATCGGCTATATCTCCGGCACCACAATCAACTCATAAACGCTATTATTGCCAAAGTGAGAGAAGTGGGCTCACCTGGTCGGCGATGATGCCTGCGTTTGCGTAGGATTCTCGACTCTTGGAAGTAAGGCCCGTGAGAGTGTACGCATACAACCCCCCAGCGAAAGCAATCCCTGGAATCACGGCCACGCTCAGCAGTGCCAGCCTCCACGCCGATATGAAACCCACCACTAGCCCCGCAAGAAAAGTAGAAAGATAGTGAATGAAGTTGCCCACCTGTGACAAAATGATAGCAAGAATCACTAATTGCAATCCAGGCTTCCAGCCGATACACGAAGAAGAAACTGCGGAACGAACCTTCTCACTAATTGCATCTTGGACAAGAAGGGTGTCTGTGGAGACGCTGAAAACGATATCACCTGTTCTTGCGTCTGTGTCGAAGAACCCCACGTCCTGCTTCAACACTGCTTCCAAATACTTCTTCCTCAGTGTACTCACTTGTCTTTCTCCCGTGTACATCCAACAAGCGATCTCTGATGAACAATAAATTTGCCAAAAAAAAGGAAAAATAAATCAATTCACGCGTTCATTAATGATTACAGTGAATCTGATAATTGTTGAGGAACCCTATCTAAGAAGGGAGTGAATATTAAAGGCGAAAGTAGTTTCGAGAAACTGAAGTCATCGTGAGACTTGGGTTTTTCTCGTCATCCCGGCGCGGATAAAGATGAAGAATGGTTAGAAAATCTTTTTCAGGAAAAATAAAACTCAAGTTTGAATGCGACAACTAAGATGAAAGCAGAAAATCACAAAAGATACGGAACTCAAAATACGTCCCCTCCGGCGCGAAGTTGCCAATCCGATCATCGGATGACTTGGGCATCGCTTGTAACGAGACTGGGAAAGATGGATTTGCGCATTAGATACTACTTAAAGCTAACCTTAAAATATTGCCCGGTCGGAGCTCCATGGTTGAAGCAAAGCTTACAAAGAGAATCTAAAAGGATTTAGATTTTAGAAGAATTTTACTATTCTCACCAGCGTAGGAGGACAAGCACACAATGAGTCCAAGGTAGACGAAGTAGAGCGCGTTCTGCATTGATCAGAAGATATTATGAGAAAAGTAAGACACAGATCTAAGATCCGAGATCGCTACAAGCGTTCAAAGGTAAAGACGAAATGATGTTTCGCACTGATTAGAAACCAAACCTTGGAAACGTCATCGGTCATTTGCTTCAAATTGGACTGATTTTTACCAAATCCATTCATCAAATTTCCAAACAAGAGGAAGAAACACGGCATGGAAGAACCATGAAAGATGGCTCCCAAGGTTCCGGCAATCATCAGACACCAGTCGTACTTGTCCGCAAAAGAGAACAGTTGGTAGAAGGGAAGACTTCGCTCTTTTTTCTTCTCAGCTTCTGGCATACTTTTCGCTTCTGTGGTTTCCGCCATTGGAACCTCAGTCAAAGATTCCTGCAACTTACACCGGTTTTGAGTAACAGTGAGCGAAATGCACGGTTCACAAACTTTGAGAAAATGTCGACACTGCCTCGTCTCCGGTCGTTGCTTTTCTTTGATCGACCATTGAGGAGAGATTTGATCTTTCTTCCGTATAAAAGTGTCAACCTCTGTGGTTCAGTAGCCCCATAAGAATCAATGACTGCTCTCTACGATATAGTTCTAGGTTTGCTACCATTAGACCTTCGATCGGAGTTCGAAGCCTCTCCCTTTTTTGCTTTTTCTCCTTCTTCTCCGTAGAAGAGGACTGACAATGTAGGTTGGGTTAGCAGTCCATATGACAAGCTCTACTGCTGGGAGCTTCGTTAACAAGAGGGAGAGGGACTTCCTCCTTTCAATGGTTATCAGAGAAGAAGGGAAGACCTCTGGTCAAACAAGAGGCTGACACGGTTTTGGCGTGAAGAGATTATTTATAGGGGAAGGGTATAGAATAATTCAATAACTGTGGTTGGATTAGGACTGTAATTATGAACTGCGGTTAAACGGAATCTGGTTAACTGATAATGTACTTTACCCTATTTATTGTTTGGCTGTTGCTTCGATATTTGTGCAAAAAAAACATCAAATTTATGGTATGACAGTGCGACAGTAGAACAGAAATCGTCTCCCGCTTGGGTTTGGGCGGGAGATTGGACGACCTGGATGGATGGCCGTCACCTGACATTCGAAGGAATCTGAGCCCTTCATCTGAGTCGACCCCCTACTCAACAAGCTGAGCCGACTGAGAAGTCGGCTCGGATGGAGGGCTCGGATCCCTCCGAGTGCCAGGTGGCGGCCATCCATCCGGGCCGCCCAATCTCCTGCCCGAAAAGAAATCCTCTCCCGCAGCAGGAGGTTCCTGCTGCTGATCTAAGGGCTGGGGATCAGTCGGCTCGCCTACCAATACATGGGGAGGTGGACCGATTGAAATCCCGCCCTTGGCAGGCAGCAGGTGGGCGGGAGAGGATTTTTTTGCCTCCCGCCCAAACCCAAGCGGGAGACGATGGGGATCCACGACAGTATGGCACTTTCTCGCATAGAAATCGTGTCCTGCGGTCCTGCCGCCTGCCAAGGGCTGGATTTCAGTCGGCCCATCCCCCAATGTATTGGCAGGCGGCCAGACTGATCGCTAAACCTTGGATCAATTGCAGGACCATCTTGCAGTAGGAGACGATCTCCTTCCCGTGTTCTCATAACAAATCTTTTTTTTTTATTTTTTTTTTATTGTGTGTAAAATCTCATAACATTTTTTACAGTTGGTTTTACTATCTACCTAGATTAATCATGGATTCAATTCACAAGATCATATCAGATATGGGTACCAGTCATCTACTCATAATCAATCATTATTAGCCGTATATTATTGTGCTATACTTTTTTGTTCTCAATCAACTATCTATCAGTATTGTCAGAATTATCTCTAATGATCAATATTGGTATATATTGGTCACATTTTTGTCAATATGAGTATGTATTGTTCCTTATTGATTAGGTATTTTTGTCGATCACCTCAGATACTAATATGAATCAATCAATATTTTCCCAATACCTTAAACCATAATTAGACTAATGGTTTGAGTCGATTCAATACCTTTTCTAAGACCATACTGATTGGATCGGTATAGGCTAGTTATTGCCATAAGGGTAAATTACACCCAACTCCCTTCTACTTTGACCAAATGATACGAATCTCTTCTTGTAGTTTAAAAATTATACTCAGTTAGCATCAACTAAAGGTGTTAATAGGGATTTAAATGGATTAAATTCAAATCGGACACACCATTATCCAAATCCAAATCCATTTACCAACTACCTTCTCCGAATCCATTCGAAATCCGATGGATGAATAAAAATCAAATCCGAATATCCGGTTAAATTTCGATTTGAATCCTGAAAATG
Organism: Protea cynaroides; assembly: GCA_028583415.1. NCBI lineage: Eukaryota > Viridiplantae > Streptophyta > Magnoliopsida > Proteales > Proteaceae > Protea > Protea cynaroides. The sequence continues at coordinate 57,071,151 of CM053268.1, forward strand.
GAATTTGAATACAAATTGTATGAGAAAATACCCTAGTTTAAAATATATAGTCTACCTAAGAAAATAGGAAATGAAACCTTATATGGTTATATAAACATTAAGGCGATATGCGTCTTAATATTCTAAAACCTAAGATTATATGTGTCTTAACACTAGGTTCAACAGAGCAGATTTAATTCTAACCGTTTGACTGATATCCAAATCTGACCCCTACCATTCGAATCCGAATCCGAATATGAATCCAATTGTTCAAATTTTGATTCCCCTAAACTGATGTGAATTTGAAGATCCGAATTTTTGGCTATCCGTTTACATCGTTAGGTGATAAGAAGAGAGTAAAAAAACTCATTTACCCTTCATAATTCCATATAAAAATGAAGGATCGAGCATGTGCAGCCCATTCGTCAACCAACATGTGTTTGCAAGAAAAAGCCAACCCCATTCGTGCAACCCATGCAAGAGTGGAAGCTCGGCGACATCACCGGCAACGACAACCATGGTATTTAAGCAATTGTTTAGCACCCTTCACAATCTCCTCTCTCAAGCCTGAAACAAATATTCTCTTGAGCAACCGAATCTAATCGTCCCTAGAGAAAACAGCTATGGTGGAACTCCAATCATAATCATCCCTAGGCTAAATCCACCAACTTCGTCGCACAAAATTAGGGAGAAATTCCTTCGTTGTAACAGATCAAAGAGAATAAAAATAACTTCGAACATAAAAATTCCGAGGATAGATCTGAATTTGCGGCAACATGGACCAAAGCAAGAATTGTTGGAGAATGAATCGATCAAAAAATTCCGGCAATCAAAACTTATCTCAAAATTCTGTCTCAATTTTAATGATTTCTTTGAATCAATGAATATGAAATTAGTTTGTCTGTAATGTTTTCATCATATATTGGCTTACACCAGACATTGTGTGGGTAGAATTAATGGAAAGGCGTTGAATGGACGGCTGTGATTGGAAGGTACCCTTTATGGGAGGGTTCCAATTAATCCACCTTAACGTGTAATTGTTGGGAGACATTCTGGTAATTTGGTCTGATTATGGAAATGACCAAATTATCCTTCTTAACAGTTACTTCCCATTATTGGCATTCATGATATACAGAAAGGGGAGCATAATATAAAATTAATTCCCAATATTGGTATTCATGATATACTGAAAGAGGAGCAGATAAGACTGATAGGACTATTCAAAGCCTCCGTGGAAACTCTTCTACAAACTCTAATGGATCCGGGTTTATCTATGTGATTTAATTTGATGCATAAAATTTTTCTTACAGTGGTATCAAAGCCATAATGATATACCGACAGGGGAGTAGAATATAAAGTTAATTTCATTATTGGCATTCATGATATACAGAAAGGGGAGCAGATAAGACTGACTATTCAAAGCCTCCGTGGAAACTCTTCTACAAACTCTAATGGATCCAGGTATATCTATGTGATTTAATTTGATTCATAAAATCTTTCTTACAGTGGTATCAGAGCCATAATGGTCGAATAAGATTAAAGTTTACTCGGGCCACTATTCACTAGTAAAAAAATAAATAAATAAAATAAAATAAAATTTCCTATGAATCGGCCTGCAGACAAACCAGAAGACTAGTGAGGCAAGCTAGCCAGCAAGTCCGCAGGCAAGCCACAGGCAAACCCGCAGGCAAGCCAGTAGGCTAGGCTGTAGGCGAGCCCGCTAGCAGCAGCAGCCGCCGCTGGCAGCAGGCTGCTACAAGCTTCAGTCGCCGTAAGCAGCAAGAAGCTGCAAGCAACAACATATTATGTCCCTTTTTCGGTGTCTTCATCATTTTCAGGGGGTGGAGATGTGGTCGCCGGATTTTTGGCTGATCATGGGAGTCGTTGCACTCGTTCACGGGCATGTGTTCAGTTTGAACACGTCTCTCTAAACGTGTTGAGAATAAACCGAATATTCTCAAACAGTTATGTTCAATGGCAATTTTTTTGTAAATTAGGTGAATAGTAAGAGCCTTTTAGTCCCTTTATTATAAAACCATTAAAAAAAAAAAAAAAAAAGCTAATACCCGAATCGATTATGTATGGATTGTTCTTGACCCATATGGGTCGACCCGAAGACCCATACCATGGCCTGTCTGGATCGACCCGATACCCAGGTTTGGATCCAACTAGATCGGGTCTGATTTAGGTTTGGTTCGATTTAAGTATGGTTCGGTTTGGTCCGGTCTTAAACCGAAATACTCTGTTCAATTATATATCTGTGGTGAAGTTTAGAAATAATGAATTATTTTTTATTATATGTAACTATATATATATATATATATATATATATATATATATATATATATATATATATATATATATATATATATATATGTTATGAACCGCCCTTTTTTATGACAGTATTATATAAACGTTTGTTAAATATTCAGAATAGTTATTATTTTTAGTGACATTTATATAAACGTCGTTAAAAGTTTAGAGTAGTTACTGGTTTAGTGTAAAATAATAAGAAGCCTTTAGAAACTTACCTATGTGATTAGAACTTAGTTTAACATTTATAAAAGTCATTGTTTGGGATAATGTTTTTGTTCCATGAGTAGGAATATGCCATAAAATAATTAAATTATGGGTTTTCATAGTGGGATGCTTTTATGGACTTAGGCATGAAATGTTTTTCCTAATAAATGTTAAAATAGTCTATAATATTTAAAACTACCAAGTCTGAACCCATGGATCTAGTGCAATTTTTGTCGATGGGATTTCATGTTTTGAGTTATGATGCTTTCATTCAGCGAGCTAGTTTCTTAGGGTATGGGACCGCCGCCGACAGTATCTAAAAATTGTTGCAATCTTGTTGATGGGATCCATGGTTTGAGTTACTATGCTTCCGTTCCGTAGGTTAGTTTCTCAAGGTATGGGACCGCCACCCATGGTATTAAAAGATTGTCATCGAGGAGACCATATGACGAACGTCGTGCTCTTGCCATCTCAGGTGAATCTTCGTTTGGTCGGTCCGCTCGATCGAGTGAGGGTGATGTTGATGAACTTCTCAGAATCAGGAGTCCTTGTCTTGCCATCTCAAGTGATTGGATTTCTGAGGAAGATTATTTTCAGGCATCTCATTTTGCTCAGATTGTAGGGAAGGCGTATTGGGCGATCTTGTCATCTCAGGTGTGACCCCAATGACGTGGACCTTACACTCAATTCTTTTGGGATTTTTCTATTTTTCCTAGAAAAACGAGACTGGGAGAAATCTGATCAATTGCCCATTTGGTCAGATTCATTGATATTATTATTTAATGGCATTTTTTTTTGTATTCTTATACACTTTATTATGAGTATTGATTGGTAAATTATTGTGTTTACCAGCTTTGGCTTCCCACCTTGCATCTATCAAGAAACTTGATGGTTCTAATTATGAAAAATGGTTGAAATTTGTTACTGTGACGCTTGCTGTTATGCGTCTAGACATTTCATTGAGACATGATGAGCCCCCTAAACCTTCTGAGTCTACTGACTCTGAAACTAAGAAACTTGCCTCTGATTGGGAGGAATCCAACCGACTCTGCTTGATGGTCAATCAGCATAGTATAGATAGGGCTATCAGGGAGAGTATCCTTGAGCAGAAGACTACCAAACTATATCTATCTGAAGTTGCTAAGAAATTCAAGAAATATGACAAAGCAGAGAGAGGTACCTTATTGGAGAATTTTACATCGTCCAAGTATGATGGAGTAGGGGAGTTCGAAATCACATCCTGAAAATGACCAAGTATGCGAACCAACTCTCAAAAATGAAAGTGTCCATTGGAGATAGTTACTTGGTGTGGCAGATTTTGAAATCTCTTCCTGCTAGTTTTGACAACCTCAGAACATCCTACAATGTCAATAGTCTCCAATGGACTATAGATGACATGACTACAATTCTTGTTCAAGAGGAAGAAACAAAGAAGAAGAAAGGACAGACAGTACTGTTAACTGTGCATGAGGGTAATAAAAATACCCAGAAGACTGATTTGAAGGGAAAAAAGGCAAAAGAAAAATCTGGCAAATCTAAGCAGACTAGTCAGTTTTACAAACCAAAGAATAAAAGCTTCAAAAGGAATGGTCAAAGGTCTACAAAATTTCAAGGGAAATGCAACTACTGCAAGAAAATAGGACATAAAAAATCTGAGTGTTACAAGTTACAGAACAACAAAGAGAAGAACACAGCTCAATTTGTCACTCAGCTTCAGGACTTGATTATAGGTACTCCTCTAGCTCTAGTCTGTTCTGAATTCAATTTAGTTGATGTTTTCTCCACTTCTTGGTGGTTTAATACAGGCGCTAGTATTCATATTACGAATTCTGTGCAGGATCTAAGAAACAAGAGGAGGCCAAGTGATGGGGAGTTGCACATCTACGTAGGGAATGGGGAGAAGATTCAAGTAGATTGTGTAGGAGTAGTAGATTTAGTTTTATCTTTTGATTTTGTTTTGAAATTAGACAATGTGGTTTGTGTTCCATCATTTAGACGGAAACTTATTTCTGTTTCAAGGTTAGATTGTAAAGGTTATGTTTTCAACATTGCAAATAATAAAATGGTCTATTATTATGGATCAAAATTGATTGGTTCTGCTTTATTGTCTGATGGGCTTTATAAACTAGAATTATCTACTACTCCCACATCCTCAATTCGTTCCTCTACTGTAAATGTGGCTTTGGGTTCTAAATGTCCTTTGTCTAATGAAGACTCATCTATGTTGTGGCATAAACGTTTAGGACATATTTCTAAATCAAGATTGGAACGTCTAATCAAGGATGGAATCCTGCATAAGGTTGATTTTTCTGACTTTGGGACTTACGTCAATTGTATCAAAGGAAAACTTACTATAGCTAGAGGAAAAGTGTCATTTCGAAAGAAAGAAGTTTTAGATCTAATTCATACTGATATTTGTAGTCCCTTTACTCCTATAGCAATGGGAGGTTTTCATTACTTCATTACCTTCATTGATGATCAGTCTCGTTATGGATATGTGTATCTAATTCAAGAGAAGTCTGAATCTCTTGAGGCCTTTAGAATTTTTAAGGCTGAAGTTGAATTGAAAATGAAAAAGAAGATAAAGGCTGTGAGATCTGATTGAGGCGGAGAGTATTATGAGAAGTATGATGAAACTGGTTGCAACCCTGGACCATTTGCAAAATACTTACGGGACTGTGGCATTGATGCTCAGTACACTATGCCTGGTACCCCAGAACAGAACGGTGTCGCTGAAAGGTGAAATCGTACTCTTATGGACTTGGGCGAGAAGTATGGTAAGTAAGTCTACCTTACCAAACTTCTTGTAGAGGGATGTATTGAAGACTGCAGTGTACATCTTGAATAAAGTACCAAGTTAATCAGTTCCAAAGATGCCTCATAAGTTGTGGAATGGTAGAAAACCGAGTGTCACACCCCAATTATGCATCATTCAGAACGGTGTGAGGAACCGTTAATAAACCAACGGTTCAACCAGGATCTCTTGTAAGACCCGTGTCAAACTAATCCGGTCTTACCACCTTGAACAAGGTCTACCCATCATGGTCGAGTTAAATGGACCAAGGGCGTGAAGGAGAGCGAGATCCCAGTATTCAAATCGACCCAAAAACACTTAAAATAGATGAAGGGTCGCATACCCGGCTAAACAGGGTCGACCCTCCCAAATCAGAAACCCAGACCCTTAAAAGTTGGGAGAGGGTCGGAAAGTGTCAGACCACAGGGTCGACGGGATCATCGACCCTCTCATCGACCCTCACTTACTGTCGAAACTGAAATTAGAAAATTTCTTAATTTTCGATTGGGATTCTTTCCAAATCTCAATGGAACTATTATAGGACATTCCTACTCTATTTAAAGGACGTCCCTAAGCCACTTTCACTCCTTTCACAATCCTAATTGAATTGAGAGAAAGAGAGAATAAGGAAAAGAGGAAGAAAGGAGGCAAAAAAGAAGACTTAGCAAAAAGGAGAAGAATTTCCAAAGAAAAGTAATTTTCTCAGGTATGGATACTAATTCCATGAGTTTCTACAGACCTTAAGTTAGATATGATTGAGTGTAGGATTTTGGAGAAACCCAAACCATCCATTCATGGTGAGGTTTTCATGAAAAACCCGAGGATAATGCATGAAAGCCATCTAGGAGGATGAATCATGGTTTCAGACCATGGAATGAATGTTTTATGGAATGTGGAAGCAAGCCATAGGACCCCAAACACGAAGAATGATGTAAAAAGTGGAAATTGGACCAGAGTGCACCGAGGTCGCACACAGGGTCGATAGACCCATCGACCCTAGGCACCCTGACCATCGACCCTCAGCATTCGGGAAGTTCAGACAGAGGGTAGGGTCGATAGACCCATCGACCCTATGTATCCTGAGCATCGACCCTCTGATCGACCCTCAGTTAAGAGCATGGTTTTTAAATTCAGAATTAATTCTAATTAAATTTTATCGACTTTGTTAGGTTTGCTAGCATTATAATAACACTGTAGAGGTGATTTTAAAGCTTGAAAAAGTATCTTATAGCAAACTAAGGTGAGGAACCTTAACTCTAAACTAAATCTGTTAATAATAAACTGTTTTCTAATTCTTGAGTCCTATGCCATGTTTGATTCTATGCTAATATGTTTGTAATGTGCATACAGCATGCCATCCAATATTTCTATTATTTGTTTATGCATATTTACTTTATTGTTTAGAACATGATGATGATGATGATGATAGGAATATGCATGTGCTTGTATGTGTGTGGTTGATGTACTTGATGCGAGCGAGTATCAGGGGAGGTGTGATGAGAACGTCAATAAACGTTAACCTTTGGCGGGTCTCAGCACTTTAGCTCTATCTCTAACTCAAGTTTTGTGCATTGACATCGTCGTATCGCCATTACCTTAGCAGAACTATTGTGTCGTAGGGTATCAGGGGAGGTGGTCTCGGTCCTTGTAGTCTCTGACTCTACCGGGGGGTCTTAGCTCTATCTCTATGGACATTCTGAGGGATGCTGGGGTGAGGCCTTGGATACACTGTTTGGCATTAGGATTGGTTAGTAGCGAGCCCAGTTTGCAAGCCCTCGCTAACAGGGGCTTACGTGTTGGTATAGCATTATATAGCAATAAACGTTAACCTTTGTTGTATAATGCTATGGTAGGGTGGATGGGGACGACGATAAACGTTAACCTTCGGGCGGACTTCCACACCTTGTGTATAGAGGCGGTGTCAATAAACGTTAACCTTTGACCACCCAACCTTTCTATTGCGCATTGCAAACTATAAACCAGACCAAAGAGATAAATGAATGTGCATGCATATGTAATGTTGCATTGTTTTGGCTACTCACTGAGCCGTGTTGTGTGCTCACCCCCTCGACGTCGAATATTTTTAGTTGATGATGCAGGTTACAACGTTGAAGACTACATGAATACTCCTACGTACGGGACGGTAGCAGCAATGGACACTGGAGCTGAAGATGATACACACGACTCCTCTTGCGAGTGCAACTCGTGTGTATTTGACTAGATATTTTTATAGGTTTCTTTATTGGATTTATAAGACATATATTTGGTACTTAAATATTTATGTCTCAGTTAAACACAGAATAATTTGCTATTATTTATGGATATCATTTTAGTTCTCAGTTCATTTATTTATAAGACTTCCGCTATTGTGTATTTACTCTGATTATGGTGGTGAGTATATGAAGGTTCAGGTAACACGGGGATAGCCTATTTGAGATCCTGGTTGAACCGTTGGTTATTTAACGATTCATCACACCATTCTGAAATGTGCAGAATTGGGGTGTGACAACTTGGTATCAGAGCATCTCAGGCCTTGCCCGCTGAACTATCATACATTCACAGCAATAGTGAACTGAGATAGAATAAAATAAAAACAGTAATATTAACACATTATAAGCACAAGTAATGTTGAGACCAAATTTAAAAAGAGAATAATACATCTATTAAAAGGAGAAACAAGTTGACATACAATGAGAGCGAAACAAAGTGTAAATATATATCTAAAGCATCGGCTACTCTCCCGTGTGTCGCACTTTGGATCTCCATAAGCTCACCTATCCACGCGTCAGACGTGTGCTGAGCAGCCAACAGCTCATCCACTCTCATGCGCTGAGCATCTAGCAACTCCTCCATCCTCAGGTCCGATCGGCGCTGAGCCTCTCTGATCTTCCGCAACATCTCCATCATATCAGAAGACGGATGCGAAGGACCAGCCTCATAAGAAGGACCAGTCTCAGGTACAGAATCCACCGCATGCGGTATCAACTCCAGCCGCATGTGTAGGTGAAGGCGGGGGTATCGCGTCGACGTCCATGTACATACGATCATCATCGTCGACGGGATCCACCCGAGCTCTAGCGGCGGCGGCAGCAGCAGAGCCTCGACATCGCCCACCTCAACCCAAGTGTGAGGGCGCACCATCGCGTTCCTCTCATCATCGCTAACTTTGAGCGTCTCGGAGTGCCATCTTGCATATAGCCTCCCAATCTAGAGGCGACGAGAAGGTCTTCTCCTCGAATCTTCTCATCTACCGGGTCAACCCCCGACGAATCAACAATTAGGGTGATCATACGTCCATAGGGTAGATTACCCCTATGACCGGACAATGTAGCACCGATCATCGTCCGCATGATGATGTAAGGAAGACAGACGGGTTGATGAGTGCATATACCGTAGATCAAAAACTGGGTCAGCCTGAGACACCCTCTCATAATGCCCACTCTACGGGATCGGGTTGTCTTGAATGATCCTATAGAACACCGTGGAGCCGGACGCAAGTAGCACGCCCTCATCTGCCAGCGATCGGGCTGTAATAACTGATTATCAATCTCGGCCCGCAACCACGTCTCAATAAAGTCGTGCTCACTCGGTGCACAGTACACCATCGGACCATCATAAGGAATGCCCAACAGGTCGGCCAGCTGCCGATAATCAAAGAAAATCTGCACCCCCTTGACATAGCTAGTGATGCGCAACTCCTGATCAAGCTCCACATCGTTGTGGTTTCCCACAATCTGAAGGTTATAGTAGAACTGGCGCACTAACTCTGGACGTGTGCACGCATCGTATGTGATGACAGGGAGCCACCCCATATCACCAAAAGCTCTCTCTACATTGAACAAGGCTAGCTCAGCCAGGTTCACCATACGACCCCCTTCCACTTTCTTGCCCGTATAGTAGGCATACTGTGCCTCGGCTTCATTGGAGCGGAAGCGAAGCGGATCACGAACCCTGGGTACTTTGGTACGAACCATAGTATCTGCAGATAAGAAAGAAAAAGGAAAACAAGGAGTTAATAGGATAAAAATTTAAAAATTGGGCATTATAACGACGTAAGTTGGTCAAAAGCCTCACTTTTCACCCATACAAGTGGGCAGGAGGACCTACATAAGTTCCAACACATCATACAACAGTTAAACAGAAGGAAATTTTAACTGACAAGGTCCAATTTGAAGAAATTGCAAGAAATCAAAAAATTTCGACAAATTAGGGCAAAAAGAGAAAAATCTAAGTTTCTCGATAACCAACCGATGAAACTCAAAAAAAATTTAGGGCTTTCGTTCCTCAAGACACCAACAACAAAAGCCCCCAATAAAAATTGAATTTTTACGGTTGGAAAAAGTTTAATTTGAAAAATACAAGTTAAATGGGCAAAAACCTAGGAATGGGAACCTAAAAACAAGTAAAAATGGGAAAGCATACCTGTAGGGATGAAGTGGATGGCGAAACTCGGACTAAAATTGATCCACAACAGTGAAGTAGCACTGCAGAAACTCGAAGAGAAGAGGCGAGTCGAAACGGGAGGGAAATAATAGAAAATGACCCAAAATCAGACTTTAAAAATCTGATTTTTGGTCAGAGGGTCGGACAATTCGACTAGAGCCATCGACCCTCTGATCGACCCTCTAATCGACCCTCAGCTCTCGGGAATCTGACAGAAAAACACAGGGTCGGACATTAAGGGTCTGACATACCATCGACCCTCACCATCGACCCTGTATAGAAAAGACAGTATTTTGTTTATAAAATGAGCTCGAATTGGAATTGATTATTGGTTAACGTGCCTACATGACATATACATGATTTCTCACCTATCTTGATGATTTTCAGGCACCACCAATCATCGAAAAGAAATATGTCTGGACGTAGAGTTATCCGACAGACCCGAAATACAGTCCCACCACCACCACCAGTGGAGGAGACTAGTCAAGAGAATAACCATGCACAGGGTAATCCAGAACCGGCAAACCCTATAAATTTGCCACCTCCACCACCGGAGCTAGGAACTGTGGTTATGAACCTAGCTCAGCAGCTACAGCAGATGCAACACGTACAAGCTCAAATGCAGGTTACCATGGAGATTATGTATCAAGCCACTCAGGCTGCACCCATACGCACTGGGCAAGCCAGTGCAGCACCAGTGGGTAACCACCCAGCTCCTCAGACACCTCAACAACCGACTGCACCAATTCCAGTCAGGGTCCCGGGGAAAGACAAGGGATGTACAACTATCCACCCCCTATGTTTGGGGCATACCAAAATCAACTGGATCACTCCCGGCTAGTGGAGAGGTTTTTGAAAATGAAACCGAGAGAATTCAACGGCAAGCCGCCGATCCACCGTGGCCAGCACACTCGGATAGACGAGATGGAAAGGAACTTCCTTATGATGACTATCACCGAGGAAGAGAAAGTACTATGCGCCACCTTCATGCTCAAAGGCGACGCACACCATTGGTGGAAATCTACAAAGACGTACTTATTGACCAAGCACGCCCTACTGACATGGGCTATATATAAAGAAGCGTTCTTTGAGAAGTATTTCCCAAGAAGCTTCAGAGATTCAATGGAGAAAGAGTTCTTGAGTCTGTACCAGGGGCAGATGTTCGTAGACTCGTATCAACAGCGCTACGAAGAGCTGTTTTTCTTCGCACCGACTAGTATGCAGGAAGAAGATACCAAAACCCGTAGGTTTGTCACGGGACTAAGAGAAAGCATAAGAGAAAATATTCTGGGCTTAGAGAAGAAAATCTATAACGAAGCTGTCCAGATTGCTCGAGTGATCGAATCGAGCCAGAAGGAGAGTTATTTCTCCCGCAACGTAGGCATCAAGAGACCAGCCGAATACTCCTACAACGGGGGCAATAATATGACGTATAAACCTTTTCGTCCCTCGGAATTTTGCTACTCGCACCAAAGTCTACTTCCGCAGCTCAACTACAACCAAAGCCAAATTCGAAGCCCCGGTGCTATAATCGCAACCAACCAGGGCATATGGCAAGAGAATGCCCAAAACCCAAGAAGCAGTTACATCAAGGACGGGTATATGCTGTTACATCAGAGGATGTTGTCGCATCGCCCGATGTGGTCACAGGTATGACCGAAACTTTTAAGATTAATTTCATTGATTGAGCATGTAGACTAAGTAAAAATGAATCACAAGTATCGTACCTATCAATGGTGTACCAGCCAGAGTACTCTTTGATTCAGGAGCTACGCATTCATTTATATCTGTGTCGTTTGGAAAGAAGACCAATTTACCCATCAAAACATTAGACTATAAATTACTTGTACGGTCACCGATGGGATTAGAAGTGGAATTAGAGAAAGGTTATGGGCCATGTCCAGTTCTCATTGGCGAGAAACCTTAGATGCAACTTTAATACAACTTGAGATGGCAGACTTTGACGTCATCTTGGGAATGGACTGGTTAGCGCGGCATTCAGTAAACCTATTATGCGCCGAAAAGAAGCTAACGTTCAAAGACAAAGAAGGAGCAGAATTCAGTTTCTCGGGAACCAAACTTCCCAGGAGACGTAAGCTCATACTCTCAGCATTAAAGGCTAAGAAGTGCCTTGAAAAGGGAGTCGTCGGATATCTAGTATCAGTGGTTGACCTAACCAAGGATACGCCATGATTGAAAGATATTGATGTCGTGCGGGATTATCCAAATGTATTTCCAGAGGAACTACCCGGATTACCACCCGACAGAGCCACGGAGTTTGTAATAGACCTTCTACCCGGAGCCGCACCAGTATCAAAAGCACTTTACAGAATGGCTCATACTGAACTGAAGAATTAAAAGTGTAATTACAAGAACTGCTGGATAAGGGTTATGTTAGACCCAGTATATCTCCATGGGGAGCACCGGTGTTGTTCGTAAAGAAGAAGGATGGTAGCGTTCGATTATGTATCAACTATCGAGAGTTGAATAAGCTGACAATCAAGAATCGATATCCGCTACCTCGGATCGATGACTTGTTTGATCAGTTACAGGGAGCAAAAGTATTTTCAAAGATCGATCTCCGATCAGGCTATCATCAACTGAAGATTAAAGAAGGTGACATTTCGAAGACAGCTTTCAGGACAAGATACGGACATTATGAATTCTTAGTGATGTCATTCAGATTAACTAATGCACCGGCAACGTTCATGGAACTTATGAACCGAGTTTTCCACGATATGATGGACACGTCGATGATAGTATTTATTGATGACATATTGGTATACTCCAAAGACAAGGAAACCCATGTCAAGAACCTTAACGCAGCCCTACAGCGTTTAAGGAAAGAGAAGTTATACGCCAAATTTTCAAAGTGTGAGTTTTGGCTAAGTGAAGTCGTCTTTCTAGGCCATGTAGTATCCGCTGAAGGAATCAAAGTGGACCCCAGTAAGATCGAGGCTATCGTAAAATGGGAAGCACCAAAGAGCGTTTCAGAAATTAGAAGTTTTCTGGGTCTAGCTGGTTATTATCGAAGATTCGTAGAAGACTATTCTCGGATTGCCGTACCTCTCACTAGTTTGACCAAGAAAGGTGAAAGATTTGTATGGACGGATAAGTGTGAAAAGAGTTTTCAAACACTGAAGACCAGATTGATATCCGCTCCAATTTTGACTATTCCGATCCCAGGACAGACGTTTACCTTATATACCGATGCGTCGGGATTGGGATTAGGATGTGTGCTTATGCAAGGAGAGCAAGTGATTGCCTACGCCTCGAGACAATTGAAGGTACATGAGAAAAATTACCCCACTCACGATTTGGAGTTAGCAGCAGTAGTACATGCTGTCAAGATATGGAGACATTACCTATACGGAGAGAAATTCCAAATTAAGTCGGACCATAAAAGTCTTACTTATTTATTTAATCAGAATGAGTTGAATATGAGACAAAGAAGATGGCTGGAACTATTGAAAGACTATGATTGTGATATCCAGTATCATCCAGGAAAAGCGAACATAGTAGCAGATGCATTGAGCAGAAAAGCAATGATAAAATCTTAAGGAGAAGTTAGCACGACTGTGGCAATGTGCACTACCGGAATGGTATTCAATCACGACAACGAGCAGTATGTAATAGACACAATGGATGGATCAACCAACCAAGGGTTTATTCATCGGTTTTCGAATATGTTCGTGGCATTGAAGATTCTACCGAATATAGTGGATGAAGTAAAGACAACTATCAAAGCAGATCCTTATCTGAGAACAGTACACGAAGATATTGAGAAAGGTAGGACTAACCCTGAGTTCACCTTGGATGACGATAAGGTACCGATATACAAAGGAAGAATATGTGTACCCGAAACAGAAAGTGTAGACATTAGACACCGACTCATGAAAGAAGCCCACACCACCATCTACTCGGTACATCCTGGAAGTACAAAGATGTATCATGACCTAACGAAATTATACTGGTGGAGGGGAATGAAAGCAGATGTAGCTAAGTTCGTGTCTCAATGCCTAAATTGTCAGAAAATAAAGGCTGAACGACAAAGACCCGCAGGACTATTGCAGCCGTTACCGGAACCAGCATGGAAATGGGACTGCATCACTATGGACTTCGTCACGGGACTACCATTGACTCCTCGAGTAGTAGGCGCAGTTTGGGTGATTGTAGACCGTCTGACAAAGACAGCTCGTTTCATACCTATACGACCTCAATATACACTGGAAAGGTTAGCAAAGTTGTAGGTGGATAACATTGTTCGCTTACACAGTGTACCAGAAAGCATTGTGTCGGATAGAGATCCACGATTTACTTCTAAATTTTGGGAAGGATTGCAAAAGGCTATGGGTACAACGTTGAAGTTCAGTACTGCATTCCACCCACAGACAGATGGACAGTCAGAGTGTACAATTCAGATTCTAGAAGATATGCTACGAGCATGTGTAATTGATTTCAAAGGATCATGGGATGAAAGGTTATCATTGATCGAGTTTGCTTATAACAATAGCTATCAGGCTACTATACAGATGTCACCTTATGAAGCACTGTATGGCAGGAAGTGTCGAACTCCTTTGTTCTGGAATGAAGTTGGAGAACGTAGTATTGTTGGACCAGAATTTGTTGAAGAGACTTGTCGAGTGGTCGACATTATCAAGGAAAGAGTAAGAACAGCTCAGAACCGTCAGAAGCAATATGCGGATACTCGACGAAGAGATCTAGAGTTCGTCGTAGGTGATAAAGTATTTTTGAAGGTATCGCCTATGCGAGGATTGAAAAGGTTCGGACAAAAAGGGAAACTAAGTCCAAGATATGTCGGGCCATATGAAATTCTGGCTAAGCCTGGAAAAGTAGCTTATCAGTTAGCACTACCACCATCTATGTCGAGTGTGCATGACGTATTTCATATTTCCTTATTGAAGAAGTATGTCAAAGACCCAACACATGTTTTGACAGTGGATTTGCCAGAATTGACTGATGATTTGACATTTGAAGTAACACCAACGGAAATCACTAGTCGAAAGGTTCAACGTCTACGCAACAGAGATATCTACTATGTTAAGGTCACATGGAAAAGTAGAGACATGAAAGAAGTTACATGGGAAGAAGAAAATGCTATGCGGAAGCAATACCCTCGTTTGTTTGATTCAGAAGGTACGTCCAATTTCGAGGACGAAATTTTTATAAGTTGGGGGGAGTTGTAAGACCCGTGTCAAACTAACCCGGTCTTATTACCTTGAACCAGGTCTACCCATCATGGTTGAGTTAAATGGACCAAGGGCGTGAAGGAGAGCGAGATCCCAAGTATCAAATCGACCCAAACACACTTAAAATAGAGGAAGGGTCGCATACCCAGCTAAACAGGGTCGACCCTCCCAAATCAGAAACCCAGACCCTTAAAAGTTGGGAGAGGGTCAGACAGTGTCAGACCACCGGGTCGACGGGATCATCGACCCTCTCATCGACCCTCACTTACTACCGAAACTGAAATTAAGAAATTTCCTAATTTTCGATTGGGATTCTTTCCAAATCACAATGGGACTATTATAGGACATTCCTATTCTATTTAAAGGACGTCCCTAAGCCACTTTCACTCCTTTCACAACCCTAATTGAATTGAGAGAAAGAGAGAAGAAGGAAAAGAGGAAGAAAGGAGGCAAAGAAGAAGACTTAGCAAAAAGGAGAAGAATTTCCAGAGAAAAGTAATTTTCTCAGGTATGGATACTAATTCCATGAGTTTCTACAGACCTTAGGTTAGATATGGTTGAGTGTAGGATTTTGGAGAAACCCAAACCATCCATTCATGGTGAGGTTTTTATGGAAAACCCGAGGATAATGCATGAAAGCCATCTAGGAGGATGAATCATGGTTTCAGACCATGGAATGAATGTTTTATGGAATGTGGAAGCAAGCCATAGGACCCCAAACACGAAGAATGATGTAAAAAGTGGAAATTGGACCAGAGTGCACCGAGGGTCGCACAAAGGGTCGATAGACCCATCGACCCTAGGCACCCTGACCATCGACCCTCAGCATTCAAGAAGTTCAGACAGAGGGTAGGGTCGATAGACCCATCGACCCTATGTATCCTAAGCATCGACCCTCTGATTGACCCTCAGTTAACAGCATGGTTTTTAAATTCGGAATTAATTCTAATTAAATTCTATCGACTTTGTTAGGTTTGCTAGCATTATAATAACACTGTAGAGGTGATTTTAAATCTTGGAAAAGTATCTTATAGCAAACTAAGGTGAGGAACCTTAACTCCAAAATAAATCGGTTAATAATAAACTGTTTTCTAATTCTTGAGTCCTATGCCATGTTTGATTCTATGCTAATATGTTTGTAATGTGCATACATCATGCCATCCAATATTTCTATTATTTGTTCATGCATATTTACTTTATTGTTTATAACATGATGATGATGATGATGATGATAGGAATAGGCATGTGCTTGTATGTGTGTAGTTGATGTACTTGATGCGAGCGAGTATCAGGGGAGGTGTGATGAGAACGTCAATAAACGTTAACCTTTGGCAGGTCTCAGCACTTTAGCTCTATCTCTAACTCAAGTCTTGTGCATTGACATCGTCGTATCGCCATTACTTTAGCAGAACTATTGTGTCGTAGGGTATCAGGGGAGGTGGTCTCGGTCCTTGTAGTCTCTGACTCTACCGGGGGGCCTTAGCTCTATCTCTATGGAAATTCTGAGGGATGCTGGGGTGAGGCCTTGGATACACTGTTTGGCATTAGGATTGGTTAGTAGCGAGCCCAGTTTGCAAGCCCTCGCTAACAGGGGCTTACGTGTTGGTATAGCATTATATAGCAATAAACGTTAACCTTTGTTGTATAATGCTATGGTAGGGTGGATGGGGACGACGATAAACGTTAACCTTCGGGCGGACTTCCACACCTTGTGTATAGAGGCGGTGTCAATAAACGTTAACCTTTGACCACCCAACCTTTCTATTGCGCATTGCAAACTATAAACCAGACCAAAGAGATAAATGAATGTGCATGCATATGTAATGTTGCATTGTTTTGGCTACTCACTGAGCCGTGTTGTGTGCTCACCCCCTCGACGTCGAATATTTTTAGTTGATGATGCAGGTTACACAATTGAAGACTACATGAATACTCCTACGTACGGGACGGTAGCAGCAATGGACGCTGGAGCTGAAGATGATACACACGACTCCTCTTGCGAGTGCAACTCGTGTGTATTTGACTAGATATTTTTATAGGTTTCTTTATTGGATTTATAAGACATATATATTTGGTACTTAAATTTTTGTCTCAGTTAAACACAGAATAATTTGCTATTATTTATGGATATCATTTTAGTTTTCAGTTCATTTATTTATAAGACTTCCGCTATTGTGTATTTACTCTGATTATGGTGGTGAGTGTATGAAGATTCAGGTAACGCGGGGATAGCCTATTTGAGATCCTGGTTGAACCGTTGGTTATTTAGCGGTTCATCACACCATTCTGAAATGTACGGAATTGGGGTGTGACATCTCTAATAGGCTATGTCCATTAAAAATAAAAACCATGCACATCCACAACCATAATCAGAATAAATACACAATAGCAGAAGTCTTATAGTAAATGAACCGAGAAATCTAACTGTGATAACCATAATAAAAATATCAAGTTATTGTTGTATCAACTGAGACATAAATAATAAAATATAAATTACATTCATTTAATAATTCAAATGAAAATTTAATCGAATACGCATGAGTTGCACTCGCATGAAGAGTCATGTGTATCCACTAAGTCTTCGACTTCCATTACAGCAACACGCGCATACACCGGAGCACTTATATAATCTTCGACCGTAGTACCTACATCATCAACTAAAAATATTCGACGTCGAGAGGGTGAGCACACATCATGGCTCAGTGAGCAAACAAAACAATGCAACAAACATATGCATGCATTCAATTCATATCTTTGGTCTGATATATAAGTTTGTAATGTGCTATAGAAAGGATAGGTGGCCAAAGGTTACGTTTATTGACGTCGCACCTCTATACACGAGTGTGTGAAGCCGCCCAAAGGTAACGTTTATTGTCGTCCCACATGCACCCACCATGGACAATGTACACGCAAATGTTACATTTATTACTATACCAGTTGCCCATACCAACACGTAAGCCCCTGCTGGCGAGGGCTCGCAAACTGGGCTCGCAACTAACCAATCCTATTGCCAATCAGTGTATCCAAGGCCTCACCTCAGCATCCCTCAATACGTCCATAAAGATAGGGCTAAGGCCCCCCGGCAGAGTCAAAGACTACACGGTCCGAGACCACCTCCCCTCATACACTACGACGTAATAGTTCTGCTAAGGTAATGACTATACGACGATATCAGTGGACAAGACTTGAGTTAGAGATAGACCTAGAGTGCTGAGGCCCGACCTATGACACCCCCCATGATACTCGCTCGCACCAAGCACACCAACCACACACATACATTCACATGCCTATTCCTATCATCATCATCATCATGTTATAAACAATAATTTAAGTATGTGTGAACAGTAACAATAGAAATATTGGATGACATGTTGAATGCACATAACAAGCATACACGCATTGAATCAATCATGGCATTGGACTCAAGAATAAAACAGTTTATTATTAACCAATTAGTTTAGGTCTTGTTCCCTCACCTTTGCTTGATCGTAGATCCTCTTTCAAGCTTTAAGAATCAACTAAATATCAATATTATATCACTAGAAAACTTAATCAAGTCGATAGAATTTAATTAGAATTAATTCTGATTTTTAAAAGCATGCTGTTAACTGGGGGTCGATGCCAAGGTCGGAGGTTCCATCGATCCTGGGTGCTACCACCCAGATTCTGGACTTTTCGAACACTAGGGGTCGATTGTTAGGGTCTGGTAGGGTCGATTAGCCATCGACCCCCCGTGCGACCCCCCGTGGGTTTAGTCGAATTTTCATCCTACAGTCCATTCCTTCGTGTTTGGGTCCTATGGCTTGCTTCTACAATCCATTACATACATATTCTATGGCTTAGAACCATAGTTTATTCACCTATATGGTTTTTATGATCTCACCCATGGTTTTTCATGAAAACCTAACCATGGATGGATGATTTAGGTTTCTCCTAGATCACTTCATCTTCACTATCTATTCTAAGGTCTTTAGAATTACATGGAGATAGTATCTATACCTGAGAATTAGGCTTGTTTCTCTGAAGCCTTCTCTTTGATTTTCTTCTCTACTTTCCTTCTCTTATCTTTCTCTTCTCCTTATCTTCTCTTTCTCTCAATCCAATTAGGGTTCTAAAAGGAGTGAAAGAGGCTTAGGGACGTCCTATTTATAGAGTAGAAACTCCCAAAATAAGTCTCATTGAGATTAGGAAAGAATCCCATTGAAATTTAGAAAGTTCCCAATTCACGATTTCTGTCGGCAGACTGGGGGTCGATGAGGGGGTCGGAGATCCCACCGACCCCTGGTTCTAAAATGTCCGACCCCCGGTTAAAAACTCAGGGTCTGACTTTTATACTGGGGGGGTCCGACCCTGCCTTGCTGGTATGCGACCGTCCCCCTTATTTTAGTGTTTTTGGGTCAGTTTAATACCTGGGATCACGATCTCCCTCACATACTTGATCCATTTGGCTCGACCATGATGGGTAGACCTGGTTCAAGGTGGTAAGACCGGTTTAGTTTGATTCGGGTCTTACAACTCCCCCCTACTTATAAAAATTTCGTCCTCGAAATTGTACATACCTTCTGAGTCAAATAAATGAGGATATTGCTTTCGCATAGCATTCTCTTCTTCCCATGTAATTTTTTCCATATCTCTACTTCTCCAGGTGACCTTAACATAATAGATATCACGGTTGCGTAGTCGTTGAACCTTTCGACTGGTGATTTCAGTTGGTGTTACTTCAAATGTCAAATCATCTGTCAAATCAGGTAGATCTACTGTCAGAACGTGCATTGGATCCTTGACATACTTCTTCAATAAGGAAATATGAAATACGTCATGCACACTTGACATAGATGGTGGTAATGCTAACTGGTACGCCACTTTTCCACGCTTAGTTAGAATCTCATATGGTCCAACATATCTTGGACTTAATTTTCCTTTTTGTCTGAACCGTTTCAATCCTCGCATAGGCGATACTTTTAAGAATACTTTATCACCCATGACGAATTCAAGGTCTCGACGTCGGGTATCTGCATATTGCTTCTGACGATTTTGAGTTGTTCTCACTCATTCTTTGATAATGTCGACCACTCGATAAGTCTCTTCAACAAATTCTGGTCCAACAATACTACGTTGCCCAACTTCATTCCAAAACAAAGGAGTTCGACACTTTCTACCATACAGTGCTTCATAGGGTGATATCTGTGTAGTAGTCTGATAGCTATTGTTATAAGAGAACTCAATTAGTGGTAACTTTTCATCCCATGATCCTTTAAAATCAATTACACATGACCGAAGCATATCTTCTAGAATCTCAATAATACGCTCTGACTGTCCGTCTGTCTGCGGATGGAATGTGGTACTAAACTTCAATGTTGTACCCATAGCCTTTTGCAATCCTTTCCAAAACTTTGAAGTAAATTGTGGATCTCTATCGGACACAATGCTTTCAGGTACACCGTGTAATCACACAATGTTATCCACATACAGCTTAGCTAACCTCTCCAGTGTATACTGAGGTCGTGTAGGTATAAAGCGAGCTGTTTTAGTCAGGCAGTCTACAATCACCCAAACTGCGTCAACTACTCGAGGAGTCAATGGTAGTCCTGTGACAAAGTCCATAGTGATGCAGTCCCATTTCCATGCTGGTTCCGATAACGGCTGTAACAGTCCTGTCGATCTTTTTCGTTTAGCCTTTACTTTCTGACAATTTAAGCATTGAGACACGAACTTAGCTACATCTGCTTTCATTCCTCTCCACCAATATAATTTTCTTAGGTCATGATACATTTTTATACTTCCAGGATGTATCGAATAGATGGTGGTATGGACTTCTTTCATCAATCGGTGTCTAATGTCCAAGCTTTCTGTTTCGGATACACATATTCTTCCTTTGTACTTCAGTACCTTTTCTTCACCCAAGGTGAACTCAGGGTTAGTCCTACCTTTTTCGATGTCCTCTTGTACCGTTCTTAGGTAAGGGTTTGATTTGATAGCTGTCTTTACTTCATCAATTATATCCAGTATAATCTTCAATGCGGCGAACATGTTTGAAAATCGATGAATAAACCCTTGGTTGGCTGATCTCTTTGGTGCATCTATCACAAACTTCTCATTACCGTGCTTGAATACCTTTCTGGTAGTACACATTGCGGCAGTTGTGCTAACCTCCCCCTGAGATTTTATCATTGCCTTTCTACTCAACGCATCGGCTATTACATTAGCTTTCCCCGGATGATACTGGATATCACAGTCATAGTCTTTCAATAGTTCCAGCCATCTTCTTTGTCTCATATTCAGTTCTTTCTGATTAAATAGATAAGTAAGACTTTTATGGTCTGATTTAATCTGAGACTTCTCCCCGTACAGATAATGTCTCCATATTTTGACAGCATGTACTACTGCTGCTAGTTTCAAATCATGAGTAGGATAGTTCTTCTCATGTGTCTTCAGTTGTCTTGAGGCATAAGCAATTACTTATTCTCCTTACATAAGTACACATCCTAATCCCAGTCCTGACGCATCGATGTACAAGATAAATGGTTGTCCTGGAATCGAGATGGTCAAGATTGGAGCTGATATCAATCTAGCCTTCAAGGTTTGGAAACTCTTCTCGCATTTATCTGTCCAAACAAACTTCTCACTCTTCTTAGTCAAACTGGTAAGAGGTACGGCAATTCGGGAATAGTCTTCTACAAATCGTCGATAATACCCAGTTAGACCCAAGAAACTTCTAATTTCTACAACGCTCTTCGATTCTTCCCACTTTACAATAGCCTCGATTCTGCTGGGATCCACTTTAATTCCTTACTACATGGCCTAGAAATGCGACTTCCTTTAGCCAAAACTCACACTTTGAAAATTTTGCGTAGAGCTTCTCCTTCCATAGTCGCTGCAGAGCGGCGTTTAGATTCTTAATATGAGTTTTCTCGTCTTTGGAGTAGACCAATATATCATCAATGAATACAATAACCGACGTATCCAACATATCATGGAAAACCCGGTTCATAAGTTCCATAAAAGTTGCTAGTGCGTTTGTCAATCCAAAAGACATAACCAAGAATTCATAATGTCCATATCTGGTCCTGAATGCTGTCTTAGGAATATCACCGTCCTTAATCTTCAGTTAATGGTAGCCTGACCGAAGATCTATCTTGGAGAACACTTTGGCACCTTGCAACTGATCGAATAGGTCATCGATCCGAGACAATGGATACCGATTCTTGATTGTCAGTTTATTCAGTTCTCGGTAGTCTATACACAATCGAACGCTACCGTCCTTCTTCTTCACGAATAATATTGGCGCTCCCCATGGTGACATGCTAGGGTGAATGTAACCCTTGTCCAGCAGTTCTTGTAGTTGTACTTTCAATTCCTTCAGTTCGGTAGGAGCCATTCGATAAGGTGTTTTCGATACTGGTGCGGCTCCAAGTATAAGATCTATAACAAACTCTGTGGCTCGGTCGGGTGGTAATCCTGGTAGTTCTTCAGGAAATACGTCTGAAAAGTCATGCACGACATCAATATCCTCCATCCGTGGTGCTTCTTTGGTAAGGTCGACCACAGATACTAAATACCCGACTGCTCCTTTCTCAAGGCACTTCTTAGCCTTTAACGCAGAGAGTATGAGCTTTCGTTTACGGGAAAGTTTGGTTCCCAAAAAATTGAACTCTGCTCCTTCTTTGTCTTTAAATGTCAGCTTCTTCTCGGCACATAATAGATTTGCAGAATGCCGAACTAACCAGTCCATTCCCAAGATGACGTCAAAGTTTGCCATCTCAAGTTGGATCAAGGTTGCATCCAAGGTCTTTTCATCAATTAGAACTGGACATGGTCCATAACCTTTTTCTAACTCCACTTCTAATCCCATAGGTGATTGTACAAGTAGTTTGCAGTCTAAGGATTTAAGGGGTAGATTTAACTTCTTTCCAAATGTCATAGATATAAAGGAATGAGTAGCTCCTGAATCAAAGAGTACTCTGGCGGGAATGCTATTAATGGGTACGATACCTGTGATTTGTTTTGGTTTAGTCTACATGCTCATACAATGTAATACAACTTACTAAAAATTTAAGTCATACCTGTGACCACTCAGGCGATGCGGCAGCATCCTCAGATGTAACCGCGTAAACTCATCCTTGATGTAGTTGTTTCTTGGGCTTAGGATATTCCCTTGCTATATGTCCCACTTGGTTGCAGTTAAAACATTTTATCCCTTCAGTAATTGGTTTTTGTTGCTGTTGAGCTACGGGAGTAGTCTTGGTTGCAGCGGTAAAGCCTTGAGCACGGAAGGGTTTGAATGTCTTGTTATTCCCTCCGTTATAAGAATTTCCAGCTGGCCTTTTTATACCTCTGTTTTGCATGAAATAACTCTCCTTCTGGCTCGATTCTATAACTCGAGCAATTTGTGCCGCTTCATTATAGATTTTCTTTTCATGTCCCAGAACATGCTCGTGGATGCTTCCCCTAAGTCCCATGACGAACCTTCGGGTCTTGGTGTTTTCCTCCTGCATACTGGTGGATGCAAAGAAGAACAACTCTTCATAACGCTGTTGATATGCATCCACGGTCATCTGCCTCTGATATAAACTCAGGAACTCTCTTTCCATAGAATCTCTGAAACTTCTTGGAAAGTACTTCTCAAAGACCGCCTCCTTATAAATATCCCAAGTCAGTTGGGTGTGCTTTGTTAATAATTAAGTCCTGGTAGACCTCCACCAATGGTGTGCATCTCCTTTCAGCATAAAGGTGGCACACAACACTTTTTCTTCTTCATTTAGTGTCATCATCATAAAATTTATTTCCATTTCGTCAACCCAGTGCGCCAGCCATAAAGGTCTGCTGGCTTGCCATTAAATTATCTGGGCTTCAGTTTCAGAAAATGCTTCACCAGTCTGGAGTGGTCTAGTTGTTGCGGAACATATGCTCCATACGTAGGTGGTTAGTATTGATATCCCCCTGGAGCTATCTTAGGATTTTGTACTTGAGCCTGCATGATAGGAGTCTGAGGTGCGTGGGGTACTGTGTTACTCCCCCTAGTGATGTGCTTGCCTGTCCGGCTGACATTGGAGGTGTCTATGCAGCAGGAAGAGTTATGCCTATGGCAGCTTGTATAGTAGCTTGTGCCTGTTGGATTTGCTGCAGCTATTGGGTCAAGTTCATTACGACTGTGGCCAAGTTTGTAGGTGGAGCTGGCAGATTTGTAGGATTTGTCTACCCATTTATGACAAATGGTGCCGTGTTCATGTTCCCCTATGTTTCTGGGTGTGTCTAGCTATTCTCCCCCACAGATGGTGGTGGTGGAATAGAGTTACGGCTTTGTCTGGTTACTCTGTGTCTTGCCATTAATTAATCTGATAGTGGGATTGCCTGAAAATCATTGAACACGAGAGACAATCATTAAATACATCATTCTCATATTTTAAAACCATTAACAATTATAAATTTCAAAATTTTCAAATCATTCTATCAAAAATGTTGTGTTTTCACTGTAGGTGTGAGGACAATGGAAAATCGACGTGATCCTCCTCGGGATAAATGTATCCTGTAATCGATGAAGATTGATTTGTTATGTTGGAGTCGCCACCTAGATTAAGGCCTAGGACCTCTAAAAATGTAGTCTCACCCTAAGGTAAGACTTCTATTGACTCGTGACCCAATGTATCAGTTCTTTGGTCTGCAAGAGATCGGGTAAGTATTCAGGGTACGGTTATGGGAAGGTGTTAGGCACCCAAACCGCCCGATCAATATCGGCCTCCTAAACTTTCCTTAAATTCTAATTTTGACTGTGCTTGGTCAACTGAATGACTAGGGTTCAATGGGGGATGTCCTAAACCAAGTTGCTAAGTTGTTCTAACCTAGGGTTTAGCCAATCATGTTTTAAAGAAAATAAACAAGCAAATGTAATGTACAATATTATACAGTGAACCGAACCAAAGATGGTTCGGTCTTGGACTGAATCTGAGACGTGTAAAACATCTCAAACTGCCTACGTATTCCAATCCTGGAAATCAAGTCCAAAAACGTAGTTCGAAATGGTTTGTGTGATTAATGATTATGGAAGTGATTTATGCATTTGCTTCAATTAGATTCTTTGTTGTTCAAGTAAAGTTTATGTTGGATGTATGATTGATGGGTGGCTTTGTATCGTATTTGGGATTCCCAAATTACCTATGTATTCTAGGGTTTGCCCTAGAATTCATGTACGACATAGTTCGAAAGTTGTGAGAGTCGGATTTGGAATATGTACCAAATCCTTCCAATTTTGTCAATAGGATCTAGGGATGAGACCTAAATTTCTATCATTTTTATTTGGGATGTGTACCAAATTCTTTCTATTTTTGTTAATAGGATCTAGGGATGAGACCTAAATTTCTACCATTTTTATTTGGGATGTGTACCAAATTCTTTCTATTTTTTTCAATAGGTTCTAGGGATGAGACCTAAATTCCTACCATTTTTATTTGGGATGTGTACCAAATTCTTTCTATTTTTGTCAATAGGATCTAGGGATGAGACCTAAATTCCTACCATTTTTATTGTTTCCGTTCTTAGGTTTTTAGGGTTTCCTATCCCTTTTCATTGTGATTTTCATTTTTTTAGGGTTTCATACCCTAATTATTCTCTTTATTCTAGGGTTTATTTTGCCCTAATTATTCTTTCCATTTTTAAAGTTTCACTACCCTAATTGTTCAATTCTTTTCATTTTAGGATGTATCTTGCCCTAGTTGTACAATGTAAACAATCTAACATAGCAATGTGAGCTTAAATATAGCAGTGTAAGCATCCAAATATAGCATGTTGGAAATATATTCAAATTTAGCAACAAATCAGTCAAAGATGACAAGTGAGCATGTGAACATCAAATATGACAATTTTGTGGCATCCAAACATGTCAGTGAGCATCTAAAACACTCATGATGCAAAATTCAACGGTATAAATCACTCTTGATGGTAATCTAACCGTTCAAAATCATTTAATCACTTCTGATAGCAATCCAATGGTTCAGATCGCTCAAGACAATCTAACCATTCGAAAATCATTTAAAATCAATCATGATAAAATCCAATGGTTCGGATCACTCAAAATCATAATCTAATGGTTCAAAATTAATTTTGACATCCAATGGTCCATATTCAAATTACCTTAAATTTCAAGCCAATGGGATCAAATTTCATATAAATTGTAAACATGTGGTGGGATCAATTTCATAA
This sequence comes from Protea cynaroides, assembly GCA_028583415.1. Lineage (NCBI taxonomy): Eukaryota > Viridiplantae > Streptophyta > Magnoliopsida > Proteales > Proteaceae > Protea > Protea cynaroides. Next base: position 57,097,293 of record CM053268.1, read on the forward strand.
AAATTAAAATCATGTGAACCAATTTTAATCACATTCAATTCAAAATATATGGAATCAATCACATGGTACAATTTAATCATTAAAATTGCAAATCACATGGTCATAATCTAAACTCATTAAAATTTCAAGTCCCATGGTCATGTGGGATGTTGTAGTGGTGTACAGTAATGAAGGTGGATTTTGAGAGTAGTGGAGAGTTGACAGAAAATGAGATTAAAGTGAGATGGGAGATGAAGGTATTCGGATTAGGTGGTAGCAAGGGGGTGTTGAATGGTGCAAGTGTTGGTGAATGGAGATGGTTGCTTGGCTAATGATTGTACACATGTGTGGGATTGGAAAAAGAGATATGCAGATGTTGTATGGGAAAGTGATCTGTAGGGGTTTTAAGATGGGTTTGCAACAAGTGGCTTGTTGGACTGGGGTGAATCAGGTAATGGAGTTATGTCGGTGGTTTGGGTAATAAAGCCAAATGGATTCAAGTAAGCAGATTGGGTTCGGGATGATAGGTGGATTAACAAAGGGTTGACAAGTGACATGGTGGTGTGAAAGATAGATTTGGATCTTGGGTTTTGCAGGAATGAGGGTATCAATGGAGACTGCAACAGATTGGTCGATGATTGGGTAATGGTGATAAACAGAAAATAACAAAGGATGGGGGAGGGGCTTACCTCGAGTTGCAGGGAGTTCTCTCTCCCTCAGCTTTTTCTCTTCTCTCCTCCTCTGTCCCGCAGCTCTCTCTCTCCCCAAAACCGAAAAATCCCCTTCTCTTCACGTCCCCTCACCTCTCTTTTATATTATTCTTCTTTCCTTCTTCTTCACTCAATCTTTTTCTCACTCTCAATCTTTCCTTTTTCCTTTCTTTCCCAATTTTTCCAAAATAGAAAAAACTCTCTCTCTCTCTCTCACGTCAATCCCTCCTTTCCTTTTCTTCCTCTTCTTTCCTTCTTCTTCACTCAATCTCTCTCTCACTCTCAATCTTTCTCTCAATAGAAAAAAAATCCCTCTCTCTATCTCTCACGTCTCTCTCACTCTCAATCCCTCTCTTTTTTTTTTTATTTCCTTTTTTTCTCTTCTCTTTCTTTCCTTTTCTTCTCTTCTCTTCTTTCTTTCCTTTTCTTCGCTTCTCTTTTTTTTTTCCTTTTCTTCTCTTTTTCTCTTTCTTTCCTTTTCTTCTCTTCTTCTCTTTCTTTCCTTTTCTTCTCTTCTTCTCTCTCTCTTTCACGTTTTCTTTCTAGAAAACGTGAAAGTTCTTCTTTTTTTTTCCTTTTTTCTTTTGTTTCTTTCTCTTTCTTTTATTCTCTCTCTTTCTCTTATTCTCTCATATTCTATCTTTTCTTTTTTTCCTCAAACTCTTTTGGATTTTATCATTTATATATAATAATATATATTATATACATATATACACATATATTTAATAACATACATACATATATATATATATATATATATATATATATATATATATATATAATATATATATATATAATATATAAATACTATGCACATAGATGAACTGGTTCAAAACAGGTTGAGACTGACTTAGGTTGACTGAGTTAAACTGATATGGGTTGAGCTAGGTTGGACCAAAACTGGCTTGAACTGAGTTGACTGGATTGATTGGAATTAACTGGGTTTTCTCTCCTTGTCATTTCATGAGTCATTTCCGTTGTCATCCCGCATGGAATTTTCCGATGGCCTCTATTCCAAAAAAAATTTTTGCATTCATTTTGTAGAACATTAAAAATGTGGAATATAGGAACTGGAATCACCTCATTTGGAAGTGAAATGATCAACTTATGAATTTTTGAAGTTTAAGCGAACCAATTATCGATAATTTGGCTGACCATTCTGCATGAGATCCTTCGGAGGCTTCTATCGGAAATATTTTATGTCCACTTTGTAGAGCACTAAAAATGGAACATGATGAGACTGGAATCACCTGATTTGGATATGGGATGATCAAAATATGAATTTTTGAATATTAAATGACCATTTCCATATGTAATTTTGCATGGGACCCTCCGGAGACTTTTACCCGAGATTTTCCACGTCCACTTTGTAGGACATCACAAATGAGGAAACAATGGCCTTGGAATCATCTGAATCCGACGTAGAACAGAAAAAATATGAAGCTTTGAAGTTCTAAAGATAATTTTGCATGAAAGCTTGCATGGGACCCACTGGTGACTTCTACCTGGGATTTTTTACGTCCACTTTGTAGAACATCATGAATGAAGAATAATGGCCTTGGAATCATCTGAATCCGATGTCGGATGATGAAGATATGATGATTTGAAATTCAAACAATCCGACTTACGATAATTTGCATGAAGGCCCCTGGGATTATTTATAATAATTTCATAAACATCCCTTATATGTATCATCCGACTAAAATGGTCATATCTTCTTCATTTGATATCAGAATTGAGCAATTCTGGTCTCATTTCGAAGATAATTCTATGACCTATGCATCCATGCAAAATTATAACCCATGACCTTGTTGTGGACCCATTGAAAACTTCCTCAAATTCACAGACCCATTGAAAACTTCCTCAAATTCACAGACCCATTGAAAACTTCCTCAAATTCACATTCAAAAATCCAAACTTTCGATCATCTTTCTCCTTTTGTTGTCCACACGCCCGCAGGACTTTGTTTAGCTGGGATGGCAAAAATGGGGTGCTTACAGTAGGGTCGATGGTGGGGGTCGATGGGTGTCCGACCCTCAGTATGCGACCCTGGGAAATCACCAATTCTTCCCGAGAGCCGGGGGTCGATGGGGGGGTCGGAGGATGTCCGACCCAGGGTGCGACCCCTGGTTCTCTATCAGATTCCTGAGAGCCGAGGGTCGATGCGGGGGACGATGGGTGGGTCGATTGTTTTAATCGAATTTTTCGACCCCCAGACTAAAAATCAGATTTTTAAGTTCCGATTCAAAGTTCATTTCCCATTCTTTCTTCTCCGTTTCAACTCGACTCGTCCCTCTGAGCTGCTACAGTGGCAACTCTGCTCCATTGGTGATTTGCACTCCTTGTTTCGTCGTCTACACCTCCGCTACAGGTATGTCTTCTACCTTTTCATGTTTTTAGGTTTCTTTACCTAGGTTTTTGCTTGTATATCTCGTATTTTTTAAATTAAACTTTTTCCAATCGTAAAAATTCAATTTTTATTGGGGCTTTTGTTATTGGTGACTCGAGGTACGAAAGCCCTCAAAAATATTTGAGTTTCATCGGTTGGTTATCGAGAAACTCGAAATTTACTCTTTTTGCCCTAATTTAGTCGAGATTTCGAATTTCTTGAAATTTCTTCCAATTCAATCTTATTAGCTAAAATTTCCAACTGTATGAGTCTTACAGGATAGTTTAGGATCTATGTAAGTCCTCCTGCCCACGTATATGGGTGAAAAGTGAGGCTTTTGACCCATTTACATCGTTATTATGTCGAAATTTTGAGTTTTTCATCTCTACTAAGCCATTATTTGTTTTTCTTTGTTATTTGCAGATACTATGGCTCGTACCAAGGTACCTAGGGTTCGCGACCGTCTTCGCTTCCGTTATAATGAAGCCGAGACGCAATATGCCCACTACGCTCGCAAGAAAGTAGAGGGAGGCTGCAAAGTGGACTTGGCTAGCCTGGCCTTGTTCAATGTGGAGGGGGCTTTTGGCGATATGGGATGGCTCCCTGTCATCACCTATGACGCCTGTACCCGTCCTGACTTGGTACGCCAGTTTTATTGTAATCTCCAAGTGGTGGGGGATTACGACGATGTTGAGAGAGGTGGTGAGCTTCGGATCACTAGCTACGACATGGGGGTTGATGTTTCATTCGATTATCGACAGCTGACCGACTTGTTGGGCATTTCCTATGATGGCCCCTTGGTGTTCTGTGCTCCTGGAGAGCCCCAGTTCTTTTCTTTACAGATGAGGGCTGAGATAGATCGTCAGCTCATCAGACCTGATCGCTTGGAGATAAAAGCAAGTTATCTGCGTTCAGATCTACGGGTATACTGCAAGATCATTCAGCATAATCTGATACCGCAGAGTGGTCATTACGAGAGGGTCTCCTAATTGACCCAGTATCTGTTGTACTGCATATGCACTAGGCAGCCCGTCTGCCTTCCCTACATCATCATGCGGACGATGATCAGTGTCACGTTGCCCAGTCACACTGGCAACCTTCCTTATGGACGCATGATCATTACCTTGCTTACCCGCCTGGGGGTTGATTTGTTGGATGTGAAGATTCAGGAGAAATCCTTCTCATCGCCTCTGGATTGGGAGGCTATTTGTAAGATGGGTATGCGAGATGCCTAGGTCAGTGATGAGGAGAGGAATGCGATGGTGCACCCTCGCACTTGAGTAGAGATGGCTGACACTGAGGCAGCAGCAGCAGCCGCTGGAGCAGGGGTTCATAGGGATGATGACGATCGGTTATACATGGATGTAGATGCCATACCTCCTCTATCACCTACTCATACTACAGGAGCTGGTCCGTCTTCTTCAGCTGGTCCTTCGCATCCAGTTGGTCCTTCGTATGCTCCTTCTGGTGACATGATGGGGATCTTACACGAGATTCAAGAGGCTCAGTGTATGTCTGAATTGAGGATGGGAGAGCTTCTAGATACTCAGCGCTTGTCCGATCAGCGGGTGGGAGAGCTTCTGGTTGCTCAGCGCGTGTCGGACCAACGGATGGGAGAGCTTCTAGCTGCTCAGCACATATCGGATCAGCGGGTGGGAGAGCTTAGGGATGCTCAGCATGTGACTGACCAGCGGGTGGCTGATCTCACAGCTAGTCTTCAGAGACCCAGACTCAGATAGCTTGGTTGACTAGTGTCTACGCTGAGGACTATGATAGAGACCGTGAAGCACCGCCTCCCCCATCACTTCCAGCTTCTTGATGTATTTCTTTTATCTTTCTTTTTGTACTTCAGAGTAACTGTCCGGACTGTGGATTGTACTCTGCTTTAATCTTATATATATAAATGTTTATTCTTCCTTTGATTGTATAAAAAAATTATTTCTCATTTAATAGATGCATTATTCTCTTTCAGTTTTGTCTCAAACAACACAGATGCTTATAGTGTGTTATTATTACATCTTTTAAATTTTTATCCTATCTCAGTTCACGACCTTTTGTGGAAGTATACGGGTTTCACAGACAAGGCCTAGATGCTCTGATACCAAGTTGTCACACCTCAATTCTGTACCATTCAGAACGGTGTGATGAACCGCTAATAAACCAATGGTTCAACCAGGATCTCTAATAGGCTGTGTCCATTAAAAATAAAAACCATGCACATCCACAACCATAATCAGAATAAATACACAATAGCAGAAGTCTTATAGTAAATGAACTGAGAAATCTAACTGTGATAACCATAATAAAAATATCAAGTTATTGTTGTATCAACTGAGACATAAATAATAAAATATCAATTACATTCCTTTAATAATTCAAATAAAAATCTAGTCGAATACGCATGAGTTGCACTCGCATGAAGAGTCATGCGTATCCACTAAGTCTTCGGCTTCCATTGCAGCAACACGCGCATACACCGGAGTACTCATATAATCTTCGACCGTAGTACCTGCATCATCAATTAAAAATATTCGACGTCGATAGGGTGAGCACACATCATGGCTCAGTGAGCAAACAAAACAATGCAACAAACATATGCATGCAATAAATTTATATATTTGGTCTGGTATATAAGTTTGTAATGTGCTATAGAAATGATAGGTGGTCAAAGATTACGTTTATTGATGCCGCATCTCTATACATGAGTGTGTGAAGCCGCCCAAAGGTAACGTTTATTGTCGTCCCACATGCACCCACCATGGACAATGTACATGCAAAGGTTACGTTTATTATTGTACCAGTTGTCTCATACCAACACGTAAGCCCCTGCTGGCGAGGGCTCACAAACTGGGCTCGCAACTAACCAATCCTAATGCCAATCAGTGTATCCAAGGCCTCACCCCAGAATCCCTCAATACGTCCATAGAGATAGGGCTACGGCCCCTTGGCAGAGTCAGAGACTACACGGTCTGAGACCACCTCCCCTCATACACTATGACGTAATAGTTCTGCTAAGGTAATGGCGATACGATGATGTCAGTGGATAAGACTTGAGTTAGAGATAGAGCTAGAGTGCTGAGGCCCGGCCTATGACACCCCCCTGATACTCGCTCGCATCAAGCACACCAACCATACACATACATTCACATGCCTATTCCTTTCATCATCATCATCATCATGTTATAAACAATAATTTAAGTATGCATGAACAGTAACAATAGAAATATTGGATGACATGTTGAATGCACATAACAAGCATACACGCATAGAATCAATCATGGCATTGGACTCAAGAATAAAACAGTTTATTATTAACCAATTAGTTTAGGTCTTGTTCCCTCACATTTGCTTGATCGTAGATCCTCCTTCAAGCTTTAAGAATCAACTAAATATCAATATTATATCACTAGAAAACCTAATCAAGTCAATAGAATTTAATTAGAATTAATTCTGATTTTTAAAAGCATGTTGTTAACTGGGGGACGATGCCAGGGTCGGAGGTTCCATCGACCATGGGTGCTACCACCCAGATTCTGGACTTCTCGAACACTGGGGGTCGATTGTTAGGGTCTGGTCGGGTCGATTGGCCATCGACCCCCCGTGCGACCCCCCCCCATGGGTTTAGTTGAATTTTCATCCTACAGTCCATTCTTTCGTGTTTGGGTCCTATGGCTTGCTTCTACAATCCATTACATACATGTTCTATGGCTTAGAACCATAGTTTATTCACCTACATTATTTTTATGATCTCCCTCATGATTTTTCATGAAAACCTAACCATGGATGGATGATTTAGGTTTTTCCTAGATCACATCCTCTTCACTATCTATTCTAAGGTCTTTAGAATTACATGGAGATAGTATCCATACCTGAGAATTAGGCTTGTTTCTCTGAAGCCTTCTCTTTAATTTTCTTCTCCACTTTCCTTCTCTTCTCTTTCTCTCAATCCAATTAGGGTTCTAAAAAGTGTGAAAGAGGCTTAGGGACGTCCTATTTATAGAGTAGAAACTCTCAAAATAAGTCCCATTGAGATTAGGAAAGAATTCCATTGAAATTTGGAAAGTTCCCAATTCACGGTTTCTGACGGTAGACTGGGGGTCGATGAGGGGGTCAAAGATCCCATCGACCCCTGGTTCTAAAATGTCTGACCCCCGGTTAAAAACTCAGGGTCTGACTTTTATACTGGGGGGTCCGACCCTGCCTTGCTGGGTATGCGACCCTCCCCCTTATTTTAGTGTTTTTGGGTCAGTTTAATACCTGAGATCGCGATCTCCCTCACATACTTGATCCATTTTGCTCGACCATGATGGGTAGACCTGGTTCAAGGTGGTAAGACCGGTTTAGTTTGATACGGGTCTTATACCGAGTATTCATCATCTTTATGTTTGGGGATGCGCAATGGAAATAAGACCCTATAATCCTTTGATAAAGAAACTTGATCCCAGGACCATAAGTGGACATTTCATTGGTTATCTAGAGAGGTCAAAGGGATTTAGATTTTATTATCCATCTCATTCTACCAGAGTTATTGAGTCTGAGCGAGTTGTTTTCTTTAAAGATGACATTTGCCATCAGATTTCTCAGCCTCACAGTTTTACTTTTGAGGAGGAACAGATTGTAGTTCCAATTCCTAGTCTCCCATCATCGTCTTCTGGTTATACATCTGGTGAATAGGTGACTATGCCTATTCCTGCTCAAGAACATGTGGAGCCTATAGTTATTGTCCATGTAGCTCCTGTTGCTGATATCTTTCCTGATGAGCCAGTAGTCAATATTCCTCCTTTGAGGAGATCAGAGCGGACTCGAAAGTCCACTATCCCTAGTGACTTTGTCACATATCTACAAGAGCATAAGTATGACATTGGAGCTGAGACAGATCCTGTTCCCTTTCAACAAGCTATTGATAGTGCACATTGTTCTCAGTAGATGGATGTCATGCATGATGAATTGGAATCCATGAAAACTAATGAAGTTTGGGACCTAGTTGAATTGCCCAAGGGTTTCAGGCCAATTGGTTATAAGTGGGTGTTTAAGACCAAAAGGGATGCTAGAGGAGAAATTGAGCACTACAAAGCCAGACTTGTAGCAAAAAGCTTCAGTCAGAAAGAATGTATAGATTACACAGAAACTTTCTCTTCAGTATCCACCAAATACTCTTTCAGGATAATTATGGCACTGGTTGCACAACTTAACTTAGAGCTACATCAGATGGATGTGAAAACTGTATTTCTTAATGGAGTCTTGGAAGAGGAAGTATACATGTTACAACCTCCTGGTTTCATGACAGTTGATAATGAGAATATGGTATGTAGATTCAAAAGGTCTATTTATGGCTTGAAACAATCTCCTAGACAATGGTACTTGAGTTTTGACCAAGTTGTTACCTCCCTTGGATTCCAAGAAAATATAGTTGATCAATGTATAGGTATGCTACATGAGACAAAGAGATTGTTGTCCAGCCACTTCAATATGAAGGATCTTGGTGAGGCATCTTATGTTTTCGGGATAGAGATTCTTCGTAATAGGTCATGTGGTGTTCTTGGATCGTCACAAAGAACATATATTGATAGAGTATTGTAGAGGTTTAACATGATTAATTGTACCTCCTTGAAGACTCATGTTACAAAGGGTGATAAACTCACCAAATTTGATTATCCAAAGAATGAAGTTGAACGGGCTCAGATGAAAGACATACCATATGCTTATGTTGTGGGTAGTCTCATGTATGCTCAGGTTTGTACTCGACCTGACATCGCGTTTGCTATCAGTGTGATTGGACGATTCCAAAGTAATCTAGGTTAGACTCATTGGCTGGCAATGAAAAAGGTCATGAGGTATCTTAAGGGCACTAGAGACCTCATGCTTACCTTCAGACGAACTGATACTCTTGAAGTGATCAGATATTCAAATTCTGATTATGTTGGATGTCCAGATGATCTAAAGTCAACATATGGTTATATTTTCATGATGGCTGGTGGCGTAGTATCATGGAAGAGTGTGAAGCAAACTATTACTACTTCTTCTACTGGGCACGCAGAGTATGTGGCATGTTATGAAGCCACAGTTCAAGCTCTATGGTTGAGGATGTGACATGTTATGAAGCCACAGTTCAGGCTCTATGGTTAAGGAATTTCATTTCAGGTCTTCAGGTGATTGATTCCATATCGAGACCGTTGAAGTTGTATTGTGATAACTCTGTTGCAGTGCAGTTTTCTCATAATAGCAAGAGTACTTCTGGTTTAAAGCACATTAACATAAAGTATCTCTTTGTTAGGGAGAAGTTCCAAGAGTCTGTGATTTTTGTCGAACAAATCTCTACAAATGTCATGATTGCTGATCCACTAACAAAAACTTTGGCTATAAATGTTTTTCAAGAGTATGTTGCTGGTATGGGATTAGTTGAATCCTTGGAATTATTTTGTTAGTGGGAGTACATTTTATAGACACATGCAGTATTTATTACTTTTGAATAAATGGTATTGTGCTCTTTTTGTTCCTCATTATTTGTACATTACATATTTTGCCTTGAATGATAGTAAAGGCAAGCCTTGAATGAAAGTAAAGGCAGACCTTGAATGATAGTAGAGGTAGTTTCATGTGTTACCTTCCTCATTTTCAAAGGTTGTATTTATAGGAATACATAGCTAGTAGAGTTACTCAGTTTGAGAACTTGGGCTAGTATGATGGGATTTATGGGTCCAATCCCATGATACTTCAGTGTGAGGTATTTATAGTGTGCTTCTATATGAAGTAGTTATTTTGGTAGTTGTAGTGGCAGTTTGCCATGTCAAGAATGATTCCAATGAGTTCCAAATGATGGAGTAGCTAATGACTTCAGTTGGAAGTCTGGACTCATTTGGATTTGACATGTTCAATGATCGAGACATGCAGCTTTCATACTCTAACTTTTACACTTGTAGCCCAAAAGCAGGTAAGGGTGCAAGCACTTTGACGTGTAGTGATCAATGTTGACTTAAGACGTAATGACACTTACGATTGGGTGTTTATGTTCTTACTTGGTCCAAGGGTGTATTGTTAAGGTGAACTACTTTCAACACTTCCTATATGTGATCATAATTTTTTTAATCTATGGTTGAAGCAATGTTCTGATGCAGCCCAAGTAGGAGAATGTAATGTTTTCATCATGTATGGGCTTACACCAGACATTGTGTGGGTAGGATTAGTGGATGGGCGTTGAATGGACGGCTGTGATTGGATAGTACCCTTTATGGGAGGGTTCCAATTAATCCACCTTAATATGTAATTGTTTGGGGACCTTCTGGTAATTTAATCCGATTATGGGAAGGACCAAATTACCCTTCTTAACAGGGTTAGTCCATGCTCCCTGTCTTTATATAATAGATAGTCAATTCTCATTATTGGAAATCGTTCATGATATACAGAAAGGGGAGCAGAAAAGACGAATAGGACTATTCAAAGCCTCCGTGGAAACTCTTCTACAAACTCTAATGGATCCGGGTATGTCTATGTGATTTAATTTGATTCATGAAATCTTTCTTACATTGTCATCACCATAGATCAGAAAATTTCTAACCGAGCTATGGCACCATCCTCTAGTGAGAAAATAAATCAAAATGCTACGATATGTTGTTTTTAAGGAGAAATGATAGTATTAGTATTTTACAGTTTTGCCCTTTTAGCAATGTATTATAAATAACTTGTATTTTTGGTTCATCAATATAGAAAAATAGACTGCTTGAGTTCTCAGTTCGATACCAATTTGACATGGTATCAGAGCTAATTGTTTTCGCGCACATTTGTTGTTTTGTAAGTCTTGTTGATCTATAAGAGCCATTGCTAGGTTCTCTGTTACTGTAAGTCTTGTTGTTTTGTTCTATAATCGCCATTGCCACTGCCGCTGTTCTTTTTTTTTTTTTTTTTGCTACTCCTAAAATTTGTCTGTAAGTTCCATTGTTCTATGTGATTGATGAGCATCGTCTTCGGTTTGTGAATCTCTAATTCTGAATTTCTATAATTTTTTTCCTTGATTCTTGTTCTGAATAACTTGAATCGTTATTGGAATAGTTTATTTTGGTGATTTGCTGATACATTTTGTGATTTTGCAAATTTCTACGAATTCTTGAACTGCTTGTTTCTTGATCCCTATCTTGCTAGGGTTTCTCAATTTTACCTCTGTATTAGTCAATTCTTGGAATTCTCTCAATGTCTGGAACTCCTCTGGATGCTAATTTCAGATCGCATGTACCAACCCTTGTCTCTGTAGTCAGTTCTTCCCCTCTTACTGTGTTTTTGTCAGATAACCCAGGGAATGATCTTGTTTCCCAATTACTTGATGGAAATAACTACTCTCTGTGGAGAAGGTCTATGAAGGTTGCCTTGGTAGCAAAGAACAAGGTATGTTTTGTCGATGGTTCTTATCCGTGTCCTGATCCAGCAGTTGATCCAACCTCTGCTACAGCTTGGGTCCAATGCAACAGCATGGTTATGGCGTGGTTGTATAATAGTTTGGTAAAGGAACTCATGCTACAGTTGTGTGTGCAGCGACTGTAAGGGATCTTTGGTTAGATCTAGAAAATCGCTATACGCAGGGTACTGGTCCACGGCTATATGAACTGAAGCAAAAATTGTCTTAATTCAAACAAGAGTCTCTGTCAGCTTCTGGGTATTTTTCTGCTCTCAAATTGATCTGGGATGAACTGGGTTCTCATGTGGATTTTCCCAATTGTCCCTGTGGTTGTCTTCCCAAGTATATGCAAGAGGTTGAAGTGGAAAGGGTGTTTCAGTTTTTATTGGGTTTGAATGACATCTTTAATATAATTCGCACTCAAGTCCTTATGATGGACCCTCTTCCATCTGTCAATAAAGCGTATTCACTGGTGTTGCAAGAAGAGTGAACAGTGTTGCTGGAATAGAGGAGCTGAACCAAGCGCCACCGATGAAAGAACAAGAGGAACAAAAAAATCGCTCATTTCGGTCACAGATTAGGAACTCAAATTAAAGTGAAAGTATTGTCAGTGCCACCGGACTAGCAAATGAATGAGGAAATTGCTGTAGAATGAATTCAAAATTTCATTTGCCAAAAACCAGTCCAAATTTTCATGTGTCAAAAAACATAGAGTGGAGTTGCAGGTTGGCAACAAGTGGGGAAATCGCAAAACGGAAGAATGATGAAAAGGTTTTGGGTTTTAGAGGGCAAACTTGGAACTTCACTACCTTTAAAGGGTAGTTTTGCCATTAAAATTAATTTGGTCAAATGACGTCACCAACTAATGTCATTCAACCATAGACTGTAGTTGAATGTGATGAAATTCAAAATTCAGGAGAGGTTCATGTAATTTTTAAACTAACAAAGAATGTTCATGTCATTTAGCAAAAGTACACGGGAGGTGAATGTAATTTACCCTTGCCATAAATATGTCCTTAAAAATTTCACCCGCTCCCTTGAACATTGCCTTAATTATAGCCACCCACCAACTTCGATGTTAATGTCTCGAGCCTCCCCTTACTTGCTAGGTTTGTGTCATACAAACCCTATTACACAAACCCTATCATAATAGGTCTATTAGATGCTGACATGTCTTCCAATATAATTTTTTAATATCAAAATTAACCTTAAGACACTTATAAACTTACCTTTTTATCTTTTCAAAATTCAACAAAAGACATTAGAGGATACAATTTGCTTAGGATCGTTTCCCCAACCTTTGTGAATTGTCGTCCATTCCAAAAGAATTTTGCACTTAGAGGGTTGCAAGCTCTATTCCATTTGTTCTGATATGTTTTCTTCGTATATTCATCCTTTCTCGAGTATTAACATTATTCTTACCACATCTGATCTAATACTATTAGAGTGGTATCTATTGACCCACATCTGTTGTAGAACTATGTAATCTCCCTCAGAGGAAACCAAAGACATTGTTCTAGTATTCTCAAGAAAGGTATGAAAGTGGATGGAAGTTGATGAGATTCACACTAATCATCTCATCAAATCTGTCGATCCTTGTCACACCCTAATTTTGCACTATTCAGAATGGTGTGATGAACCGCCAATAAACCAACGGTTCAATCAGGATCTCGAATACGCTGTGTCCGTTTGCTTAAACCATACACATCCATAATCAAAATCAGAATAAATACACGATAGCGAAAGTCTTTAATATTAAATGAACTAAGAATTCTAAGAGTGATAACATAAATAAAATATCCAATTATCTTTCATTGACTAAAACATAAGTAAATAAAATAATCAATTACATTTTTTGTATAATCTAAACAAATCTAATAAAAAATGCATGAGTTGCATTTGCATGACGAATCATGCGACTCCATCATAACTTCAGCGTCCATCGCCGCAGCATGTCCGTACATAGGAGCATTGATATAATCTTCTACAGTCGTACCTACATCATCAACTAAAAACATTCGACGTCGAAAGGGTGAGCACACATCATGGCTCAGTGAGCAAACAAAACAATGCAACAAACATATGCATGCGTTCAATTCATATCTTTGGTCTGGTTCATAAGTTTGCAATGTACAATAGAAAGGATAGGTGGCCGCCGCACCTCTATACACGAATGTGTGGAATCGCCCAATAGATCAAACACCATTGCCGTCCCCACATGCACCCACCATGGAATAGAGATAGAGCTAAAGTGCTTAGGACCGCACCGCATCACACTTCCCCTGATGCTCTACCCATACCAACATGTAAGCCCCTGTTGACGAGGGCTTGTAAACTGGGCTCGTAAGTAACCAATCCTAATGTCAAACAGTGTATCCAAGGCCTCACCCCAACATCCCTCAATACGTCTATAGAGATAGAGCTATGGCCCCTCGACAGAGTCAGAAACTACACGGTCCAAAACCACCTCCCCTGATGCCCTACGACGTAATAGTTCTGCTAAGGTAATAGCGATACGACTATGTTAGTGGACAAGACTTGAGTAGATATAGAGCTAGAGTCTGGTGACCAGGATGAACCACAGTGTCACGTCCTCCCCCTGATGCTCTACTCGTATCAAGCACACTAACTACACACATACATTCACATGCCTATTCCTAGCATCATCATCAACATCATATTATAAATAAATAGAAATTAAATATGCATGAACAATAATAATAGAAATAGTGGATGACATGTGATATACACATTACAATCATACAAGCATGGAATTATTCATAGTATTTGACTCAATAAATAAAAAATAATTTATTATTAGCCAATTAGTTTAGGTCTTGTTCCCTCACCTTTGATTGAGTGTAGATCCTCGTTCAAGCTTTATGAATTACTTTTAAATCACTAGAAAGGCCTAACAAGTCGATAGATTTTAATTAGAATTAATTTCAAATAAATTTAGACTAACTGGAATCGTAGGGTCGCAAGTAGGGTAGCAGTTTATGCGACCCTAGGGTGTAGGGTCGGACGTGGGGTCGGATACCATTTGAACCTACGTGCGACCACACCCTCCCTGGGACTTCCCGAGGGCATGTGGTCGATCATGTGGTCTCGTAGGGTCGGTTATCATTCGACCCTACGTGCGACCACACATATTCTGAGTCGACCTTTCATTCTAAAGTCCATTCTTTCATGTTTTGATCCTTTGGCTTACTTTCATGATCCATTCTAAGATTGTTCTATGGCTCAAAACTCTAAGTTTTATACTATTCATTGTCCATAACAATTTCCTCCATGGAAACTCTTGGAACTTATCTATGGATGGATGATTTGGGTTCCTCCTAATCCTATGTTCTTCATAACTATTCTAGGATCTCTTATTCAGGTAAGGAATTAGGTTCATACCTTTATTCAGAGATTTCTCTAAAGTTTCCTTCTCTTCCTTAGTTTTCTTCTTCAAGTTTCCTTTTCTTCTTCTCTTCCTTCTCTTTTTCTTTCTCTTACTTTCAATTAGGGTTGTAAAGGAGTAAAAGAAGCTAAGGGACATCCTATTTATAGAGGAAAATCCTCCATAATATGTCTCAATGAGTTTAGGAAAGATCCCCTTGGAATTATGAAAGTTTCTTAGTTTTTGGTTTCTGTCTGTCATCGTAGGGTCGGACGTAGGGTCGCAGGATCCATCGACCCTACACCTTCTTAGTCATCCGACCCTATGACTAAAAAGTCATGGGTTGGACTTCTATTGAGGTGGGGTCGACCCTACCTGTTTAGGCATGCAACCCTACCCTCACATTTACTGTTTTTGGGTTAGACTCATACCTGGTCTTGTGATTTCTTCGCACTTGGTCTACTTGGCTTGACCATGATAGGTAGACCTAGTACAAGGTGGTAAGACCGGTTAGTTCGATATGGGTCTTACAATCCTGGCCACCAGGGAGAATTCATGGTCGAGATTGACAACAATAATGCGAGTAAAAAAGATGCGAAGCAAGTTGTGGAGGCAATGGAATCCAGTTATTGTTTCTTAAAAAAGTGGTATGGATTGTTGAGGTGGAGACAATTCATTCAAAGCGGTAGCGGCGGTTGCATGAACAGTTTTTGAATAAGCAGAAGGCTTCTAATGAGATGTCTATGGATATGGATTTGGATATGGATGAGCTTCAGATTAATCAAGACTTTCGAGCTTCAGTAACGGTAGAAGTTTTTTTTTTTTTTTTTTTTTGGCTAAAAGGTTAGCTTGTATTAAAAATGAGAAAATAAATAAATTGAATACAGAATCTGAAAAATTAGCGATAGTAAAAGCTCTACCTTCGGCATTGCCATAAATAGAGCCCTATCACAAGGTTAAAGACAACTAAGTGAATCTATATCTCATTCTATCAGATGCATCCCATAATTCATCACGCGCTATGAGGTTGGGACAATCACACCATGACTCAGTTAGAATATCTGTAGTTGCCCTCTTTGCTAATATATCAACCACTACATTCACTTCTCTGAAACATGAACTATTTCTTATCTATTTTTGTTGTAGCTCCATATATAATCTGTTCCATTGTTGCTTAAACTGCAATGGGATTTGCTTAGAAAGAAACATGTGACCATTACTTCAAAGTCACTTTCTAACCAAGTCTTCTTAATGTTTAATCTTGTAGCTGTTAGGATTGGGAGTGCAAACAAAAAGATTTAACATGGTTCAACACCTTATCTTGGGATGCCTACGTCCACCAAAGAAAAGAGCAACTTCTTTTATTCACAAGAACAGTCTACAAAATTCTCCACCTGACATAGTATTCTCCTCTATCAGCCTTGCTTAGGTTTTCCCACAGAGAGACAAATATAGTCAAATCTAGAAACCCTAATCCCCAAATAATTATCGATTTACCCCTTGCATGTAGTAGACCCAAATTTTAATACAAGTACAATCCCAGTTATTGTGTGGATCCCATAAAATACAAGACAGCAAACCCAACAAATCTCCACCTGACTTGGATTCTACAAGCCACCTTGAAGAAGAACTTGTTGATGTTGATTCTGTAAACCCATCTCTGCCAAACAGCTATACCCAAACCGGCATAGGCCACACCCTGTTTGAGTGTCCCATACAGCTCACCGCTGTACAATGTGATGTGACTCCACCCTCCCATTACTGCAATATCATCGAAAAGATCACAGTCACTCACAATCCTCCTACAACTCTAGTTGCACCTGGAACCTGAGCCTCTTACATTTGCACCTCCAATGCAGACCTAGAGATCTGACTCCTTATCCCAGCTTGTCAGTCCTCCTTACCCCACTATGCAGTATCAATTGGCCTTGATGTGCACTGTGTCGGGATTCAAACCCGCCATGTGATCCAAAAAAAAAACCTCCCTGATTTGATGAGATCCACGAACAACTGCCATCACCCCATCAGTCCGATCAGGGTCTTCAAGTCGTCGCTGACCATCCACTCGACTACCACCAAGGCACACGAGTGATGCCGCATGGTGCAGCAGCTCCACAAGCAATCGAGGCCTACCAGAATTCCTTTACAGATCCATCGTCATACCAAGCTGAACCATATTGGGTAACCCTCTGCATCACTAAATATGCCTCGATCATTCTCAAGAATATCAACTTTGGATACTCCTTCCATAATGGAAATCCCAAAAATTTTCCTCGATCCACTTGATATCCCTCTCTCCTCTTTTTTTTTTTTTAATAACTTCCAACCATGAATAAAAAAAAAACCACCTTTTTTTGTTTTTCCCAAAGGTAATCACAGAAACCAAAAAAAAAAAAAAAAACTTAAAAAAAAAACACACAAAAGTGAGTTTTTTATTCATGGTTGGAAGTTATTAAAAAAAAAGAAGGGGAAGGAAGATCAGATGCCGCAGGTGGGAGTTAGAGTGCTGGCAATATTATTCTCTGTCGTCGGGTTGAATTTTACTATTGTAGTCGCGCAGGTAAGCTCTGATACCACTTGTTAGGATTGGGAGCTCAAACAAGAAGATTTAGCGTGGTTCAACACCCCATCTTGGGATGCTTACGTCCACCAAAGAAAAGAGCAACTTTCTTTATTCACAAGAACAGTTTACAAAATTCTCCACCTGGCAGAGTGTTATCCTCTTTCAGTCTTGCCTAGGTTGATCCATACAGAGATGATATATAGGCAAATCTAGAAATCTTAATCCCTACATAATTACTGATTTACCCCGTACATGTAGTAGACCCAAACCTTAATACAAGTACAATCCCAGTAACTATATGGACCCCATAGAATACAAGACACCAAACCCAACAATAGTTTCTCTTAATCCTTTTATAGTTGCATAAAATTTTGCCTCATAATTTGTGGCTATGTGGATATAATCAGAGAAAACCCATATAACTCTACTTGTCCAGTCCCGTATGACCCCTCCAACTCCTGCCTCACCTGGATTCCCCAGTGAGCAACCGTCAATGTCCTACCTTACCTGCCCTTGTATTAAGGTTCAGTTTTTTGAAACTTCCAAGTCTTCTACTGATTTGATAATGACAAGATTTAGTAAAGTCATGCCTCGAACTGCAAATGATATAAGACTCATGGTTGCATATTGGCTTGATTTTATCCCTTCAAAACAGCTTTTGTTTCTACTTTTTTTGTAGTGTTGATATTATGATTATTATAAGGGGTATCTAAATCTTCAGCAGTAGGACAATCCTTTTCTTCCTTTTCCACCATGATAGTAGCAGATCAATATTTGGGAATCTTTCCCAACTGAGGTGAAAGATACCTAGAATTCCAAATCTGCTCAATAAAATCACATTCTAGAAATATGTGGTCAAAAGTTTCTTCTTGTTTGTGGCATAGATGGAATCTTGAGGTGCTCGGAACCTATTTTCTCTAATTAACTGCATCATCACTCTGTATTTTTTGGTTGAACCATTTCCATCAAAATACCGAGTCTCTTGGCTTTAAAAATTTATGCCACCCCACTCTTGCCCATGGTTTTTCCTCATATTTGGTATAGTGGTAATGGTAGAAGTAATTCTAACAAGATAGGACGAAAAGCAATAAGAGAACAATAGCAAGATGATGACGAAGATGATGGAGAAATTAGAGGTGGAGAAGAAAGAGGTGTCACACCCCAATTCCGCACTATTCAGAATGGTGTGATGAACCGCTAGCAAACCAACGGTTCAACCAGGATCTCGAGTAGGCTATATCCGTGTTATCTGAATCCCATACATCCCTAATCATAATCAGAGTAAATACACAATAGCGGAAGTCTTATGATAAAATGAACTGAGAATTTACTGTGATATTAATATTTAAATAGCAATTTATTTTGTATCAACTGAGACATAAATAATTACCAAATACATATCTTTATTAAATCCAAATAAAGAAATCTAGAAAATATCTAATCGAATACACATGAGTTGCACTCGCAAGAGGAGTCATGTGTATCTACTTCAGCTTCAGCTTCCATCATCGCTACATTCCCGTACGCAGAGGCATTCATATAATCTTCAACTGTAAAACATGTATCATCAACTAAAAATATTCGACGTCGAGGGGTGAGCACACATCACGGCTCAATGAGTAGACAAAACAATGCAACAATACATATGCATGCAATCAATTTATATCTTTGGTCTGATTTATAGTTTGCAATGCGCAATAGAAAGGTTGGGTGGTCAAAGGTTAACGTTTATTAACCCCGCCTCTATACACAGGGTGTGGAAGTCTGCCCGAAGGTAAACGTTTATTATCATCCCCATCCACCCTAATCATGAACATTATATAACAAAGGTTAACGTTTATTGCTATATAGTGTCATACCAACACCTAAGCCCCTGTTAGCGAGGGCTTACAAACTGGGCACGCAACTAACCAATCCTAATGCCAAACAGTGTATCCAAGGCCTCACCCCAGCATCACTCAGAATATCCATAGAGATAGAGCTAAGGCCCCTCGGTAGAGTCAGAGACTACAAGGACCGAGACCACCTCCCCTGATACTCTACGACATAATAGTTCTGCTAAAGTAATGGCGATACGATGATGCTAATGCACAAGACTTGAGTTAGAGATAGAGCTAAAGTGATGAGACCCGCCAAAGGTTAACGTTTATTGACGTTCTCATCACACCTCCCCTGATACTCGCTCGCATCAAGTACACCAACCACACACATACAATCACATGCATATTCCTATCATCATCATCATCATCATGTTATAAGCAATAAAATAAATATGCATGAACAAGTAATAGAAATATTTGACGACATGTTGTATGCACATTACAAACATATTCGCATAAAATCAAGCATGGCATTGGACTCAAGAAAATAGAAAACAGTTTGTTATTAACCTATTAGTTTAGAGTTCTGTTTCCTCACCTTTACTTGCTAATAGATACTTTTCTAAGCTTTATAATCACCTTTATATTATTATTGTATTGCTAAAAGACCTAACAAAATTGATATAATTTAATTAGAATTAATTTTGAATTTAAAAACCATGCTGTTAACTGAGGGTCGGAGGTAGGGTCGGAGTCCTGATCGACCCTGGGTGCGATCCTCCCCAAACTTTGAACTTCCCGAACACTGAGGGTTGATAGTTAGGATCACCTAGGGTCGGATGGTCATCGACACTCGGTGCGACCCTCGGTGTACTTTGGTCAATTTCCCTCTTTTAGTCCATTCTTCATGCTTGGGATCCTATAGCTTGCTCCTACATTCCATTCAACATTCATTCCATGGTCTGGAACCATGCATCATCCACCTAAATAGCTTTCATGCATTCTCCTATAGTTTTCCACGAAAACCTAACCATGGGTTGATGATTTGGGTTTCTCCGAGATCATACTCTCATCAATATCTAACCTAAGGTCTGTAAAAACTCATGGAATTAGTATCCATACCTAAGAAGAATACTCCTTCTCTACAACTCTTCTCTTTTGGCTAAATTCTCTTCCTTGCTTCTCTTCTTCTTCTTTTCCTTCTCTTCTCTTTCTCTCAATTCAATTAGGGTTGTGAAAGGAGTGAAAGAGGCTTAGGGACGTCCTTTAAATAGAGTAGGAACATCCTAAAATAAGTCCCTTTGAGATTAGGAAAGAATCCAAATCGAAAATTAGGAAATTTCCTAATTTTAGTTTCGGAGGCAACTGAGGGTCGATGAGAGGGTCGATGATCCCGTCGACCCTAGGTTCTCTAAGCTGTCCGACCCTCCCTTCAAAACTGAGGGTCTGACTTTCTGTTTTGAGGGGTCCGACCCTCCCCTTGGCTGGGTATGCGACCCTCCCCTTAAATTAAGTGTTTTTGGGTCGATTTGATACCTGGGATCTCGATCTCCTTCACGCCCTTGGTCTATTTGACTCGACCATGATGGGTAAACCTGGTTCAAGGTGGTAAGACCAGGTTAGATTGACACGGGTCTTACAAGAGGAGGAGCCAGTGTTTTTGGTTGTGGTTAAGGAAGCAAATGGATAGAAGAAAATCCAGATTCGATTCGAATCTTCATCCGTTTAGGGAAATCCGAATTCAAACAATCGGATTCGAACAGCTAAGGTCGAATTCAGATGCAAATTCGGATATCAGTCAAACAAATAGGATTATATCCGCTTCTTTTAAGACGCATATAACCTTAATGTTTATATAGCCATTTAAAGTTTCTTCTCTTATTTTCTTAGGGTAAGCTATACATTTGTTTTACATTAGGATTTTCTCTCTCCTTGCAATTTGTATTCTAATTCCATTTTCCATATTCAAATCGAATTATATCCAATTAAAATTTGAATTTGATTTTTATACATCCATCGGATTTCGGATTGGATGGTTATCGAACTGATCCAAATCTGGAGAGTGGTAATCCTATTCGAATTCAATTCGTTTACATCACTAGTGGTGATGGAACTGAAACTGCCCATCGGAGCTCGTAGACTAGGTCTCAAATTTCCATGGTTTCTCGAGCATCACAGTAAAGTTTTAATGGCGAAGGGGCTCCGAGACAAAAGGGTTCATCTCTCGGTCACCATGCTATACAGTTCTACAATCTTCAGTGTTGTTTGGATTACGATCAAGCATGCCTTTTCCTTCCATCAAACATACATAAATAGACAAGCCATAACCTCAATAACACCCACCACATACATGGGTCCAAGAATGTAGAATGTAGATAGATATATTTTGTATTACACAATTACATGTGGTTTTACGAAAAAAGTTATAAAAAAAATTACACGTGATTGGGGCGAATATATTATTGATTTAACAAGGGAATGATATTTATTTGTTCAGTTTCAAATTGGATAAGCATTCTTATGAATAAGGGTGTCAATTCTGAATCAAAACAAGAAATTGAATCGAAACTGAACAGTAAAAACTGAATCGAATATAATTGAAATTAATCTATTGGTTTTGGTTTTACACATAGTTAATCTATTTGATTGTGGTTTTGAACCATTAAACCTTTGGTCAACAGAAAAAACAAATTAAATAAAATTGAATCAAATTTGACTGACTTTAATCTATTTGGTTTTAGTTTTACACGTTAATGAGTATGGTTGTAGTTTTGAACCCTTTAAACTGTTGGTCAACAGAAAAAACCAATTAAATAAAACTGAAAGAAAATCGAATAAAATCGGTTAACTATCTAACTAAATGTATAATATTTCTTTTGTATTCTACAATTTTAATGTGCTATGCCTTAACATAATATCATGCTTATGTGATATGATACTTTTCGATTATTATTTAATGTTTATAGTTTTGTTGTTGAACTATTAGGGTCATAGAATATTCACTCCTTTCCCATAAATCGTGTGAGAAACCGTTTATGAAGTGATTAAGGCTCTCTTTGGTATAGTTTATATTTATATTTATGAGTTATTTATGACAAATCATTTATGAAAATAAATTACGAGTCATTAACAATAACCGTTCAATATCATTAGACATAAAGAAGTAATAATAGATTATCACCATAATGATACATACCTTCTTAACTTATTTTTGAATTTTATATTATATCAATTTATTTTATATATAAATAAATACCATAAATTATACCAAATAACTGCATATGTCATAATGTATTATATAATTGTTTCTATAATACATACTGTTTCGGCCCAGATCCATCCTGTGGGTCCTCCAAACTGAGTAGACCTGCAAGACAAGGAAAGACAAAGGGGGGAGGCAGGCTGGATGCCTCGGGTCCACTCCGATGCCAAAGTTAGGGCTCTGTGAACAGTCAGTGGGCTCGGTGTCGAGCCCACAAAGATATTATAGAAAAGTGTGGGGTGAGGTGAAATTTTCCATCCCAAGTGTCAGAGCGTGAATCTCTAAGAGTAAATGAGCAGTAAATGTTGTGTGTAAAAAACCTCGGGATTCGCCCTATTTATAGTGAATAGTGTAAAATCCTAAAATATCGATTTTACCCTTTGTTCTTGTACCTGAGGGGTCTTCTTATTTCAAATGGGTGATCTCCACGTGGCTCTGAGATTGAGTCTTACATGTCAGGGCTTTACTGCCAGCGTGGCGTAGTCCCCTAACACTTGCCTCGTTGCCCTGCCGAATCTATAAGGTTTGGCTGAGCAAAAAATAGAGTGATGGGTTCTCCCCCCTAACAACTTGCCTCGTTGCTCTGCTGAATGCGAAAGATTCGGCCTATTTATACTTTCTTTTTTGTTGGGGTGGATGGTTCGGGCATACTTCTGCTATTAATTGCCTCGGGGCTGTCTATGGTGAGAAGACTGGTGCTGAAAAAAAATACCGCGCCGAGGTGACCGCCGCGGCCCATCTTTCTCGGTCATAGGGGTGGGAGAGAGGTCGAACGCGAACAAGACCGATGTGGGCACCACGGCTTGATCACGTCGGCCATTGCTGAAGAAGGAGGTCTGAGGCCGATGTGGGCACTGCGGCTCGATCACATCAGTCAGACCTTCAGAGGAGGTCTGAGGCCGATATGGGCACTGCGGCCCGATCACGTCGATCATTGCTGAGGGCGGAGTTCTAAGGCCGTCACGCGCTGATCAAGTGATCCGTGCCAATATGACCGATGTGGGCACCGCGGCCAATACTCATCGGTCTCACCTGACGCTGATCATCCGATGCTGTCACGCACTGAGCACGTGATCCGTGCCAATATGACCGATGTGGGCACCGCGGCCAATCGATCTTATCTGACGATGATCGTCCGAGGCCATCACGCACTGATCACGTGATCCGTGCCAATATGACCGATGTTGACACTACGGTCAATACACATCGGTCTCTGTTGAATCCGAGGCCGTCACGCGTTGATCATGTGATCTGCGCCAATATTACCGAAGTGGACACTGTAGTCAACACACATCGGTCCCTGCTGAATCTGAGGCCATCACGCGTTGATCACGTGATCCGTGTCAATATTACCGAAGTGGACACTGCGGTCAATACACATCGGTCTTTGTTGAACCGAGGCCGTCACGCGTTGATCACGTGTTTTGAGCCAATATGACCGATGTGGGCACTGCGGCCAATACACATCGGTCCTTGCTGAACCGAGGCCGTCACGCGTTGAGCACGTGATCCATGCCAATATGATTGATGTGGGCACCGCGGCCAATACACATTGATCCTTGCTGAACCGAGGCCATCACGCGTTGATCACGTGATCCATGCCAATATTACCGATGTGAGCACCGCAGCCAATACA
Source organism: Protea cynaroides (assembly GCA_028583415.1). NCBI lineage: Eukaryota > Viridiplantae > Streptophyta > Magnoliopsida > Proteales > Proteaceae > Protea > Protea cynaroides. The sequence continues at coordinate 57,121,423 of CM053268.1, forward strand.
CATCGGTCTTATCTGACGATGATTGTTCGAGGCCGTCACGCGCTGATCATGTGATCCGTGCCAATATGACCGATGTGGGCACCGCGGCCAATACACATCGGTCCTTGCTGAACCGAGGCCATCACGCGTTGATCACGTGATCCGTGCTAATATTACCGATGTGGACACTGCGGTCAATACACATAGGTCTTATCTGAGGATGATTGTCCCAGGTCCGAGGCCATCCTGAACTGCTTCTGTATGATGGGATTCTAGAAAGAATGCACTTGGATCCGATTTAGGATCCGGGTCGATCATGGATACCGCAAGGTGGGACCCGATTGACGGACCTGTTACGTTTTGTCGGTAATAAATGCACCAACCATAGAACCAATGGTAAGATCCCACGTGGACTTGAGCGAGAATGGTGCATTATAAAAGGGGTGGTGGGGTTTGGAGGTCCCTTACCTTGAGATCATTGTTTTAGTCTCTTACGTCGGTTTCTCCTCTTCACATCGGCATGTTCTTTGCGCATCGGCTCGGATATCTCACAACAGTTCGTTCTTTTGATGTCGGCACTGCCGTTAGATCAGTAAGCAGTAAGTATTCCTCTTTTCTTCCAAGTCTTTTTGAAATATGGCAGACGAGGGTAGGGAGGCCGACGTGGAAGTAGACATAGAGGATGTGGGGACATCTTCCAGTAGCAGTAGTAGTAGCTCGTCCTCGTCTGAAAGTGGGACGACCTCGGGTACGTCCTCGCCTAGTGGGTCAGTGGAACGGGTATCCGAGGGCGGTCCCGAGGTGGAGTTGGTTACCGAGGAAGAGGTCGAAGGGGGGCAGCCAGGACCCATTGCTGGGCCCTCACGACGTGATCTTTTGGTCGGCGTGTCCACGCATGAGGTCGGCTCCGAAGTCTTGATCCAGGCGCGGGAGGAGGCCGAGGCTCCCCCAGAGTTTGATGCTCGTGGTGAGGTTTGCCTTTTGATTAAGGCTGAGTTCGACAGCCTTCGAGAACGGTACCAGATATCGGATGACGTAGAGATTAAGCTGCCCACTGTGGGGGAGCGAGTCTGCTAGAGTCGGAGGTCGGAACTGTGCGTTAACATTGAAATGTTTAAGGCCGGCTTTCGAGTGCCGGTACCAAAGTTGGTGGGTGAAATCCTTACGTATTACCAAGTGGCCCCTATCCAATTGATGCCGAACTCTTGGAAGAACTTGATGGCGTTTGTCATCTACTTCTAGAGGTTGGGGCACGTACCGACGCTGAACATGTTCCGCCACATGTTCACCTTCAATGACTACTGTAAGACGGGATGGTATTATTTTGCCAAGAGGCCCGACTTCGGCGAACTCCTAGCCGACAAGCCGACCTCAATCAAGTTATGAAAGAACAAATTCTTCTACATCCGCGGGGGCAATGTGCTACTGGAGAACGTGTGGAAGAAGTTGGATGCCGAGACATTCAACAAAGACGTACCCCTGATGCCCGTTGAGTCTGAGTTGTTACGGCGTGCTCGGCATTCCGAGGGGGTTCCCGTCCGCGTGGCCGAACTGAAGGATCCCCTAGTTTTGCACGAGAATCGTCTGCGTGAATATTATTTTGACATAGAGCTGGCCAATGTCGACCTACTAACTGAGCTGATTCTGCAGTTGTTTCTTACAGTGAAGCTAAACAAGACCTATCTGATGGAGTTGAAGAAGAAGGATGCAGCTCGGAAGGAAGCCGCAGCAAAGAGGGCCCAGGAGGAGCAAATCATGAAGACGTCGGCGGATCAGGCCGGTGCTAAGGTGGACGTGACGAAGAGGCCATTAAAGAGGACACGTAAGTTCTCACCTGATACTGCCTTGGCCGAGGCCGCGCGTGTCTATGCAATGCCACTGACTCTGCGGTACCGTGTGCTTGATTTTTCAAGAAAAAGGAGTACCGCGACCGGTCCGGAGGCAATCCTTGCACTTGGGGAGGCCTCGGGGATCAGCGCGGCCAGACAGCCTACGTCGATACGGGTTCAGATGTCCCCGGCTGCCACCAACGAGGCCGAGGGTGATTCAGGGGCAGGGGGACTCCCTAGTGAGATTAGATGCCTTCCCCTGATGGGTCCCCGTCCGTGGGACCGTACTGGTGACGAGCGTGCCTTCCGCCCGGATTGGGCGCTGACCGAGGAGGATACTGCCATGGGCGATATCCGTGCTGCTAGGGAGCTGATGAAAGGGGCCATCCTACTTCAGGACCATTTGCTGGTGCGAGAGCTTCCCATGCCTTCGCTGATTTCTGGGGCGGGCACTTTGGGTGCGTCGGTAAGTAATCAGGGCACGGTAGTGCCGACCCTCTCCATTCTCACTTGTTCTTGCTTTTCTTCTAACTGTTCTTTGTGTTTTGGTGCAGCTCGGTGTATTTATCGAGACCTTAAAAGAGCGTGCCGAGGAAACGGCCCGGGACTTGGCCGAAACAGACAGTAAACTGCATACGGCCGAGGAGGAGTGGGACAATGCCCGAACGCAACTTAGGTATAAAGAGCGGGAGGTTTCGTCCATTTCTACCGAGGTCACCCGCCTCCAGAAAGAAGTTGCCCAGGTGCGCGAGGACAAACTCCGCCTTGAGGAGGATGCAAAGGCGAGGGAGGACCGGGTCAGCCAGCTGAAGTCGGTCGTGGATCGTGCAAGGGATCATAGGGCTAGGTTCAAAGAAGCCTATATAAAGACGCGCTCCCTCGCCGCGAAGGCGGTGCGGCTATATCAAAAGTCTGAAGACTTTAAGGAACTGGTGGGGCGCTTCTCTCTCCAGAGCTTCACCGAGGGGGCACTGGCCTTGAATGAGTTCGTGGACGAGAAGGTGCCAGGAATTGACTACACTGGAGCTGAATGCCTTGCCCCTGTCGAAGAGGAAGTTGAGATCCCCGAAGTGGAAGACATCGAAATGCTTCGGAGGTTGGAAACGGTGTTCGAGGGTGAGGAACCTCCGGTCTCTCCCGACCTGGAGGAGACTCCCATGACCCCTCAAGACGGCACGGCCTCACCGATGGCACCACCTCTAATGCCTGGCTTTCTTTTTCGGGTCGGCGCGGATGAAGCGGGGTGCAGCGGGACAAACCCCCCAGAGGATAACACTTAAGTTTTTTTTTTCTTTTCTTTTTTTTTTGTTGTTGTTGCACTGATGTGCCAAATCCCCGCCTCTTTTCGGTGCTCATGTAAACTCGATATTTGGATTAATGAAAAAAGCCTTTGAATTGAACTGTCTCATCTTCTGTCCTCGGCCTGATGCCACACTTGGTGAGATCTTAGGGCCGAATTGGTGTCACATCGGCACGGGGCCGAGACGATGTTCGTGTCGTCGCGGAGCTGTGGCTACCCCTCCTCGGCCCAATGCGTTCCACACTTGGTGAAATCTTAGGGCCGAACGGGTGTCACGTCGGCACGGGGCTCAGACGATATTCGTCTCGGGGTCATGGCTACCCTCCTCGGCCCAATGCGTTCCACACTTGCAAACTCTTTGGGCCGAATGGGTGTCACATCGGCATGGGGCCGGGACAATATTCGTATCGGCGCGGAGCCGTAGCTACCCTCCTCGGCCCAATGCGTTCCACACTTGGTGAAACCTTAGGGCCAAATGGGTGTCACATCGACACGGGTCCGGGACGATATTCATGTCGGCACAGAGCCGTGGCTACCCTCCTCGACCCAATGCATTCCACACTTGGCGAACTCTTTGGACAGAATGGGTGTCACATCGGCACGGGGCCGAGACGATATTCGTGTCGGTACGGAGTCGTACGTTATTGATATTGTCATGTTGTCGACCTTATGGCCGCTGGTGCTGGAGAATAGAGTAGAAGTCTAAATCTGGAATTTCATTGAGATGAGAAAAAAGGGGGGCCACTGTGGCCTATTTACACGGGTAGGGATGGTCACTGGTAGAAGGGGCGAAGGTGCTCCGCGTTCCATGCTCGTGGCAAGGCTTTACCATCCATATCCCTGAGGTGATAGGAACCTGTCTGCAGTGCTTCGGTGACTTGATACGGCCCTTCCCAATTTAGAGCGAGCTTCCCCTGGTGGGTTGGGTCGGAGGCAATGGTCCATCGGAGGACGAGGTCGCCAACTTTGAATGATCGCGGGCACACCTTTTTATTGTAGTGTTTGGCTACTTGCTGTTGATTGGCTGCAATCTGAATCTGGGCTTGATCTCGCACTTCGTCCACCAGGTCCAAATTTGCACGTAGGCCCGATTCATTGGAGGTTGGGTCGTGGTTGGCGATCCGGTGGGAAGTAATCCTGACCTCCAACGGGACTACTGCATCTGTTCCAAAGGCAAGTCGGAACGGTGATTCTCCTGTAGCAGTTTGTAGAGTGGTGCGGTCTGCCCATAGTATGTGAGGTAGTTCGTCCAACCTCTGACCTTTGGCCCCATCCAGTCTGGACTTGATCCCTTTCAATAAGATTTTATTGGTGGCCTCTGTCTATCCGTTGGTTTGCGGGTGCTTTACGGCTCCGCGTCAGTGGTCAATACGATGCTCTACACAAAATGTCGCGAAGGCGCGGTTGTCAAATTGCTTACCATTATCCGTGATAAGCACCCCGGGGACTCCGTAACGATATACCACCGATTTGATAAAAAATTCACGAATAGCACTCTCTGGTATGCTGGATAATGCCTCAGCCTCGGCCCATTTAGTGAAATAATCCACCGCAATGACCACAAACTTACGTTGGTAGCGGGCCGGGGGGAATGGCCCCATGATATCCATGCCCCAAGTGGCGAAGGAAATGGGAGCTGCTTCGATGGAGCGGAGCGGTGCTACTGGGAGGTGAGACACGGGCGAGTACATTTGGCATTTGACACACTTCTTGACGTAGTCAATGCAATCTTTTCGCATGTGTGGCCAATAATATCCCTGACGCAGTATTTTATGGGCTAGGACTCTTCCCCCCTGATGTGCGCCGCATATACCCTCATAGACCTCCTTGATGGCTTGGGTTGACTCAGAAGGTCGTAAACACCGTAGCAGGGGAAACGTGAAGGCTCTCTTGTAGAGGATATCCTCCTCAATGACGTACTGATTGGCTTTGGATTGGATCCGCCTCACCTCTTTCTTATCCTCTGGTAATTGACCGGTTTTGAGAAAAGACAAGATGGGGTCGATCCAGAATGGTTCTGATGTGACCGGCAATATGGCCTTGGAGATAGGATCCACCGATGAATGGGCCAAAATTTCGGTGTATACGGAATGATCCAAATCACTTAAGTCGGATGTGGCAAGCTTGGAGAGGGAATCGGCCAAGGTATTTTGGTCCCGGAGTACATGGCGTAACATGAAATATTCGAATGTTGATGAGGCCTCCTGCACCTTTTTCAAGTAGGCGGACATGCTGGCCTTCTTCGCCTCGTATTTGCCATTGACCTGACGCACCACTAGCTGGGAATCGCTGGACGCCTCTACCCTTCGAGCCATTACAGCCTTGGCCAGGCGAAGTCCAGCAATGAGCGCTTCATATTCGGCCGCATTCTTGGATACCTGAAACATGAAACGGAGGGCGCATCGCATTTGAAAGCCGTCCGGACTAATGAGAATGAAGCCGGCGCCACAATGAGTTTTGTTGGAAGCACCATCGACAAATAAGGTCCATGGCTGCGAAGGTTCGGCCAAGGCCGGGGTGTCCGTGACTTGTTCCTCTTGAGGGGAGGATTCGATCAGGAAGTCTGCCAACGCCTGAGCTTTGATAGCCGTGCGAGGCTTGTAGCTAGGTCGAACTCTCCTAGCTTGACCGTCCAATTGATTACCCGACCAGAGATATCAGGTTTGGACAAGATTTTTTTGAGGGGCTGGTCAGTCAGGACGGTGATGGAATGCGCTTGGAAGTAAGGTCTTAGCTTGCGTGCGGATGTCACCAGCGCCAAGGCGACCTTCTCGATAAACTTATATCTGGTCTCGGCTTCTAACAAGATTTTACTTACATAGTAAATGAAGCACTGGACATCCTCCACTTCCTTGATGAGCACTGCACTCACCGCCTTTGATGATACTGTCAAGTACAACTCTAGAATATCCCCAATTTCTGGTTTAACCAATAAGGGGGGAGATGCCAGGTAGGTCTTCAGTGCCTCGAATGCCTGCTGACATTCGGTCGTCCACTGGAAGGTTTTGTTTCCTTTGAGGGTCTGAAAGATTGGTAGGCATTTATCCGTCGATTGCGACATGAATCGACTGAGCGCGGCCACCCGCCCTGTGAGCTCATGTACCTTCTTTATTCGGGTAGGTGCTGGCATGTCAAGAATGGCCATGATCTTTGCGGGGTTTGCCTCGATGCGGCGACTGGAGACCATGAATCCAAGGAATTTCACCGAAGTGACTCCGAATGCGCATTTTGCTGGATTGAGGCGCATCTTGTGCCTGCGCAGTACTTCGAATGCCTCTTCCAAGTCTCGTACATGGTTGCTCCCGACCAAGCTCTTCACCAGCATGTCATCCACGTAGACCTCCATATTTCGACCTATCTGTTCTGCGAAGATCTTGTTGACCAACCGCTGGTAGGTTGCCCCGGCATTTTTAAGACCGAAGGGCATTACATCATAGCAAAAAAAGCCCCGGTTGGTCACGAAGGCTGTCTTCTCCGAATCAGCTGCGTGCATCCGGATCTGGTTGTAGTCTGAGTAGGCATCCATAAAGCTCAGCTGTGCATGACCGGCAATAGCATCAATGAGTTGGTCAATCTTGGGGAGAGGAAAATTGTCCTTGGGGCAGGCCTTGTTGAGGTCGGTAAAGTCGATACAAATTCGCCATTTATCTCCCGCTTTTGGGACCATGACAACATTGGCGAGCCACTCTGGATAATGAATTTTCCGGACAAATCCAGCGTCTAGCAATTTTTTCCCCACTTCCTCATCAATGACCCGTTGACGGGAGGCGGCGAATGACCGCTTCTTCTGTCTTATCGGCCGGCGCTGGGGATCCACGTTGAGGCAATACTGCGCTATGGCCCTTGGGATACCTGGCATATTAGCTGCGGACCAGGCAAAGATATCGGCGTTGGTCCTTAGGAAGTTGACGAGCTCCGTCCTCTGCGACTCTCCGAGGGAGGATCCTATCTGGATCGTTCTATCCGAATTCTATTCTGTTAGCGGGATTTGGATCAGGTCTTCTGTCGGTGCGCCTCTTTGCTGTTTTGGATCGTCGCGGAGATCCTCAATTTGTACTTGCGCAGCTTGGGCTGGCCTTGGAAGGTCGGTATGCTCGTCCAAGCACTCTTTTCGGGTCATCAGCTAATCTGTTCTTCGCGGGACTGGCTTTTTGAAATCGGTGAGCTCGGTCGAATAACACTTGCGGGACACCAATTGATTTATCCTGCACTCCCCAGCTCCTCTGGGGGTAGGGAACTTGAGGACCAAATGATAAGGGGATGGGACCGATCTGAGGGAGATCATCCCGGGCCTCCCCAGTAATGCATTATAAGAAGACGGGACGTCGACCACTAGGAAATTCATGGTTATCCTCGACTCCCGTGGATAAGTATCTGTCCTGACGGGTAACCGAATTGATCCTTTTACTCTGACCAGGTCACCCGAGAAACTGACCAGAGGGTAGTCCACGGGTAGCAATCGTTCCAATGGGATCTCCATCCGCTGAAAGGCTTGCTAGTAAATGATATCGACGGAGCTGCCAGTGTCCACCATGATTTTGTGAACATCACTGTCTTCTATCCCCACGGTGATAACAAGGGCATCCTCATGAGGCAGCTCTAACCCGCACAGGTCTTCGTCGCTGAAGGTTAGGAAATCCCCTGTACGGGCTCTCTTTCCTGGCCACTCAGTCGATTTAACGCTTTTTGCATATGCCTTTGTGGCTCTGGCCGATATGTTTCCTGCCACTGGACCACCGATGATGGTCATGGTCTTCCGCCCTTGTACGAAAGGGTCATGAATTTCATTATCTTCAGAATCTTTGGAAGTCAAAGTGGTCGCTTCGGCCACTCGAGGTCGATGGATTTTGATAGTGTCATCCGTGGCCGAGCTGGCCGTCTCGGCCAATATAGGTCGGCTGAACGACGGACTCTGGCCACGTCCTGATTCGACTATTAATAGTCTGGGAATGTCACGGCCAACCGTTGACCTACATCGAGGCACCGCGCGCCTGACCATGTACACGCGCTCGTAAGGAATGTCCTCATCTGAAGGTGGGTCGATGACATGCAATGGAGGCGGTGGTCGCGTTTGGTCCAGGCGTTGTCTGGCCAACCTAGGGTCAGTTCTTAGCTTTGTCCTCCCCCGGGTTGCCAATGAATTCAGGTTCCTGCCTTGTTCATGTATCTGCGGGGGGGTGCGAGCGAGTTGGCAAAGGATAACCCCGATGTCTCGATGTGCCGGGGTAGGTCCCCTTTCTCGTCTCTCCACATGTTGAACGGGCTCTTGGTCGAACTGCCTTTCTTGGTACTGGGGCTCAGCTGCCCTGTCTCTTCTTCTGTCCTCCCTAGGAGGATCTCTGTGAACTTCTCTTCTTTCACCCCTCCTGGATTCTCTTTCCTCTTGCCTTCTTGGCTCTCTCTCTGGAGTCCTCGCCCGCGGTGGGGGAGGTTGTCTTCTCCGATCCTCGGCTGTAGCAGCTGGAACTCTCGGAGCATTGTGATCCACGTACTACTTATAATATCCTCGTTGGATGAGGTCTTCTATTTCAGCTTGCAGGTTTCGGCATTCATCGGTGGTGTGACTGATGTCCCTGTGATACTGGCAGTACTTGTTCGGATTTCTCCTTTTTGCTTCGGTTACGATCTTCTGGGGCTTCTGTAAATACCCGTCATTAGCAATGAGGGTGTACACGTCCCCGAGGGATCGATTGAGTGGGGTATAATCATTGAATTTCTTCTGAAGTAACCCTCTGGCTCGCGCTTCTTCTCTCCTCGATCTCTTGTTCTCTCCCGGCCGTGCGAGGTCTTGCCTCTCATCCATTCGTTTGTGGGGAGTATCGACTAAGCCTTTGCTTGATTCGTAAATTTCGTTGGCGGTGGTGAACTTCTCGCACCGTGCTAAGAGCTCCTGGAAGTCCGCCGGTTCCTTTTTTGCTATAAAAAATCGGAGCTTTGGGTCGGTGACCGCTGCTCTCAATATGGCAAAGTGAACTGCCTCATCAATGTCCTTGACTTGTAGGACTTCAAGGTTGAATCTGGCTAAGAATGCCCTTAGGGTCTCACCGGACCTTTGTCTCATGTTCATCAGGTGTGCGCTGGTCTTCCGCTGCACCCTGCTTCCTTGGAAGTGCATCCTAAATAGTCTACCCATGGTCTTAAAAGAGTCAATAGATTGTGGTGGTAGGTTGTTGAACCACATCCGAGCCGCGCCCTTTAGTGTAAGGGGGAAGGCTCTGCACATGATGGCGTCGGGGTTTGCATGGAGTACCATCGTGCCCACGAAATTGTTCAGGTGGTCGACAGGATCTGTAGATCCATCATACGAATCCACCGGCGGCATGGTAAACCGCTTGGGTATGGGTACCCTCATGATAATGTCGGTGAGAGGGTTATCTGTTGAATAATCCCTATCTTCGTCCTGGGTGACTCCGGCCTTCGCCATGGTTTTGACTTTTCGGTGCAATGCCGCTAGTTGGTCTGCTAAAGACGTCGCTACCTCTAGGTCCATGGGAGCATTTGGCTTGTCTGTGCCCATGACAACCTCTGGTAGCGTTATGCGCCGCGGGACCAAAAGCTCATCCATCGCGTCCTCATCTAACCGAGGTACCGCCGCAGGCTGTGGACCGAGCCTTTCTCGAGCAGGGATTCGTCCGCGCTGTGACGTTGATCCTGTGCCACTCAATTTTGGGACGGGATGAGCGCTGGTTCCTGGTCTCGATGGTCGAGCTCCATCTCGCTCAAGGTGGTCACGAGGTTCTCTGGGGAGGTCAGTCTCCCTATGTGGGTCCGCTGGCGGGACAACTCCGACAGGGGGACGAGAAGTGGCTTCGGCAGCTGGGGCCTGTAGCCCTTGTACGAACCGTGTTAGCACCGCAAGCTGTTGTGCCACGGTCTCGAACTGTTCGTATGTGACAAAGGATTCATGCGCGAGGGCCGGGTCAGTCGCGCGCTTTCCTCAGTCCCTGCTGGACCTCATTTCAGACCTGTCTCCTTCCTCGGGATTTACCCGTTGATCGATTATGGGGGGATTGGCACTAATCATCTAGCTTCGAGTTCTTCTCGGACTCATGGCTAAAGATTTCTCTCTGGCATTATCTTATGATGTCAAATATCACGGGCCCCACGGTGGGCGTCAAACTGTTTCGGCCCAGATCCGTCTTGTGGGTCCTCCAAACTGAGTAGACCTGCAAGACAAGGAAAGACAAAGGGGGGAGGCGGGCTGGATGCCCCGAGTCCACTCCGATGCCAAAGTTAGGGCTCTGTGAACAGTCAGTAGGCTCGGTGTCGAACCCACAAAGATATTATAGAAAAGTGTGGGGTGAGGTGAGATTTTCCATCCCAAGTGTCAGAGCGTGAATCTCTAGGAGTAATGAGTAGTAAATGTTGTGTGTAAAAAACCTCGGGATTCGTCCTATTTATAGTGAATAGTGCGAAATCCCAAAATACTGATTTTACCCTTTGTTCTTGTACCTGAGGGGTCTTCTTATGTCGAATGGGTGATCTCCACGTGGTTCTGAGATTGAGTCCTACGTGTCAGGGCTTTACTGCCAGCGTGGCGTAGTCCCCTAACACATACCAAATAGAGCCTAAGTGAAACTAGTAATAACCGACAAACTGGTTTTTAGTCGATTTGATTTTGGATTAGAAAAAACCCGATTATTTAATCCGTTCAGTTATGATTTCTATCAATAATAACCTCAAACCAACCAAGTCGAGCCGATAAACCATTTATGAACAAATTGACATTCTTTGTTAAGAATCCATTGAAAGATTGGAATAGTCCAAACCCTAGACAATAGAGTAAAAAAAAAAAAACTAGTAAAGATTTCCTTAAATTTGTGATGTCTAAGAGTTTTTTTTTTTTTCAAAAATTTTATATTTTTTTTTTGTTAGATATATAAACATAGCAAAAAAAATATACAGAGATTTATAAACGCATAAAAACAATGACATGCACTATACCTATCTAAGAACAATTGAAGCTCATTGAGGATATTTGATGGGAAACAAAAGTTTTACTGATGAAAATCGAGCTCCTTGGCAAATAGTCAGCAGGTTTATCAATCTCTATGTATACAAATTTGATAACCAACTCATTGAATTGAGATGTGAGAGAAGGAGAGTGGGGAAGTAAAGAGAGAGAGAGAGAGAGATTTTAATAGATTGTGGGTGTTGAGAATAATTCCACATTAGTTAAATTTGGAATCTGAATGTCTTATATATTGGAGAGTCCCTCCATTTACTAATTCAATCTTCGAATGCCTTACAAAAAAAAAACAAATATATCATGTGTACTACCACCCAAAAAAGGATTGTATTCGACGAAAATGTTAGGAATAATAAAATTCAAATAAAGGAAAAAAAATTGAAAAAAAAAAAAAAACTCAGCAATAAAAAGCTTTGATTTTTGTGGTGTTTTATGGAAAAGGAAAACAAACCATTTTCGGTAAAATATTATCACATGCAGGTCAATAATAAATTAGTATTGTACCCACAACACATTCAACTTGTTATCCACAATAAATTAATATTATATTGAAACAAGTTTAATTAAGGTTTTAAAATTAACTTGGAATCAAGCATCAAGTCGGTATCCGTGATTTGGATTGAAATTGACGGGAAGTCAGTGGCTAGAGTAGAGAAGTCAATAGAATCACAAAGGAGGACATATCTCTATACATCTTAGATGTTTGGAGTTTTTTGCGTCCAGGAAATCGTATGTTCGGGAAAACACCCAATTCGCTTCACATTTTCTTTGTTTTATGTGATAAATTTTTATATACACACCATTAAGGATTGAAAATCTCATCTATTTTCATAAGATTATAAAAACTTTATCTAGTACCCAAAAATTTTACTTCGTTAATCAACGAAGTCCATTCCGTTACAAAAATACCGTTAGTTGCTGACGTCAGATGCGTTGACCATTTTAATGGACGATAATACCTTTTTAGGCTTGTTAAAAGACCATTATACCCATAAAAGCCCACTCTGAAGCTACACTAGTGCTGGCGACTATGTACTCGAATAAGATATTATCAACGACGATAAATGCGAAAAAACCTCCAAACTTGACACGGAGATACGCAAAGGAGTCACCTGCTATGGGGACTTCTACGACAAATTCAGTGTAACAGAGGAGGACAGAGAGGAGCACGGAGATGCCAAAGGCCAAAAAGGAGAGGAAGACAGCGGGGCCTGCTTGTTCAAGTGGTGTTGCAGGATGATTCAAGTGACGCAATCTTTCCCACCCTTGACGGGATCTCGCCATAGAGGTCGTTCTGTTGGGTTGGGTTTCCCTCTTATGTAGAGGATGGTCCATTACTTATAAGCCTATTAAGAGTAAAAGGGTGTTAAGTAACTTTCCTATTTATAGTTGAATTAGGGTTTTATCTCTTTAACCCTATAAGAATGAAACAAGGAGAGAAAGAGAGGTTAAGTGAGTTGTTGTCCGCCCAAAACAGAGAAGAGAAGAAAGCTGCGTGGTTTCAATCAAGGTGAGGAACGGAAGGTCATCCGTGGTCCGATTGAGCTGAAATTTGGACAGCAGATTCGTAACTGAGAGTTCTTCATTCTGAACGGTGCGATTGACGATTGGAGTCTTCTAGATCAGTCCGATAATCAACATTTTCACCTATTCGGGTGAGATCTCTTTCAATCTGCATCTTGATATTTGGGTTGTTGATGGTGTATTCCTATAACATGTTGTTCTAGATGTTTTAGATGATATATGCCAAGAATATTGTGTTCTTGAGGAATGATGTTATTGTAAGCCTCTAGTTCTAACTAGAGAAGACTATTGTATTCCCATATTTTGGTGATAGTGAAGAGATTTGAGTGGATTACGGTTCCATGGTTTTTACTCCTCACATTGGGGAGGTTTTCCACGTAAAAATTTCTTGTGTTATGTGTGTGGATTTTATTGTGCTTGGAATATTATTCTCTATTTGATTATTTCCTATTAGATTCACTCAAGAGTGGAAAGAGTTTATCACTACCTTTCCTATCACGTTCCCTATTATGATGATAAAACCTCCTGATCCGGGTGAAGGTGACGATGGATACCACAATAAGCCCGCACCACCCAAGTCATCTGGATTGCTCCAAGGAAACCATCACAGAGAGAAAACATATACTATAAAATATTACATATGAACAGTTGTGATGTGTGATCACATGCAATCAAGCTACTTGGCAACAGATGGTTATAGATTGATTACAAATGTGTAATTGTTGGACGTTACAACAGAATAGGTGTAAGAAGAATCTAAAAATTGAATTAGTTAGGCACCAATTGGTGCATTATGATTTGTCTATAAAAGCAAAGAAGGAATGAAGAGATGGATCGATCACTTTTACACTCACTTCTCTTTCTTATTCTACTCTTCTTCTTCTTCTCGTCTGCTGAAGGTGCTACCTCGAAGTAGCTGTTCGGTTTCAACTCTTAGTAGTGGTACGGGCTTGTTGTGGTGTCCATTGTCACCTTCACCCGGATCAGGAGGTTCTGTCATCGTAACATTCCCGCTCAGGTCTAGTGGAGTTTGGTGCAGGATCAAGCATTGCAAGGATGGGACATGTGAATCGATTGATAGACTTCTGGCGTATGACTCGCCGATGAACATCAGCCGCCGACATAGTGGGTGGTGAAGAAGGAGAGACCCTTCTGCAATTTCTACTACCAAATGTAGAAATGAGTCAAAATACAGTAGGCATTTTATGTTCACAACTGTCAAAATTATGATCCTATTCTTCAGCTTTCAGAGAAGGAAGAATTTACCAGAAGACGATGCTTAACAACAGCAAGATAATCGTTGCTTGCCGGAGAACCAGCCATCAAGGTTTTTTACTATATGCTCTGGTTTTAGTTGCTTATTGCGCAAGCCTCTAGTGAATCGAACATGGTCGAGTAGTAATACAATGCCTCTGTGAATCGATTCAGAAATTCTGGTTGATTGTGATTAGCCTCTTGCTCCACCACCGTCACTATCTATGGGTTCAAGCTCCAGATCCATGCCAACACCATTTCCAGGCTTTTCTCCGAGCTCAATAGACGATGGAGCTGCATTATTGAATTCACGATGACTACCTCTGTGGGACCCACCTTCGGTGAGGCGGAGGAATGGAGGCATTATCTTCGGATTCAAGGTATGATTCCCGTTACTTTTACACGATCATTTTCTTTTCCCTTGAAATTTCGGTTAAATCTGGAGTTTTCGATCTTCTTCTCCGGAGTTTTCGATCTTCTTCTTCGTCTCCGATGTACTTTTACAAATCAATTTTTGAAACCGTCAGATTGGAATTAGAATCTATCAGATAAAACTACATCTTTTAAAATCATATTGAAATTAGAATCTATTGGAATTAGAAAGGTTAAATTAGTCATTCAACATATTTCTTTAATTTTTAAATTTTTAATAAGACAGGTAAAATTGTATTTCAACAATTCCGTCAGTTAGTTGGATGTGGTTGAGATTTTTGCAATCTTGTGGAAGTAGATGATGTTTCCAATCCTTAATGGGGTGTATATGAAAATTTTCCTTAAAAAAAAGAAGAAAATAACAAGAAAATGAAAATTTTCATATCTTTGTATCAAGTCTTTTTGTTTCTTGTTTTGTATGGATTCAGTCTTACTAGAATTTGGAAAAAGATCGTTTGTAGCATTGTCTTGTTAGTATTATAGATTCTGACCATTAAGAATATATCGATTATGTGTCTCAAAGCACTCTCAATGGTTAAGATCAACATTGTTACACAGTAATGCTACAGACGATCCATTCCCCTCTAATTGAGCAATTATATTCAACTAGTTCTGATCTTTATTTATTTTTATTTTTTTTTGGGGTCTTTTACTCGACCGGTCAGTGTTGAGGCTCATTTGACATCAATTCCTTTCAGCATCAACTCATTGGTTGTGTTAAATATTTATACCTTTTCGCTTGTTGTCCTCAAGTCATCACGGTAGCCTTGAAATCGAGGTATTATTGGTATTTGGATTGAAAAGGGTTTGGATTTTGAACGGATTTGATAGACACCAAACTGTAGAAGTAAGATGTCAATGGGATTCGACAAGGGATCAGTGTCAAAAAAAATAAAAATAATAAAATAAAACTATTTTTGAAATAATTAAAAAATATATTTTCAATGTAATTAAGATTTATTGATTTTACTTCATTTTTTAGCTATGTTTTTCATCCAGTTTATTTCTAAGCAAACAAACAGTCAAGGCAAGGACAAAAGTTAATGCAAAGAACGAGTATGACAATTAAGGTTTTCTTTGGTATAATTTATATTTATGTTTATGAGTTATTTATAATAAATTATTTATGAGAATAAAATATGAGTTAAAAATAACCATTTAGTACCATTAGATATAAAGAAGTAATAAAAGATTATCACACTAATGATAAACACCTTCTAATATATTTGTATATTATATTAATTTATTTAAAAATAAATAAATACCATAAATCATACCAAACAATTATATTTATTATAATGTATTATATAATTAATTCTATAATACATATCAAATAGAGCTTAAGCTGAACAATCTTAGCCACGGAGAGGTTTACAGTGACCTAAAAAAGATAGGCTAGCGGAATCCTTTGCGAAAGGCCTCATGATCCTCTGCAATGGTTGGGTCGTCCAATGAGTGATTTGATTGCTGAGAATCACTCGACACATATCCTGATCGTCAGATCACTCATTGGGTGGTCCAGCTGCTATTCGTTGGAGAGGATCCGAATTAGAAAGAAAGAGGGGTATATAGTAGCTTGCCTCAGATACATGTGGTGCAGGCCAATCAAGTACTTTGCCCTCTGAGTTGGATCTACGTTGGATTGGAGAAATTTAATCACAATCTTGAGGATATCTGTCTCGATTTTTCATTAAGGGGTCTTTCTATATGAAACTACTGATGATTCCATTTCATGGAATGTCATTGGGTCATTGTAGAAATCTCAAAATACATACGCCAACCAATTTTTGCTAATATTTTGTTTGGTTAATTCATATCTCCTTGAATTCAGTATCCCTTGCCATTGTGCATTTCTCAATTAAGACTCTCTTTGGTATACATTATAGAATTAATTATATAATACAATATGACATATGTAGTTGTTTGATATGATTTATAATATTTATTTATATTTAAATTAAATTGATATAATCTAAAATCTAAAAATAGAGTTACAAGGTGTTTATTATTATTGTGATATCTATTATTTACAACTCATAATTAGTCTTTATAAATAATTTATCATTAATAACTAATAAACATAAATATAAATTAAAAAAAAAAAAGCCCTGTCTTCCCAGAAAAGACCTAAGCCACATTTGATTGATATTAGACCTGAATAGCCTCAATCATTGGCTATAAAAATCATACTAATCATAACCATACTGGCCCCTGGCCTCCAATCAGTTTGCAATGAAGGAGTTTTTATCTCCCATGTTGGTTTGGTAGGTTCAATTGTCGGTCAGACTAGCTTTTCGTATAGTTGTAGAATTTTTTGGTTCTCCCCATCCATGGTTCTGCGACTTACGCAACTATGTACCGTTGTTTGACTTTACCCTTCAATGAACGAAATGATGAAACTCACCGGCCATTAGAATGGGCCGGATCCGAATCGTCTCCTCCCTGTATTTCAGGGAGGAGGGAGATGTCTTCGTCACATTGGCCGACACATGGCTCTCGGGAAAATCTGAGCCTCAAATCAGAGCCGACACCCCCTGTCGGCTAGGCTTGTCGGCTGGGTGTCGGTTCCAACATGGGGCTCGAATTTTCCCGAGAACCACATGTAGACCATCGAACGAGGGCGTCTCCCTCCTCCCTAAACTTCAGGGAGGTGACGATTTGAATCCAGGATGGGCCTGAGCCTGACTTCTCACTTTTGTGAACATGCAAAAGGTTTCTAAAAACAAGAGAATCTTCTTTTTTCTTGTACCTACTCCTGTCTTTTGGCAATGCGTAATGTTTGGTAATCAGTGATCCTTATCCTTGGTTTGTAAGGTATGTGGATTGGAGCCATTAGGTTTCACAGTCATTAATAACGCAACAGAAGAACAATAAAAAAATATATATCGAAAGAAAAAACATAACACAATATTTTTACACGGTTTACTCATGAATGTGTAGGAACTATGTCCATGACAGAGCTATCAGTCACACATTCAACTATTCCAAAGAATAAACTACAATGTTTAATCCTATTCTTACGAAATTAAACCCATATATAAGGGGAAACCATAAATCCTGAAAATACAAAAGCATACGAAGACAAATATAACTAAGAAAAGTATAAGATCAAGCAACAAAATATTGATCCTCAGTCTATCTGGAATTTTTAGATGTATTAATGGAAGCAATTTGTTATCACCACATATGAATTAAGAAATTGAAACTTTCTTTTTAGGGAAATTTTCACGTAGTACCCAAATAGTTTGCAAAACATCACCTACCACCCACGTTTGTTAAAAACATCACCTACCACTCAAAATTTCTAAATGTTATTCCATTAGCTGACGGAAAAGAGTTGAAATTTTGTCTGAACGTTTATACCATTCTCATTTTTAAACTGAGAAAACATCAACTACCACCCAATTTCTTTGATCTTCTTTTCTGTAACCTTTTTTATCGAACTTTTTTTTTTCTCTCAAATTTCCCAAATCTGAATTTCGTTGGAGAGTTTTTTTTAGAATCAGATACAGAAGAAATTCTTAGAGACGCATGAAAAAAAAATAGAAGAAAAAAAAACAAAAAGAAATGAAGGAAGAAGAGTAATAGAAACAAATTTAGAAAGGGGAAAAAACAAAGAAGGAGAAGGAAAAGTGAAAGTACGAAGGGTTTCTTGTGTCCTCGTTCCTTCACTTCATCAGTTCAGTTCTGCCATTTTGTTCTTCGGCTTTTCTTTTGTCTTCGAGAGTCGTATTTTTTTGTTCTCCCTTGAGATTCAAATATGGAGTTTTCTTGATTTCATTCGTGTTACAATCATAATCTGAAATTACATTTCTCTGTTCTATTCAGAGTTAGGAATTTCTTATTTCCTAATTCTATGATTCTCAAATCGTCCTTTTTCATAATCGATCAAGGGCTTTTTCTTCAAATATATCCTAAATCTTAATTCTTTTCTCTATCTGAAACTTTTGGAAGATGGTTAGATCTTTGTATTTGGTTGCTTCGAATCCTGAGTAAACCCCCACGAACTACGAACTTCATTTCTGGTATTGAGAATGGCGGAGGCGACGGAGGTGGTGGCATTGGTATCAATAGAGACAGCCCTCTACTATTCGAGTTCTCTTCACTTTCTTCGTATACCTTGCTACTCATCTTCGTTGGCAATGGAGGTCGCCGGCCACCAGTTGCAAAGTTTCTCTTTCTCTATCAAGGAGAATCTGATGATAGTTTTGCTGGCGTTGATTGTGGTCGCACTAATGGTGCCTCTGGCTAGGATTTTCATTTGGTTGAACATGACGATGAGGCAAGTTGTGGGTTCGATATCTACTTCCTGAGAACACCTTCTTTTTGGAATCCCACCTTCTCTAGAACCGTCTGTGACCCTAGATTCTCAACATCAACCAAAGCTTCAAGTCTCACTAGGTGAGGCTGTTCCTTAAATATCGATGGTGAGGTGATTCGTTGCAGTTGCAAAGGATTTTTTTTTCTTTTTTAATAAAATATTGCAGAGAAACAGAAAGGAAGAAGAAGATGATTTGGGGGAAAGATTAAAAATAACTAAGGGTAAACTCGACTTTTTCCCTTACAATAAGGGTATTACTGTCAATCCAAAATTTATTAACGACTGACATCAGCATCTAACGGCTCCATCGTAAGGCTTTTAGTCTTTTTGATAAGCATTTGAGAATTTTGGGTGGTAGGTGATGTTTTTAAAAAGAAAAAATTTCATCTAGACCCCATCAAAGATTGCTAACATCATTTACACCCACAAGAATGCAAAAACATCATCTACTACTCAAAATGTTTGCTGTGGTAATCAAAGAAGTCCACTCCGTCAAAAGATTCCTGTTAGTTGCTGATGTCAGCTAAAATGAAACTTTCATGAACAATACTACCCTTATAGTAAAGGTAAAAGACCATTTTATCCTTCTTTTTCTTCTTCTTCCTTTCCTCATCTTCTTTCCTCTTTTGCTCTTCTCCAACAGATGGTCAGATTCATCTGGTAGGAGCTGGTTTGGGGGAAAATTGGGGGAGGCATGGCTCCAACAGATGGTCAGCTCCATTGATAGATTGCACTCCATCAAAAGATTCCCATTATTGTTCATCGGAGAAAATTGTGTGTTCTTCTCCAAAAATTGGTAGAAGGATAATTTCTTAACGGCATAAATATTTTCTTTCCAAGAATCCCAAGCTATCTCTGCCATGGGGTTTAAGACAGCTATCTCTGCCATGGGGTTTAAGACAAGACAAATTGTTCATCCTTTAGAGTAAAAACCACTTCTATGTTCATTGTTGCATTTCTTCAACGAAACCCCACAAACTGTTCATCCTCTGCCCTCTCTGGTAGATCGAGGCAGTAACCCAAGAAAATTACAAGGCAATGGCTTTGGATTTTGGAGAGGCGGATCCAGGGAGCAATAGACGTGTAGCACCGAAAAACCTATCCTCTCTCCCCTTCAGCTTCAGTTTCGATTTGTAGGTCACAAGATTCTCCCTGATTAGGGTTACGATCGCGTCTACACCGTCGTCGTCAATTGTAACTTTGCTGAGCTCGTTGGTGGCTTTAGTGGACGTCTGGTTCTCATGGCCTCGACTAACGGTGGTGGCGATCAAGATTTCAATGTGATTGAAGATATCGCATCGAAGCTAGAGAGAAGCTCCTCGTAGCTTGAACGCTTTGATTTTCACATCCTCACGATTATCTTGATTGTGGGTCACTTTTGTATAATAATCTAAGCCCTGAGAGGATGAGGGACTGGTTGGCGTATTTGGTAAGAAATCTCATTTTGCTATTGATTTCAAGCAAAACTCAAACCACTGATTGTAATGGTTCTAGGAATTATTTGATAGTAAATTTCTGGTGAACTTTTAATTAAACCCAGATAATATTGGTTTACAGAGATTTAGTAGCGAATTAGAGAGAGAGATTTCTGTATTTTTCTAATCTCGTATTTTCTTTTGCCTCTTTTTTTCCTAGTCGAGAGAATAATTAAAGTTTTCCCAAGAAAATCCTAATTTTTTTAGGGTGGGTAGAGGATTCTGTTTCTCCAATCGATTTCTAAAAACTGCCAGGTTGGGTGTAAGCAGTATTCTAAAATTGAGTTCTGTATTACCTAGTTCGCACTCAGCTTCAAGGGTTTGAGCGGAGGAAGATATGATACAACCCTTGATCTTCTTATGACTTGCTCTGTGTCCACCCAAAGCTTGGTACGATCGGTATTCTGTCTATCAGAATGTAAAGAAGAAGAAGAGAGGGGAAATGGGTGAAAGGAATCTTCATATGATATCGAAGGTCAAATTAGTAAATCAATATAATTTAAAAAATTTTTAATTTATAATATGAGGGGTAAAATTGTATTTCAACAATTTTAGTGATTTCCGTCAGTTAAGTGGACCTAGGTGATGTTTTTAAAATCTTATGGGTGTAGATGATGTTAACAATCCTTGATGGGGTGTAGATAAAATTTTTTTCTTTTAAAAAATATGGGTGGTAGGTGATGTTTCGTAAATTATTTGGGTACTACGTGAAAATTTCTCTTCTTTTTACTATCTGTTGTCTCTTCTTTTTACTATCTGTTGTCTTATTCCCAAACACTATTTAAAAAAAGAATAAAAATAATTTTCAATTAAATTTGAAAGTGACTTATCATTGTGTTATTATCAAACTTATCATTGTCATTACTACTTTCTTAGCATATATGTGGAATGATTAGATTTACCGTGGAAAAAAGTAACTTACACTAGAAGGGCAAAAAAACAATTTTATTGTTAGGAATTAGCAATGCAATAGAACAACAACCGAAAAGGAAAACAAAGAGAAACACAATGCAAAGATTTTATGTGGTTCCCTTATAATGTGTTTGTTTACGTCCACAAGAGAGCGATCAACTTCTGATTCCAATATTTCAATGAAGAAGTTACCATGCTCAATACTCTCTTTACAAGATTACACCATTATATAAAAGGAAATCCTAAACTCCAAAATTACAAGATTATCCCCAATAAAACCACCTTAGAAAATTTTGTTTAAGATAAAGAGTCGTAAAGTGAACAGTACTTCTTAGCTTAAGATGATATCAAGCTTCACCGATAATAGGAACAACTTTTTGTTCACCAACCTTAGTTACAACAAGATTTTCCCTTACTTGTTTGGAGCCCCAAATGGGAGAGCCCAGTGTTGTGTTGTATTTGTATGGATGGATGGATCAGATGCAGTTTCAAAGTAGACAAAACAACAAATGGATCCTGACCCATCCTTTATAAACATTATATAAAAATAGGGAGAGGAATCTACACACTAGTGTGGTCTATTAAAATCTTATACGCTAGGGGGAAAATGTGAATATAGAAAAAACCAGTAGCCGATCACTAGAGGAGAGAGAAAACAACCAAGATTTCAACGAAGATCGATAAAATCAAGAACCCGGATTTCAAGGAAGAGAAAGATTCTAAATTCAAAGACAATAACAAATGATTAAGAAAAAAAATTTCCAAAGAGACAAGATCATAAATGACCTATCTCATGTGGAGCGAATTCCTAATCATATCATGTCCTAGACTTTAATCTAATGTTTGTAAGTCCAAAATTAGACTATATCCTAAACATTAATCTAATATCTCTGAAACCTAAGATGAAGATATTCTTCTTCATCATAAATGAAGGAAAATTAAATTCATTAAATAAAACCATCCCAACCTCCTAACTGTTTAAGGAGTTTAGGAAAAGTCTACCAATCATCTGTTTGGCTTCAACAATTAAAAAGATTCCACCCACCAAAATCTTTTCTTTTCTTGTTAAAAAATTTTGAACAAGAAAGAGAGAGAGCAAAGATTTCAAACTTAAAGACAGCAACAAATAAAAAAAAACAAAAAACATCCCATGCTCACCATTGTTTTAAGGAGAGTAATGCTGCCACTTGGGAGACAATTGGGAGACCATCATGGTATCAGTCTTACTTTAATAACACACTGACCACATGCTTTGTTTTATAAAATCTTTTATCAGACCCATAGGCCTCACTCAGTTACCCCTCAAAAAAAAAAAAAAAAAAAATTTCCACTTGTCCCCAAACTTAAAACAAGTACAAAGATACGGATCAAGATTTTAGGAATTAGGATCAGATCGGTTCAGCTAATGCCGAAATCTTAATTCCAGTGACCTTTGACAGATTCAGATGGGTTCTGATAAAGATCAAAATCGGTTTTGACAGAGATTGATTCCAATCTTCAAACAGATTACTAAAATCTTCATACAAATGATTAAGGCATTAAAGAATCTCTTCTTCTTCAAGAGCTGGTTTTAGTATTTTCATCTTTTAACCATTTTCTTCGACTATCTAATATTTAATTAGCTGATGGATCTACCACTCACATTTTTGTCAAGGATGACTTATCACTGTCCCCTACCTTATCATTGTTCTCTGTTATTCATGTCCCTCGTGTCTTTATAAACTTATTTCCTGTGAGTGCTTTGGTTAAAACTTTTAATTGTTCTGTCACTTTTTCCCTTACTTCTTGTGTATTTTTAAGATATTCAATAAAAGCGACAATTGATGAGGGCAGAAGAATCATGGACTATACTATCTAGACAACATTCCATCATCCACTGCTCTGTTCACTACTACTAGTGATTTTCCTCTACAATGATACCATCAATTAAGACATTTGTCTCTCTCCTTTAGAAACCGTTAAACCATTCTCATTTTAAGTAGGTGCCAAAGGATACAATACAAAACTTAATCGAAAATTCAAATCTGATTCGAATTTACATCCATTTAGGGGAATCTGAATTCAAACAATCATATTCGGATTCGAATTCGAATAGCTGAGGTTGGATTCGGATAGCAGGGGTTGGATTCGAATACCAGTCAAACGAACAGGATTATAGCAGCTCCGTTTACCCTAATGTTTAGAAGCATATAACCTCAGGTTTTGAAGTGTTAAGACATATATAGCCTTAATATTTATATAACCATTTAAGGTTTCGTCTCTTATTTTCTTAAGGTTGATTATATATTTGTTTTAAACTATATTTTCTCTCATTTTTCTTGCAATTTTTATTCTAATTCCATTTTTCGGATTCAAATCGGATCTTAACCAGATATCAGGTTAAATTTCGAATTCGGATTGAAATTTGATTTTTATACATCGATCGGATTTCGGATCTGATTCAGATTTGGATAGTGATGTATTTGATTTGAATTCGATCTGTTTACATCCCTAATAGTAGCAAAATAACAATTGCCAACCAATATATTTGGTGTAAGTCCAAAGATTAAAGATCGATTGTTCGATGATTCTCCTATCCACCCACTTGCTTCAGACCCAAAGATGCTCAATCCTCTCCTAGCCATCATTGTAATGGGCGCACCTCAGCATTTTAAAAAAAAAGCTTTGGCTCAAATATATCACCCCACCTTTGATATGGACAATTTCTTGAGCTATGGGTTTGCTCCCCATAATCTCTACATCCTACCACTTCGAAGGGCTTATGCCCCATTCAGATATTGTGAGATAGAATAAACAAATGGCATTTGTGAGAAGAAATAAATACAAATTTTTTTTTTTGGTCCAATACATTAAAAGATAAAGCAAATGGATCTATTCCCTGGGGCCCATGTTATGGGTCCATTCGAGTATTAGCTTATCTTACAACCCACAAGCTTTTCTGGACCCCGATTGGGTCGTTATTGGATCATGTAGCTGATTAGACCAAACTACATAATTAATTATATAATATTGCTCAGCATTGGACCTCTTTTTTCACTTCCTATATTATAGGGTAAAGGGCTGTCAAGTGGGTCTTAAATATATGTAACTTTGTAGGAGTCCTAAATTTCATGGCCAGGTAATCCTAAGGGTTATATTGCTCACATATAAAGTTTTAATTTAATTATATTTGTCAAGTGATAAAATAAAGTTTTAATAATCAAAAAATTAAACAAAAATTTACGAAGAAACTATAGACAAGCATAGACATCAATAGAGATGTATATCAATACACAGAAGGATATTTAATTGATTTAGGCTTTGAAATTTGACACAAAACTGATCTACGTCATTTTCCAGATATCCAATAGTCAGAACTATCATATCCATGGTTTGGGTATCGATATCATATCTGCCATGATCGATATATGGTTTCCTGATTTCTGAACAATACGAGCCAATATTGACTGACACACGACCAATATTGACCAGTACCTAACTAATACCAAAAAAGAATGACACATCAATATATGACTGATACCAACTAATAATCATATTCGATACTGATACCAATACCCATACTAAGTCTATGATCATATCATTCTTCCACATGACTAAAATGAAAGACTGGCTTCTATATTTCTTTCCAAGTGGACCAATTATATATGAAATTTACATTTTAACATATTAACATCAAAAGGAATGATGTAAGGCATTAAAAAAATAAGAAATATAGACCCTTTTGAAGCATGGGACTCTTTAGATATAGGATTGACAAGTGACTAATCTCACTATTTAATTATGTTCAATTCTCCTTTAGCTCAAAGACACATGACAAAACGAAGCTTACCATCATGCGGTTATTGAGAAGTGGCCCCACCCCCACCCCCACCCCCCCAAAAGGACACGTTATTGCTATAAAATCTTGGGACCCACATCAATTTTGGGTCACAACCAACTAAGCCCATCACATCTGTAAAGTAGTTATTAACGATAATTAAATTAATGGCTAGTGCTAGGACCCTAGGACCCATTAAAGCAAAAGCCGAAAGAAGATTCATGGGATCTGTCTAATTATGTTTGATTCCATCCAGGCTTTTCTTATTGGGCTGTCAGGCTTAGAGAGGGAAAGAACTCCACGGACGGATTCTTCCAACTGGGTTGGGGCCTTTGGACAAACTAAACCTTACCAGTTTGGGCCCATTATGGCAGAATGTAGGCCCATCTAAGATTTTAAAAGGGCCAAAAAGAAGAAACGCAAAAAGAAACCGAAAGCAGATAAAAAGGATGGATGGATCATGTTGCCATCCAGACCAATACGTAAGAAGTACAGACCCTGACCATGCTTTGGGGCCCAATTTGATCATTATTATTCATAATTTTTTATTTTAATAAATAGGAATAAATTATCACATATGCAGTTGTTTGGTATGATTTATAGTCTTTATTTATTTTTAAAATAAAATGATATATTTTAAAATCTAGAAATAGGTTAAAAGGAGTTTATCATTATTGTGATAAACTATTATTATTTGTTTATGTAAGTGATATTAAACACTTATTATTTATGACTCATAATTTATTTTTGTAAATGATTTATCATAAAGAACTCATAAACATAAATATAAACTATACCAAAGAGGTATAGAAATCCTCTCCCGCCTGAGATTTGGCAGGAGAGTTAACAGCCCCGATGGATGGCCGACACCTGGCTCTCGGGTGAATCCGAGCCCTCCATCCCAGCCAACACCCGAGTCGACAAGCTGAGCCGACAGGGGTATCAGCTCGGATGGAGGGTTCTGATTCACCCTAGAGCCAGGTGTCGGCCATCCATCCGAGCCTCCAACTCTCCTGCCAAATCTCAAACGGGAGAAGATGTGGATCCACCAAAGAGAGCCTAAATTATCCACCCAGTTCTTTTATCTGACTAAGGCTTTGTATGGTTACATTTTTGTTTCAAAAATTTGTTTTGGCTGTAGAAACAGTTTTCTTGTTTCTGTGTCAAAAACATGTTTCGACTTAACTAGGGAAAAAAAAAACAAAAACCTATATAGTAAACACATAACTAGAAGTATTTCTTTTGTATGGATCAAAATTATAGCCAATGCCATTATAGTAAAAAAGCATTCAATACTTACCTAAGTTGATTATTATAGTACAGAAAATATGATAAAATGCAAATCATCAAAGACCTTCTTGTTGAATACTCCAAATAAAGCAGTATAATCATCAAAAGAAATCAGCTATAAATAATGCAATGTGCATAATGAATATCAATTATCTATCAACGAAGTAAGGAGTAAAAAAATAAAATAAAATGTCAATTACAATCCAACCATGTCATACAAAAAAATAAAATGTCCATTACAATCCAACCATGTCATACATCAAAGAGATCCATAAACACGGCTTTGTCATTTCAGCTCCATTTGTTTTGTTGTAAAATTTTATCGTAAAATATTACGTGTAATATTTTCCAAGTAATATAGAATTTCAATGTTTATTTCCAGTAGGTAAAAGAAATATGAAGTTCCTTTTCCTTCTCCCTTAGAGATCAATGTATGTTACTTTGTGGAAATAAACATTGAAAAATAAAATTGCATATAAAATGTTACACGTAAAATTTTACGATTAAATTTTACATCAAAACAAACAAAGCTTTCTTAAAGAACTAAAGAGACAATTTTCAATTCAAAATATTCAACACACAGACACAATTGAGGAACAAATAGAAGAAATACAAATAAAGAAAAGCAACAAACTTTCTACATTCATAGAGCCATTTCTTGGAACTCTTTCGAAATGTCCATAAATGACAACCTGATTTTGCTATATTGGCATGCTTTTAACAATAAACATTCATGAAACAAATTAGGAAAGAATAAATATTCAAGAAGCCTAGTAATTCACTGTCACACCCCATTTTTGATATCCCAGAGTTCTGATCGAGTCGTTTGCAAGCAACCCAGTCTAACCTCAAGATCTCGTAAAGCAATGCGCAATGCTACTAAACCCATATCCATTAACATAGGGAAACCACACAATCAGACTATAATATAAGAATAGCAGAGAATCCACTGGATATCCTAGGATATACTATGCCTTTCTAAAGATAAAGGAGGGCTTGGTCTGCGTGATCCATATGTCTAAAATAAAGCTCTCTTGGCCAAATTGGCTTGGAGAGTCTGGAGTCTGGATTAATGTTGATGCGTTATGGGTTCGTTTTCTCAAGGCCATCTATTACCCAAATACAGATTTTCTTCATGCAAACCTTGGTTATAATCCTTCATCATGGGCATGGAAGGAGTATCATTGAGGGAAGGAATATTTTGCTTCAAGGCCTCATTTGGAAGGTTGGTCAAAGTAATCTGATTTGCATATGGGAAGACAGGTGGATCCCAAACTTTATGGATAACAAAATTCAGTCTGCAAGGCCAGATTATGGTGAGCTTACATTTGTTTCTGATCTTATTGATTTCAGCACTCATTCATAGAAAGAAAATGTTATTTCATCAATCTTCCAGCCCGACAAAGTGGAGGCCATTAAAAGAATTCCATTGATATTCTTTCATGGGGAAGACTGACTCATTTGGTAGAGGACTAAGGATGGTAAGTTCAGTGTTAAATCTGCTTAACATATGTTGTCTAATTTTAAAGAGATTGAGGTGTCCATGCATCCTTCTTCTTCCAGTAGTGATACTTGGAAAGCTATTCCTAAAATTGTTTGGAGAAAGATCTAGAGTTGTAAATCTCTTTCGAAAGTAAAGGAAATTTTGTGGAGATGTTGTGTTCAAGGCATTGTTTCGAGTGAAGGTCTTCACTGCCGAAATATTCATGTTGATATGCTGTGTAGAAGATGTGGATTGGAGGTTGAAACAATTGATCATGTGCCTGTTCCTTTGCTTGGCTTGGCTGGGATCTCATATGGCCTTCATTGTTCTGCACACGAGTGATATCAAACTTCATCAATGGTTGCTGACTTTGGCCTCTATTAATTCGGTAACCAAAAGTCACAGTAGACAAGTGTTTTCCTTCGCAACTTTCATATGCTGGAATTTGTGTAAAGCTCGAAATGAGCTATATTTTGATCACAAAGATTGCTCCCCAGTTGATGTTATTCATGGAGCAAAGAAAGCATGTAAGGAATATTTTGAGGCTGTTTCTCCTTCACAAGACTATAATCATTTTGATCAGAGCAGCAGTAGTGCCATTTCGTTTACATTGAAACCCCCCTCCAGTTGGATGCTTGAAGCTTAACACTGACGCGGCATTGCAAGAGGACCAGAATAGCAGTGGAATTGGTTTTATGATTAGATATCCTGAAAGTACTCCTCTTTTAGCAGTATCTCAACATATTTCCTTCTTGTACATGACCCATCGGTGAAGCCATTGCTCTGAGGGTTAGGATTACAGAGGCATCAAGGTGGGGTTTTCTTATTTTCTTATAGAATTAGATTGTCTTGAGGTTATTAACCTTATAAAGGTGCTACACTGGCTGTAAGGGTGTCAAAAATGAAACTGAACCATTTATAGAAATCAAATAGAACCATTTAATCCGAAATCGTGAAATCGATTATTAAATGGTTTGGTTTTGGTTTCAGAAATGAAATCGTTTAGTTAAACGGTTCAATTATGGTTTTTAGAATGAAATCGTTTAAACCGACTATTTGGAACCATTAAAACCGATTAGACATTTACTTTAATCCCTTAGTGCTAAATTTCTATATTTGTAGAAATAAATTATATTTTAATGTTTTCCACATGACATATTTCTAAATCTTAAGTCCATTTTTATATGTAATTAAAATTATTTTAATGATTTCCTTAGTTTTCCCTCTACTTTGTTCCTGATAAAATCACAAAAGATTTTCATCCACCCAAGTATATCGCAAAGATTGATACAGTGGATATTGACACTGCCCAATATATCTTGAATCCATTGAATTCAAATAAGAGTCCTACTAGATGACACCTCTTGTAAATCTATAGGTTAGCTATTATATCTCCATGACATCTGTACATTACTCATTACCTCTTGTAAATCTATAGATTACCTATTATATCTGTAAGT
The DNA here is from genome assembly GCA_028583415.1 of Protea cynaroides. NCBI lineage: Eukaryota > Viridiplantae > Streptophyta > Magnoliopsida > Proteales > Proteaceae > Protea > Protea cynaroides. The sequence goes on from CM053268.1 coordinate 57,150,468, forward strand.
TACCTATTATCTCTTTATGAGATCTGTACGTTACCCATAATCACTCCATGAGATAAGTAGATGAGATTCTTGTATCAAATTCTATAAATTCAATACAAAGACAGAGACAAAACATACAATTGAATACTGAAAATATTTTCAACTATTGTTTTGTTTTATGGTATCAGAGCTGGTGGAGATGGCTGTAACAAATGCCTCCCACTTTGGTCCTAGGCCAGCTAGGATATGTAGAATAAGATCCGACTCAGAAATCGGATTGTTGACAGCTGCGAGGTTGTTGGCAATAGATTTCATCCGTTGAAAAAATAGAGTGACATACTGAGATTTTTTTTTTCTCAGTTTGAAGCTGGAACCGCAGTTGCATGATACGGGATCTTGAATGACTGGAAAATAGAGTCTCAAGAGATTGCTAGAGTACTGTAGAAGAGGTGCAATTGATAACCTGGCTGAGAACAGACTCAGAGAGAAAGGAGAGAATCCATCCAAGGAGTAACTGATCTTGGCTTATCCAAGAGGCATATGCAAGATTGTCGATCAGCAAAGTAGCAGGTGGAGTTGCTGTAGATTCTTCAGAGGGAGACGTCATAGAAGGGGACGTCGGTAAGCTAGTTGATGAAACTTTGACCGCCGGACAGGGAAAGGAGCCATCGATGTAGCCCATTAGTTGATGGCCACGGATTAAGTGAAGTGTCTGTGACTTCCATAGCAAATAATTATGTTGATCAAGTCGAATCGACACATTGTGACTGAACTTGGGAGAGGACAGAGACGGAGAAGAGACAGCAAGGGAAAACGTGTTTAAGGAAGACATTTTATTGACGTATGTCGTTTGCTCTGATATCATAAAACAAAACAATAGTTGAAAATATTTTCAGTATTCAATTGTATGTTTTGTCTCTGTCTTTGTATTGAATTTATAGAATTTGATACAAGAATCTCATCTACTTATCTCATGGAGTGATTATGAGTAACGTACAGATCTCATAAAGAGATAATAGGTAACTTACAGATATAATAGGTAATCTATAAATTTACAAGAGGTAATGAGTAATGTACAGATGTCATGGAGATATAATAGGTAACCTATAGATTTACAAGAGGTGTCATCTAGTAGGACTCTTATTTGAATTCAATGGATTCAAGATATATTGGGCAGTGTCAATATCCACTATATCAATCTTTGCGATATGCTTGGGTGGATGAAAATTTTTTCAAGATATATTGGACAGTGTCAATATCCACTGTATCAATCTTTGTGATATGCTTGGGTGGATGGAAATCTTTTGTGATTTTATGTCAGATTCCTCTATTTTCCTTCGATTTCGTGGCGGTCACACTATTTTTCTCCTAGTATATGTGGACGACATTATAGTCACTGGAAATGATTCAGATCAGATCATTAAATTCATCACTGATCTCAATTCTATGTTCAAGTTACAAGATCTTGGCCCTCTTCATTATTTTTTGGGTGTTGAAGTTACTCATACTCCTGAGGGCTTATTTTTTTCTCAAGGGAAATATATTCATGATCTACTTGTACGCACCAAAATGGATGGTGCTAAGGGTGTGTCAACTCTTGCTACCATTGGAGTCAAACTTACAGCTAAGGGTGGCAATCCCTATGGTGATCCTACATATTATCGTAGTATCGTTGGGGCTCTACAGTATACAACATTAACCAGACCTGAAATTGGATTCGTTGTGAACAAGGTTTGCCAGTTCATGCACAACCCTATAGAGGACCATTGGTCTGCTGTGAAGCGCATCTTACGCTATCTTAAAAACACCCTGCGCTTTGGCCTACATCTCCGTCGCACATCTCAATTGACACTACAAGCATACTCTGATGCAAATTGGGCATATTGTCCTGATGACCAACGGTCCACAAATGGTTACTGTATTTTTTTGGGACCCAACCTTATCTCTTGGAGTTCCAAGAAGCAGTCCACCGTTGCTCGTTCAAGCACTGAATCTGAATATCATGGCCTTGCTAATGCCGCTGTTGAGATCACATGGTTGCGACAGTTACTGCGGGAACTTCAGTTCACCTCCTCCATTCTTCCAATCCTTTGGTGCAATAACCTCGGAGCCACATACTTGTTAGCTAATCCGTGGTTCCATGCTCGCACCAAACATGTTGCACTTGATTTTCATTTTGTCCGTGAAAAGATCGCTGCCAAGGAATTAGAGGTTCGTCTTCTCTCCACCAAAGATCAAATTGCTGATATTCTCACCAAACCCTTGGCAACTCAGCGGTTCAGTACCCTCACAGGCAAACTCACCATTCAGAGCTGCCCGGTTCGTTTGAGGGGGGATGATAAAATCATAAAATATTTCCATCCACCCAAGCATATCGCAAAGATTGATACAGTGGATATTGACACTGCCCAATATAACTTGAATTCATTGAATTCAAATATGGGTCCTACTAGATTACACCTCGTGTAAATCTATGGGTTACCTATTATATCTCCATATGACATCTGTACATTACTCATTACCTCTTATAAATCTATAGATTACCTATTATATCTGTAAGTTACCTATTATCTCTTTATGAGATCTGTAAGTTACCCATAATCACTCCATGAGATAAGGACATGAGATTCTTGTATCAAATTCTATATATTCAATACAAAGACAGAGACAAAACATATAATTGAATACTAAAAATATTTTCAATTATTGTTTTGTTTTAGTTCCTAACTCTCTTCCTCTCCCTCCCGACAATGAAATCTTTTAAAAATCAAAAAAATCAAAATCAATTAATAATCAGTTTTGGTAAGCATTTTGAAGCCATTTAATAAATGGTTCGGTTTTGATTTTATTCATTACACACCAAACAGAAATCCAACCACACCGTTAAACCAAAATCGCACCGATTAACACGTTTAATTGACTGGTGATGTTTTTGTGAAATCCATTGTGAAGGATATAAGATTGTTCGAAGACTTGGGGGATATTGTAAGCTTTCACTTTGTTTCAAGGGAGGCAAATTTTGTTGGCTGCTCCCTTGTTCGGAGGGCTATAACATGCACATGGATGGTTAAATGACCAACTTCCTCTATGTGGCTTATCGAACAATATAAGATCGATGCTTCAGCTGTTCCCTGTATGTTTGATCAATAGAATTTTTCTTTATCCAAAAAAAAAAAAAAAAAAAAAAAAAAAAGTCGTTCAAAGCCAATTTGAGCTTTCAGCTTCAGTATAAATAGCCATAATTAATGATGTCTAGGGTTTGAGGTTTTGAGGGGCATAGAACCCAAATCCCCCACATCCTGCATCGTGATGAAACGGATTCAAATCGTCTCATTCCTGAGATTCGGGAGGCGTGGTGGCGACCCCACTGGATGATCGCCACGTGGGGGTCGGATGAATCCGACCCCTCCGTTCGAGCCGACAAGAGAGAGTGTGTCGGCTTGAACGGAGGGGTCAGATTCATCCGACCCCCACGTGGCGACCATCCAGTGGGGTCGCCGCCACGCCTCCTGAATTTCAGAGATGAGACGATTTGGATCCTCATGAAACTTGTTGTCCTTTCACAACTGGAACAAGAGGGGAAAATGGGAAATGCAGCCCATACTGGTGGCGTAGGGAACCCCGTGCCCATTGGCATTTTACCCAGATGGGCAAAATGAGTAATTTTCTTTTCAAAAATGGGCAAAGATGGTAATGCAGGTAAGGGGTTCCACCGTTATCCATCGGGCACGGAGCCAGCTGGATTCCAATTTGGCGGTTCGTGAATTTTCGAATTTCAAATTCCACATCCCGTCGAAAGTGGAACCTAACGGTCACTAGGGCCAGCTGTATTCCCAATAGTTTTTATCTCTTCATCCCAAATTTCAAATTTCAAAATGCCGCTCCTCTCTCTCCCCCCAAAATGATATTATAAAAACAACACACAGAAAAGCCAATTTCGAAAACTCTCCGCTCTCTCACTTCTCTCTCTCTCTCTCTCTCACTCTTTTTTCTTCTTCCTTGAAACGCTCAATCGCCAAGGCGTCTTCGTATACGTCTTAGCGAAAAAGTTTCTCTAACACCCAACTTCTTTCCCTCCTCCTAACAAAAATGAGAGAGTGCATCTCCATCCACATCGGTCAAGCCGGTATCCAGGTCGGAAACTCCTGCTGGGAGCTTTACTGTCTTGAGCATGGCATCCAGGTGAGATCTCTTTATCTGTAATCCATCTCTCTATATTTCTCCCTAGTTTTTTTTTTTTTAATGGCAATCAGTTCCATATTTTTGTTATTCATGTTACGTTTTCCCCCTCTGAAATAGCCTGATGGACAAATGCCGAGCGACAAAACCGTTGGTGGAGGGGATGATGCCTTCAACACCTTCTTCAGCGAAACAGGGGGAGGACACCACGTTCCTCGCGCTGTTTTCTTAGATCTGGAACCTACGGTGATTGATGAAGTCAGGACTGGTACTTACCGCCAACTGTTTCACCCTGAGCAACTCATCAGCGGCAAAGAAGATGCAGCCAACAACTTCGCTAGGGGCCACTACACAAGTACCAAATCAACCTCTTGCTCCTTCTCCTCAGACCTTCAATTGATATCTCTGTCATTTATTTTCATGCCTTCATTTTGTAGTTGGTAAGGAGATTGTCGATCTTTGCTTGGATCGGATCAGGAAGCTGGCAGACAACTGCACTGGTCTCCAAGGTTTCCTAGTTTTCCATGCCGTCGGAGGTGGAACTGGCTCTGGTCTCGGTTCTCTCCTCCTGGAACGGCTTTCTGTGGATTACGGCAAGAAATCAAAGCTTGGCTTCACCGTTTACCCTTCCCCTCAGGTTTCAACCTCTGTTGTTGAGCCTTACAACAGCGTCTTGTCAACTCATTCTCTGCTGGAACACACTGACGTTTCAGTGCTCCTTGATAATGAGGCCATCTATGACATTTGCCGCAGATCACTAGACATTGAGAGGCCAACCTATACAAATCTCAACAGGCTGGTGTCTCAGGTATCAGCATAGTAATGTTTGAAATGTATTAGTTTGTTCAAAACCTAATTGCATTTATTTTAACTATTCCGGAACATGCTGCAGGTTATTTCCTCGCTTACAGCCTCTCTTCGCTTTGATGGTGCTCTCAATGTGGATGTCACAGAGTTCCAGACGAACTTGGTGCCCTATCCACGTATCCATTTCATGCTTTCTTCTTATGCCCCAGTGATATCAGCGGAGAAGGCATACCATGAGCAGCTTTCTGTTGCGGAGATCACCAACAGTGCATTTGAACCATCATCTATGATGGCCAAGTGTGATCCTCGCCATGGGAAATACATGGCCTGTTGTTTGATGTATAGAGGTGATGTTGTACCAAAAGATGTAAACGCAGCAGTTGCTACAATCAAAACAAAGAGGACCATCCAGTTTGTTGACTGGTGTCCAACAGGATTCAAGTGTGGAATCAATTACCAACCCCCTACTGTAGTCCCTGGTGGAGACTTGGCCAAGGTTCAAAGGGCAGTGTGCATGATTTCAAACTCTACCAGTGTTGCAGAGGTTTTCTCAAGGATTGATCATAAATTTGACCTGATGTATGCCAAACGTGCTTTTGTACACTGGTATGTTGGTGAGGGGATGGAGGAAGGAGAGTTCTCTGAAGCTAGGGAGGATCTTGCTGCTCTTGAGAAAGATTATGAGGAGGTTGGTGCAGAGTCTGCAGAAGGGGATGACGATGAAGGTGACGAGTATTAGATGTGACAGTATGGGTCATACGTGAAAACCAATACTCATTGGTCTGCAATGGGGAATTTGTTATCCAGTTATGTAGGTTCTTTTTAGGTTGATTTCTGTTGTGGTTGTTCCAGAATAGTATGTTTGAGCATTTAATAGAATGTTCTTTTTGGGAAATTTACAATAAGCTTACTTGAATCCATTGGATGGCTTTACATCATTTGCACTTTGTCATTTCTCAATATTTTTTTCCGGCCATCAATTAAGTTGTTCGTCAAGAACCAAACCACATCAACTGGGAAGTAACTTACATGGTCCCAAGAATTGCTACATTCTTGCTTGCAATCATGGGAAGCATTTCATTCTCTGCAACAAAAGGTCAATCAAAGTCCTCAATTGATTGCAAAAAAAAAAAAAAAATTCCATGGGAAGCATTTTCATTTTACCTGTTTTTCAATTTCAATAGCAGAAGCAGCAAGCCGCCTTCTCAACATTGATTTTTCTTGTTCACAGGTGTCTTCTTCTACCTTGGTTGCCTTGTTATCTAAACATCATTCATTAATACAGAAAAAGTTTCAACGAACAAATTAAAACAAGACTTCCAAATTATTTGAGCTGTTATGATTATTTTGAACCATCAGTTTTGGTTTGTCTCTTGACCTGAAGTTTCCTACAGTCTCTACATCATCAGATCATTTGAGTACAAAATACTGCAATTCAGAAAACAAAGGGGACCAGAATACTAGATACATCATGTAATCAAAGAGATGTGGGGATCCAACATTCTTGACAGTCCCACTAACAAGGAAAGGATAGATTCCCTCACACGTAATTGCACAAAAATTGAATCATGTAATTATTTTTTTATGATCATGTGTGTTGGGAGTAATTGAGTGGTAATCAACACAGCCCCATCACTGCAAGGGCCTCCTGTTCATGAATAATGTGATAGGAAGCTAGAAAACACTTGTTCCATGGGTCTATGTTTGGATGCCAAGAAAAGAAATTTTTTGAAATGTAGGGAGATAGATAAAGTGATCGTTGTTACATTCTTACTTGTCTTATTCTTTTCTTGACATCCAAACATAGCCTAAATCTAAATTCCAATGGTGCCACAACTTTCAAATATATACTTGAATATGAGCTATGATCAACACAGTCCCGCCACTGCAAGGGCCTCCTGTTCATGAATAATGTGATAGGAAGCTAGAAAACACTTGTTCCATGGGTCTATGTTTGGATGCCAAGAAAAGAAATTTTTTGAAATGGAGGGAGATAGATAAAGTGATCGTTGTTACATTCTTACTTTTGTCTTATTCTTTTCTTGACATCCAAACATAGCCTAAATCTAAATTCCAATGGTGCCACAACTTTCAAATATATACTTGAACATGAGCTATGATCAACACAGTCCCGCCACTGCAAGGGCCTCCTGTTCATGAATAATGCGATAGGAAGCTAGAAAACACTTGTTCCATGGGTCCATGTTTGGAAGCCAAGAAAAGAAATTTTTTGAAATGGAGGGAGATAGATAAAGTGATCGTTGTTACATTCTTACTTTTGTCTTATTCTTTTCTTGACATCCAAACATAGCCTAAATCTAAATTCCAATGGTGCCACAACTTTCAACTATATAATTGAACATGAGCTATGATCCAGTTAGAGACTTAGAGACGAGGCAAATTGCAGTCGACTTCTGGACCATCAGATTTTGAGCATACATTAATATATAATTGTAAGAAATTGATATCCATGTGTGGCAATTCTGATTAAAATAGTCTTTCAGCACAAGTAGGTTGCTCGATTCTAATTAAAACAGTCTTTGCTCATTTTCCATCTATAAAAATGACAGGGAAATCAAATATCAGATTAGGTTCACAGGTTGCTCAGTTCTCACCATAATAGTAGGTTGATAGAATACTGATGCGCTCAAGTGGCTGAAAATTAAAGCATGATTACTAATTAGTTATGTACTCAGAAAAGCAGAGTATAAACTAAAGGAAAACACTGAACTAGCACTCTAATTGTTGGTCCTTCTCAATATTTCTCATTTATTTTGGCTGTAACCATAGGAGACTAACTATAGTAAGGAGGTTCTGGTCCATCATTCAATGCTGTACTATAGAAATTCCCCTCTTGGAATATGGCCATTAAAATTTTATTTTAGTTTTGAAGAAACAACAAATGGGGAGGGATCACGTCTTTTTATCATGTGTCATAGAACAAGGCAGGGAGTTAGTTCATAAAAATGTATTATCCGGTGGCAGACATATCTTTTGGATAACACCCAATCTATGATTTGCAAGGCTTCATCATTCCTTCTTGGGTTGAGCATAGAAGGGTTCATAAGAGTCCTCTTTATACCCAAATTCCATGAAAATGAAAATTTCCGCTTTTTGTTCGAGAGACATGGACAGAAAGAAACATTTCTATGTACCATAACAAAGTATGATAGGTATTACCATAACAAAGATCCCTTCTTGACGGGTAGGGAGTTGCTCCAACTTTCTTAATGTCTCGTCACCTTTAGTAACTCTACCAAATATCGCATACTGAGTATGCAGAGAGTTATACACAAAGAACAATGACAGATAAGTAAATAAATCAACTTCAAAATGATGTTAAACAAAGTGTATAAGTTCAAGAACAATACCTGACCATCAAGGTGAGGGGCATCTCCAAGAAGGATTGAAAAGGAAGAAGATGCACTGTTGGGGTCAGCAAACCTATACAAATACAATTACATGAGAAATGGAATGATGAAGACATTCAACATAGCAAAAAGGTCAGAATTGAACAGAATCAAAGATTTACAGTGCCTAGAACATTCAGAAGATATAGAGGCCAATCTGAATGAAGACAAAACTTTGATCACATGTAGCTGAAGGGACCACTACGATCACAAATGCAGCTGGAGGGCATACTGTCATAAGTTTAGTGTCAAATTTTCTTATTTGAAGTTGCAGAAAATTTGTTGCAACACAACAAGTGAGAACTCCATGAAGCTGTCAAATTACATTTTCATTTTGTCTGTGCCTAAAGGGATCCTGAACTGTAAATGAAAGAATAAGACATAGGCCAGATAAACAAAACTATTACGTAGAACGTATATTATTGAATAAAAGATTTCAAAAGGTTCCACATGATGATGCAGGCCAGGTTTTATCAAGAAAGAAGAGCAGCAAGAAGAAGATAAATGGGCTTGACCCATTGGGCCAGCCTAATCTATTGAGCCAAGCTAATGCTGGCTAAGAAGCCAGCCGATAGCCATCCTACCGCCAGCTTTAGTAGTCAACAATATTAATAGTATTTAACAGATTTAGGACTCTTTTGATTGTTCATGTTATTTAGTTTCCTAAAATTTAGCAATCAGTTATTTAATAGTTTCTTTGTTTAGAAATTTCTTTAGTTTCCTCAAGTGATTAGGAAACCTTCCTATTTTCTGTTTTAGAAACTTTCCTAGTCTTATGAAGAAAGTTTCTATTTAGGTTGTAATTTCTATTCTCGTAACCTTTCCTATTTTCTTGTAATCTCTCACAAGTTATAAATAAGAATGAAGAGAAGGCTGGCGGCAGACTTTTAGAACCCAGAAAATTGCTATAGGCTTTTCTTGGTTGAGTCCTATCGGTTGTGAGACTCGACCAAAAGTGAATTCCTGTGTTTCAAAATCTTTGGCTATTACCCCAACTTCTTCCAACTCTTTTCTGACTTGCAACTCTCAATACCGTGTTTTTGATTAGAAGTTTGTTGATCAGTGGGAACTAGAGAACCTAAGCTGCCAGTTTTACTTCACCTGTGGCAGTAAAATTTCCAGACCAATCTCGACTTCTGTGGATCCTTGTTCTGCAACTTGATCTTTTCCAAATTCAGATATGTCAGCCATCTACTGCTAGAGAATATTGATTCAAGGTTTAGAGAGAATCTGAAGAGCAAAATTTCAGATAAGTGAATTTTATTCTTACTTTCTAATTCTGATTTTTGAATCTGAACTGTGAAAAGATCTACGGCAAAGAGGGTTGTTAATTTAATTGGCTTTGAACCTTCTTTGCCATCACATGATTTACTGCTGCAGCTTTGGACTCAGAGAATAAACAAATGACCATTTTCACATTTAACTCGATACTACTTTATTCAATTATTTATTCACTTATTTACATGGTTTTGAATTTGGTTATGGTGTTCCTCAATGCCATACTGTTTTCATTGTTTTTCTGATGGCAAAGGGGTTAAAACATATCAAATTAACAAGCCCTCTTTGTTACAGGATCTCTAATCAGTCCAAGCATACAATCTGCAGGAAAAAGTAATAGAAAAAATTACTTATCTCGAAATCCGACCGTCAGAAATTTATGAAATTTGGTTAGGAATTCCTTGATAACACTTATGAACACTCCTCCGAAGTTAAAGAAGATCTGAGAAAAATTGAAGAAGTTGTGGGGCCCGAAAGTTGACTGAACCTGTTAGCGCCCCAGATCTGGAAGATGATTGATTGCTTCTAGTTTGGTAGTAGTTTATCAAGGGAACTCAATGGATCTACAGGTAGGCTATGTCGCCAGCCAGTGTAGTATGTTTGTATCTCAAAACAAGAGTCAAAATATCAAGGAAGAAAGAGGAACAAGAGGTTGAGTCTCACAACCTAGTGAGGCTCAACCAGAAATTAATTACTTTTAACTAGAAATTAATTACTTTTAATTTTCTGGAAAACTCTACTGCAGCCAGCCTACATTCTCTTTATTTATAGCTTTGAAACATTACAAATAAAATAGGAAAGAACTAAACTTGGAAAAGCTAAACCTCCTTTATAACTTAGGAAGTTTCTAAAACATAGAAATAGGAAAGTTTCTAAAAACTGGAATTAGGAAACTAGATTTTAGGCAAGTCTTAATCTCCAAGCAACTAAGACTTCTAAACTAACTAGCCTAATTTTTAAGAAACTAAACAATGGAAATAAGTAAACTAAAAATTAAGAAACTAACCAAAAGATTCTAACTACTGTTGTTGGTACTGTTCACGTGAATAGTACAGCATGAACAGTGTTCACGTTAACAGTGTGCGTTGGGCCCATGTTGACAGATCCTTGGGCTGGTCCACTATTGGCTGGTCCTTGGACTGCATCAACTCGCCCCTACTTAAAAAGAACTCATCTACAAGTTTTGTAATGGTGAAGAATGACTACAGAGGGGTCGGTAGGCAGCACCTGTTGATCTTGAAACTTAAACTGTGCTTGCGACGTTGGAAGAAAATCCATCACTTTGGGTCCACTTTCTTCAAGATATTTAGAAGGTATTACGAAATCAACATGCTCAACATCTTGAAGAAAGTCAAGTGGAATCGTGGTATCCATGGGGACGATCTTATTCAATTCTTCGTCTTCCGCAATTTTCTCCATAACATTGTGGTCTTCATCAGAACTGTGGTCACCATTGTCAATCCATGGAGCTTTAGTAAAGGCATCAAAATTATCCACATCCACTTTTGGGGCAATCAAGACCATACTGGTGATTATATGGACTTCATATGAATCCTCACCATCGTCCATGACATCGGTATAAGGAACAGAAGTGTCATCACCTTGCGGTTCACATACCTGTGTATCTGGGTTGGCCTCGAATGCAGCAACTAAGGAGTTTACCTTTAATTTTTGTGGACAATCTCTAGCAAAGTGACCATATGTATTGCAGTGATAGCATTGCACATCCGTAGCTGCTACCATGGGAGTTTTACCTTTATCTGTCGTTGGAGTAGCATGAGATGTAGTCCCTATGGCTTTGCTGTTTGGTGTAGGGTGCTTCAATTCATAAGAACTGGAGGTGGGCTTCGGTGTTGACTTCAAAAGGTCCTCGGCTTGGAAAGCTTTATCAACACAGTCGTTAAAACTAACAATATCAACCATTCCCATTTTTCTCTAATTTCAGGTCGCAGCCCCAAAAGGAACCGAGATATCATCTGATCATCGTTGTCCCGTGATCCAGACCATGCACATAATTGATCAAATTGATATACGTAGTCTTCCATAATCATATTACCTTGTCGAAGATTGTTCAGCTGGTCATGCAACCTTCTTTGGAAGGACCGAGGCAAATACTTTTCTTTCAATTCTTCCTTCATCTCCTCCCAAGTGGTGGGTTCTCTACGACTCCTCATGAGACTATACTCATAGTTACGCCACCAATCACAAGCACCCCCGACAAGTTTAGAGCGGGCCAATTGCAGCTTTCAAGGTTCAGGAAGGTTAAACCAATCGAAATAGTCATCTAGAGCATTCAGCCAGTCTTGAAAGGCTTCGGGGTCTTGCCTCCCATGAAACTCCTTGAGATCCATCTGTACCTTATAGGTTTGGTAACGGATAGGTTCATCATAGTCTTCATAGAGTGAGTTGTGGTATTCCTCTCTAAGGACTCTTTGAGGAGCCCTAATAACACGTCTTGGCATTAGGTTGGCATTAAGAATTTCTCTTATAGGGGTTTCTATTCTAGCCGGCCTAGGATTATCCCGTTCCTCCAAATTACTTATTCTCCCATCCACGCTATCTAACTTGGCATTCATTTTGGTCAATCGTTGGAGAACCAAATTAACAAGGTCATTGAGATTATTGGACTGATTAGGAGAGGTAGAACTCTCCTCAGCCATGCTCTGATACCAAATTGATGGCAAAGGGGTTAAAACATATCAAATTAACAAGCCCTCTTTGCTACATGATCTCTAATCAATCCAAACATAAAATCTGCAGGAAAAAATAATAGAAAAAATTAGAATATGGATAGAAAAAGAGAGAACAATGAGGTTGAGTCTCACAACCTGGTAAGGCTCAACCAGAAATTAATTACTTTTAATTTTCTGGAAAACTCTACTGCAGCCAGCCTGCATTCTCTTTATTTATAGCTTTGAAACATTACAAATAAAATAGGAAAGAACTAAACTTGGAAAAGCTAAACCTCCTTTATAACTTAGGATGTTTCTAAAACATAGAAATAGGAAAGTTTCTAAAAATTGGAATTAGGAAACTAGATTTTAGGCAAATCTTAATCTCCAAGCAACTAAAACTTCTAAACTAACTAGCTTAATTTTTAGGAAACTAAACAATGAAAATAAGTAAACTAAAAATTAGGAAACTAACTAAAAGATTCTAACTACTACTGTTGGTACTGTTCACGTGAACAGTACCGCGTGAACAGTGTTCACGTGAACAGTGTGCGTTGGGCCCATGTTGACAGATCCTTGGACTGGTCCACTACTGGCTAGTCCTTGGACTGCATCATTTTCTTTCCAGTTTCAAATTCCATGTGCTTATTTTAAGCTTAAAAGACTCTAGTTTACCCACACATAAGGATGGGAGTCCATTAATCAAACAATTTGTTGCTCTAAATGTATGCAACATACAGTAAGGATGCATTTCTATCCTCTTAAGTCACTTGGTTTTAGTGTACAACGCAAGAGCATCTAAATCGATATGAAATCGAACCTGAAAAGATACAAAAATTTCCACTTAGGACCAGTTTGTTTCCTCATCAAATCCCCTACAAATTGGAATTTTCTGGTAAATTTAGTTTGTCACTGCATGTTCCACCTTGTAAACAAGGTCCATGTAAAATTTTACATTAGGTCTACTGTTTTCAAGCAGTTTCCCGTTGCAGCATGTAGAATTTTCCAAGGGACTAAGAGATGGGTAAGTGAAATTTGTTCAACTCAACCGAATATCAGAATTAGTATCCTGAGTCAATACAAATGGAGCCTCGAACTACATAGATGAGTCCTGGTAATGTGACAGATATGCTTTGGACTTGCAACTAAACCTACTTACACTCAGCCTTATCCTAACTAAATGAGGTTGGCTACATGGATCCTATTTCTCCAACCACCTCTGTTCAAAGGCATATAAGATTCCAGTCCTAAGCTATATATGTCCTTCCTAACTACTCTTTCTAGGGTCATTTTAGGCCTACCTTTAGCTCTTTTAGCTCCTACAATTTGAAATAAATCACTTCTCAAGGATCCTATTTCTCCAATCACCTCTATTCAAAGGCATACAAGATTCCTGGCGGCATGCTTAACACATGCAAGTCGGACGAGTCCTAAGTTGTAAGACCCGCACTCTATGAACCCGATTTAAACCTTTAATTTATGTCGTAATAGGTCTTCCAATCATCACCGGACTAGACGGGACAAGCGAATGACAATCAAGTACTAAAATGGACCTTAAACAGAGGTAAATTTTATACCGGTCTCATAGTACTGGTTTATGGTACCGATCGACCGGTATGTCTACGTGGGAAAACTAGTTAGATCCGAAAACGGATCTCTGCAGGTCCCGCTTGCCACATCTCGAGCCTAGGGACTTTCCTAACGTAGGAAAACTTCCTAAACCCCAGCCTAGTCTATTTAAGGACCCTTAAACCTCCTTAGAACTCTTTGATTGTTTCTCACAAACCCTAGAGAGGGGAAAGAGATCAAAGAAGGAGAATGAGCTAAGAAAGGTGGGAGAGGAGCCGCCATTGGACGAAGAACACCATAGTTGCGAACCAACGGTAAGTGCTTGAACTTCTTTCTAAGTTAAGCATTATAAATGATTAATCATGAATTGATCAATACCATGCAAGGCGAGGTATTGATCTAAAACCCTTAAATTGCCGTCAAACCCTAATACAGTCGATAAAACCTAGATTCACATTCTAGGCTAAGGATCATCGAAACTAGGACTTGAATGGAACATGAAACAACTTTAACTCGTTGGTCAGGCCTCGAATGCATAGGAAAAACCCTAAAACCAATAATGGGTGACCGACGGAAGGCGAACACCAAGATTGGTGGTCTTCCAGAGGCATACCGGTCGACCATAACTGTCGCACCATATGCGACCGGTACTGCTACTGGTACCTCTCGGGAGCTGGTCTGTGGGGGACCGTTCGACCATACCGGTCGCACCTTTCCCCATAGTGCAGCGACCGGTACCTGCGACCGGTATGCACTGTGAGGGGTATATTTTGATCCAGTTGGTTTTCCAACCAACGTAAACCCTAAGAAACTAATTCTAATTCAACCCTAACATCGTGTAGGACCTTGTGATAGCGAGTTTGGATTCTGTGACGCGGAGCAAGCTAGCAATCAAGCGTCAGGTAAGGGAATCGGAGCTAAACCCTAATAACTTAATAACAGTAAAACGTTGTTAATAATTATGATTTTGTAGAATGATGTTTGTGCATACTCACATGTCATCTTTACTTTCAGTTATTATATTGTTCACGCATACTCGCTATGCTAGGTTGTGTGTTAGGCGTGATTGTTTTCGTTGGTGTGTGGAATGGGAAGGGCCTGGGGTCTTGGATCATTCCTCACATTGGCACCTTTTCATATCGCTTCTGTCTTAGCATGCTTAGTGGTGATAGGGAGCTGTGCTGGAATAGGGCCTACTGTGATGACATATATGATTCGTTAGTTGCGAGCCCAGTTTGCAAACCCTCGCTAATAGGGGCTTACGTGTTGGTATGGGTAGGGCATCAGGGGAAGTGTTGGCGGTGTGTGATCCAGACACTTTAGCTCTATCTCTATTCCATGGTGGGTGCATGTGGGACGACAATAGTATTTGATCCATTGGCGGATTCACACACTCGTGTATAGAGGTGCGGTGGCCGCCAATCCTTTCTATAGCACATTGCAAACTTAAAATCAAGCCATAATGTGAATGTTACTCATACATGTTATTTTTTGCATTGTCTGATTTTCTTACTGAGCTAAGTTGTGAGCTCACCCTTGTATATATACATGTTTTTAGATGTTGATGCAGATTACACTGTCGAGGACTACATGGATGCTCCAGTGTATGGAGGTGTTGCTGCCTTGGAAGTGCAAGCAATGGAGGACGAGCATGACGCTTCATACGAGTGTCCTTTCTGCGTGTACCTCTAGGATATGGATGATTTGATTATTTTATTTCATTTGGAATTTATAAACGATGTAAAGCTATTTATTTACGTTTTGGTATTTTGAATAATTGGATAATTTATTTATTTATCAATAGAAGTACTCAGTTCATTATTATTAAGACTTCCTCTGTATTTAATCGTATTATGATTATGGTTATGTGCAATGGTTTGTGTTAGTGGACACGGTCTTATTGAGATCCTGGTGTGAACCGTTGGTTTAGTGACGGTTCACTCACACTTCTGATTCAGCAGGAATTGGGGTGTGACATAAGCTATACATGTCCTTCCTCACTAATTCTTCTAGGGTCATTTTAGGCCTACCTCTAGCTCTTTTAGCCCATTAAATGTGAAATAAATCACTTCTCCATATTGGAGCATCCAAAGGCCCCCATTGCATATGTCCATGCCACCTCAAACCAGTTTCTCACAACTTATCACGAACTGGGGCAACTTCTGGGTTTGTTCCAATTTGCTCATTCTTTATTTTATCTTTTCTAGTTTTACCACTCATCCAGCTCAACATCCTCATCACAATTAAACCTATTTAATGAATAAAAACAGACTAAGACTAGCACTGCAAAGGTTTGAAGTCACAATTAAGCCTGCTTATCGAATAAGCAAGCAGAAAAAATGTATATGTCACATAGAAACATTCTTATAACATAAAAACAGCAAGATGCATAGAGAAACATAAAACTGGATAAGAAGGTGCAACCTGTCATGATTAAACAATTGGAGAACAGATTTTAAATAAACTTTACCTCCCCATAGAAAGTACACCTCTTACGTGCTTCACATCACTAAATTCACCAACAACAGTTTTTTCAGCTTCCTCTCTTTGCTCTTGGTTCAAAGGAGCTGTTCTGCCGCCCACAACATCTGCCACCTGAGCAACAAAACCCTTATCGACCTGCATTCAGTCATTTATTACCACAATTATCAGAGGCTAAATCTATATTTTCATCAACAAATCATGATTTCAAGGTTTAAGTCATTACCCGGAAAAAGTGATTAGTATTATAGCATCCCATGCGAACAAGTTTGAATATGTGCTCAACTGTTTTGGGGGCAACACTCCGGAAAAATCCAAACTCAATGTCTCCATAATTTGTCTGCATTCCAAATTAACCATACGATTGGAAGATCACATCAGGGTAAAACCAGAATTACTTGACGCATAAGAAACAAGTCTTAAGAAGTGCCTAAAAAAAGTCACTTGCATAGTTTGGTACAATGGCAATTTACTAAAAATTTCAATCTAGCAAACTATTTGATTAAAGCATTCTGACAGTTTGAATTTCATAACCAACCATAGTTTGAGGAGTCGGTCAACCGACTTATCTCGGTATCGCAGCTAACTGAGACGAAATCCAACCTTCTAAAATGTCCCAGGTTTTGACTGGAGTCGACTGGTTTCGACCTGAAACCAGGTTTTGACCAGACCGGGTTCAAACCAGCCTCATTAAATGACAGGTTTCAATCGAAACCTGTCATTTTAAACAGGTGTCAACCGTAACATCATGTTTTGACCCTACAAGAAGGGTTTTTCAATATTTTTGAGTGAAATCTTCAACGACCTTCAATTTTTCTCAAGTTTCTAGTTTGATTCTTCTTCAAAATCATCAAGAAGCTGCTTCCCTCAAGTTCTAGTTCTTGAAAGTAAACCCACCTTTCTCTAAAATTGATTTTTGGTAGAATTAGTATGCAGATATCATGGTTTCCATTCAATCTTTTATATGTTAGTTATAATGACCCGATCTACCACTCCTTAGAGTCGGATTAATTTTTCGACTGATAATTATTTATTGGAAACATATGTGCTGGGATTGAAGGATCGTCATCGACACCATCAGTGGTACGCGGCTTGTGGATTAGATGCACCACGAAACTCCATGTGGAATTGATGGTTGAGAATTAAATTTATTAAATGAATCCTTTTATCGTTTTAATTACATAATTTCATGTCCAATGACTATATTACAATTAGATGATATTAATGCTTAAAAGCTAGGGCTATAGGGCTTAGTTTGCTGGTGTACAACAACATTCAGCCTTCAACGTACACTAGCCAATTTGGGTCCATACCACATAATATCATTTTGGATGTAATATTTTTTTAAACCAATATGGGAAATAGGGGTAAAAAGGTTAAAATAAGCTACAAAAAAAAATCAGAGAAAAAAAAAAGCACTTTGGGCCTTGAAACCAGCTTTCAAGTTGAACCAGGAACAATCCCAGCTTTCGACCTAAACCAGGTCAAAACCTTTGACCCAACCACCTGGACCAGATTCACTGATGCTAAAATTTTTCATACGAAAGTTACATTATAGCAAACTATTTGATCAAAGCATTCTGATGATTTGAATTTGATACCAATCAACTAGGTCAGTTCCAGAGATGCTAAAATGTAACTTTCATATAAACTTACACTTGTGATGTAAGGACAGTTTCAACTGGGACCAGATTCACTGTATGAAACCCTTGCCACTATGCATGGGAAAGAAACAGCTAATAATGTACAGCCCGTAGAAAAGATAAAGAGATTAACGAGGCTGTAGTGAAATTGAACCAAAAGAGGGGAGTGGTCCGAAAACATTCTGCTCAAGTTAAGAGTATCTGGTTTGCCAAATGAGAAAGCTCATTCAAGATTGATGAAGACTCTATCCCGTCTCACCCAAATACAGCTTATGCCAGCCGGGCTATTACACCATGTAAATCAGTAACCAGAGAAAGCAGCATCCACATCTCTTAAGTTGTTAACATACTAGATGAAGTAATCCATAGCCACCAGCTTTATCAGGGGGAGACCAGCTATCCGAGACTAAGGCTATCACTAACTTAGATCCAAGCCTTTCTTTGAACCATGGCAACCTTACTACTACTACTACTACTATTACTACTACTACTAGGGAAAAGAGCAATGGCATGAAAATACATTTTTATTGACCAATTTGAATTGTCTCCCAAGGCCTATAGTTGCCTCATAAGGTCCAATATACATACATTATTGGACCTTTTGAATAAGAGTGAAGAAAATCTTGAAATGAAAGAACCTGGGCTAGAATATCTAAAAAAGATAGTGAGCATTCTAGAAAGGATTTCAGATTTAAGAAGAATAAGTTCTAAATCCATTGGAATTAGTTTTTTTTATCTCTCCTTGTTTTTTTTATAAAGAGAGAAAAGAAGAAAGGTTTTGAATCTTCAACACAATCTACATATTCAGAAGAGATCCAGAAATGCAATAGGCTTTATATGGAGAAATTGCATAAAACCTGCAAGATTCTATCCAAAACCAGCGTCATCCCAAGCATAGGTCCAGCCATAACACATCATGTGGCATGGTAGGAGAGTTTTGTTTCTCTTTCTTAGACTACTGCATCTATAAAATAAAAAAATTTGAAATGACACTAATTTAAGTGTTGATAACCCAAATTAGTTAGGATGGGAATTCAATAAAGAATATTTTTATCTATGGAAAATTCTGAAAGAAATTGAAAATAACAAAACTAGATTACTACAATAAGGTCCACCCTCCACCCCCCAAAAAAAGAAAGAATCAAAATTCTACCTATGAGCATATGAAGGTATTCGGTTGCAAGGCTTTTGTGTATGTCCCAAAAGATGAGAGGACCAAGGTTGATGAAAAAGCCAAGCAAAGAGGAACCAAATACTTTCAGATGAAAATTTTAGTTACATGCTATGGGATCCAATTGAGATGAAATTGACCAAAAACCGAGATGTAATCGTTAGGGAAAACCAAATACTTTCAGATTTTGAAGAGGAACCAGCAAAGAGGGTTGTAGATGACCTACCAGAAGAACAACCTCCTTTACTCGTTCATGGCGATGAGGGACAGAAAGTTCAAGGTGAGGAGGAAGACCATTTTGATGGTGATGAGGCTCCTCAAATGATTGATGATACATATGGAAATGCTGATGTACACGATGGTGTTCAGTAGGGAGAGCAACCCCCTCAAGAAGATTCACCTATATTGAGAAGGTAAAAAGAAACTTTGAACAAGACATCCATCATCTGAGTATGTCACAGTCATTGAAAGTGGTGAACAGGAAAGCCTTAAAGAAGCTATGGTGCATGAGTAAAAGGACCAATGAAAGAAAACTATGCAAGAAGAAAAAGACCTATGAGTTAGTTGAGCTACCAAAGGTCGAAAAGCCTTTAAGAACAAGTGGGTTTATTTAGGCTGAAAATAAGTGGGTATATAGGCTGAAAATGAAGATGACAAAAAGAAAATGAGGTATAAAGCAATGCTAGTTGCCAAAGCATTTGGGCAGAAAAAAAGGGTATTGACTTTGATAAAATATTTTCTCTCGTTGTGAAAATGTCTTATATTCGCATTATCTTGGTTTAACCGCTAATCAAGATTTGGAGATTGAGCAATTAAATATCAAAATAATTTTCTTGCATTGTGATTTAAAGGAAGAAATTTACATGGAACACACAGAAGGTTTTTTTTTGTACAGGACAAAAACTACATGGTATGCAAGTTGAAGAAGAGCTTGTACGGGCTAAAACAAGTGCCACGGCAATGGTATAAAGTTCTACTCATTCATGATGAGTCATGATTTCAATATAACCATTACAGATCATTGTGTTTACTTTAGAAAATATCTAGACTCTTCCTTTGTTATTCTTTTGTTATATTTTAATGATATTCTTATTGTTGGTCAAGATGCTAACTTGATTGACGGTTTGAAGAAAAAATTGAACAAGGCTTTTAATGTATGGACCTTGGATCTGCAAAACAGATTTTAGGCATGACAATCAAATGTTATAGGAAGAATAAGAAATTGTGGCAATCATAAGAAAAGCACATTGAGAAGGTACTTGATAGGTTCAACATGAACAATGCAAGCCTGTGAATACTTGATTAGCTATTCACTTAAAATTGAGTGCCAAGTTATCTCCCACAAACAATGAAGGAAATAAGAAAATGGAGAAGATTCCCTATGCAATAGCAGTAGGGAACTTGGTGTATGCTCTAGTATGCATTATAACCGAGATAGCACATGCCACTAGCATAAACGGATAATTAGCAAATCCAGGCAAGCAACAGTGGGAAGTTGTTAAATGGACTCTATAACAGAAACATGCCACGTGAATGAAGTTGAGTCAACCACAACTTCATCCTCACCACCAGCTGTTACGTGAGTGTCAAAATTTAAATGTATGAGTGACATCCATCCAATCCCGCAAGATGATTCCTATTCTCATGGACAATCGACAACCATGCAATCCCTGTCGAGGAGTCAGTCCTACCCTCATGTAAATTCTTTTTCAAATTCAAATTACAAATTGTAACAAATCTTAAACGATATATAGTGGATTAATCCAAACTAAAGATAAGTAGGAAAATTCAAAACTCAATCTCTCTGTGTTCGTTCAGATTATAAGGTATCTAAGAGGCACATCTAAAGTTTGCATATGTTTTGTAAACTCACTATACATGGTGGAAAGCTATACAGATACAAATATTGAAGGTGATCTTGACAGAAGAAAGTCTACTTCGGGTTATTTGTTTACTTTTGCGAGGGTAGCCATCTCTTGGCAATAAAAACTGTAAAAATGTGTTGCATAATCAAGTACAAAAGCAGTATACATTGCTTTCGCAGAAGCTTGTAAATTGATTCTAAGGTTGAAGCGTTTTCTTATGGAGTTGGGTTTGGAGCAAAAGAAATATGTGCTTAATATCCTCAGATTCACACATATATGGGAAGGTTCTTGTTCCCAACAATTTACTAGTTTTAAGTATTCCATTGATTTAATGAAAGCTTATGTAGGTATGAGATTCATGCATGATCATCCAGTAAAATCGCTCACAACTTAGCAGAAGAAGCATCAAGCAGTAATTTTTTTATGCAAACAGCCCAATGGGACGACAATTTTCATCCTCATCGGGGAAAAGAGCCAAAACATAAGGTAAGATCCGCCAGGAAGGAGGAATCCCAAAGACCCAATAACGAGTAAGACAAAGCCCAACGGGCAACATTATGAGCTACTGAATTAAAACCTCTACCTACAAAGCTGATGGAAAAAGATCTACTGGGCCTGTTTTCTGGTAATCAATACAAGTCAAAATTCCGACAAAGAAATAATTGAAGGTATCCTTCACGGAAAAAAATTTTATTTTTTTATTTTTAAGGTAGCTGTTGATTTCACAGAGTACAGAATCACTCAAACACCAAATACTCGAAATTGTTAATTTAAAAGAAGACGTAAGAGATCAACCGGATGAGTTTGAAGGGGGAAAAAATGACCGGAAAAAGAAGATCTAGTCGTGCAAACGAACCTGAAAAACAACACGAGCCGATCCGAGTTCAGCATCTTCAGAGAAAGCTCGAGTAAACGCGAGAGAGATGCAAGCAAGGATCCATACCCAACCACTGGTTCGCATTTTCACTGGGAACTTTGGCGCGAGATCTCAGTACGAAGTCTTCGGAGTTCGGGCCGCCAACCACCTAAAAATTGTCGTCTCACCTGATCCCTTGGCCGCGCCAGGGATGACCACAGAATTCCGGTAAGCTAGCCTGGGATGAGGTAGGCCGAGCCTACAATATTCACAGGCTTTGGTCAGGCCTAGCCCAAGTGTTTGGGCTATGAAGTGCGCCTATAATCAATCATATAAGAAGTAAAGAAGCGTAGCTCAGTTGGCAAGGATTCATAATTCACAATCAAGAGGTACTCATGAACTCTACTCTCGTTGAGGCCTACTTATCAAAATGAAAAAAAGAACATTCTTTTCTATACTCTCTCTCTCTCTCTCTCTCTCTCTCTCTCTATAAGTATCAAGGTTTGTAAACCATGTACAAAATATTTTATTAGAATATAGCTCTATTTTTTATGTAGTGTTGAGATGTACTCTAGATCAGGAACACATTCTCAGATGATAAAAATAATGTTTGGTATAAAATGAAGATAAACAACATTAGTTGACTGGTGACCAACACAAGTCACAAAGGAATTTAATTTATCGCTTGGGCGCTAATCCGTCAATTCCACTGACCATGGCATATAAACCATCATTACGATTGTTGGAATAATCTCACATTGGTAAAATCTAGAATCATGGGTGCCTTATATATGTGAGAGTCCTTCCATTTACTGGTTTGAACTTTTAAGATAGAAACTTTACATTGTATCAGAGCTTCAGATTTCTCTTTACAATCACCCAAAAGAGGCACTACATGTGAGGGGGAGTGTTAGAAATTATCTCACATTTATAAAGTCCATAATCTTGCTCGGTGCCTTGTATATGTGAGAGTCCCTCCACGTATCAAACTTTTAAAATGGAAACTTAACTACATCATGGAGGACGTAACCGACCTCGCCTCTCGCATCACTACTCAATAGTTAACAAGCAAAATCTAACTTAAGCATCAGAATAGTGGAAGAGGCATAACAGACTAAAACCACCAGAAGAATGGTGGAAGAGGAAGGGACAAAGACCATTCCCTTCCCTCTATAAAACAACCGAGGCACCATAAAGTAAGGAATCAAATTTTCTAAGATATGAGACTTGACTACCCTCTTTCTACGACTACCCCTTACTTTGATTGTTGTCGCTTAAATCTGACTTAAGCATCATAATGGTTCTCTTGATCCAAGGGGTCGATCACTCTTATGTTCATCGTCTTGTCATCTAGAGCCTAGGTTCCCTGTCAAAAGATCAGCTCGGATTCTTGCATCAACAATATGCATTCTTTTGGATAATGGAATGCATTACAGAACCCAGTCCATTATGGAACACGATCTTTTGCCCATTCTACAATCTCTACTGTGCTTTAGGTAACGGCTCTAGCTTTTCTAGAGGAACAAAATCACAAAATCTAAAATTACTCCGTGTTATAAGGGCCGACAAAAATCGCTTCCATATGAGATTAATTAATTTGCAGGAAACTTAGGCATTTGGGAGTAAGAACAGAAACTCTGATTCTGATGAGTTTACCATGACACTAAATTATTAAAAGAGCACTTGATTTGGAGTCCATTTTGGTTTCTCCGTAGCAGGAGCAGCTGATTTATGCACTTCCTTACACAGTAGATGGGTTTAAGCTTCTTCAGTTTCCATTGCTCTCCTTTGCTTCTCCTTCAACAATCTACTCAGTTTTCTACAAACCTACATTTTTTATTTTAGTAGTTTCAACCAAACATCAAACACCAAATCGAAAACGATAAACACACACACACACACACACACACACACATACACACACACACACACACACACACAGACATATCATTGAATAGAAATAAAGAGTAAATAAGCGAAACGAAAAACGATGTAGGTAGGGTGAGGATGGGTTTCCCAGAGGCATCCATGAGAATGAAGTCTTCGGTGCAGTCACTCCCATAGTGTTCAACCCGGTAGAAAGGATCTCCATCAGAATCAAACACTGTAAATCTATAACAATTGATTACAATTGACTTCTTCAGATTCACAGGGATCCGCATCCTCTCCTCCCAGTGACTTTGGGAGGACGGTGGCAATCCTATTTGAATGGTCGACACATGGCTCTCGGTGAATCCGAGACCCACATTCAAGCCGACACCCCCTGTCGGCTTGGCTTGTCGGCTAGGGTGTCGGCTTGAACGTGAGTCTCGGATTCACCGAGAGCCACGTGTCGGCAATCCGAACAGGGTTGCCACCGTCCTCCCAGAGTCGCTGGGAGGAGACGATGTGAATCAGATTCACATTCACTGCTATCTCGGGAAATGAAATGTCGGGCTCGGGAACGTGAAAACAAACATAGAATGGATCAAAAGGCATGTTTCAGACCTCATTCTTGGATGTGTTCTCGGAAATGGGAATGAGAATGTACACTAGGCGAGGTGTTTATGTTCTAGAACTTGTTTTATACCCAAAACATATTCTAAGAACGCATACCAAACACACCCTAAGCCATCAAACACATTATTTTTTTAATGGGCCTTGTATGCACAGTATGATATTGACAATACAAGCCTCATGAATCATGAATCTCAGAAGACGTTCCAAGGTTGTGGATCTGGGCTCGTTCTGGGCCAGGTAAACTTAGGCCATACCCATGTATATATATTAGGCTTCAACCAAGGTGGAGCCAATGTAATTGGGCTGGAACATTGCACTAATCTGGCCTTTCTATTATTCCAATGCATTTCAAAGGCCAAATCCAGCTTAATAATGGCTGTGGTAATGTTAACTGGGCCCATCCTGGTTACCAATCCCGTTCTAGGTTGGATTGGCTTAGCCTTAGAATTTTTTTTTTCAGTAAAACTTATAGAGGACTCTAAGCCCAAGAAACCACATAATTTTATACTTGTGACTTGCATAGTTAGTAAATTCGGATACAGATATGTAAGAGTATTAAACGGGTCTAGACTTCAATATGGGGACAATGGATATCCGGCATTAAAAAGTACGTACAGAATTAGCTCGGAACAAATTTAATATGTGTTTAATATGGTAGCCTTTTGAGTAAAAATACAAACATAGATTCACTATGCAACTGACATCTACATCATTCAACAAATAAAATAGTAACATATAAATACACAATTATATAAAAGAAATCTTGCATTCCATGAAAATACACAAAATCATCATCTAATCAAGGGTTTGAAGGTAACAAGGATAATCCCGCAAGAAGTGCTGGGTTTCAAATCTCATGTCAATTTGAAGCTTGTAATTTAAAATTTATAATTTCAAACTCTTATGATATATCTTTTTAAATTACGCTACGGATTTATCTCCTTAAATTACTCTACAGATTTATCTCCTTGAATCATTCGACAGATTTATCTCTAATCACTCCACAGATTTATCTCATTAAATCACTCCACAAGTTTATTTCCTTAAATCATTCTATAGTTTTATGTCTTTAAATCACTCTACAAATATACTGTAAGACCCGTATGCCACGAATCCGGTCTAACCTTACGTTTTCATGCCGTGATCGGACTTCCCATCATAGTCGGCTCAAGTGAACCAATTGTATGAAGAAATCACAAGGCTATGTATGTAATTCGAACCAAAATCATCTAATTAGGAGCGTGTGGTCGCATACCTAAACAGGTGTGGTCGATCACATCTCAGAATATTGAGACCACTCGAGTCTGGGACGAGTGGTCGCAGTTTTGAGATGTGTGGTTGACGGATTCTGCGACCCCACGTGCTACCACACAATGCTGAACCGACTTCGTGATTAAGAAACTTACATATTTTGAGGGGGGGACTTTTTCCTAATTGAAGTGGGACTCTATATGGATGTTTTTCCTATATATAAGGGACGTTTCCTTAGCCTCTCTCACTCTTTTAGAACCTAAATTGAAACTTTAAATCCACTAGAGAAAAAGAAAAAAAGAGAAGAGAAGAAGAGAAGAAGAAGAAGAGAAGGAGAGGAAAGCTTGAGGAAGGTATTACAGAGAAGAATTTCATCTCTATAACAAGCTTAATGTATGAACTTGACTTTGTAAGGTAGATCAGATAGAATAGGTTATTTTCAAGTTGATGTGTGGAACCTAATACAATGATTTGGTTATAGGTTTTCCATGGAAAACCATAAAGAATAGATTAGGGATAATGGATGAGGAAAAAACTATGATTAGAGACCACATAATGATCTTAGGGTGAATCTCATTGATGAGCCATGAAGAAGAACTCGTATGAGAAATAAAATCAACCAAAACATCATGTGGTTGCAGCCTGTGATCGACCACAGGGCGACCAGAGGATTGACCACAGCTATTCGGAAAGTTCCCTGAAAAGGTGTGGTCGCAGGGTGTGGTCGCATAAAATGCGACCACAGGGTTGGACCACACAGTGTGTGGTCGCATATATTGCGACCACACGTCCGACCACACGATAACAACAAGCATATTTTGAGACCAAACAAGGTTTTTGACTACTGTAACTTGGTAAACTTGAACCCTAACTTAATACATTAATTGTTTAGGTTCCGAATAGATTCAAAGTGATTTCTAAAGTTTGGGAGAGAAACAAAAATCAATCAAAAGTAAGGAAACAAAACCTAAACTAACTGACTAATAATAAACTATTTATTTTTATTGAGTCTAATGCTATGCCTGATTCTATGATTTCTTGTTTGTAATGTGCATATCACATGCCATCCAATATTCATGCTATTACTATTCATATTTAATTATGTCTACTATTACATGATGATGCTTAATTGGAATAGGCATGTGATTGTGTGTGTGTGTGGTTAGTGTGTTGGATGTGAGTGGAGCATCAGGGGGAGAACGTAACATTGTGGTTCATCTTGGTCACCAGACTCTAGCTCTATCTCTACTCAAGTCTTGTCCACTGACATCGTCGTATCATCATTACCTTAGCAGAACTATTACGTCGTAGGGCATCAGGGGAGGTGGTCTCGAACCTTGTAGTCTTCGACTCTGTGTGGGGGACTTAGCTCTATCTCTATGGACGTATTGAGGGATGCTGGGGTGAGGTCTTGGGTACATTGGATGACATTAGGATTGGTTAGTTGTGAACCCAGTTTGTAAGCCTCGCCAGCAGGGGCTTACGTGTTGGTATGGGTAGGGCAACAGGGAAAGTGTTTGCAGTGTGTGATTCAGACACTTTAGCTCTATCTCTATTCCATGGTGGGTGCATGTGGGACGGCAATGATGTTTGATTCATTGGGAAAATTTACACACTCGTGTATAGAGGTGCGGGGGTTTTCAAACATTTCTATAGCACATTGCAAACTTAAAAACTAGACCAAATAGATGAATTGAATGCATGCATATGTTTGTTGCGTTGTTTTGTTCACCTACTGAGCTCAAGTTGGAGAGTTGACCCTCGCGCGTGAAATTTTTTTTAGTTTCTAATGTTGCAGGTATTACTGTTGAAGACTACATGGATACGCCAACGTATGGACATGTAGCGACTATGGATATACATGCTGTGGAGGACGAGCAAGACTTGTCAAGCGAGTGTTTTCACCGTGGTTACGCTTAGTGTTTAACTTTCGTATTTTGATACTTGTAATATGTATTAATTATGTTTTAGTTAATTGGAGATAACTGGATCATTTAATTATTTATCATGTAGACCTCAGTTCATTATTAATAAGACTTCCGTTATTTATTCAAATATCTCTGATTATTAGTATGGAATGTGTTTTGGTTTAACATGATTGGCATAGCCTATATGAGATCCCGGTTTGAATCGTTGGTTTTCATAACGGTTCGTCATACCATTGGTTAGTCCAGAATTAGAGTGTGACATATACATTGTAACGTACTAATTCAAAATCTCCACGCAAAGCATGAAGAGAATTTCTTTATTCTAAATGCTTACAACTAGTGGGAAGGTTGTTGTTGTTGTTGTTTTTTTTTTTTTTTTAACATTCGAACTCATGTCTCCCTAATTCTGCATTTTTTATGCATTCTTATAAATGCATTCTCATAATGGAGAATGATAAAGAGTGTGTTCCAAAATGGGCTGTAAATTTTCTCTAACACATTCTACAATCGAAGAGAATGCATACCAAACACTGTTTTTACCAACTCAGAATGTTTTATTGACCTAGAATACTTTCTCAGAATGCGTTATTGACCTAGAATACTTTCTCGAAATGGAAGATACATTCCAAATGCAACCTAAATTAACTGAGATGGCAAACACAATGAAAATATTGTCACACTCTACAGATATGTAAACCACCATATCTAAGAGAACAAGTAATCTTTCCCAATTACCTACAAGTACACACATGCATTAGAACAATACCCAAAAGAAGAAAAAAAAATTTTAGATCCATCAAGATTATAAAGAAATTAATCTCACATTAAAACAAAGCTATAGCCTAGTTAGGAACACTATTCTTCATGTTTGTATTGAGTTATATCAGACTTGGAATTATACAATAGATTAATGACGATAAACAACTGACGATGCACACATGACGTGTCCACATCGATTGATTTACATATGTCGTTCGACCCATTACAAATCATTGATTAGAACTTTTTTATAATATAATAATGGTGTGAGGTACATAAAAAGAGATTAATTATTAATTATTAAATTAAACTAATGATGGGAGGAGTACTTAATCAAAGACAAATAAAAGCCAAATAGAAAACCTTCCAAAAGGAAAAGGAAGAAAATAAATAATAAATAATATATATATGTTTTTGTTTTGATCTGACAAAGTAATGTTTGGCAAACGTCACCTTCATCATCTATAGTAAACCCATGAGAATAAATATTAGAAAAAAAGGAGGGAGAGAAATATACAAAACCCAAATCCCAGCTACTACTGTTCATCTCTCCTGCACTTTCTCTGCAACTATTGGAATTTGATCCTAATTTGGCTTTATGTCATCTTCACCCACGTTAACGATGGGAAGAGGAGACACAAAATCCGTGAATATCGCCAAACCAAAAGGAATCAAAATTATGATTTATATGAGCTGAGATGATAATGACTTTTTACTCCATTAAGATTAAAGAAAAAGAGGCCAGAAGAGAGCATCTCTTAGTTTCATTGGTTTTTATAAAATCTGAAGCCCTGGCCTTTCATGTATATATATATATATATATATATATATTATTATTATTATTATTATTATTATTATTATTATTATTATTATTATTATTTTACTCATTTTAATGGCTTTTGATTAAGATAGATATATGATATGCTCATTTCATGTTGTTATCAGTGACGTTTAGATGGAAAATGGTGAATAGTTATATACTCAGAAAACAAAGTTTGATAATGACATTTCAAGTGGGGAGGGAAATCATCCACTTAATTAAAACCTCTCAAGCTGTGGGACCCACTTGCATGACTTGTGAGACAAGGCTGAAGGTTTTAGTTCTAAGTTTGGAACTTCAAATCAAATCATGAATTATGTAGCATATATGAACCACCTTCATCTTTCTAATTTATAATGGCTGTCTTCTTTAACGGCTCAAGAATCTTTTTTAACTTGTTTTCCCTGACCGCAAAAAGAAGGAAGGATCTACGTGGCCAGGTGCAACACCTAACAATGAGAGAGAGAGAGAGAGAGAGAAAGAGATGTGACGTAGCTTTGGAATGGTGAAATGTATTTCATTCCATTCATTATTCTCTTCATTCACCTTTTGACAGTATTTTCATTTTTGGGTTTCTAAACCATGGTTCAAATAACCATATCAGATTCATTGTATCAGTTGATTTGTATTGGTTATGGATCGGATCGATTTTGATACTTGAATTTATATATAACCTTGACATGAGACGTGTGATGAGACTCACTTATATATATCCAAGGTTCAAGAGCATGGGATTGGTGGCAAATCTACCTTGATCGATTTCGATTTGATTTCATCGTACCAGATCAACTCAAATCACTAAGGATTGATAAAAAAAAACCTTAGAATTGGCCCTAGCTGATTCCGACCGGAATCAACCGATATTTGCCCAATCCCTATTGTTCTCAATTGGGGCCCATATATGCTGAGCTTTTTTTGGTTTGGGTTGTTTATGCATATGTTCCTTTTTATCTTATCTGATAAAGTTTTCATTGATTGACAAATTAAATAAAACTCTGAATCTGGTAAATGATCGATTTCCATCCATTTTGATTTGAATTATCGAATTGATTGATTAGACTTGGTAAGAATCAACCCGAGTCAATCTAACTCGAAATTGATTCTAATTCAAATCCGCATTCTTATTCGATTTTTAAAAGAGAGAGAGAGAGAGATAGAGAGAGAGAGAGAGAGAGGAATATGTATCAAGCATTTCATTTTAAAATAGCGAATTCTATGATTCAACAAGCATAATCGATCTTCATGGAAGAAAATAAAAAAAATATCCTCTCTTATTGTTCACTACTTTTACTTGTACTTCTGTCACTGGATCACAGCTGGAGTCGCTCCAACGACAAGAGAGCATCCGAACCCAAAATAGAATCACCATTATATGAACACAACCACGGCTGAAATCGCACTAATTATTACTAGTTAGACTAGCTAGAGCCGTCCTTGGATTAGATGAAAATGTCAAAATTTACGGTAACTTTAGGAAGGGGAGGTAGTAGGTCAAAAAAGATATGGTAAAAAATATTGGTTACATGGATGTTGGAGATAAAAAGATAAGACAAGATAATAGATGGGTTAGTAGTGCCAGACCTGCCGCATAAGAGGGTGGGTTGGGCCAGTTAGCATGGACCCCATTCTTCTATCTTTTTCACTCATTCGAGTTCCTTTTAAGTTTCTGGTACAGTTAACAGCAACATTACGCAAAGCACCACCGTCCACTTTTCAATTATGATTGGGTGGTGGGTTGTCTTTCTATGACTTTATGTACTGGAGGGAGAGATTTTTCTTTGGCGGCTTTCTAGCATTTTTTTTATTACTTTAATTTCAATTAAGAATTTTTTTTATGCATGGCAGTATAACTTCATCTTATATAAAAAAGAAGGGTAAAAATGATATTTAATTAAAAGGGTTTTGAATGGTACGGTTTTAGTATGGATTCAAATCTGTATTTTCCAGTGATTCGAGAGAAGGGGGATGCCCCTGTTAGATTATCGACATGTGAAGCTCAGATGAACCCGAGTCCTCCATTCTAACCAATACCCCCGTTGACTCGGATTAAGGGTTTAGATTCACCTAAGTCTCACGTATCAGCCATCCGACAGGGGCGTCCCCCTTCTTCCTGAATCACTAGGAGGAGCGGATGTGAATCCGTTTAAGTATAGTATAGTTCTAATTTAATTCGATGTATATGGGTTAGTATTAAAATCGAAACATTTAATAAACGATTTTAAAATGTATATTAAAATTGATTAATTTCGGTTTATTAGTTTTAAAAGGTTTTTAGTGAAGGGAGAATAATAGTGAAGCCTCGAAAAAAAAAAAGAAAAAAAAAGGCAAATTAATGGGTAACATATTCATTCATCATTTCAATACAAAATATAAATGATTAAAATGACAAGTGGACAAGAGAAGCGTATTTGTTCGTCACTTCAGTATAAAATTAGAAATAAATTTTTCACGATAACGTGAAGTATTGGTTTTTAGTCGGTGAGATTGCTTAAAACCATGCGAAACCATTTAATTAAACAGTTGAGAGACACATATACACCTTTTTGAGAGAGAGAGAGAGACAAATGATTTCTTGAGAATTTTGAGAGGCTGTTAAAATTGGGAATGGTTTTTAGGTACGGTCTCATAAGAAGATTCGACCTTTCATTTAAGAATGACAAAAATGGTATTTAAAAGGGTTCGTTTATGACATTTGATGGCTTCATATATCATCGCATAGTCGTACACGAAACCTTTTGAGAAAGTTTTTTTCCACCCACAATAATGTTCATCACTATTAAGATTTCATTATTACTCCATCTCTCTTATGGGGGAAAATTCTTTGTTCAGCAATACGTCTCTACACCCTCACACATAAGAGGTCAAATGACCACTCTATCCATGTTCGTTTCACCCCTCGTGTGACAGGTAGCATCGGGCACAATTGGACAAGAACCCTTAGCCCCCTCTCATATATACCAATTTCTGAACTATAACTTCCGAAATGATGCACCTTTGAGAAAATAATCAAGTTGCCATTTTTTTCTCTTAGGTTTTGTTTGCTCTGGCATAAATGTTAGTTCATGAAATTCTTTCGGGATGATTATATTTTACCTTTTGGAACCTCTTGACTTGTAAAATATTACACATAAAAATTTTCATTGTTATAACAAACGGAGCCTAACTAGAAGACTACAATATGATTGTATATAATTGTATAAAATAAAAAAATTCACTTTAATGTGTCGCCGTTACTCATAAACTCCTTTCCCATCCTCCAATAATACTCCACATGACAAACACGTCTTTAGATAAGGGATTGACACGCTACAACTCCCTATTGGTTGATTATATAAGCATCTTCTCGTGTAACCCACAGTATTAATTAAGGAGATTAGTGCACGCCAGAATCCCTTTTTTTCTGGTTTGGTGGTGGGGTTTTAAGCTTTTTACTGCTTTGGTTTTCAAGATTCAAGTTTGAGCTTCTCATTCTTTGCACATGCAATGTTTACATTTCATGTATGGATTCCATATTTTCCTTTCTTTATTCTTGTAATCATCAAATCAGAAACCATTAGAGAAAGATTATGAAATATAAAACAACTAGTACTCCTGCACACAGATATAGAAAGCTTTTCATACTCCATGAGATGATGCTGTTTTTTTCTTTAAAAGGGTTTGCAAGAAAGGAAAGCTTAATACTTGAACGTACTATTATCGTGAAAGATGAAAGCGTCCGGATTTTCTTCTTTTCTTTTTTTAATAAGCAAATAAAAATATTTGATGATCATCTAAAGGACCAAATTCCAATGATTAAGATCGTCTCGCGTCATTGGTCCACAATATCATAAACCCAGAAGCAGAAATCCGAGATTCAATGCATCCTCTCATATTTACGCATACCCTCTCATGTATGTTTTGCCCCCCAGTCATTGATGTGCTTTGATATATCTATAGTATACAAAAAATTTCAGCTCCACCTGAACTCAGGTAACGACATAGTGGAATATTTTTCCTTAATTTATGGCGAATTAAAATATATTTTTTTCTTCCTAACTTATGGATTTAAGGTTTTAGTCAATGACTATAAAGCATTGAGAGGGTGAAAGGAATTTGCATTATTCCAATAAATATTCTAGGCCAGTTTTTTAAGCAAGAGAGGGTTTGATATCTTGAAACTCTAAAGGTCTACAAAGGTTGGTCCCTACCCTACCATTTTTTTATTGTTAATTTTTCTTTATTCAACTTTTTTTCTTAAAATAATCAACTGTTAATATATTCTTGGAGACCACAGACATCATCATCCATTGCAACCTTTAAATGTTCAAATAGTAATGGCAGATAAATGCTAGGTCTTAAATAACTAGCTAGCCTATGTTTGATTGTATCACAAAATATAATTAGGGCAAGGTTTTCCCACCTGTCATTTGCCGTACGTGAAGATTCTTCCACTCCATATCAATCGATATGTGAAAATTAACATTGTCAATGGGGCTCATAAGTTCGGAGAGGAGAGAGAAAGAGATAATGTTAATTCTTTATGTTTTCTTAATTGAATTGTATAAGTCCAACTCATGAGAAGATGAATTAGAAAAGCTGAAAAATAAAAGTTTTTGAAATACAGCATCGTTTTTTTTTTTTTTTCTTTGAGGGGGCGGGGGGGGATAGATAGGCCTCAGGGAAAGTTGAATCCGTGATCTTATAAAAATGAGAAATCACTATTGAAACCTGGTAGTTGGCGAAACACATTAGAAATACGTTTTTAACCATATCTAACAACCGTTTATCTCATTTTGTGCAAAGAAAAAGTTGAGAGATCTCAAATCCCTCAAAGAATTTTCATGAATGAAAGAAAGTTCACTGCCCAAAAAGAAGAGATATGCATCCTATATTATATAGAATCCTAACATCCTTATCCATGATAGGGAAAAGGTTGAGGGCATCATCTATACAACAAATGCTCATATACAATGGAATGCAAGTGAGGAATACTAGAATAGGAACCTCAAAGAAAGCCTACTGAACTTGCACACTTAATAGGCTTTTGACTTGCTAAAGTGGGTTTGGGGCTAAAATTAATCTTTTAATAAATATCGGAATCATGGGATATAAAATAAAATACACATTCAAATATAATAAGTCAAATTGTGGTAGAAATCCTAAATTAATAATAAAAAAGAAGGCCAAAAAAAAGGGGGGAATCTCTCCAAGTGCCTTATTTTTATATATAATGATAGTTCAGCTGGTATTGAATTTTATGTGGAGATATTTTTTTCCCACATTAGCATCTAGTTATGTTTCTTATTTTAGATAAGATATATGGTGTCATTGAGAGATGAAGTCAATTCAATATTGTAAAGGTTGTTTTTTTTTTATATATAAAAAAAATACTATTTATTGGATTCCAATCCTCTTCAATGCCCAGCTCACTCAACAATGTTGGATCATGCTCTCACCAAGGAAAGAGAGAACTGCAATAGTACTGGGCAAACTAAACAGGGCTCGCCATTGGAGAAGATCTATTTCCTTATTTATTGAAATTACAATGAAAAAATGCCAACAAAGATAGAACAGGTCGAAACCAAGGTAGTCAAGTCGAATTTTGGAAGGAAGTAGAATTTAGCATATTCTTAATATCTTTTTGTAATTTATTATACTCTGAAAAATACTATATGACAAAATAAAAATTTCCCTCTCACACATGAAAATTTTTGGGTTCATCTCAAACTTCCAATCATAATACTCGAATACTAATCCTTAAATTTAAAAAATATATATTTTAACAAATAAGTATGATTAGTGCTTGTAAATGTCTTTTTATATTGATTATTTGTTTTCAATTAATTTATATACTATTTGATATATCGAATTAATTTTGTTTAAATTTAGAACAAACAAGCATAATGCCTTGTCATAAAATCACAAAAAAATTTTGAAAATTTATTCAGCATTGGTGGAATGAGATTATTTTTAGTCTTATTCTCATAAGATTTTTCATTGCTATCGTGAGAATTTCTTCAAGAGTAAGTTTTTATTGAGAATCATCTCATTCCTCAATTATAGCTTACCTAGAATGAGACACTAATTTGTTAATGTATTTTTTTGTCGGAGATATACCTTTTTATTAATCTTTATCACTTATCTTTTTTCTAAAAAAAGAAACATAATAATTTTTTTTCTATTTTAAAAATTAATAGCATATATAAACAATTATGGGTCCCATCTAATAGTGGTTTTAGGGATCCACATCTTCTCTCGACTGAGATTTGGCAGGAGAGTTGGTGGCCCGGATGGATGATCGACACTTGGCTCTTGGATGAATCCAAGCCCTCCATCCTAGCACAACCCTGTCGACTAAGCTTGTAGGCTCAGATGGAGGGCTCGGATTCACCCGAGAGGCAGGTGTCGATCATCCATCCTGGCCACCAACTCTCTTGCCAAATCTCAGGCGGGAGAGGATTTCTATACTAGTTTTAGTAATCTTAGTGATTTGAGTTTAGATTTTAAAAATGGGTTTTTCTAGTCATAACAAACCTTGTTACAACCACATTTTCACATTTAAATTTATATCGGTCCTCATCAAATGAAATACCAAAACTATCCCTTGAATATACATTAAAATGAATTAATTACAACATGATGTAACAAACCTTATTAGATTAATATGGACCCTTTAAGAATTGACACATAAATATTGGAAATAATAAAAATAAAAAAAAAGTACGAGAATACCGTTTTGGAGGCTAAAATCTCATATCAGTTGATTTTGACCATCAATTAGTCTTTAGAAGGATTAATTCTTTCGTGTTGAACAGAAGGATTTGCTGACGTGGACTTAATTAAATATAATTTAAAAAGTTTTAATTACCCAAGGAAGCTCCATTTTCAGTCAACAACATAATTTGATTGGACGTTATTTGTCTTGGAGTCTAATCAGGTGTGTTTGGACACGAGTTTAGCTTAAATGATTGATTAACTCAAGAAGATAAAATTTACCCTCGCCATCTTAATTTGACTCGGTCTATCTGATTTGACCCCTCGATGTAATAATACTACCCCCTATTAATATATTATCCAACCTCGCGAATCACGGAAAACAGAATTATTATTTTTTGGCTATTGCATAGGTATCGATAGGGGTATTTATGTCAATTAACTGAGAGTTTGAAAACACGTGGCAAGTTTAATTACCAGTTCTTTTTTGTAATTGGGGTTTGTGTCGGTTTTTGGTGGACCCGGACTAGGACCACCTGGGCCAATGTGGATTCTTGATATGATTGGGAAAGCAGCACAGAAACGGCACGGACATTCTCCCGTTATTTTAAAATTTCCATAAAAATAATAAAATAATGCATATTTGTGCGGAAAGAGAAAAGAGTTGAAAAGCAGAGGAGCTTTTGGATCAACTCGACTCGCATTTCAGGGCTTTGGGGAGGGGTTCCACGTGCGCAGACACGTGGTTCGCATTACGATGCTAATGTCTTTAGGCCTGACGAGTGGCGCCGGCAAACTCGACTCAGACTCAACTCACTAGTCACGTACTCAATGGAATCTTTTGTAGCATGAGATATCCAGGAGTAGACCGGGGTAAACATTCAAGGTTTCGAAGGGTATTTGGACACTCTCCTAAATAAGTTCATTAATAAATAAACCGCAAACACTGAGTGAGATAAGGAGCGCACAGCACAAACAATGTCGTTGTGCGGGGATGCGATTCATCAAGTTGGGGCAAACAAAGCCGTCCGGCCCTACCCGATTAGGCAAATATCAACTCAGGGTAGCTAGAGCATTTAACAAAAAGGTTCACCTTCGACAATTGCAAGTTGGAGACCTAGTGCTGAAAGAACAGAGGGCACCCCTTCATGATCCACGGGGCAAGTTCAAGCCTAATTGGAGTGGCCCCTTTAGCATCACAAAAATTCTTCCCAGAAAAGGCGTCAGATTGGTGATGTCTCCTACGTTACCCGTAATATGTGGAAGTATCGACGTAATTTCATAGAGTCATTCGGTTTGAATGCTACATGAAGAACATAAGCCAGATGACGGAACGGGGAGACCTAGGATGTAGAAGATTATAACATGAGTGATTCGGCAGATTTTGGATTCCTATATATTTACTCCAGTCTATCGCCGACCTCCCATACGAATGAGCCGGCGATGAAATGCTGGAATCACCATCACTGCCGATCGCCTCTGGTTAGGGATATCGGATGCGGCAAAGGCATATGCAACTCAAAGCTGCCCGCCCGTACTCGCATTAAGGCTACCGCGGTTGAAAGCAATCCTGCTTTCCGTGACATGAATAATGTGGGACCATAGGTATTTCATTGATAGGAATAATGAACCGATCAATCAAAAGAAGACGCGTGTCCAAAATAATCTCAATCAGGAAAAGACACCTGGTAAGCCACTTGTAAGCTTATTGCATATGTCACCACACATGTGGGTCATATGAAATGGCCATCCCCCTCAAGATCTCAGAGAATAATTGCCAATCTGCCGCAATTATGGACGATCCCTTTAATCTCTGCCACGTGTCATTCTCGAGGTTACTCGTGTGTCGAAATTTTGGAATCACTTAAGGAAGATCCATTGGAGAATTGTCATTTGACGGTTGTGAAGCTCACCTACCCACGTTTGATCCCTATTTCTAAGGGATTAGATCGTGGCTCTACCTACATTCTTTATTCAATCGACACGACAACTCATGGTTGGTGGAGTGATAATCGGGACATACGTAAGATCATTGGCCATCACTCAGATTGTGCCTAAAATCCACGCCATTCCATGCTTCCCTATGCATAGAACCCATTCCGAAAGTAACCGGATCCTACTTTTTATGCACATTTTCTCTTTCTCAAATTGTTAAACTCAATCTCTACAAGAGCTTGTCTTCCTTTGATACAGAGCTCCAACTGATTGTTACAGGTTCTAACTTAGGCATTGGAGTGGCCACAGGGTTTTCGAATCCCCCCCCCCCTGCGGTGGCCCAAACTACCTAATCTCCTTTATTTTGCAAGTGTCACCATCTCGAGAAGCTTCGAGCAACAATAGGCAACAACATTCAGTAAATGTAGTATTATATACATTTTACTATAAATTGATAACGATGGAATTCTTTGAAAGACGGAAAGTTGAAAATGAACGGGTGTAACCCAATTTACACCCAATTCTTCATTGATGGTAAATTAATACGGAGTTAAGATGGTGGGACCCATCACTCAGCTATGTATCCAAAGTACAATGGTGAAAGATGGGGGGGGTGGTTGTGTATGTTTGTTCTCTCTCACTTTTAATGTGAATTGTATGTTTTAATGTTAATATGAAGTTGCCAACCATGAATTTACATGCTATCTATGACTTCAAAACATATCTTCATCTTCAAAGAAACTCAAAAGATGTC
Organism: Protea cynaroides; assembly: GCA_028583415.1. Taxonomy (NCBI): domain Eukaryota; kingdom Viridiplantae; phylum Streptophyta; class Magnoliopsida; order Proteales; family Proteaceae; genus Protea; species Protea cynaroides. The sequence continues at coordinate 57,189,017 of CM053268.1, forward strand.
AAATGTTAGCCATGAAATTTTCTCCCGAAGCGAAAAATAGAAACAAAAAATCATTAGTGAGGAGTTAAGAATTTTCTTTTTCTGTTCCACAGTATGAACTCAAACCCACTTTGGGAAAAAGAAAGGAAGGTTGCTGGAAAATGGATTGAGCAGTTATCACAAATCCAATTGGAACTTGGAAGCGAATCTTAATTAAAGTCAAAAACAAGATGTGAATGCCTCTTTTCCTTTTGCTTTTTGTAATTTGACCCTTAATTTGTTTTCAACTTCATATCATCAACCTCTGTAATTTTGTCAAAAAGCAGATATTATTATCATCCAAATCTGAGATTGGCTGGTTTTTGGTTAACTCAACCTCAGATAACCCTCTTCATATTTTCTCCGAAATCGAGATCTTTTTCTCTCTCTCTATTGGGGAAAAATAATCATAGATTTAAATCTGATCATGGATGGAGAATATGAGATAGTCCTTGAAAAATGAGGCACATATCATGTATCTAAGGTACAAAGCATGAGGATAAGAGATGTTCGAGAGATGAACTCGTGTTCAACTCTCCCTAGGTGATCAAAATATAATTGGACAGACTGATGGAGGTAGTTGGACATTTAATGATCTGCCATTAATGCTCATAAATATCAACAACAACCATAAATGTCAAGTAGATCGATTTTACTGGTCAGTTTATCATGTCGTAGACCGAATCAGCAAAAAAACAAGATTGACACTCGATAAAAGTGTAAGGGCAGAAACAGTTGTAAGAAGATATGAAGGATGTGGACTAAAAGGGGTCGAAGAAGATCGAGATGGGTCGTAAGCGACTGACAAGATATCCTAGTGCTGTTCTAAAGGATCGTAATCCCTCCAACCTATTATTCTCTAGGTGACAAGTGATCGTGATGGTGGTAGGTAGGAGGAGCTTGCTAGGAAAGTCTCTAATTGGACCTATAAGTAGTGAAAGAATATCGATTGCAAGGGATCTGAATCCAAAATTTCATATCACAAAGGGAGAATACCCCATTCAGGTATTATTCTAATATAGCAATTTGAGACATTCTCCATTTTTATCCTAAGTTCTATCTCACCGAGAAAGAGGAGAAGTTTACTGAAGCTCCCGTATCTCAGGGAACCTCATCTCTAAGGAGTTCTAGTGTTTCATTAAGAGCTACATTCTGCTCGTCTTCGAAATTCCCTAACTTTGGCATCGGAGTGGCCCCGGGATATATCCCGACCACTTTCCTGTTGTGTTTGTGTTTCAGCTACGTGACTCGATCTGGGTGGCTGAACGGAATCCATCAACAACACACACACAGACACACACTCTCTCTCTCTCTCTCTCTCCTTCAAAAGAACAGTTACCAATCCTATTTTTATTTCTATCTCTTTCCTTTTTAAAATCCGAATCCTTTTCTCTCTCCTTCAAATGATCAATTATTGATTATTTTTGTATTTTCATTTTTCTAATCTAATTCATTGTAACACCAAAAGTAATGAAAACCTGTGTATGATCAAACCAGACCAGACCAGACCAGACCAGACCAGACCAGATTTCTTCCTCGTGATTCACAAGAGCACCAATATGTGTTTGGTGAATCACATTTTGATTTGGTAAGCTTAAACCCACTTTGAAGACAGACAAATTGACTTCATTCACCATTTAATTAGAAGCTTTATGTCTGAAGCGCATAAATATTCCTAGAAAATTAATCTTTTTCTTTTTTTCTTTTTCTTGTGTTTCCATTTATTTGTTCTGTGATGGTTTGCTTTCTTACTTTCATTTCTATAAACATTGTTTTTCTTTTTTTCTTTTCCTCATCTTTTCAGGAAGCACCAGCATGTCACATGCTGCCATTCTGATTATAAATTACTAATATAAAATAGCACCTATTTGGGTCAGGGTAGAGGATCCTATGCATGTTGTCGGACCTTCATAACTCTAACAATGCATGGTCCCCATTAGATGATATTATTAATTACAAGATTTTTTTACACTTATAACTTATAACCAGTGTGATTACATACATTAGTTGTAGCCATACCATCTATTATGGGCGAAATAGCCTTATTAATCACAGAATGATACGTGACAAGACACGTGTATTAGACATAAGAAGATATGTGGCCAGGCCAGCCATGTGCGAATAGGAAAGACTGCCACTTTGGAGGTCAGGTACATCATGATCCGACCACGCCAATTGTGGGATCATGATTGGGATCTGCCCAAATCAGATCCCCTCAATCCATACCGCATAGTTAGCTAGCGTCGCCATCTGACTGCGAACATCTCTAAGTCACGATCAGAGAACTCTCCAGAAATCTCCATGTAGTCCGTAACCAACTGCGAAATACTCAGACTTGGGATACTGGTATGCCCCTGATTTTCCTTATCCTTTGCGTACCTCTAGCCCGCACGGCAGAAAGGTTCAGGATAAGAGCAGCAATTATGATAGGATGACTGGTCATGCCAATCCCCCAGGGGTAAATTCAGATTTACACCACTTGATGCCTCACCTATAAAAAATAATAGACTCTAAAAATAAATGGATCCAACTCTTCACATACAAATCCATTATGCTAGACCCACTACTCAAAGCTCGTATTCTCATATAACGAGTTCTCGAACTGCTTGATCTAGAATCTAACTTAAACATCGGAGTGGTTTTAGGGTTTCTAAACATGCTCTCACTTGCCTTCCGCTTCCTCTCTTGCAGGTCTGACCAGTCGAAGGAAACTTGGACAATTATTGATCGCAACACCATAATCTTACAAATCAGTTTCGTATGGTCGACTCATACAGATTCTTGGTAAAATATGTGGATCAGCCATGGATTGAACCGAATGTAATCTAAAGAAACTAAAAAAATGTAGTTTTGTTTTTTATTATTAAAAAAAATCGATACAGACCAATCCAAACCGATTTAGGCCAATACCGACCAATCTAGCTATCCATTTGGTTTTTTGATCATGGAATTTGTTAAAGAACGTAACCTATTCTATATTTTTAGTCTAAAAATAGATGCATTGCTTTTAGTTGATTCTCACTCCATGTTAAGAATACATTTTCTAATTGATAATGTATTCCAAGAATGAATATTACGCATAATCCGTGTCCACCGGCCAAGGGGGGAGAGAGAGAGAGAGATGGGGTGAAACAAACGGGTATTTCACACGTGCGAAAGGCAAAGTAGGGTTTGACCCGTTTGTTGTGGCCAAACGGACGGGTTGACTCGTTTTTTTTTGTTTTTGCTGACAATTTGGTGGTTCGGATTGTGCAAATGCGGCTTAGAAAAAAAACAATGCATTAATACCTGAGACTTATTAACTGTTTGGTATTTTTTATTCTGATAGACTCGCTTTCTGTCGTTCAACATTAATGTGATCCTCATCTACCTTTCTAACGCCTACCTTCTTATATGGATATAAATTTTGAAACTAATTTCTTTCTCTCTCTTTCCTATTCCATTTCTTTTTCCTGTGAAAGGAAAACCAATTTCGTGTAGGTATCTCATCAATCCTTGTAACCAACCATATATATGAAATAGTAGTTTTCATTACCCGGATTAACGTTTACGTTCCTCATTTGACTTCTCTTCTTTAACTCGTTACTTGTAAGCGTTGTATATCAGATCTCGTCCTAATGCATCCCAATCTGTTCAATGGACGGTAAGAGCAAATATGACATTTCTCTTTACCATGAGTGACGAATTAAAAATTAGATCCACTACTTGCATTGCTAACTTCATAAAAACGATTCGTCAGAAGATATTGTTGTAACCAATTTCCTTTAGCGTACATTCAATACGTCATTATAGAATATTAATATATATATAAGGGACAATTTTGGTATTTCATAAAAACCTTGTTTCAATTAGAAAAATCCCATTAAAGCAGCTTCATTGGTCATTCATTCCCTTTGTACGAGTTATGACTTATGGAAATGTTTGGATTGTTGGAATTAATAGCAGTGTCAAATTGGTTAGTTTTTAGTCTAGAAACTCTGGCCTGGTTGGTCCTACAACTTTGAAGGCTCATGACCAAAATCGGCCGATTTCATAAATTGTCCTCGAAGCCAAGACTGAGAATAATTAATATGGAATCGTTCAGTTATCGGTCTTAGAATAAGTTAATTACTCTTTAATTAATTGAGGATCCTTAATTGGGAATCCTTGATCAAGGATCCTTAAATTTAGTATATCACCCACAAGACTTAGCAAATGTGACACTGTGGTTTGTCGATATTCATTGATAAAATTATATAGAACTTTACATTTGTTTAGAAATTATCTCGTAATGTCCCATTTCTATCTATGTGCGTAGATTTTCCTTTAATGCAATGGGGCCCAAGTGGGTACTAGAGATGTAAACGTATCGGATACGGATAGATACGAATCTAAATGTGACATACCTTACTTGGATTCAGATATCTCCAAATGGATATGAATGCAGATCGAATTTGAATTTTTTACTATCCGTTTACACTTCTAACTTATGTTAACTTATGTTATTGTTACATGGACACCAAGGATGTGTTCTGGGGACTATTGAACATGCGACATCCAATTTGCCGACAAACATCCACATGACAGATTTCTCTACTCTATATAGTAGACAATCTTTTCCCTTTAAATCATGCACCTGGATCCTCTTCTGTCGTTTGGTCACGTTAGTCATCCATCAAACGGGCAGGAACGATTGACATGTATGTTGATGCATCTAGCCTGTCCGACAAAAGACTGACGGGCTAGATGACAGGGGAGGATCTTTTTCATGAAATCATAAAGAAAATTTTCAAAATTTTAAATTGAGACTCTTTGGTTTATTTGAATCTCAACAATATGTTTTGATTTGAAAAAAAGAAAAAGAGAGTAAAATGGCCATAGAATACGAATAAACCCATAAGATATGACAATTAGCAGCACCTGAAATTGCAAGTGGTCGAGATTCACCAAAAAAAAAAAGATGCCAGTTGGCAAGCTTTTGAAGTAGGAGTGTCGGTTCAACCCAGGTTGTTCAGTCCCATTGTTTTGTCGAACCACCCGAACCGGCTGAGCTGGTATTATCGGTGAACTGTCACGTACCATATCATAGCCTTCTGAATAGTACGCAACTACACATGGCCGAAGGCGAAATAACGTGTTTTTAAAACGCAAAATTGACTTGATGACTGACGAGAAATTGACGAGAAAGTGAGAAACCTCGTGTGTCTCTTTCTCTGAGTCCACACGGTTGACGGCCTACACGCATCTTTGTAACGGAGACGTAAGAAAAACGGAGTCCTGCTTTTCTCATTTAAAGGCCGTTTTCATTTGCCACGTGGCTAAACGTCACATAGCGGTTTCGAGTTAGACCCGCCGACCATGACCTGAAACTGCGACTCAAAGCGAACCATTTTGGGCGTTACTGGGTCCTACTTTCTCAATATGTACACAACCCAAAAAACTAAAAAAATTAAGAGAGAGAGAAGAGATAGAGAGAGAAACAGAAGACTCGAGTGAGAGAGAGAGGGGGAAGGAATAAGATATAAAGGCCCAGTAGGGTAGGCTTTGAAGGCCCAACCCATAGCTGCTCAGATTTCGAGTGTTGCAGAGGGGAATCGGAAGGATGACAAAAGAACGAACAGCAACAGAAACGGATGAGGAAGTGATAACATCATAAAATTCCTGTCAAGTCAGGTCCTCTCTCTTCTAATCCAAAACCGTAAGTTCCACTTCCCACATCTTTTTTGTTTTCTTTTGTTTCCGTTTCGTTCATCCTACCTTCGGCTGGGATCTCCATTTCTTTCCCAAAAATGAGAAACCTGTACATCTCAAGTGGATTAATCACAATCCGAAAACGAAGTTTTGATTCCAAATAAGGGATGAAAACAGAGAATTTCAGTTTTTTGATATTGTAAACGGGGACTATTTATTTTGATTACAGGGTTTTGCCTGAGTAACCGACAGATTTCTTCTTAGTTTTCTGTTTTGAACCCGGAGACCTTAGATTTATCTCTATATGTTCTTTTCTTTTTTTTTTTTTTTTTTTTTTTAATTTCTGGGTTTCTTTGATGAACTTTGTTACTCGATGTTGATTGCATATCTTTCGTAAATCATTAAATTATATTTTGTTTCACCCCTCTTTGGATGGGTGGTTTTGGATTTGGATCGACGGGGGATTGAAACAGACTAAATATTGAATTATTGTTCAGTTTTCTTCATTGGATTTCTGGGTTTCCTTTGCTTCTGAAAATCAGATGTAGAGTTATTAGGGCTTCTTGATCCCCTGCTACCTGAAAGATCGCATTTTGCCAATCTGAAATCGGTTATTTTAACTTTTATTTTTTTATTCTATTCAGGATGTAGCTAAAATGTTAGGGTTCTATTCTTGACTGACTGGTTGTGGATTTCGTTTTGGTGCGGAAGAAAGGAGGCCTTTTGTGCTGGTCGGATTCATTAATCTACTGCTGTTCCTCGTTAAATTCCAGAGATATGTTGGAAGGTGAATCTTGTCTGATTTCGAGGGCCTTGCCAAGCTCCTGCGAACAAGAGAGTAAGTTTGCTTACATGACCTACCGTCTCATCGAGGTCTCTAATGGCAAGCGTCATTTAGAAGACGAAGGCGAGGAAGAACAGGGGCAGAGAAAGTTATTCAAGTCATCCTATGCTCCTCAGAAAGAAGAAACGATTCGAGACCATGATTATCTCTCCCAGTCTTCTGAAGATCAATTTGATAGTAAGCGCCATGATGGGGATCAATCAGATTCAAATTCCTTCATTGTGCCAGATATCTCGTTGAACTGCGACCTTGATATGCGTCAGAGAGAGGTAATGTCTAAAAACTTGCATGATCTCTCCCAATCTCCTGCAGATCAATCCCCTGAAGATCAATCCGGCAATAGGCGTCACGACGGGGATCAATCAGATTTGGATTCTCTTATCCAGCCCATTGGCCGGGACATGTCGATCAATTGTCTCCTCCGCTGTTCAAGATCCGATTATGGTTCAGTAGCCTCACTGAATCGGAGTTTCCGTTCCCTGATTCGAAGTGGGGAACTTTATAAACTGAGGAAGATGAAAAGGGTGATTGAGCATTGGGTTTATTTCTCTTGCCAGCTCCTTGAGTGGGAAGCATTTGATCCCATTCGTCGCCGATGGATGCATTTGCCAAGGATGCCTGCAAATGAATGTTTCATGTGGGCTGATAAGGAATCCCTGGCTGTGGGTACTGAGCTTCTGGTTTTTGGGAAGGAGGTGATTTCTCAAGTTATATATAGATACAGTATTCTGACAAATTCCTGGTCTTCTGGGTTGAAGATGAACGCCCCCAGATGCTTGTTTGGTTCTGCCAGCCTTGGGGAGATTGCAATTCTAGCTGGAGGTTTTGATTCACAGGGGAATGTCTTGAATTCAGCAGAGCTTTATAACTCAGAAACTGGATCTTGGGAGACACTTACAAGCATGAATAAACGAAGGAAGATGTGTTCTGGGGTATTCATGGATAACAAATTCTATGTTATTGGGGGAAGTGACGATTCAGCACCACTTTCTTGTGGAGAAGAGTATGATTTGCAGAGTAGAACTTGGCGTGAAATACCCAACATGTTTCCTATACAGAATGGAGCAAATGGAGGAACTGCACCACCTCTGGTTGCAGTAGTACAAAATCAGCTGTATGCAGCTGATTATGCAGAGAACGAAGTAAGAAAATACATAAAGGAAAGTAACTCATGGGTCACCGTCGGCAGATTGCCTGAACGAGCAGCCTCAATGAATGGTTGGGGACTTGCATTTAGGGCATGTGGGAACCAGCTTATTGTTATTGGTGGGCCAAGGGCTATGGGTGGAGGGATTATAGAGCTTAATTCATGGACACCAGATGAGGGCCCACCACAGTGGGACCTGCTAGCCAGCAAGCATTCAGCCAGTTTTGTTTATAACTGTGCTGTAATGGGTTGCTAATATACAAGATAGGTTCCTTTCCTGGCTAATGGGTAATCTCTGCTTCTTTTCTCTTTCTTCTATTTTTTTGGAAATTTCAGGGTTTACTCAGAGATTCAATAGAATGGCTTTCTTGTAAGGAGGTCTTAAAATTTTCTTCTTTTTTTTTTTTTTTTTTTTTTTTTTTTTCTATTGAATTTCCATCTTCCTCCTTTGTATTGATCCAAGCTTTCAAAGGTGAGCAATCATGTAGCAAAATGACAAGTTAATTAAGGAAAAGCTTCAATACATTGGTTGGGTAGGATTCTTGAGCATTGCAGAGATAAATGTCGTTGATCTCACAATGTACATGTCTTTTTCTTGGATGGAAAATCAGCTTTTAAGAGGTTCTGTTCTGTTTGCTTTTTCAAATTCTCTCTTTTTTCTACTGCCAACTTGATTCAATTCGGGAATAGTTTATCTACATGTACTTGTATTCTTTTGTGGAATTGTACTATCTTTCATATTCAGTAGGTCACTCTAAAGGTGAGTCTCACACCACATCCGCTTAAATTTTCATTAATGTTTCCCAAAAAAATAAAGCTTGGAAATTTAGTCTATCTCTATTTTATCCTCTGGGCTGGGCTGGGCTGGGTGGGTGGGGATATGAGGTTCAATCCAAGACCTCAGCCCTGGCCCACGGTTGGGGTTGAGAAAATGGCTCTTATTTCTATGTATCAGAAAGTAATAGGACCACCAGTGGCCAACATTGGTTATTGTTGTTCAAATATAAACTAGGAAAATGGCTCTTCTTACAAGTTTTGAGATGGGCATTTTGAGTTGGGGAAACTCAGGAATCATGATGCTTACTTGGGGTTAGTACTTGTAATTTTCTTTTTTTTAACTGTCAGTAAGTGGAGTAAAACACGAGGGACTCGAACCAGTCAACATTGGAATCATCCAGTTGTGATGCTATGATGCTCTCCAGTCTGCTCCCTGTACTCTTTACCTTTCTTTATGCAACAATGAAGAGTTTTAGTTTTGGGCTTAGTGTCTGTTTATATGGGCTTACAATTACATCAAATGGCCCATGGGCCCAGAAATTTACAATTGCTAATAACTGCAGAAAATTGAAGCTGGTGGTTCTAAGATATCCTTCGTTATTATAATATCGATATCCAATCATGCTCGGTCAAGGTTTATTCTCATAGGTATTCAGTACCGGCCGGAGATTTCTCCCTCCAATATGGGCTGGGCCTTGATATTGTTCTGATTCTATGGCCCATTAGAGTTAGATTAATAATTCCCCTGTTCCACACCCATCCCAGCTTATTAAAAGCCCATATATATATATATATATATATATATATATATATATATATATATATATATATATATATATATATATATATATATATATATATATATATATATATATATATATATATATATATATATATGTACGGTCAGCAATGTTTTTGCATTTAGGATGTTGTAAGTTGGTAAAAATGTTCCAGCATTATCCCTTTTGCAGTCCATTTTATGAGAGGGATTTGTGAACCTATTGGGGAAGGAACAGATTCCATATAGGCGCATATGAAATCGAATAATAGAAAAATTCCTGCTACCCGAGTTGTATGAAATTTTTTTTTTCAATTGTAAACGGAAAGAGCGAAAACTTGTCTGCGTTATAAGAAAAAGGACCCAGTTTTAATGCAGGAGCCTGTGTAGGTAGAGTCATGGTTGGGCTAGAGTAAAAGAGCATGGAATCGGGCAAGGGATCAATCTTGGGACCGCACTAGTTAATCTATCTGGAATTGACCAATCAAAATCAACACCAACCTGAATGATTATCAAACATGTCAGGCTTAGGCCCAGCCTGATTAGTAAGACAATCGCGGTCCTTCAAGGCAAATTACGGTCGGACGCTCGACCGAAAGCGATTGGGACTGACTATAACATCCCTCATAATATGTCTTTCTTATCATCACATAGAAAATTGCTCTTTTTTAAGATGAACACATAGGAGCTAATTGTTAGGAATACTAGCAATCAATATGTTATTTCTTATGGAACAATGAATATCCTAATGGGACTCTATGGGTGTGTAACAAAGATTTTGGACTGTGTGGGAAAAATTCCCCCCTGACCTATGAAACCTGTGAGCTAAACAGGCTGATCATGGTACAGGATGTTAAATTGATGTGGACCGATTAGGCTCGACGAGAACCAACTGGTTGACATGCCTACTTGTGTCTCTCTTTCTCTTTCCTTTGGTACTTTCTCCTCCTCCCGACAAATGCTCCCTTGATCCCTTCCATTGGTGTAGCACGCAAAGCAACCCTATTGCTCAGAAAATCGTCTCCCTATTTTATAATCGATCATTCAAACATTGTACAAACAAATGTTAAGAATTTTAAAAAAAAAAAAAAAAGAACCAATAATTGTTGCGAGTAGAAATAGAGAAAATTCCTCTTATATGGTAGTTATTAAAAATTTTAATTTATTCAACAGGGTCCATTTTAGTGAGGCTTTTCAACAAGACCCACCATGGTTGAACCAAATGGGATATCCATTAGCATATTCCATATTTCATATATAGGTGTGGCAAGCACCAATAGTTTTACCTAATATGTTTGGAAGCATGGAACCTTCTCCTTTCTAAGTTGTGATGATGGTGGACCCTCATTTCCTACCTTTTTCCTTAATTTTCCCACTCCTTTTCTTATCTATAAGAAGGGTTGCCTTTCTCCTTGGGTTGGTTCTTTTATTTTCTTTAAAGAGATACAATGTTATATATGATCCAAGTCAAAAGGGGATGAAAGGTTTAGCTGATAATTAAGAAGATAATGGGATTCCAATTCCACCCTCTACCTTTTTAATGCAGATTTAAAGAAACCCTCAAGACAAGGCCTTTAATCCACAATAAAGGGCTGGTGGATGACAAGCTCTCCCCTCAATTCCCTTTTGCCAAAGTGACCTTTACCATGGCTGCATCAGTGTGGCCACCTCCACTGTCTGCCATTTATTCTTTAAAAATAAAAAGTTTTTCTTTAAAATGCTATGGAATTTTAGACTTTTTTACTGCCGAAAAAACTACTGTTATATATATACGCTGTGGAATTTTAGACTTTTTTACTGCAGAAAAAACTATATATATATATATATATATATATATATATATATATATATATATATATATATATATATATATATATATATTCTTTTTTATTGTACTTTCAACACAATATGAATGATTTCCTTGTTAGATTGTATTTGGTGTAGGGTTTCCGAACAAACCCTTAAATCTATATAGTGATCCTAGAATACAATGAAAATATGATAGAATTGATTAATAAACACGTACTTGTGTAGTGATGTTTATTCCCGCCGTTGTCTGTCAAAGTTTTGATCGAGAGTCTTCCATAGTTTTTAGAGATCTCCCTTTCTTCTCTCAATGTATGGGAATAAAGAGAAAAATGAACAACTTAAGTTGTAGAGACTCAAGACTCAGTTTATAATACTATCTCAAAACCCTGGTTCATCCCGATAATGACTAGATTGGTTTATCTCTGACTCGTGACGAATCAGACCAAACAGATCATACAAGTTACACAAATTCTCATTAGTCAAGTAGTCCAGTAATTAATTAAGCCCACACGAAGATGACATCGTTCCTTTTCTCCTTGCATGTCTACTTTCACACACACATGTATATATCACCATTGATCACACCCTTAGCGAGTTACGAAAAGTAAGGACTACTTCTAATGCTGTGTCTGGTATGTATTCTTGAAATGTATACTGTTAAATGCATTCTAATATAGAATGATAATGGACTAAAATGTGAGATATTTTCGTTCTAGATCCAAAATGGAAAATAAGTAAAAAAAATAGATGAGTTTATTGAGAAGGCTTATAGAGGATTCCTTGAACAGCAAATGTTCAAGCTTGAACCCTAATGATTAGCTTTCGAGCTAGAAGGCAATATTGACAATTTTTCTCATAGTTCAATGTATAATGGGAATACTATGGTTGTTCTTAATTCTACTTCACCGGCTTTTCTGAGAAGAAATACCCCCTTTCATGCTCTTTCTAGTCGTCTCCATGATGTTAAAGAATGAGTCTCTTGTGTAATGATTGTTTTCTTCTCAATGGTAGGTTTTATTATGTTATAACCTAGTCCCTGTTGTTGTTATTATTCGATTAAGTTGTTTTGTTGGGTTTTTCGTTTGAATCCAACTTGTTTTATTTTCTTCTTTAAATCAATAAAATATATACTTATAAAAATAAAAAAGTAATATAAAAAAAATGTTTCTCTTGCTAATGAGGGGTGAGTGAAGAACATTGAGGTGAGTGCTGATCTCTTAGTAGGATCCGCATCTTCTCCTCCTAGAGGTACTGCTGGATGTCGACTCGAACGTGGGGTTTGGATTTTCTAAGAGAACCGAGTGTCGATCATCTAACGGGGGCATCCTCGTCCTCCCAGAAAACAGGGAGGTGAGGATTTGAATCCTCTCTTAGTACTACTAGTCTTCTCTATTAGCTAGGAGCGTAGGGCTAGCTAGCCATCCATTTCCATCTCCTCATGTTTGTGTCTATTGACCTTTAAATATATAGAATAAGTGTTACAACTACAAGAATATATTTTTGTTTTATACAATAACTTTTGCCATGAGAAGATATGGTCTAGACTCTAGAGACACTTAAAATCCCATAAATTAACAACCATTAGGAATAATCATTTACCCAAAAAAACCTTTAGGAATAAACTAAAGTGGATGACATGAACGGTTGAGAAACTTCAAGTCTGACTAATTATTCGATTCCTAACTCGCCAAACATCATAGGGATTTTGTGAGATTACATTCTCTTTTCCTCTCTCTCTCTTTTTAGGCTTTAGCTGTCTTTCTCTATTTCTGATTTTTTTCCCTAAATCAATGCATAATTAATAGTATCCTAGGATGCAAATTTAGAGGCCGACCATTTATTAAGCACGTGAGGAAATTGTCTGATATCCAAATCTCAAATTTGATGGTAAACAATAGAGGAAACACCACTTTCTATTCTATATTGTATTTGTAAGAAGGTTAAGGGTGATAATGTCATGGACCCACTTGACTCACACAGACAACGAAACCGTATTCCTTTTTTGGTGCTTGATGCTGGAGCCTAGTAATATCATCTTCCTTTGCTGAGCCCTAGGGCTAGGCTGTAGGTTGTATAAGCATCCAAGAGGCTGTAGGTTGTATAAGCATCCAAGAGGATGGAGAATAATTTGACAGTCCATGTGAGAGGATGCAGATTTGGTTTTTGTGCACGGTCATGTATGTATATCAGGGATTAAGGAATCGGAGTTTGATTCACAAAACTGAGAATTTTTTAGGGTTTAGAGTTTGGTAAATTTCGATAGCATAGGCCGATTTAGTTACCAATTCTGCTTCCTTGAACCGTGATGTATACAACCCCCTTCTCCAATCCAATGGCTGAAGCAATGGCTGTATATGAACACGACCGTATACAAAAAACTCTTGGGCTCTACCCAGGTCAATCCCGTCAATAAAACCCACAAACTGCTTCGTCAATATGAGAATCCAATGTAATTATTAGTAATATAAAACAAATCTCCACTAGCATGATTGAGGCGTAGAATAGAAATCTCAAACCACCATAATGTATAGGGAAGACAATTTTGGGACTAGGATCGTCTGTAGCACTGCTGTGTAGTAGTGCTGATCTTGACCGTTGAGAGTGCATCAGGACATGTGGCCAATTCAATCTTCACAGTCAAGATTAGCAGTGCTACACGGTAGCGCTATAGACGATCTTTTTCCGACATTTTTAGTATTTGGTGTGGAAGGGATGGAGGGAGTTTTGTGCTAATCCGACGGACACCAAGCATCAATAAAAATGACTGTCGACACCAGGCTGGTGTCAAATAGAAAATCCAATCAAGAATACAACTTAAGCATGAAACTGGAATCTAAACATACCACGTGAAAGGGTCCCTTTCTTATTCCTAACCCACATGAGTTGCTACTATTCCATTCCTAAATCACAAAGTTAGGTCACTCTGCACATGCCCATGATCTTGTATTATCATTTTTGGCAAATAAAACTGGTCTGTGGAGTCCCATGTGTTTGTCTCATAAACCTAGGGTTCTTGATTAATGGAGCTTTTCTTACCTTTAATCTTCCAATGTGATTATATTTAAAAGGAATTAATAAAATATTAAACCCACCAGTCATTTGTGGCATGCGGGAAGGTTAAAAATTAACAGCATTAATTCCTCAAACCAAATCAATGGACAAACTTTTTTAATCAAATGTGATGTCCCACTTAGGGTTAGATCTTGACTATTAATTTTATTATCAACTGATCATAGTTAACATGGACACATCTTGATTAGATTAAGTAAAACTATAAAAAAGAAAAAAAAGAGTCAAGAGTGGTGAGAAGGATGCAGTAGTTTATTCCAACTTCATTTCTGCCATTGATGGATTGGGAGTTCATGTCTTCTTGCCCTAAGCCCACAAAAAGGGCTATTAGATTAAGTTAAATAATCTTCTAAGAAACAAACCTTAGAAGACTTTTTTCAATTTAATATGAAAAAAAAAATGTAGATTCAAAACTACATTTGGCCTAGTCCTAAGTTCCTAACTAGGTAGACCCGGATTCAGATCGTCTCCTCCCAGTGGTTCTGGGAGGACGGTGACAACCTTCCTCGGATGGTTGCCACGTGGCTCTCGGTGAATCCGAGACCCACGTTCGAGCCGACACCCCCGTCGGCTTGGCTTGTCGGTTGGGTGTCGACTCCAACGTAGGTCTCGGATTCACCGAGAGCCACGTGGCAACCATCCGATGAAGGTTGCCACCGTCCTCCCAGAACCACTAGAAGGAGAATATGTAAATCCAGGTAGACCCTTTTCTTAAACTCTTTTCACAAATTAAAGCTAATTTTTTCTCTTTTCTTTTTTATTTTTTATTCAATAATAATCTAGCTTGCATTGTTAACCTAGTTTTTAATGGATGATATAGAGGAATAAGTGCAACTTAAGGAAAACCCACCAAACTATAAAGGCATGAATCATACTCCCACAATGTATCAGCAAATCCAATGCTTACATGTAGCTGACTAGCTTTGGTTTCTGTGATCAAAGATCCACTAATCTTGTCTGACTATGTATTTAACCTAATTACTTTAATTATGGCTACTTTTTAGGATAGAATATGGGACATCTAAGATACCCCCTTCCCTAGGTTCCAATCCAATGGAGCCAAACCATCAGATTGTAATTCACAATCATCATATGCTTTCATAGCTAGTCCCACCATCCAAAAAACTGAGGGGGACAGGATTAAAGAAAAAAAAACACTGATGTTGTAAGGTGCCCTTTTAGATTGTGGATCATATTAATACAACCATAATGTTCTCAGTTGAGACCTTTTTTTTTTTTTTTTTATAATTAAAGTAAAAGAAATTAAATAATATTTTTTGTAAGTAATAATTGCCAACAAGGAGTTTATAGTAAAAAGTTTAAATAATATTTTTTTAAATAATAATTTCTTCTTGATCTTTGTAAGACTGATGCCTTAATTGGTTCATGTTCTTCTTTTTAATAAATTTAATTTTTACCCAAAAAAAGAAACATGGAGTCTATTGTTAATTAATTTTTTTATATAAAATATGGTAATTAGAATTTTATTTTATTAAAATTCAATTCTCAAACAAAAATATTTTTGATTTGAATAGAAATATATAAGAAGTTAAGGAATCTATTTATAAAATTAAATCAATAAACGTGATAGGATTTTAAGTAGATTATATAGGCTTGCTATAAAACTTTTATATTTTTAAATTAATTTAATTTTCAATTATATATATATATATATATATATGAGAGGATGATAATTTTTTTTAGCCTTACTCAATATATAAGAAAATTTGTAAAAATATATCCGGTCAAGCCTGTCTCAAGAATTTTCTGGATGAGGATGCCTAATTATCCCACTTGAAAGGATGATTTAATGATTCTAATCATTGGATTTGCAATAATGCTTTGGATTGGTTACATGTGAAGTTTTAGAGTTAGATTCAATCATTTTGCTTGTCTTGTAATGAAATATCCTCTCATCATCTCACGTAAATATATAGAGGTGTCATAGGCTAGTTCAGGTAGGTTTCGATTCAAGTCAAGTTGGTCTCGAGTTTTTTACGGGTAATTTGAAACATGTCCAATAGGAGTTTAGGTTGAGGTGGGATGCACTATACACGTAAATTAATAGGTTGATTTGTTATTGCACTGGTTTAATGAACTCTTATCGGTCCACTATAAGTTTGGTTTACGACATGTATATGCAGTAAAAAAATGGATTAATGAGTTCTATTAGGCCGTTATTCGGTTGGTTTGGGTTCAGCCTTGTTGATCTGGTTTGGTTAGGGCTGATTCATTGATCCGGTCAAATTTCAATTTTTCATCCGATTTTAAAACCAAAATCCAAATTCTATCTAATAAGGTTTTATTTTGATTTGATTCAATTTCGATTGTCATTTAAGCCCAATTTTAACACCCCTATCCCCACCTTGAACTTGAGAGTTGAGACTGGCCAGTGGGGTCCAGGGAGTATAACACCAACAGAATATCCAACCAAAAAAATTCATTGATAAGCATCAGTTTTTCTAAATAATTCGCCTTTAAAAAAGTCTTTTTTTTTTTTTGGTAAAGCCTTTAAAAAAGTTGGTTTCTGGAACACTGACAAGATAAGGAATAATCTTTTTAAACTTTCCATCTCACATTTTTTTTTCTCTTTCACTATTTCTAGTTTACACATATCCAAGTAAGGATCCGCATCCTTTCCTCTAAGTGGTTTTGGGAGGACAACGATAATTCAGTTTGGATAATCGATACGTGGTTCTTAATAAATTTGAGATTCACATTCGAGTCGACACTCAGTCGACAAGCCAAGTTGACAGGAGGTGTCGGCTTTAACGTGGGTCTCGGATTCACCCGAGAGCCACATGTCAACCATCCAGACTGAGTTGCCGCATCCTCCTAGAACCATTGGGAGGAGATGATGTAAATCCATCCAAGTAAAGGTTTTCTTATTTATCAAAAATATTAGTTTTAACATCAATGAAGAAATGACAGACCTTGTCTTTTGCCTGTGTCTAAGGTGATCGAGGTTATAGATGGAGTGCCTTTGATGAGTATTTTCACCGATGCAAGTTTAATTCCAAGATCCTCAAGTGGTGGATTATGCTTCTGATATACTCAGGATAAGAGAGAATTCAGGAGATCATTGAAGGTGAAGCACTAGTTTTCAGGTTGGCGTTATTGGATGCGATTTCTTCAAAGATGGAACATATTCATGTAAAATCGGACTGCAGTCAAGTTGTTGCGATTTTAAACTCACGAGGGGAAGGATGTCCTAGTTCTATTTTTTCTATTGTGGGAGATATTCTATCACTCTCATTGTTCTTCTCAAAATGTTTGTTTTCCTTTATTTCAAGGGCCTGTAGTGGAATTACCCATGCCCTTGCTAGGAAGGCTTTCACCGAGGCCGGTACAGTGGTGTGGCCTATTTTCGATTCATGGTTACAAGATTTGTATCATGATTCAAACCCGGTTGTACTGTCTTGTGATCTTTAATAGATTTTATTTTTTTCAAAAATAAAATAAAATTTCTCTTGTTAATTTTTTTTTTTTTCATAAATCCTAAATTCCTTGAACTATATCATTTAGGTTTTCTTTGGTATGTATTATAGAATTAATTATATAATATATTATGATATATGTAGTTGTTGGGTATGATTTATTGTACTTATTTATATTTAAAATAAATTTATATAATCTAAAATCTATAAATAGATTAGAAGGTTTATATTTATTACTTCTTTATGTCCAGCGGTATTAATCGATTATTACTTATGACTCATAAATGATTTGTCATAAACAATTCGTAAATATAAATATAAACTATACGAAAGAGAACCCTAGCAATACACTATTTGATTTTCTGTCTCCCTCACCTAATCAAAGTCAAACATATTGCATATGGTGCGATGAATGCTAATACTAAGTAGGGCTAGGATGCATAAAAAATATAAAAAAAAAATTAAAAAATAAAAAATAAAAAATAAAAAGAGTTGGGCATCAGTAGCTGCATTGGTTTAGTGGTTTGGAATAGAAGAGAAAAGTGGAAAAGGGGATTTGGCTACTAGGTGTGAGAGATCTAACAGTCTTAGTTGATCTAGACGGTTGGAGAGAATCTTTTTCTGAAATAATACATAAAAACAAAAATTAAAAGTGATGCTGATGAAGGATAGACAACCAATTGAAAATAAAAGATATTTTATCCTCACAATTATTTTTTTTTTATTTTTTTTGGTAAAAACCTCACCATTATCATTGAAGGTTTGGTTGGTCTGTGATTGTAGACCACTAGTATTCCGAAATATCAACTCAAAGATTCCATATAATTTTGAAATGAAATGTTCTTGGAACTAAATTCTTGAGACTATAAATTTGACAGAGGGCCTGATAACCAGTGTCCACACGACAATCCAACCTCTGGATGAAAAACTAGTTCTAGTCTTTATCATTTTGTCAATGTCTGACTTTGACACATCCTGAAAAATTCACAGAAATCAACCAAAATGGCAACAAACCAAGAACCCACACCCACCCCTCACCCCTTTATAATATTAAATCAACTTTGAAACAGATCTGCAACTCCCTTTTGTATCCCACCTTCCACTCTGCACCACCTCTCTCAAATCTCCTTTAATTAATAATTTTTCCTCTCTCTCTCTCTCTCTCTCTCTCTCTCTCTCTCTGATAGTTTCTTTACTCTATCTACCTGGTTTTGACCAGCATCTCTCCTTCCCATATCTGTATATATAGCCCTGTGTCACCAGTTCTCTTCTCCCATCACTTCTGCAGTTCCTTCATACTCCATATATTCCACACAGCAAAAACACCTTCTTTCTCTTTCATGGTATCTGTAATGGCAGAAACAGAAACACCATTGAAACGCCAGAGAGAAGAAACACAAGTAGAAGAGGAGGGGGAGATTGAAAAAACAAAGCGCCTAAGACCATACCATCACATACTGTCTATTCTAGAAGATGAGGAAGAGGAGCTTCTCCAGGATGATCTCTCTTCTCTTATGACAACCCTCCAGCAGGAGCTTTCCCCTGATTCTAGATCTCTGTCTTCCAACCCAGAACCTCACTCTTCTTCTCATCCCCTTCCTGAAACTACTGCTGGTCCTGTAGATTCCCCAACCACCATCGCTGCCACTGGAAACAATGACAAGGAGCATGGGGAAGAACAGAAGGAGAGTACTATTATAAGACATCTTCTTGAAGCATCGGATGATGAGCTTGGGATTCCACAGACCCAGATCAGATTGCAGACAGAGGATGAAGATTACAGCATCATCCATGATGGAGGAATCCAGTTTGGTGGGATTAACAACAGTGAAGCTGGAACTACAATCTCCTTGTTTGATGTTCATAATGGGTTGTGGGATTTTGAAGATTTTGAAACTGCTCACTACTATAATTTTTTGCAGTCCGAGCTCTTCATGTAGTACTTGTTCTTCTCTGTACTTCTCTGGTTAGAAAGAGAAGATTGGGAAACGGGGTTTTCAATTGATTTCCCCTTCTTCCTCCACCTCCTTGTGTTTGGGGGAGGAATTTTACAAAAGCAAACACTTGAATTTGGCACTCTATAGAAATTAAAATTAAATTTCCACATTTCTTCCATCTTTATATGTTGGATTGAAAATTCTAAATTTTTGCTGTGGGTTCATCACTAAAAGTCATGGGTTTTTTAATAGAAGGAACGAAGGATCCACATAACAAGATCGTTTGATTCAGAAAAACATGTATAAAATAAATAAATAAATTTGGAGCCATTTTTGTATCCAGTGTATAAACTCATTTGATGCATCTTATTTTGTTGCACAAGCAAGAAATGTTAGGGATGAAAACCCAAACGAGAGAGAAAACAAAGATCAAGTAAACACAGAAAATACGTGAGTTTACTGTGGTTTAGCACCTAATGTGGAATGCCTATCTCCATTCTAGAGAATTAGAAAATTCTTTTATTTATCAAGGAAACTCTACATCTCTTTCCACCTCAGAAAATGTTTCCCTTTGTTCCCTCTTTTACTTAGGGTATGTTTCCTTTTATTCTTTCTCTTGACTAGGGTTTTCCTATACGTAATTGATCCAAACTTAAATACAAGTACAACTCCAATAACTGTATGGACCCCATAGAATACAAGACACAATCAACAAAAAAAGAAACAAGAAAATCCTAGGCTATGATCCACACGACATGAGCTGCACATGCAATGGATCCGACATCTATAAATTGTTGTAGCTGCCCTCTTTTAATTTTGGATCTGCGTCGTGCGCCTTGGGTGAGTTCATTTCGTCATTTTATCAAACAACTATGAGGTTTCATCTTTTAGAGATGAAAACTCAAACAAGAGAAAACGAATATCAAACAAATATACAAACACAAGGATTTACCCAGGTTGAACGCCCAATATAGTTCAACACAACACCCAATATGGTTCAACACAAGTATTCTATGGGGTTTACACAGTTATTACAAATATACAAACACAAGGATTTACCCTGGTACAACACATGTTATTTGAAATTTGATTTAATTTTTTTTTTTCCGTTTTAGTAAAGATATTCTATGGGATCCCTAGGTCCAAATATCTTCTTTTATTCTCTTATCAATTAACAAGCCAAACAATCGTTTTGAAATTGGTGGACCTTAGGAATAACGATCCGATGCAGTGGTAGCTATTAGGTCAATGAGCACTGGCGTAAGTCTAGGAACTTGAGTTCGAGTCTTACCTCCGCTCGAATATGTGCATTATATTTATTATCCCATCACTCTCGCCACTCCTCCGACATGATTCCACAATGAGCATTGTAGATCCGTAAAAAAAAAAATGGTGGTCCCAAATCCAAATCCAAACCAAACGCATCTGTATGTTGGTGGTCTTTCAAATTAATTGTGGATCTTCTTCAATGTTATTATGTTTGGAGTTCGATTCCTCTGCACTTACATGTGTCCTCCACGTTGCATAATGTCTTGTATCCAGTAATTTTGAAGGCCGAAACGAAAATGTAAAGATTCTCTTCCAATTTAACTCTGGAAGAGATCCATTCAATTTCCTCAAAGTATCATAGGATGAGATAGGAGACAAACCTAGTGTTGGAAAATCCCATAAACTTCTTTTGTGCCACAATGGATTCATGGATCAGCTTTGCAGCCAATGGATGATTGACATGTGATTGATGCGATTAAATTTTTTTAAAAAAATATTAAAAAATCAGTATTGATCATAGCTAAAACCAATATGAATCGATGAATCCGACTGATCTAATACTGATTACTAAACCAGCTAACTACACAACAACACCAAGTATAACTCTGCAAGGCACTAACTCCATAACTTTCAATATAGCCCCATGATTGAAATTATAAAATTTTGGTAAAATGATTTGTTTGTTTTATCTGTTTTTTATGTGAATGTTTGTTTAATTTATTGTTTTATTGTGGAATTTCTCTGTAATCCCCACTCATTTTCTTCCAATTATTTGTTTTCTTGACTCAACTATCACCTTAATAAATTGATAATGATGATGAATGGGAATAATATAAATTTAAAAATTTGTGAAATAATAGACATCCTTTTTAGTCAACAATTAAATATCAAATTACTTTTCCCATGTAAATAAATTCAATTAATAGTATGAATTTTTATATATCTGTCATAAGTAACTTGTCTTTCAAAGGATTAATCCTAATCCATGTGATATTGCATAGTTGGGCTACTTTACATGATAATAATTTTATTTTTTATATTTCTGTAATGGAGAGGGTTTCTCACACTGCCAGTGTTGGGGGATCTTCCATGCCACATCAATCAAACTGCGTGAATTGGTGAGTGACTACGTCAGGATATGATAGTGCATGAGAAAAAGCTATGCTAGAAAGAAATTTTCAGGTAAAATCAATTCAAAACAAGGCAAATCGTACCAATGAGAGGGCGGGAGTGGATCGTTCAGTATAGTATCCACGTATGTCAGAGGAGAGAGAATGTCAATAGTAGATCCATGACTCATTATGTAAGAGGATGTGAGAAAAGATTCTACTCCAGCAGTGTGAAGATATTTCAATCTTTATTTTATTTTTATTATTTTTTTTTACGTACACATAAGCCCAGCCCAAGAGAAGGGTAGGGGAACTTGCAATTAAATTGTACGTGTGAAATTTGGGCTCATGGAGAACCTTGTTACAGACTAGGCCCAGCCCAAAATACTGTCCAACTCACACATGGTAGGCTCAAAATAATTCCATCCTCGAAAAATGGAAGCATCCAGAGAAGGGGAATATTTTGACCAAAAGGCCAAGCTTCAGGGTGGAAATATCTTACCAAGGTAATAAGCCAATCATCTGTAACCAATGTAGAATTAAACCTCTCTCATTCCTGGCCATGGAGCGTTAACCCTTCTTGTCACCGGCTTACAAGTTACAGGTCCGGTACACAGATTATCCATTATGATTTCATTTTATGGCATCCAATACTGAAGCTCAAGCTTCAGATGGAGGCCTACATACCTAGGATCAGTACATTATTCGACCAATGTGGGACTAAAACCCTCCTATCTCGGCCCTATAGGCGGCATCACTACCACTAATTATTTGGGCCATTCAACATCGGACTGAATTTTTCAGGCTTCATTTTTGGGCTTTATTCGGCCTAGATTAAGGTCCCGAGTAAGTTTTATTTTATTATATTATTATTATTATTTTATTTTATTAAATAACAACCCAATAAAGGGTTTCACAATGTACATCCCTGAAATCATTAGTCCACCTGACTTTAAGTGGCAGACATGATCACCAAACAGCATAGATCAAGGCATGGGTATTCGATCTATCATTTTGTATTGGTTTTGGATTTAGTATCCCTATCTTAATCTGTTATAATATTATTTTAATAAAAATTAGATCGGACATGATCGATATCTATTTAGATTTAGAACCATATCAAACAATGATGCACACTATAAAAATGCTTGGCCTGGGCTTGAATTTGGCCTCTTATACCTCAGCATTGGCTTGGCTAGGATAAAGGTGCAATTTTTGGACTTAAACCATTTATCGAAATCAGATTGGATTATTTATACCGGAACAGGGAGACCGCTTAGTAAATGGTTCGACTTTGTTTTGGATTTCCAGACCGTTTATTTAATCTGTTCAATTTGAAACCATTTAAATCGTTGTTTCAAGCCGATTATGCATCGATTAAACCATATTAAAGTGGATAGTTTAAATGTTTAATAGTTATCTTAACCCTAAAATAAATTAATCCTTAATTATTCTAAACGTGATACAAAGGGCGTTAATTGTTAAACTCTCTCTCTCTCTCTCTCTCTCTCTCTCTCTCTCTAATTGCGTATGGCTCGCTGGCTAATGGCCTGCTGCTCCCGCTTAGTGCCTTCCTTCATGGCCAATGGCGAATGCTATGCTAGCTGTGTTGCTCCCTCGCTAATTGACCTACAGTGTGTCCATCTTCACAACGACAGGCGAGTGCTGGCTTAGTATCTTGTTTGTTTTGCTCCCCTTTACAACACTGTTGGAGGCCCGAAAGCAGAAAGGCATGCACTATGCAGTAATACTGTAATAATAATATAATATGCATTATTCCTCATTTCCTTGCACCCATTTAGCCGTCTCCCTCATGCACTCATGCTATGACATACGTGTGAATGAAAGTGAGAAATCACAAGTGTGGTAGTATTGGAGATTCTTTCCATACCATGCGTTAGTGTTGTTTCTCACATTCATCAAATAAACTCAACCTATAAACAATAAGACCAAGTTGAACAATTAGTAACTGTTAAATATGCTACAACTTACATGAACTAGTGTTTTAAAGTGCTACTTGGATTTAGAATGTCTTATTTATGTTACATAATTTATCTCTCATAACCACATGCCATATTTATCCGTGCATGACGTGATTCATTTTAAGAATGCCACATGGTGCACTTTGGATCTGCCAATGATTAGTTACCAGAAATTTTGGTGCTTGATTGATGGTTTGGTAAGGATTCAAATCCTCCTCCCAGAGATTCTGGAGGAGGGGCGGCGGTCTAGATGGATGGTCGACACCTGGGCTCGGGTGAATTTCAAGTCCTCCACCTGAGCCGACACTGAGCCAACAAGCTGAGCAAACAGGGGATGTCGGCTCTGATGAGATTCATCTGCGCCTCACGTGTCAGGCATCCAACAGGAGCATCTCCCTCTTCCCAAATCACTGGGAGGAGATGATGTGAATCCGGTTCGGTAAATACATCCAAAAGCCATTTGTTTCTTTTTTTCCCTAATTGTATTTTTGTCGTGGGCTAAAATCCAATTATTGGGTTTACCGCTGGTTTGCTGTCACTCATTAATGTGGGTTGGACTCCCCATTCAGTTGCCAGCACGGTTATCTGAATCAGGATCGTATGGTCGTACCCGTTCCCGATTATCCAAATCGGGTTTTTTTTGTTTTTCGATTAATTATCGAACCATGGATACGAAACCTACGGTTCTATTATCGGTATCGGATCAGCTGATTAGTAATACAATTTTGACACGTATCATAGAAATTGTCCATTATAGACCTGATCTGCCTCTGGGGGTGTCACAAGTAGGTTTTGGTTCTGGTTAAATCGATGTCGGATTTTATAGGACTTGACCAAAACAAATCCATTAAAAGTAAGGTTGGATGGGTTGTACTGTGCACATTAACTAATGAGTCGAGTTGGTTCCCAGGTTGTTATCAGACTAAGCTTATCGGGTTGCTATTAGGCATGTTTGGGTTGAAAACCAATAATATATCTATTAAGGCCATCCATAAGAAGTTGAAATAGTAAAACTAGGGTTTAATATTCGATTTAAGTCGATTTGATTAGGGTCATTATAGGGTTCAGACTCATCGGTCCCTTTTCTCTTTTCGGTTTCAAGCTAGCCTAGCCCAGACCAGACTGAAACTAATAGGATATGACATACCTCAACTCGAAACAAGTCCAATAACAATTCGATCTGAATCGATTTTAGATTAATTTGGACCGACTCGAGGTCCCAAAATGAACACCCGTATCCGTCAATGATATTTCATCTTAATTTCACATATAAAATTGATGGATGATGCATGCATGTGAACAACAAACATAAATTCAAACATAAATTCAGAAGACAACGCAGCACATGCATAGCTGTGGGTGACATCCACTTGGAGGTAATGAGCAATACGTAATCTAAAGAGAGGCCAAGTACATACATTGAACCTCCTCAACTTTGGACTACTGATTCTGGTCCACTTGTATCTTTCTAATTGAGATCTCATCATTATTCATATATAATGGGTCCCACATTTTAAAGATGGATTCCGTAATATATCACTACTATTATAGAATCCCATGGAAAATATATGTACATGCATATGATATCGGAACAATGGTTCTTCTTTCACAAATGGTTTAAATTACTAATTGGGGTATTTTTAGGTGGGCTATAGATTTGGCTAATAAGGAGAAGGCCCACATTATTCGATGGGTAAACTGGTCCACTCTTGTGTGCCTAACTTGTCAGATTTGCCCAAAATCGAATAAGAATATCAATATGGTCCCTCCTTTCATAGATAATGGCCCTTCATATAAAACCAAATAATAAATAATACCAATATGGTCTCTTTCATATATATGTATATATATAACCAAATGTTACCCCTTCTTGTTCAAAGACTCAACTCCCTCATTCCTTCAGCTTCAGCTTCCAGTACTCCTGAGTCCTGATAACATGTCTAGCAGAAGACCAAGAGCTTCAAGAACGACCCAAGATGAGATCAACCAGCTGATCCTCAGATTACAAGCTGCCATTTCAGAGATCCAAAGGACCGGCACTACCAAGGTAAGCTTTCTTGCTTGTGACTCTGAGTGAATCCAAAGTGAAATGCAGGGTTAACTAGACTTGAAGAGTAGGGATAGAAGAACATCTAGGTAGACCAGAGCTTTAATCAAATTATTCTTAACCCAAGTAGCTTACCTGAGTTATTTTCAATCTAATTCTGAATTTTCCAGTGGATTTGTGTGGAAGCAGGTTAGGTAAGAGTTGAGGCTGGGGAAAGTTGAAACACCATGTTAAGCAAGAGTGCATGAAACGAATTGCCAATAATGGTGATTGTTAGTTTATTAGTTCGGATCACCTGCGTGTGTGTATATACTCTCCATGGGAATCTATCATTGTTGATATGGTGTGGGACCCACCTCTAGAGCATAGGACCCATTGGATATGGACAATGATAGAATCCCAAAGAAGAAACAAGTACATTCAGGTGAATTATGCCTCAACTTATTGTATGCATCAAAACGAAGGCCTCAATTTTATATATTTTATGTTTTAAAGGGCCGGTTTGTACCTCTCTCTCTCTCTCTTTCTCTCTCTCTTCTTTGAAATCTCACCTTTGAAATCTGGTCTTGTTTCTCCTTCAAATGGCTGAGTAGAGTTTCTCCTTGTACTCCTATTTCTTCACTAGAGTATAAGATTCCAATATGCCTCACTAGCATATATCCTCCTCCCATTATATATCCTTAATGTAAGGAATTAACGATGCAACAGAAAAATAATAGCAAAAAGAAAATGAAAGAAAAACACAACACGACGATTTATATGATTAACCCACATAGTGTGTATGAGCTACATCCATAACAGAGCAATCTATTTTTGATTCCACTATTCCAACGAAGAAGTTATGATGCTCAATGTTCTATGAGATTACGACCTTATATATAGAGAGAGAGAAAGCTTGAAAGTACAATATTGCCCCAATAATTAAAACTGCCTCATAAAATATCAAGTTTCACACATAACACTTAACACTTGGGTTTTTGATGATTGCATTCAGGCATCAGCCTCGAAGATCCTGAGGGAGACATGCACCTACATAAAGAAGCTTCACAATGAGGTGGAGCAGCTCAGCGAGAGACTCTCTATATTAATGGCCTCTACGAACGCTAACAGTGTTGAAGCAAAACTTCTGAGAAGTGTACTTATATAGGTTGGGTTTTCTTTCTAGATTGGGAAAAAAGAGAGAAAGAGAGAGAAGAGAGAGAGAGAGAGTAGTTGATGCCTTCACTTGTCTCCAACTACCCATTTTTCTTTTACCAACTTAAAAAAAAAAAAAAAAAAGACTACCCATTTTTCTGTCATGTAAGTCTCATTTGTTTCGTTGTAAAATTTTCTATACAAATAATATTTTTGACATGAAAATTTTCCCACATTTAAAATTTTTATATTTTCTTAAAATCTTTCTTTGCATTTTACCTTAAAACAAACAATGAAAAAAAATCCTATTTTATAAAAGAAATTTTATTTTCCATAAGGAAGCAACATCAATTCTAAAAAAAATAATATCATTGGTTCATAATATTACTGGCAAGATACTATATAATTGAATTTTTTTAGTATTCATTTGTAGAATTGGATAGCAATAAGAAATTCAACCACCAAATGACAAACTTGTAGCAGGGTGGAGAATTAATAGATTTGGTGTTTATCCGACTGAAAATCTATGTTAGATCACGTAAATCATCTGATCAGCAACCATCATGCAACCCCAATACTTCAACAGGTCGATCCTGTGTTGATGTATCATCTGTCTTTAATAATCAACCCAAGTCAACCATGATATTAATTACTGTAGCTAGCTATACGTATCTTGTGCAACGGAAAACATTATCCTGTCATTAAAATGCATGGAAGAAAATCTAAATTGTTGTCAGATTACCCTACCAATTAGAAAACGATACTAAAACCTGAACCATTATTACCTGTCAGATACAAAATTGATATACCAGTATCAATGTAAACAGTATGATATTGATTTCGATATTCGATTTTGGTTACAAATTGGCGCCCTTACCTCTTGCTGGGCTGGCTTGACCCACATACGTATCAATGTAAATGGTATGATATTGATTTCGATATTCAATTTTGGTAACAAATTTACGCCTTACCTCTTGCAAGGCTGGCTTCACCCACATACTGCCCTAGGCCCCTAGGATCCACATCCTCTCTTTCCAGAGGTTCGGGAGGAAGAGGATACTCCCGTTGGATGGCCGACACGTGGAACTCGAGTGAATCTGAACTCTCCATCCGAGCCGACATCCCCAGTCGGCTCAGCTTGTCGACTCAGTGTTGACTCGGATTCACCTGAACCCCATGTGTCGGCCATCCAACGAGGGCTTCCCCCGTCCTCCCGAATCTCTGGGAAGAGAGGATGTGGATCCTAAGCCCTTAACCCTCTCAATTATTACAATTTATTAAGGGGTTGACCTTCGTCGACCTTCCACGGCCCCTTTTAATCAAAGAAAGATTTAGGGGCCATGGTGACAAAAATACAATAACTTCACACTGTAGATTTGAACCATATCCTCTCGTCACTTGATAAGCATATCATTCGAAATCGTCTCCTCCCAGGGGTTTGGGAGGAGACTCGACTACCCCCAGCCAATGCCCGACAGGTGGGCGTCGACTGGATCCGAACCGTCCAGTGCATAAGCCAACACCCCCTCTGCGTTTGACGTAGTCAAATGGTTGGATGGCTCGGATCCAGTCGACGCCCACGTGTCGGGCATCAGCTGGTGGCAGGCACGTCTCCTCCCGAACCCCTGGGAGGAAACGATTTGGATCCTACTTTTGGGAGTCGCCAATGAGATGTGGGTCCCGCACTCACAACTTAATGTAGCATTTCCAGAAGTTACAAAATCGATATGAACCGTTCATTTTCATGGTTTTTCTTATTTAGATTGTATATTCATGTTCAGAGTTGAGAGAATACACAATAATATCTAGAGTACTAGTATACATTCATAGACATATACATGGGATGCATGTCACTACATGAGAAGATATTTGGTCGAATTACTCTAAAATTTGACACATGGTTAATCTAAACAATAACCTCTTCGTCCAATGATTGGAATAGACACATCTATCCACATGGCAAAATATATGTCTTCCTAAGGTTTGGAAAAATAACAATCTATTGTGACAATAATATTTTTCTCTATTTTTATAAATAAAAATATTTTCCATTAATTTTTCTAGGAAAATATTTTCCTGTGAAACAAACACAGCTAAGAAAAAATAGAAGAAAACTAATGAAATCCTTTCTAGAATCCTATCTACTCTCTGTACACAAACAAGCTTTCTGGATGATCCTTCCGACGCCTCACCATTCCCCATTGAAGAGGAAATTAAGGAAGATGGGAAGCAACTTCAAAACCCAAAGCAGGTATCAACACATAGCATTATTATTTTGTGATTAAGTCCGCCTTCTCAATCTCTCCTTTCGCCTCCGATCTCCTTGTGTCTGAGTTCTGAACAAGTCAATAACGAATTCCTTCAAATTCAGATATAATCCACATGTTTCTCATAAGATTGTACAGAGAACAACAGTAAAGAAACATGCACCTCATTATGAAACACAATGGATCTATGGCCAAAACAAAATTTTGGAACTGCTTTTGTTGCTGTATTTGATTCGGTCGCCTTCTTGGAAAAAAAATGCAGTGAACCATTATAAGTTTGATGTTAATTAATGGTAGGCAGAGATTTCTGTCTTTTCCATTTCCTGATTAAGTATAGGTAGGTGTAATTGTAAGTTTTCTTACGAGTGAGCTTGATTAATTACTAAATCAGTTGACTAGTGGAAATACAATTACTGGTTGACCGATTCTGGTCTGGTTTATCTATGGATTAGGGATGCCATGATACATCATCTCTTCTAATTCCCCCTGTTCTAATATTCTGTATGATGGGTTCATGGGAAATTAAACCTAACTCAGAGTAAAATTCTAACCGCATTAATAGGGTTTAGTTCGATCCTTTCACCAGATAAGTAACCATTTTTCCAAAAATTGAAACACAGAATTCGAGATTCCCTCGGAAAGGATTATGAACCTATCATGAAAAATCAAACAGTTGTATTGAGGTTCTTGAAAAGGAATAAACTTCAGAGTTTCCTAAATCTTAATAGACTTTCATCATCGGAGAAATTGAATCTGTGTCCTTTTCATCATCAAAGGAATTCAATTTCTATTTCCCGTTAGAAATTGAACTGGTTTAATAAAAAAAATAAGTACTTTCCTTCATTAATTGGCAGGCAAAGAGAAAAGGAAAGGGAACATCAGGATGACAATCTAATCAGATAGATTTAAGACATGAACAGTTCCTTCATCTGTTTTCTGTAATTAAAGAAAGCTTAATGAAACTGAACTTTCATCTCATCTGGACGGATACCAACGTTAAAAAAAAAGTGAGAAAGAGAAAGGATCGAACCTTAGTGACGTGTTTTAATTGCAGTCTTCCCGCCGAGAGGAGAACAAGGCAAGATCGGCCTTAGAATAAAACGAGAAGTAAGATGGAAAACGGCGAGCTTCTCTTTATCCTCACCTAGGTGTGAATCTTCTTCTCTGATCTTCAAAATTTGAGCCTGAACGAAGCCAATGTTGTTCTTCCAGCTCTCCACCTTTTGACCTGATTTAAAGGACTTGTACAGAGTAGTTTCCAATGACCCCTCTCTTTCTTGATCATCCTCTGCTAGTTTGTACCTCTTCGATTGGACCTCAGAGTGAGTAGATTCTCTCATCGTCTTCGTTGTCTCTATAAACCTTGGAACAGAGACCCTAACTTTTTTCAGTTTCTGAAAATCAGAATGAGAATCCCTATATTGGGATTCCTTCACAGGGTCTACCGTCATGTTTACTCTGAAACCCAGAGAAAACAGAGAACACAAAAGAGAGAGAGAGAGAGAGAAAGAGAAACTCAATCTATGTTCAATTTGAAAATCGAAAGTCGGAACTGAGGGGGAAGGAAAGTCTCGTGTCATGAATTGTGGTTCGGTTTCGGTTTCGATTCCTTACAATTCACGCCTCTCGACGTAATCCTACGAGAACACACTTGTTTTAGCCACGTGTTTTATCCTAATATTTTTAGTTGAGTTAGGGAGGAGATCTATTACAAGTCCAGATAAAAGTTTTAACTTCGGTACACTTGTCCATTCACGAGACCACGGGTGTGTGGTGTGATGCATGTGGCCAAGCATGGGAGACCAAGGTGGTCCTCCTAAGTAAACACGTGGCACCACAAGTGTGAAGGGATGTGTTACGAAGTCAATGGAACATTGGAACCAGTTCAGAAGATTTTGACCCAAAGCACCAGTGCAACTTGTAAGGGGAGCAGAACGCGTGGTTATGGAACACGTGATGCACGTGCTGTTTTCCCCTCCCATATAAGGTTTCTATAGGTTTTATCAAATTAGTTTATTGGGAGCTTTACTGTGTTTGGTAACTCCGAAAGTGTTTCTATTGATTTTTTATTCAGCGAAAACAAATCGTGAATGAATTAGTAATGAATGCCATTAATTTTTTACTCATAGAGAATAGTTTCAATTCAAATGCTCAGTAAACACCTTTGATAGAACTAAAAAAAAAAAAAAAAAAATTTGTTTTTCACATTTATGAACATTTTTTTATAGTAAAAACATGACTCTCACTTTCATCTGCCGCTGCAAGTATCCAAATCACCACAGCAACCATCCATATCACCATTAATCAATCAACAATAGAAGTACTCCTTTTTGTCAAGTTACCAAATGATAATCTATTCCTTCTAATTACTCTCTGAGTAGAATAAGGACAAAAAGTTATAATGGGTCGAATGTATTTTTGATTGAAAAATGGAAGCACTTTTTTTGTCAGATTACCAAATGCCTATTTATGTTAGCGTAATCAGAGTAGAATTATCACCAAACACAACCAAAAAAAACATACCTTGTCAACAATTGAGCACACTTAACAGGAGGTGACAAATGCTACTCTAGGATGGAGAGGGTCAAGTCTCTTAACAGACTAGAGCGAAAGCATGGACATATAGGAGAAGATAGATGATTGTGGCATTGACAATGAGGCTGTCTTTGGTATGTAGTTTTCGAACGCATTTTTAGTAGAAATGCATTATTAGAATAGAAAATGCATTCCCAACATAGAATGAAATTGAACCAGAAAAACAAAACATTTTTTATTCTGGGCTCAGAATCTAAAGTGAACCAAAGAACTCATTCTAGAATGACACATATCCAAAAAACCAATAATACATACCTACCATTTTTTTCTCCATCTCAAAATGTATTCCTTCAACTAAAATGCATACAAGATGCGAACAAGACATTGTCAAAGGCCAGACATTGTCAAAGGCCCAACGTCCTTGCCAGGCATTGTTTGGGCTCCTCAAAATTATTGCTTGTATGTTATCAGAGACAGCAGTATCCCAGCCTTTTTATGTTTTCACTACGCAGCAGGCGACCAGTATAGATGATACTAACCCAATACTCAAACCATCTCTTTTTCCAAGCTTACGGAATAAGAAAATGAACAGAAGCTATCTTCTTATGTTAGGTTCAATGAACAGCACTAAAGCAGGCTCCAACAAAAGGGGAACACCAACAGAGAGGTTGCGGGGTTGCGCAATTATCATGTCCTCATAATCATATATATCAAAAAGGATTTCTCTTTAAGACAAATAATCAAATTTAACATCCATCATGTTCTCCAACAAAAATAAATATTAAAATAAACGACACAAAATTATTCATAGAGAATCAAAAAAGGTGTATAACATAAAACAGCCAAAATTTCTAACTTACGAACCTCAAGAATTTAAGAACTGAAGCAAAGCTGCTACACCTACAGGAATTATGAAAAAGATGATGAGATATATGATTTAATCTTCCTCTTCTTCATCTCCATCCCCACCAGCAGCTTTCTTTGCAGCTGACTTCATATTTCTTCTCTTCACACGTCCAGGGCGACCACCTCCAAGTGGGCTAGTGAGCGAGAAATCAATATGCTTCTGTGAGTCCATTCTCACCATGAAAGATGGAATGTTAACCACCTGCCTTCCAACTCTGCAATGCAACATTAATTCCACTTCAAATTTTATAAGCATTGTAGAGCAACCATATTCTAATTAAAAATCAAGCAGAAGCAAGGTTGCCTTTTGTTGTTTATGTGAAAGCAAATTAAACAAGTACGTGTGGTCAATATATGAACAGAGAATGTAGAATTTCATGTAGAAGATTAAACAACAATCCTCCGAAGTACTCTCTAGATTTTCCCAATCTTATTTTAAAATTCAATATCTGGATCACACATGAACTCGAAGGTAGATGAGATCTTGAACATGTTTTGCAAGGATCAGCCTCCTACCTTCCAGCAAGCCCCCTCCCAACAGCGGGACGACACTCACCACCATCTTCACTGATGCCACGTTCCCATGCAAGCCCCAAGCTATGGGGCTGGATTGCTTGATTCTCAACCCGAACGGCCAGTTTGCTGCTGTTGCAACACACCACCTATTCCCTTCCTAGTTCCTCCCCTTTTGCAGGAGAGGCCCATGCTATTCGGCTTGCAATCAAAACTGCTCTTCGTCTCCGGCTAACCAAAATAGCTAACCAAAATAGCCATCCACCGTCGAGGTCTTGTCAACTGCCTCATGGATCTCTGTGCAGCCTCAGAGGAAGCTCTCACCTTACTTCACGACATCCACCTTCTGCAGCAGCAGCAGCAGTTCAAGAGTTGCTCCTTCATTTTTTTAGCTAGATCTCAGAATTTTCATGCTCATCGCATTGCTAAATGGGCATTAACCTACCCGCTTCAGGGTTTTGGGGATTCTAAGTTCCCTATGGCTCTCTTGCATATTGTAGACCACTTCTGCCCTTAATTTCAATAAAATCCTCGCCCCGCCTTGCGGAGTGTTTAGTTTCAAAAAAAAAAAAAGGGGGGTGTAATCATCGTAAGATTCCAGAAGTGATGTTTGAAGAGAATAATAATGAAAAAAGCACTGCCAAAACTCAGAACACTACTTCTAGGATGAACAGCCCCCGAAATATTAAAGCAGCACAATACGAGCAGGATGATTTCTATGGCTTCAACTGATTAAAACAAAAACAAAAACAAAAACAAAAATAATGGGAGGACAAATATAAAAAATCTGGATATTGCTACTATCTTGGGCAGTCACCTAGGCGTCCAGGCAGTTTTTCAACCCTGGACAGTTGGTCACCATTGCAGCATGCCTTGTTTATTTATTTAACTTTTTTAATTGATGCCATTGGTAGCATTTTTATTCAATGTATAAAGTACATATATACACCATAATGCATGGAATCATGCATATGTATAAAAAAAAATAAAAACTGATGCTCTAATCCCCTACTTTTCATATAAATCCTCTTTTGGAAGATGTACCCTTATAATGCCTTGGTAATGCCTTGGCAATGCATTCAGTACGCTTAGGCGCCAGGCATCCCTCAAATGCCTTGGGTCATCTTGTGCCTTGGCAGCTATGATCCTAGGCACTTGGTAATACAAACCATTGACCAACCATCTAGGATGAACATGAGGTTTTGAAGATGACATATTTTGGAAGATTAGTGAGACAAGAACCCATCATCAACCAAGAATATGGACATGACAGAAGATAAAACCACTACAAATGCCTGTTGCAGGAAAATGTCATATATTCTTTACTTCTGCTTAAAATTTTTTGATATTATAATATGAGCAAGAAATATGGTGATAATAATTAACAAAAATAGTGTTTATGTGTGCTTTGCAAGAGATGTGGTGTGCTTTGCAAGAGAGATGGGCCAACTCAACACATTAAGCATGCTTCAATTGGGTTCAACCAAGCACACGTCGCACCAAACTAAAATGAACAAAAAGAAGCACTCTAAGAGAAGGCAAAAGTTCAGCTTCAGGCTGAAGCTGAAGTTGCGTTCAGTTTGTTTTCTGTTCCTTGGATAACCAGGAAAGATTCACAAATGTCCTTTATTACAGGACAACCTCTCGATTATCTGTCGTCTTGGCTCTCTTCGCACAATCACATCATTTGTTGATATGGTTGTGTGCAGAGCAAGTATATCCCTTCCGCATGTTTGACCGCTATGCAGTACTTGGTGATGATGTTCTCATCACTGATACTAGGGTCGTCCGGTTGTATGAGTCATCTCTTTCAAGATTAGGAGTTAAGATTTCATATCAAAAGTCGTTGATTTCGAAGAGTGGCTCAGCCGAATTTGCATAGAGATTTCGAGTAAAGGGTTTGAGAAAGGATTTGTCTCATATCTCATTCCAGAGTTTATTGAACTCAGATCACCCTTATGGATTAATTCAGATGTATCAACAATACCAGGTTATAAGAAGTTTTCAACCTTCTGCCAAGTAGGGGAAATGGGCCATCGATCTCTTTCACGGATTTAGCATACTAGGAGTCTTCACTTTGAGAAGCTTCTAGCTATATACAATTGGTCCAATCTACCATTAGATTGGTGGATTGGACGTGGCAAACCTATTAATCCTTACCTACATGGTCTCCTTGTGGATATCTAAAAAATTGTTCTAAGAGAAGGCAAAAGTTCAGCTTCAAAACAGCATGAGAACTACAAACACAAAATCTAAATTACACCACTAACTATGGATATCTAGATAAAACTAAAAGAAGAGTGACACAAATAGTCATGCCTTATCCCAAAAAACTATGGATATCTAGATAAAATTAAAAGAAGAATGACACAAACAGTCATGCCTTATCCCAAAAAAATAATCCAACACCATTGGATAAATAAAACCCAATATATATATATATATATATATATATATATATATATATATATATATATATATATATATGTGTGTGTGTGTGTGTGTGTGTGTGTGTGTGTGTGTGAATAAAACCCAACTAAATTTGATATATATATACATGACACCTCTATAGGTGTTTTTAGAACATGGCACCTTCTTTTAATTACCCCTTGTCTCTCAAGGGAAAAATTGGTTTTTAAAAAGCTTTTTGAAGTGTCTTACCATTATGTCACCATCAAGAGTTGTCATTGCCTCCCATATTTTTTGAGTGTGCATGTGAAATGACAATAATTTCCCTCACTAAAAAACAAATGTATTATAGTAAAAAGACAAAATAGTAAAGTTAAAAATATTTGACACCTTAGGAGGTGTCAATAAGAAAATGAACCGAGGCAAGTTAAATGCAATCCACATATGAAATCTTAAAAGCCATCACCAGCAAGTTCATGAGAAGGCAATGGAGCATGGTGCTACAAAAACAAATTTTGGGTAAGGAAAAGGACAACACGTCCAAGCATACCGAGCAATCCATGCTTAGTAAGACAATACTGCTCATAAATCAGTAGTCAAGGCATTTAATAAAACAATGGCAATCTAACACTCCACTAACCTCAATCTGAATTAGTGTTAAATAATAACTTTTACTTTCTACTAGGAACAACTTTATGTATAGTCACTAAACAACAGGCTTACACAACCGAAAACAAATAAAGTTGTGTTGCTAGTATTAAGGATAGTGACAAATAGCCCAGTATAGTAAGGTCCAGGGTCAGTAATATAAGGCCCAAAGTTCAGTAGAATTTGAACTGTTGTAAACCGTGTAACCGATATAACCAGTGAATATATATTGTATTAACCGGTTATATTCAATATAAATAGAAACTTGTAGAACTTCTGTAACAAGTAATATAAACATTTTCCTGTTTTCTCTGTTCTTCACTCTTTAGTTTGCTGAAATCCTCAAATTTTCATCACTTCCAGAAGAACCTAATACTGCATTTCTAATCACCAATACACGGGAAATGGTAACATTTTTAACGTACAATTTCAAACCAATTTTAAGTCAACAAAAGATCAATTAGTTGGAAGTGCATGCACAAAATATAAGTTCCAAAAGCAGTCACCAACATCGATGTTTGAATGTGAAAACTTTATTTCATGTAATGAAACATAACACACAAGGACTCACATTATCAATACAAGCTTAACCTATGAAGCAATGAAACCAGAGAAGATATGATCAAATATGGAATACTCACTGAATAAGAATCAAAATACATTGTTCAGCAACAAAACTCAGATGCATACAAGCAGGAAGAAAAAAAAGGCGATTCGTAAAGATAAAGGCAGGTATTATATATACCTGATATGCCTCTGCCTGATAAGCACCCTAGCGTGGTGAATGGATTTCGCCATACCAGACTTGAACACGAGAGTCTGGAGACGACGCTCAAGGAAGTTCTCCACAGTAAGGGCCAAGACATAATCGAGCTTGTTCTGGCTCTCGTCCAGAAGCCCATACCTGTTCATCCTGCGAAGAAGGGCCTCACCCTCAAAGATCCGGCGGGGGTTCTTCTCGTCAAGAGTGAGAAGCTCCCTAGCAGCGTTACGGATACGGCTAAGTGCATACTGAACCCTCCACAACTCCCTCTTACATCGGAGCCCGTACTCTCCAACAAGCTTCAACTCCGCGTCCAAACGCTCCTTCTCATATGGACGACGAGGCTTCTTGAAAGTCTTCCCATCTGAAATTGTACAGTACAATGGTTAAATCCCGCATTTAAACACAAATCCATTAACAACACAAAAGGAAGCCAGCAATGTCACTTTCCCTAAGTTTCTTCTCGAATGTAAAATTTTCCACTGAAAAATACTCCAATTTTCATGTTATATGAACAGATCAATGGCTAATAGATTATAGAATACATAAACAAACACATAAAAAGAGAGAGAGCTTACAGTTCCTGTAGAAACTGACGTGCACCATGGCTGCGTCGCCGTTCCTGCCTGGTGTCGAGAGGGAAAGCAAACAGAAGAAGACGAAGCGAGTAGATGCGCTTATATAGGAAACCCTAAACCCCTAGTGAGCTGGACCAGTTTGGTCATTTGAGTTAGCCTATGGGCTCGTGTTGGCCGGGAAGCTATAAGCCCATAAACTTGGCGGATATCCGCAATAATTGCTTTGTAGGTCCGGCTAGTGTTGGGAATCGGCGACTCGACGTATAACTGGAAAACCAAGTACCGATTCGCACAAATCGCCCAAGCCATGACTCATGTTCAGGGCCTGGGGTTCAGGGCGAGTCAAACGAACCTGTGGTTCAGAAGATGACCCATGTATACATGTGAGAGTGGGGAATAATAAGGAAAAAGCTCGGCTCAAGTTGAGCGGTCTCTTTAGTCTTGATTTAAGGGTTAGAGTTTACTTTGCACATGTACCAACAGAATAACTTCAGCCGCTGGATCACCAACTGCACAACTTGAGATAAGTTGCACCTGGAGAAGGGAGGGGGATTGGACTTGGATCACCTGTTGCGCAGTCCGCCAGTAGTCCATCAGATATGTTTCGGCTTCAATCCGTATCTGAGGTCCAACACGTTGACTAGACCTACAAGACAAGCAACAACAAGGGGGAGGCGGGCCTATGGCCCCGGGTCCATTTCGATGCTTAAGTTAGGGCTCTGTAAACAGTCGATGGACTCGATATCCAAGACCACAACAATATTTAATAGGGTAAGTGAGAGATTCTCAGTCCAAGGTGTTAGAGCGAGAATCCCAATGATGATTAATTAATGTTTTTGTATCTGAATTCTCGGGATTTGGTATATTTATGGTGAATAATGTTTTTCCTTAAATATCGTTTTTACCTTTTATTCATGTGTTCGGATTCACGAAGATGTTCTCTTATATCCAATTGAGAACGTCCACATGGGTTGCTGATTGAGTCCTAAGTGTCGCGATTTTATTGGTGATGTGACAGATATCCCCAACAAGAAAGGTTGAGATGCTCAGCACATGCTGATGCATCCTAGCCCATCCAATGGACTATGATAGATTAGGCAAAATTAAAACCAAAGACCCAAGTTACATTTATATTCAATATTATATAAAACTAACTTATTCAATAAGGCCAAGCACGATTACCTGAAAAATGTAGGCTTTGGGATGTGGAAGTTCAATAGGGGTAGGATTTTTCATTACAAGAGAGGTGAAGGAGGTAATTTTACCCTTCCTGTGTCTGGGCACAAGCTCCATACAATCTAACAGTCTTTTTTGTTCCCTTCATTTTCAAAAGAAAATAAAAACTTTTACAGTCATGGTTGTATAATTACTTAGAACTCTTATTTTAATATTGTAGCCAAATGTTCTTTTTTTTCTTTCTTATTTTGCTTCTTAAACTAATGAATATGATTGCAAAATATAATAAATTTTAATCAGATTTAAAATGTTTAAAAATTAATTACACAATCTTATTAATTAATAATTACAAAAGTTTTCATTTTACTTTATTTCTCTTTAAAATCAAATAAAATATTGTGTTAAAAATAAAAAGGGAAATATGAAAAATATGAGTGCACCTTCTTCTTTCCATTTAGTAATCTAAGTATCTTAGATTTAATTTTGATAATGATATGAAGGTTGACTAATCTTTCCTAGCATTTTCCTTGGAAAATCTTGTATAACCAATCGAAACCTAGGAATTGTTATGTTACAAGAACAATTTAAACAATAACTAACACGATTATGAAACTTACTCAAAGTATTTATTTAAAACTAAATTCATTGTAATAGAGAAAGAAAATAAAGTCTTCACTTGAAAAATTATGATTACAAAAACGAAGATTAAATTAGGCTCTCTTTGGTTTGTATTATATAATGTATTATGAGCTATTTGTGACAAATCAATTATGATAATAGATTCTGAGTAATAAATACTGACCGTTTGGTACCACTAAACATAATACATTATATAATGAGAAATAGGTTATACAATGATAAACAACTAATAACCTATTTGTAGTTATGCATTATATCTATTTATTTTATTGTAAATGACATTATAAATCATGTCACTCACTTTCATATTTATTACATATACATTATATAATCAACCAATAGGCAATTAGACAATCAAACTTAAAATAAAATAAAATAAAATAAATCTATTTTAACTCAAAATATTTATTTTAAACCGAATTCCTTGGCATCTAATAAAAGTTTAAGGTATTTTAACATTCATGATTAAAAAAAAAAAATCTATTTACATTTTTTTTAAACTAATTTCACTTTTCTTTTCTTTATTTGCAACCAGAGCTACTATGAAAAATGGAAACCCATTGTTCGGTTGAAAGTATACTAGAGACCATCTTTTAATTTATAATAATGAAATTGTCTTGAGAGCATAGTTAGGGGTGTAAATATAAGACCAGAACTACTAGGAACCGAAACTGGATCCACATCGTCTCCCACCTGAGTTTGGGTGGGAGACTTGACGGCCCGGATGGATGGTCGCCACCTGACTCTCGGGTGGATCTGAGCCTTCCATCCGAGCTGACACCCCCTGTCGGCTCAGCTTGTAGGCTCGGATGTCAGCTCGGATCCACTTGAGAGCCAGGTGGCGGCCATCCATCCGAGCCGTTAAGTCTCCCGCCCAAACTTAGGCGAGAGACGATTTCTATACACCGAAACCTATTCACCCATTTGCTTATTGGGCAAGTTTTGAGAATTGATTTTAGTTTTGATTTTCTTACATGTGGGTCTGATTTGGGATGGGTCTCCAGTTTAACAATTCAATGAATTGGATTAGAGTTTGGCCTTCCTGCTTAAGGTCGGTTGCACTCCTAATTGACTCTCCTCTCACTTGGTCCCAATGAATCGGTTTGAACTTTTGAAATTGAAATTTATTATGGTATTAGAGTTCTAGGTTTATTACGTACGATTCACTCAAAAGAGAAACCACATGCCACGTGTATTATCACTCATAAAAAGGATAACACGTTAAGGGGAGTGTTGGGAATAATCCCACATTGCTTAGAGACTAGAACCTTGTGTGCTTTATATATGTGAGAATCCCTCCATTTATAAGTTTGAACTTTTGTGATGGAAACTTAACTGTTTACAATCAAATGCTCTTGCCACTAGCACTAATAGTAGATACAATAGTCATACTGAAAATCAAAACGAACCAGCCTGTTTCGGTCGAGATCGAATTGAAACCAAATCTTATTGCGCTATAATTAGGCTTTTTAGAACCAGTAAAATAAAACAAAATAAAATCAATAAGTCCAAACCAAAACCAAACTTACTCGGTAATTGATTGATAATAAGTAAACTTTTTGCTAAATATACATGTAAGAAATTGAAATTGAACTAACCTGATAATAGCCTAATAAGAATCCATTAAGCCAATTTGTTATGTATATTTAGCAATATATATATAT
This sequence comes from Protea cynaroides, assembly GCA_028583415.1. NCBI lineage: Eukaryota > Viridiplantae > Streptophyta > Magnoliopsida > Proteales > Proteaceae > Protea > Protea cynaroides. Next base: position 57,230,142 of record CM053268.1, read on the forward strand.
ATATATATATAACCAAAACCGAATTGATAAGAACCCGATAAAAACACAGAACTGAGATTTTCTTATTAGACATAATTGGATTGAGTGTATAGGATCAAAACCGAAACAATCCGGAACAAATTGACCCATTAACACCCATACATTGGATTTTTTAATTAGCATGGGAAATCTTTCCCTAATTCAATATTTACAATTAAATTATCTATTTAATTAGTTAAAAGTTCAGTACCGAGTAGCCATCCAAAATCGAAGGGCTACGAAGAGTAGAGCACACCGTCACCCTATGTCCCTATGTGCAATGGACCACTACGTACAGATGGAGTAGTTCGTCTACCACAAAAAGGTTGCTATTATAATGCAATTTCTTCTACACACTAGATGGAAATCCGCTGGCTAAATTCCCTCTCCACCACCCATCGGATGAGCCACTCTAACCAATAGAATTTTCTATCTCCCAAATCCATTATTTATTTTTTTAATCCATTTATCTAACAGCTTTTAAATAATTTAGTTACAACATTTTACCAAAAAAAAAAAAAAATAATAATAATTACAACAACTTAGAGAGAGTTAGAGAGAGTTACAAGGAAGGAGGAGGTGAAGCCAGGAGAGTCGAACCATGACCTCCTAAGTATCTCTCTGCTAGCTAACTATTGTCTTCGTTCATTGCTTCAGATTCAGATGACTTTAGCAACCATGGTTTCATTTTAGAATTTGAATTGGAATTGAGGTAGATTTCGATTAATCCCGACTCTTATTTTCTTTTATTTTGTTCAGTCAATAGAATAGCAGAAAATCAATGAAACTTGTATCTTGTAATTTGATTAGATTTGTGAAAATCTTTATAGGGTTCTTCAATCTATTTTGTGATACTAGCAGGCCGGTTTGGTCGGATGATAACGTCCTATCTTGTCAAATCAAACTGAGGTCTCCTGTTCTATCTTCTCCGGCATCTTTCCCCCTATTCCTCATTTAGCTGATAGTCCTTTGCAGAATTGATGAAAACATCCCTGGTTTAGTGATCCCTAGTTAATTTGCCCCATCCTTGAGGAGAGGATGGGGGAGATTGGTGGTTATGAGTAGACCACCCAAGCCGGAGGATGGAACTCGTCTTTTGTTTATTGAATGGACAAGATTGCATCGGTATGCTGAGCGACCACCCTATTAATCTGACGGCTAGATCGACTGGACTTCAAGAGAAAGAAAAAGATCATCTCAACTCCAATTGTGCTTCAAGTTGTAATTTGATTAAGTTGGTAATCCAACGGTTGAGGTCGGTTCTGCATACAAACCAACGTATTGGCATGCTCACAGAATAAACTCCATCATTAAATTACAATTTGAGGAACGATTGGACTTGAGAACGGTCATTTTCCTTACTGTTGTGGATAACCGGTGCATTGCAGAGATAGTCGTAACAAACAGAACCTTAGAACGGTCATTTTCCTTACTGTTCGGGATTTTTAAATTCGTTTAAAATAATTTAAAAATGAAAGATGATCTGGACGGCGTCGGAACTACGTCAGCAGCTCTGTGTCTTTCTAATGCCGGTTTTCTTCTTAACAGTGCGCCAGTGTTTATTTATACATTCAAAGGTTGTTTCTCCCGGGTGTTCATGTGGGATCCGTTCGTGTGACCGTGCGGATGCTTTAGTCAGCCATTCAAAGCTCTTTACTCATTGTGAGTGCTCTCGCTCTCTCTCTCTCTCTCTCTCTCTCTCTCTCTGACAGCGTTACTTTCACTGCTTTCGGGCTCTCGTTAGACAACCAAATACGTACCGTTTGATGTTTTTCTCTCGTCTGCAAACTCTTCCGTTCTCATTTTGATCATGATTTTTTCTGAATTGCTGAATTCCACCTTGATTGTTTCCGTTCTTAAAATTAAAATAATCAAATTTTCATATTTTTCCCGCTCGTTCGTGTTCGTCACTTGATTTGTTTTGCCGTATGATTAGTATTTTTGTTGGGTTTTGCTTTTTACCTTTCCTTGGATCTCATTGTATCACAGCTTCGGTACTTTGGAGTTTGGAAGACACTGATATTTCATTTCTATGTGAAAGAAGCACTCTAAGATTTGCTTAAGAGATGGCGGCGATGGTGGTAGGGATGATGGACGGTGCTTATTTTGTCGGTAGAAATGAGATTCTGAGTTGGATCAATGCTACGCTTCAGCTTAATATCTCCAGGGTAGAGGAGGTAATTTTCTTTTCCTTTTTTTCCCCTCTCCCCTCCTTTTCTTCCCGAAGGACACTGACATTTTAGGTTTTCATGAACTTTCTTGTTCACCGAGTTCTGGGGTCCCCGGGGACTGGGGAACAGGAGGGGTCGTGTTGCTTTCGTCCCTTTTGTGTTATCTGTTGAATATGAATTAAGACAGATTTATTTTCTTCTGGAATGAACGCATATTGTGTGCTCGACAATGTTTGTGTTGAGGGATTCATTGCAGTTTGGGCTACTTCAGTGGCCACTGCGAAATCAAGTGCCTGAGTAGTCAAGTTTGCAGTGTAAATATCCTTCTTTTTTTTTTTTTTCATTTGTCTCACTTTCGTGTTATACTCTTGTGAAATGGCATTCAAGATTCAAACTTTATACCCGATTGGGGAAAACATATTAGTTTGGATGGTCGGAATTTGGATAGAGTAGTGAGAAGATTTCTGGTAGAGAGAAAGCCCTGTGTTCAATATCCGTCTGATTTGGTTTGATCCTTTGGCCCTTATACAGTCATTCGGAATATTGTCTGACCCCATAAACTCCCACGGACCCACAGTGTTGGGGCGTGGGGCTAGAATCAAGAAAATGAAATATAGGATATATAGGATATATTTTGAAGTGGCTATTTAAGTTGGTTAAAGATAGGGTTGATTGAATAAAAGAATTTTGAGGTGGGTTTTGATTAAAGGGGATCCAGGGTGTGCAAGTATCAAGTAGTAGCCATATCAGATTACTTTGTCTGATTAAGATATTTCATTATCAATTTCTGTGGGTGTAGCCTTGAGTGGGTCCCTCCCTTCCCCCAAGAGGTGTATTTGCTGTTCTTCCATGAAGAATGAACTCCCCTCCTATCTCAGTCATCAAGTTCATTTAATTCTTCTCCTAAAATCTTTTTGTAGGCTGCGTCTGGCGCTATCCAGTGTCAGATGATAGACATGACCCATCCCGGAGTTGTTCCAATGCATAAGGTACCAGCTTGTGTCTATTTTTACATGTTGATTGTTTTCACAAGGTTGGTGTTCTTGTCAAAAGTTTATTCTGGTGGAGGCTCTTACTTCTCATTATATTTGTAGGTGAACTATGATGCGAAGACAGAATACGACATGATCCAGAATTACAAGGTTCTGCAAGAAGTATTTAACAAGTTAAAAATAGAGAAGGTAATTCCATATTCTGCTCACCAGTTTCATTTCTTTATGTCTTCTTTGTCTGATAACAATTTCCAATATATTAAATTATCTGTTTGAATTTTTGGTGGAATGGTTACATACCTAGATGAGGCTCAAATCTTATATGGAATCGCTCTTTGTTTGCATCTCAATTGTTGTGATATGTGGGAGCAGGAAGGGTGAAAGGACAAAAACGTTGAATGAGAATGTTCCATGGCCAATTTTATAAGTGTCTAGGTAGGTGATCATAGGCAATGGCCTGGCTGGTAGCCTAGGAGGTTGCTATTGCACTTGTTGCCTCCAAGCAATCAACTTTCCCATATCTCCCTTTTAGTCTATTGCATATTATGTAAATGAAAAAAAAAAGTGTTCTATTTCATGTAAATAGAGATGTATAAGCTGTTTATCTGATTGCAGTTATATCAATAAATTCAAACAAAGTGCTTCTTGCTGAAAACCAGGCCTAGGTGACCACCTTTCTTTTTTTTATCTAAGCTAGGCTGGTGTATCTAGACAGGCTCAAGCCTATCTCTTTGCCTAGGATCTTTACAATATTGATAAATGCTTTTATAACTATGCATGTACATTCCACACTCCTCTCTGTGATGTCTTCTACTTTGCAACTACTTTGTACAGTCAAACTCTACACTAACTTTGACAATTATACAATAAGTGGAACCAAACCAAACCTAAACATAAAACAAAAGAACCAAACTAGGCCAGACACAGTATTGAATCTCGTGTAACCCAAAAAGATAGAAATCAGATAAAATGAAAATAACAATGGATCATCCAACTAGGCAGTTGGCGCTAGAAAGGGGCCCTGCATATGACCTTTGACTTGAGATGGTCATGTGGCGCACACCCTATATGACCCTATTTAAGCCCCGTTAGCATATCAGTTGAGATTAACATCAGATGAGCTCCTCCTTGATCTCAAGGATTTCATATGTTCCCTGAGTTTTACTGCCTTACTGGTATGTGGGTGGTATCGTGATTACTACTGGTCATTTATGGTTTGGCATAATTCTAGAGCTATGTAGTTATTGCTACTGGGGCACAGAGTTCTGTTTATTGTTATGCTTCCACATACCCCAAACCATTGTATGGGTCAGTGGTGCTTGTGACCTGCCACATCACACAATGATTACGGTATTGGAACTCCCTATTAGATTGTCTCCACTTAGGAACCAAAATAAACAAACCAAACCTACTAATTTTTACTATATTTATTTGAACTGTCTCAAAAAGTTCTGGAAAAGCCTATATAAATCAATGCATGGGAACGTGTATGTGGGTCCATATGTGGTCATGCATTCTAGCATGAATGTTTTATAAAAGTTGAATGGATGTGTTTATGCATTTATTTGTCCATCATATGCATGAATGTTAATGAAACTGGAACTGTGACAACTTATTGAAGACGATGCACTTGTTGATGAATCACGATTAGGATGCTTCCCTTTCAAGTTGTTCAACTATTAATTAATATTTTGAGTTTGGCAGCATATTGAAGTGAATAAGCTTGTTAAAGGGCGGCCCCTGGACAACTTGGAGTTCTTACAATGGTTAAAACATTACTGTGATTCTATAAATGGAGGCATTATGAATGAGTAAGCAAATTTCTTCTTCTTTGTGTTTGTCATATTTCCTTTCATATTGTTCTTACTTTTTTTTCTTACTAGTACTATGTGATCCATTTTACAGTTGTTGACACTCCTGATTATCTACTCCTCTAGGAATTATAACCCAGTGGAGCGAAGAAGCAAGGGTGGAAAGGAGCGGAATTCCAGGGTTTCTCACAAAGTCTCGAAATCACTCCAAGCAAACAACTACCCCAGTGTTGTCTCAGGCAATGGAACAGGCTTTAATTCTTCTGGTTAGCTCATGTTATTAAGCAAGAGTTACGTTTCATTTGTATCAACACAGATTTGATGATTCTTTTTGGCTTACTTCCAATTCGGTTGATATAGGTCCCAAACAAGGGAGAAAACTTGCAGTGTCAAGTGGACCTAATTCTGCTGCAGAGATTCAAGCACTGTCTGAGCAAGTAGGTTCTAATTGATAGTTTTTTCTGCATATTTTACTTGTTCTTCCTTTCTTGCTTTCATTTTTTTCTCTTGGTTATACGAATTATTACATTCTCCTACCATCTATATAGCTGATTGAGGAGATATTATTATGTTTTTGGACTGTGACAGTAAAGGGTGCTTTAAAATAGCACACCATTGAATGGCTCCGCCTGAGATATCTCTCTCTCTGAGTGATTATCGTTAGGCCTCTATTACAAACTTATTTTTTACCATATTAATTGTAATATCCGATCCTTGTACATGGTCCAACCACGCTGATGCTTTCTTATGCATCGGATTAATGTGAATCATGACGAGTCATGGATCATATTGTCAAGGATTCCCTCATTCTATATTTTCTTTTAATGTTTTGAATGTTCTCTTTTATTCAATATTATGATACATGCAGATGGTTATTCAAATCGCTAATTGTTTCAGAAATTATGTTTGGGGGTGGGGGGTGGGGTGGGTTGAGGAGATTGTCTCTTCTGCTTTCCCTTTCTTTAAGGTCAATTAAATGTTATTTCTGTGTTTTTCTGTGCAGATTATGGACCTTAAGCTTTCAGTTGATCATTTGGAAAAAGAACGAGATTTCTACTTTACAAAATTACGAGACATTGAAATTCTTTGTCAAACTCCTGAGTTGGTGCATCTGCCGGTAAGAGTTTATCTACGTAGGTGGAATTTTCTGAATGATTTTCTACCATTTTGTAGCCATCTGAGAGTTTATCTACTTAGGTGTTTTCAGAATGATTTTCTATCATTTTAAAACCATCTGCAAAATCCCTGTTCTAATAGATTCTCCACCACTTATGTTGATGCTCCCTTTTTCATCTCGTTATTAGTAATTAACTGGCTCCCAGTTAGGCATTTTAAACTGGTCAACCCGTTGTTAAATTGTATCTGTGCATGTTTTCTCTTTCTTTCTTTCGTATTTCATTTTTCTAAGCAAATTTATTCTGTCTAATGTCATTGTTAAGATTTAAAAATTGATTTCTTTTTGGGTTGAGTTTCTCTTCACCATGGTGAAGAGATTCCTCGTCTTCATTACCATTGGATGTGACTCTAAGGGCAGTGTCAGACTTCATCATTCAATTTGGGGGTGAGGGAATTATGTCCCATGATTTTCTTCACCGTGGATGAAGAGAAACTTTCTCCATTCTCTTTTCTTATTAGGCAGAAAATCTGGTGGTCTGGTTATTGAAAATAATATATCTTGAGCTTCTCTAAACTCTGTTATTTTGAAAAATAATATATCTTGAGCTTCTCTAAACTCTGTTATTTTGAACAACTTTTATTTTATTTTATTTTAGTATTATTATTGATTTTTGTATAAAAAAAGAAATGCAGTTTATGAGAGTTCATTTTTTTTTTTTGCTTGATGATAAGAGTTCATATCGTACAATGATGGGTAGACTTTTTGTACAATGATTTTTTTGACTAGACTTTTGTACAATGATTAAGATATCTAGTTTCACTTCTTTCCTATTTGATGTGGGACAGCCAAGGTTGAGAAAATGAGGTAGAACTGTAAAATTCATACATCTTACTGCTGGTTGATTGAGAGGAAAAGACAATTTAAATGCCGGATTGAGAATATTGTAAAGAGAAATTAGTTGTTTCCAGCAAACAACTAGGTTTTTATGGAAAAATGGAATGGGTTTCAGAACAATGAGATTAGGTGGGTTTAATTGGTGATATTGGGGTTTTAGCTGTGAAAACTGAAAAATAAATGAAGATTGTAGGGTTTTCTTAGGTTTGGGATATTGGAGTCTTAATGTCAAAGTTTCTTGTTGGTTTCTTGCCCTTTTTCTTTTGGGGTTACATAATCTTTATTAAGAAAATGGGTACCGTTGCAACTTACTAGAGCTTGTCATTGATGATTACAAACTAGAGATATTATGTCTGTCTCATTGGTTTTACTATATAAGGCGTCATTGGGTAGTGCTTTCTCATCTGTCAAGGAAATGATGCCCCCTTCCTGCCCCAAACACACGTTCACTTCACAGCACCACCCAAGAGAAGGAAATAAATTAGTTTCTGGGAAAATTACACATACTTCCCCTGGACTATAAACTAATTACATCTACCATTCACTTGTTTCTGACAATTACACATACCATCCCTAATTTCTGAAATGTGTAATAAAAAGGTCCATTCCGTTACCGTTAACAATGTTAAGTGTAAAGTTTAAAAGATAATTTTGCCCTCATCCTATTCCCCATTTTTCTTCTTCACAATAGGTAAAAAAACAAAGAATCGTATAAAGAATCATGTTCCCACTCTGATATTTTGTAAATGAAGGCAAAGTTGTCTTTTAAAATTTAGACTTAACACCGTTAATGGAATAGACCTTTTTGTTACATGTATCAGAAATTAGGGGTGGTATGTGTAATTGTTAAGAACTAGTGGATGATAGGTGTAATTAGTCCATAGTCTAGGGATAGTACGTAATTTACTCTTGATTAATTTGTTTTCTGCTACCTTTCCATGTGGTACAAAACAAGTGTGCAGGCCAAAAAAATATTTGGACCTACAGGTCCAGAAAACCTTTTACCATTTATTTTCTAAAGAAAAGACGATAAGAAGGGGAGCCACAAAACGGAAAATTTGAATCATCCGTGGGAAAAGTCTCTCTCCTTGCGCAACAACAATCAATGTCTTCATGACGACGTTTAGCATAAACTCCAGTTGTCTGCTTATGACAGTATTTTTGTTTTTTGGGTGTGATATAGTAATTTCTCATTCATGCATCTGAGAACCATGGTTCGTGCCGTCAATGTAAGAGATGTCAATCATAGCTTTAATCGTAGTCTTTCTCAATTGCAAACTTGGAATTAATGAGAATATCTATAGATGTATCCAGCATGAAATTGTTAAATATTTTAAGCTCGGGAACTTACCATGTAATTCATGCAGATGGCAGCAGCAATCAGAAAGATTTTGTATGCTGCAGATGCAAAAGAATCACCTCTTGCTGAGGCTCAAGAACTGATAAGCAGAACACTGAATGCTGATGAAGCTGAAGTAGAAGACGACGAGTAGTTAGTACAAATCTTGCCAAACAGGATGGTCCGACTTTACCTGGATGCTCATTTGACTACTGTTCCTCAATCCCATATCATTGGAGAGCTACCTCATGTGAGGAATGACTAAGGCCGCTATTTTGTAACATAATCTAGTTTTTGATCTTTCATTTGCAGAAGTAACTATTAGCCTTCATTGCGGGAACTTTTATGAGGGAATGTTGCCAGGGGTCACAAGGGTTTTGTTTGAGGAACCCTGCCCGGTCCTCCCTATTGTCGTCCCCAACATTATCTGAAAGTGACTTGGAATCATGATTTTATAAAAGCATTCAAAAAAATGTTCCTTTTATGGTGATGGTGGTCATGCAGCAGGGAAATATATAGTTCTCTATAATTTCAAAAACCATATTGCTTAATCGGTAGGGGACAGTTTTCGAACACGGATTGTGTATGTATACAATTAGGGTATCAGTCCTATATTTAATAGCAGGGGTAATTTTGAGATTACACTTCTGTATGATTTTATACGGCCATATACGAAACCTTTTGCATCAAATAATTTTTCCTATAAATTTATAGTATAATGTCAAGGCAAAATATCAAGTTTAGGTCTTGACTTGTTTTTTCGGTAGTACAGGGGACTAGCACAATGATGGTTTGGAAGGAGATTGGATGCCTAGTGGGGTCGAGTGGGAAGTGTTTGTAGCAGTTTTTGCTGCAATTGATGGGATCTACATCGTTTCTTCCTTGAGATTCGGGAGGAAGGGCGGCGGCCTCAATGGATGGCTAACACTTGGCTCTCAGGTGAATCCAAGCCATCCATCAGAGCCAACACCCTCGTCAACTTAGTTTGTCGGTTGAGGTGTAGGCTCGGATGGATGACTTGGAATTATCCGAGAGCCAGGTGTCTGCCATCCATCCAAGCCACCATCCCTCCTCCCGAATCTCAAGAGGAGACAATTTGAATCCCAATTGATGTTTTTGGTGTTAGTCTAGAGAGTTTGAGTGATTGACCCTCCTACCCTTGTCGGGTGGTATGCAATCCACTTTCTCCATCCCCATCCCTTTCCATCTTCACGGATCCCTTAATAAGGTCAAGTGATTGACTTTCCTACACCCACTGTATGCTATTCACTATCTCTATGCCCTTTCCTCTCAATCTTCAATCTTCCCCCCAAGGAAAGGTGGGGCAGAGGCATGGCAAAAGCATTAGGATCTTTTACAATGATTGTCGCTGGTAGTGAGGATTTTGATCATTCATAGTGCATCATTGTGTCCTAATGCACTACCAACAGCCAAGATCTCACACTGCCACTTGGTAGTCACGGGTGGCATGAATAGCAAAAGTGGTGACACGCCACCACCCAATGGGAGTAGAAGAGTATCACTCTGACCTCCTACGCCTACCAAACTCACCGGCGGGCAAACTACCATTACTTTACAAGCCTATTGTTTGATAGGTCTTTTTACTTGATATTGGTCAGTGTCAAGGTTTTTAACACCGATTCCTTTTAACCTACATTCATTGACAAGAATAGTTCAGCTTATACTTGTATTCTCCTTGTGTCCTTGGAATTCCACATCATTCATATCCAATGGATACTATACGGTGGGTCTCACACCATATCTACGGTAATGAAATTCTATGAAGAGTACACGTACATGCAGGTGGTCTGCGACCACGAATGTGGGTTTTTGAGCGATCGGACGGACTCTGAGCGCCGGGGTCAATAGCGTCCTTTGATTTAAGGGGAAATGTATATTGCTATAGCTACCCAAGGTTCTGAACGATCAGGTGCTCCACACTCTCCACAGCCCTCCACTTCCTCGAACTGAAGAGGCAACGAGTGAGTCTGAATCAAAGATTGAGAGAGGGAGAATGCACAGCCTGAGACGGATCTCAGCAAGAGCAATATCAAGCTCACTAGCCCACCGGGTTTCTTCGGCGATTTTGGTGGAATCCGTCTTCAATCCCATCACCAGCGACCTCAGAAACAGGGTATCGAGCAAAGCCTTCTCTACGAAGAAGAACGGAGACGATGAATGGAACGATACCTGGGAATCTGCTTGGCTCCCCGAAGATGATTTTTCATCAGCCAATAACAACCACAGAGCTCCCTGGGAAACCGACGTCAACTTCCCCTCCTCTAGTGCCCCGACTGTGGTTCTCCCATCGGACGTTGATGCAGAGACCAAGGCTTTCGTTGAAGACATGAACGACAACTGGAACGAGCGAAGGGGAAGATCTCCCAAGTCCATGAACCAACAACGACAACAACGGGAACCACAGAATGGGGAAAGCTCGCTTTACAGTTTAGAGAACATTAAGAAAGATTATCGGTTGAAGAAGCAGAGAGTTCACGCCGCCTTGTGGATGAAAGAGATCGAAAAACAGGAGGAGGCCAAGCTTGGGGATTCCACCTCTTCTGCTGCTGGCCCTAACGATATCGAGAGGTTGCTCGACAGCTGTTCTGAGTATGTCTCTCTCTCTCTCCCCCTAGAAGATATAATTATCTCGTAATCTTGTGATGACGGATAACGGATGAAGGATTTCCTTTATTCTTAATTTTGATTCTCAAATACATTTTCTGGTGCAGTACTGAGCGATTGTAGGGTTTTAGGGTTTAAGCATTAGCTTCCACTGCTTTTCATTTTGGGCGGGTGGTGACGGGTGTTAAATTTTTTTCTTCCTCGAATTTGTTGGAAATTTCAGTCCTTTTAAGTCAACAAGGCATCAAACTCCAGAGTAATGAAGCCTCAATCTCTTGGACTTTCTGAAAACTAGGCTAGTGGAAGCATGTAAACAACATGTCCATGACTTCCGTCGAACAGTTTTAAGGCTCAAGTCACTCTCCCAACTGTTGTCGATAATATTACACCAATATCAAACTGTTAAACAATTCTCTAAGTCATTTTTCTCTGCATCGTATTTCGTATTGGCCATTGAGTTCTTCAGTATCGTCTCCTTTGATCTTTTGAGTCGTCCATGCGTGATAAAGAAGTGCATCTCAGATGGTATTATGGCATCATGGTTGGTCCATTTGCAATAGCTTGTACTCTAATAAGAAGTCCTCTGCATTCAACTAATCACTATCATAGAACTTGTGATCAATTCTACACAGAAATGCCAAAATTTTTGCAGTGGATGAATGGTTTGTTAGACCCTTTGTTTAATTTTGATGGTTCAATAGTAACGCTTGACTTAAGCTAGTGCTTGCTTACTGTCATTCTGCTTGTCATTGCTCAATCAGATGCTCAAATGGGTCTCAATTGATCAAATATTTCGTAAAAGTTCATTTTTTTTTGCCATGTACTTCTGAAAATGGTTAGTTGAGAGAAGTTGGTGGTGGTGGTGCGAAATGATACTAAAATGCCAAAGCTGGAAGAAATCTTTTAGGAGCCAGCCAAACAATGAAAGCTTATTTCTTTAGTTAACAACTGCTTTCAATAACAAAGCACTGCATTAACTAGGCCTACTCTTCTCTTAGCTTAGCTAAATGCTTTTCCATCTTGGAATCATTTACATGGGATTGCAATTTTGCTTTCTGAGGATTCATCTTTCAATATCATGGACTTAAAAGTGTGAAAAACTACAAAATGCAAAGTTGGCATTCTAAAATTTTGAAACATTCTGAAGCCCATGGGAATTTCTATATTCATCAATGGTCTATCATCAAAACCATTTGGCACATCCAAGTAACCAAATCTTCAAGTTAAAAAATTCTTCAGCTATGTTTGGATTCAACTTAATGGATGCTGCATGTTAGACATGCTTGATTGTGGACTTTGCTCACTTCTTCACTAATTGCAGGATTTTTTACTCTGGTAACAATGAATTAAATGACTCTATGATTCCAAGCACTTCAGAGTTTAAAACCAAGCCAGATGGTTGGGAAACAACATCAAAAGCTCAAGATGGAAATATCTGGGAGATGTCGCAGAGGGAGGAAGACATTCTCCTCCAAGAATTTGAGCGTCGAATTGCATTTTGTAAATTTCAGGTATGTCCTCATTTAAGCAATCTTTCTTTTCCAAATTCCAACAGTGACTAATCGGTGGAAGTTTTTGGATCTTTGAACTGCATTGTGAAATACCAATTGTCTGTTATCAGTTTGAACTTTGTTTTCCAATAGTGCCTGATACATGGAAAGTGTTTTCTGTCCAAAAAGAGGGCATAACCTGGATGATCACTGTCCGAGACCCATTAATACCAGAGGCCATAGTCACAAAACTATTGTTTTGATAATTCATAACAATATCAAAGTTTTTTTTTCTTTTTTTGCCCAATCAACTGTCTTAGTGCATGTTTGGTTTCAATTCAAATTCTCAATTTAAGTTGAGAATTATAAATGATGCTGTCAAATATGGTGTTTCGCTCCAATTCTGGAGCCCAATTGTTAGATAGGCTAGAGTTGAGAAATATGGGCCATTACTCAGAGCAATAGTAAAAGATTTGCGCTGTCAGGGAAAATGCAGGCTAGATTTGAGCATTAGCCTTCAGCCCAATTCTCCAATTTTAAGGCATACAAGAAGCAATTGTGGAGAGAAATCTTGGCAATTCTGTGTTAAAAGGCTTTAAAGTTTGTACATTGCATGCACTTTAGTGGGGGCATTCTTCTCATTTAGCAGTTAAAACATAAGAAAAAGAGCAATTTTTTTTTGGGGGGAGGGGGCTGCATCAATCAAAGGAGAGGAAAAGAATCAGAGATGCAATTGATATATCCAAACACATCAGAATTGGAACCAAAATTAGCAGAATTGAGATTTAGAAATCGATCCAACTGTACTGTTAGTCTCTTGATAGAAACATTTAGATTGTGACATGGCATGAATTTGTACTGGGGCTGTTTGGCAATGGTCTTGAACTAGTTTAAGACTTGCTTTTAACTTTTTCTTTGGACCCAGTGTGCTTCATTTATTCAGATAATCCATGCCCTTCACTGTGCTTTGCAGATTGCAAGCTTTATCAAGTCTCATATATTTAGCCGAAGGAGACCAATTGATGGGTGGAAGTACATGATAGAAGAGTTGGGACCAAATGCCAGGAAAGGTAAGGGCAGCGTTTCAAGGCTCCCCAATCTATCTGATGCATCAACCCAACCCTTCAAGGAGGAGAGAACACCAATTGGGAGCAGTGTTGGACCTTTCAAAGGGAGGTAGTTGCATCTCAAAATCTATCAATTGAACCGGTGATATGTACTACACTTGATAATTTTGTTTGTTATTGAAGTATATTAATGGATGAGGTATTATTTAAGGTTTATCACAATTTACATTTATCAACCAATGATTAAATGGGAAAAATAAATGGTAGAAAACATAATGGAAAATTAAACCCAAAGAAATATGGGATGCTATGTTTGCAGCTGGAGTAACATTGTGCATCTGTAGTAGGACAACTCCAGGAGCCTCAGTTCAGCAGATGATCCTTCTCCCATCATGTGTGAAAAGTGAAAACAGGGACTGAACTTGTCAAGAAGGAAGGCTCTTATTTGTAAGGTTCTCTTCCCTATGCTCATTTTTTTTCACCACTTTTAGCCAAACACGGAGATTGACACCATTTTCTAAAAAAAAAACGTTCTCTTATTCTGAAAGGAAGGAGAGACCCGGATTTTTGGGTTCCAAAGAAGAGTCTGATTAATGTAAAGTAAGTAATCACAGTTGAAAGTTTAAACTAGTCCCAACAGTCTAATTGCATTTCAAAATCCTTGGGTAGCTGTGTCTTGGCAGAATCAGAATATCCATGAATGAAGTTGCAAAGGAAATTGCAATTCTAATCATGAATAGTAGCAATGGCAGCTGAAGATTGTTAGTTTGGGACAACAATTTTGTAGATCTACAAGCCTCGTGCCCACTGGAAAAGCTAAATTCTATAGTATCTTTCGTAAATGGAAATTCTTGGTTATTGGATTCTGCAAATCCCATTGGAGGTGGGAAAAGGGGACATGCTGCTCTACCTACCTTTTCTCTGTTTGTTCGAATGCACCTCATGCCTTTTCTCTGTTCTCACAAGCATTGTTGACAACAATTGTTTCAGCAATGAAGATGACAAGGGGAGCATTAGTGTCATTCCATATCAATGGATACCCAAAACTGTGTTATTTGAATGATTAGTTTTCTGCAGTGATGTTGGGAGAAATCCTTTGAAATGCCAGTTTATCACGGCAATGATGACTGTTCCAGCAACGAAGGGGTCACTGCATTTTGGATCAGATCAGTTATCTGTTAACCTGTTTTTTTCCACATGGACTACTTATTTGGTCATTCCTTTGGGAAGATAAGGTATGAAATGTATGACCTTAAATCATATGGACCATCATATAATCATATGGACCATCATCATATACAAACTTCAATTTGGATACTGTGTTCTGGGGCCGTTTGAGACTCATCCCAGATACTTCGGTTTCCGGCACTTTAAATATGGAGGAATTTTACCCTATCGAAAATGTTTACATCAGTCACCCCAACCTATTCGTGATATCCCAACCCAAAAAAAAAAAAAAAAAAAAAAAAAAAGAGGAAAAAAAATTAAATTCCCCCCCCCCCCCCCCTCCGTCCCCTCCCCCGGGGGAAGATCTCCCTATAAAAAAAAAACCCCTCCCCCAAATTAAAACCCTCCCAAAAAAAAAAAAAAAAAAAAAAAAAACTTGATTTTGAAGAAGATCCTCCCTTCCCCCCAAAAAAAAAAAAAATATCATGCGCTGCAACCCATGAAACTTTTTGTGGCTGTGATTCTGTGTTCAGGAGTTATTTTTTCCCTTTTTTGGTAGGAAGTAAGAAGGGAGAGACTTGGGAGGAAAATATATCCTTTTCCATGTCAATCTGGAGTGTTTGGTTTGTTTAAAAAAATGACGTGTTAATCGCAATAGTCGGATATTATGGACACGGCCTAGACGGCTAGACCACCGTTTTGGGGATCTGATAGGTCAGAATACCCCGCCGATCCTGTGTAGTTCCCGTGTCAGTATCAGCAAGGATAATTTCAAGCACTGTCAAGTGATTCCTATGAATTTTGGAGCCAATCCTGATCCGGATCAGAATCGCCAGGGTCCAGTATGGGCCCGTGCACAAAAACCTCGAATTAGACTGACCACGTCTTGAATTCAATCTGAAATTTGAACAATTCACTAGGTTTAATTGAGTAGACAAGTTCACTTCATCATCTAGTCTTGGGTCAGCTTTTTGCAATCCAATACATCACATGCCGATGAGTTCCACGGCATGTCCAACTATCAGAATAATCAAATCATGCATCCAAAAGGTAATAGCCACGAAACTTGTCAACACTACTGGTGCAGGAAAACCATTCTAAATGCTTATCCATTAATACAGTATAAATGCCTGGCTGACCCACCTTTTGGCTGAAACAACAGAAAATGATAAAATGTACTCAAAACATGCTTTACTTCATCATACAGACAGATGGTCACGCTTAAGAGGTAATAGATGAACCTCTTTCCCGTACCTCCAGTTGCAATTTACTGTTTTTTTTTTCTTTGGGGAGGGAGGGAGAAAAAAAGAAGGGGGGGTGTGTGGTTAGAAAGTAAAAAGTCAATGGAGTTACCTTACGAACCTGCAGAGGTAGTAGAGGCTCAAAAAGATTTTTTTTCTTTTTTCTTACTTTCCTCAATAAATATTTGGACCACAATGAAATTAATCACAAGCTTAGAAAGTAAAAGGTCAATGGAGTTACCTTACGAACCTGCAGAGGTAGAGGCTCAAAAAGATTTTTTTTTTCTTTTTTCTTACTTTCCTCAATAAATATTTGGACCACAATGAAATTAATCACAAGCTTAAAGCGCAATGGTTTCTCTGTATTTCAACACCTTACTAGTACAACCTCTCCCAAGCCCATTTATATTACCAAAACATGTTACGGTGCTAATCCGAATCTGGATCTGCATTAACAATATCTGGGAAGGAATCCATGGATGATGGGGAGGATTGAAGATTGTTGTCACCCCACAATGATACAGCAGCAGGAGGTGTGGCACTTTGGCCACCCATTTCATTGTCAAGTGAGATATTAGATGAAACAGTGGCATTTGTTGATGCATCCAAGGTGTTACCTACTGAAGCAATACCTGAGGATTTTATTTCAGCACCTTTTGCACTGCCAGTAGGAACCAAAAGACTTTTATCCAACGTCTCAACATATCCACTAGAGACAGATTCTAGACATTGCTCTGACTGAACCATGATCTCATCGCTGCTTCTTCCCATATCCACATCAACACCGTCCATTGATCTCCTATTGCCTTCCTCTGGAGCTTGACCACCAGCTGAACGCTCACTGGAGATCTTTTCTGCTTCAGAATCTCCATTAGTCCGTGGTTTCTTACTAGGTTCTTCAGCATTTTCCAATTGCTCATCTCGAACATCCACTGGGCCCTCAGTTTCTTCCCCATTGCCAAGCCAGCTGTTATATAGGTCATCATCTGGATCAGGCTCATCCAATCCCATTATGACTCTAGAAAATTGACTTTTTGGTGTGAGACCACCAGAATGTGTATTTTCTGCAAATCTGGAGTTGACCCGTTCATCATAGACATCATGACTTCCAGATGTAAAATCCCCCAGTGGAAGAGCTCGCGGATGTATGAGTACTTCTAAGACTAAAATGGCATGGGCACAAAATTCAGCCAGTTTTGTTCCTGTTTCTTGTTTGCCTGGAAAATCATTTTCACGAGAACAATTTTATGGCAATTTTATAAAAGCTAGAGAAAGCAGCAGAGAGTGAAATGGTACAATCAGAAGCCTTCTGTTCTTCAAAATACTAGTTTGCAGTTACAATATTTTCAATTTTGGACAAAAAGGTATCTTTGAGGACTGAAATGTTATTTTATGTAATTCCAGCAAGTGCATCTGTTTGGTATTAGGGTGTTTTTGCTTTTCAGTTGGTTAAGTCTCACTTCAGTTTTGTATGCACATAATGCTTTTCACTTTTTTATAGAAATCAAACAAGCATTATTTAAAAAAAAAAAAAAAAAAAATTGTACCCTCCTATATATTAAAAAAAAAATATTTACAATCCCCTTTCCTTCCTAGGGGCCAACCTGAAGAAGTTCAACTACAGGAATATCTAACTGGTAGTCCAGAGACCACCTTTTTAGGTATGGATTGGTTTGTATTTATTAAAAACAAGGGGGGCAGAGGTGGAGAATGAAAGGAGAGAGGAACGGATAAGAGATTACTAACACAGATCTGCAATTGTCGGAATAGGTTATGGAGCTGATCTGAAGAAAGGGTTCCTATGACTCCCAAGGGAAACCAAAGGGAAGGGAAGTGAAAATTTTCAAACTTCAAAAGGGAACTTTTATAATCACTATCCATCATGAATGAATAAACTACGTCAATTTCTTACCATATTTAGTAATGTTTCTTTTAATAGTATTTTTATTTTACTTTAAATGCAAGGACTTGTATGCAAAGTAAAGGAGAAGTTAATAACTAAATATGGAATGATTTGGAGTTGGTTACTTAGCCATGTGATAATCATGTGCTGTAATAGTGTAATGATAACAAAAGTTTCCTTTTTAGGTCTGAAAATTCATTTACCTTTAATTTCCCTTGAAACCAATCAGAGCCAAACTTATTTTATTGCTAGTATAGCGAAGAGGACTTTCCTGGGTGTGGGAACTTGGATTAGTTTGTTGATCTTTAGGAGGCTGTCCAGCACCTTAAAGGCAGGTCCAGATTCTGTTTTGACTTAGATAGGTTGGAGTCCCAAATACAATGGTT
This sequence comes from Protea cynaroides, assembly GCA_028583415.1. NCBI lineage: Eukaryota > Viridiplantae > Streptophyta > Magnoliopsida > Proteales > Proteaceae > Protea > Protea cynaroides. Next base: position 57,248,363 of record CM053268.1, read on the forward strand.
AGGAATTAGCAACCGCCTAACCAGCAAACATCATAATGTTTTCTTAATGACGACAAAATCATTAAAAATAGTTGAAAGTGCAAGAGGATTTACCTCTACGAAAAAGTTCAAAACCCTGAGATAAATATGGGGGTCGGACACGAGTTGGGGAAAGAAGAGATGCCAAAAGTGCACGTAACGCAGCAAGCTGGAAATCTGCCCAAGTTGAAGCAAGTTCATCAGATAGACCAAAAGTGCCTTTTGCTTTGTTGGCCCATCCACCATCACAGGCATTTGTTGCTACAGTAATCAATAGAAGATCAACATTTGCTCGCCAGAACTCGGACCTCAAAGCACCACCCTGTAGAAATTTTCCGATCAATTCCTTCATATTATTATATCATAAACATAATGACTTTCCACTTAGTGCTAAATAGAAAATGTTATGACATCTACAAGCCAGAATTGGAGGCTATCTAGATAGAACTGCAGACAAAGCAAAATATCAAAACCCCCATTTTCATTTCTGAAGCATGCATAGAGTCAGTCAATACATGCTCAGAGGAATTTAGTTCATCAACCCCTTATGCAACTACATCTCTCATACCATTTTATTACATCACTCAGACTGAAAAATTCTAGCCTGTTTGATCTCAGCAAAATAACTGCCATTCATATATTCTCGATTATCCATCATTTCTTTAATGTAAAGTGTGTTCATGAACTTCAAAGATTTCCTATATATTGGCATTTTGTAGAAAAAAAACAATGGTTGCCCTGAAAAGAATTTTTTGTGAATTATAAAACATGTAACTGAAACTGAGAATCATGGAAACATAATGTACAAAAATTAGCAGAAGCCAGTAGGTCTGAATAATAGGGAAATCCCAGGTACTCATTTGTCAGATCTCCAACACAACCTACTGGAACACCTGGTTTAGAGCCAGAGAATCAGGGATGGACCCACCAGACAGGATATTTCCTATGCAAAAAGTTCAATCTGATATAGAAATCATAAAAATCATATCTACAGACTTCTCTGATCACTTCCCTAGCGTCCTTTCACCATTCAAACATTTTGAGAGATATAAGAGGCTTGGTCTCTTTTAGGCTGTATTTCAAATGGTTCATTCAATGTCACCATTTATCAAAAGGCCCATTATGTAGATTGGCCAGCAACTGGTTGGCCCTCTTACCTAGCTGGAAGGTAAAGTTTCATCTTCAATGATAACATGCAAGCTGTCATTATATTTCTTTTCAAACTTGAAAAATACATACCACAGTAAGAAGAACTTCCAGTGCCTGTAAGGCAGCTATCTTGACAGAGATTGGAGCTTTCGGTTTGTTTTCAGGTACTTCAACCTCCAAGCCAACTCCATTCTGGTGGTGCTCCAAAAAGCCTGCTGCAGTAATATGTTTCCTTTTCCTATGTCTAGGTTGCTGCAGTGCTTCAGTTGTGGCTTTTGAATACACATTAGAAGATGCCCTCTCATGCCCATGACTACTGGAATCTAGGTCGACAAATGCATTGTCAATAACTTCCTGAGCAAGGTATAAAGCCATTCCTGCACAACGACCGAAAATTGAAAATTAATTACACCACAATCTGATTTATGAGCAAGATATATGCTCAGTAATATCTAAAAGAGCAATAGGATGGAAAAGATTATAGAAAAATTGGTGCGGCACCTAAAGACAGCTGGGAAACAAAAAAGGCAAATGTCGGATACACAGAAACTAGATGATCCATAGATAGAATTAGAAAGTCAGACAGGTGCATTTGTCTGGGATGGAAGTTCCCCACTCTCTTTTATGTAATATATCAGAAATCATTGCATCTTTTGGCATAACTCCTACTTTTCAATAGTGAACGAATACGCAGTCACAAGTATGTATGTTTGAAAATTGATTTTGTTCGCAGCAAAGCCACAAAATCAGTATACAAGATTAGAAGGGTGGCCGGCAAAGCCAAGGAGAAGATTTATGGACTTTAGCTTGTAAAATTTAGTGATAATTCAGTATATGAGACTAAAAGGGTCCTCCTTTTTTAGTGTTCAGTCTGCTGTATAGCCTTGCTGGCTCTTGCATAGCTTTGGGCGCCTTTCACCTACCTTTTTTTTTTTTTTTTCTTTCATAAAAAATTTCTGACTAATCCAATCAGGGGGTGTTTTGTGACATCCTTTTTAACACCTTTACCCCCATAGATGCTTTCCACAATTTGCTTTTATCATTTCTATGTAACAAAGGGAGATTGTCCAATTGCAACAAAATATCAAAGGAATCTGCTAAAACATAACTGTGAATAGCCCGAAAGGCCAAAACCTTGAGCAAATATCCCTATTAATTCATAACAAGAAGATCTATCTTGCTATACGCCCAGAACAAGAACTACAAATTTAGCCCTGGTCAATAAGTCACCATTTCAGACCTCCACAATCCCAGAATCAATAAGAACTATTGATTTATAAGGATTTTGGCCCCCAACTAGGACCCTAAAAAAGTACTCTTTAAACAATTGAAAAATAAGACTCAGAACTGCATTTGACTGATATTGCCTTGCATATATCTACCATTTTGCACATAGGAATAGTTAATTAATTCTTTTACTTTTTGTGTGTCAAGCCCAAAACTGAACTTTCAGTTGTGCAACCATCAAAATATTCTGTTTTCCATCTACAATTTTTTCCAGTATCACACAAGAACTAAAAGGTTGTTTGCAGGGACCACTATAAGAAGGCCTTCCTATACAGCTCACCAACCTTTTGCCACGTGGAAGGATATATGGAAAATTCCATGATGCAAAGGTTAGGGTTGGCAATCAATCTACACCCTTAACCTTGCAATAGGATCTTTTATAACCAGTCCCAATAAAAATTCAATCAAAACCAGGAAACCAGAAATAGAGAACTTATCTTGGAGAACAATCTAACCGTTGGTTGATTACGAAACTTGGAGGGATTGTAGCTTAGGATGCACTTGCAACCATGTCTGAATTTGAAGTCAATCCGTTCAAGGATTGATAAATTATGAATTGTCTTCAAGACTGCTATCACTGATATCGAGATTCCGAGATTACAGCAGCAACAGGATCTCCTTGATATTTGGAGGGTGATAATTGCACAAGCAATAGGGGAGCAATAGAGAGAGAGAGAGAGAGAGAGAGAGAGAGAGAGAGAGAGAGAGAGAGAAATTAGAAAGGGCATGGAGGGGGGTCGGTTGAGTCTCATAACCTGGAGACTCAACCAGAAACGCAAGAGCAGTTTCTGTATCTTCAAGTCTAAACTAATCTCCTTTTCATTAATATTTATAGATATTTGAGTTTACAAATATGGAAAGGAGACTAGACAATCCTTCCATTATTGACTAGCTTCATGGAAGTAAAGTACCATCTTTCCTTGCTACAAACTTTCTAAAACTAAAAGAGACCTAATAGGAAACTTTCCTAAACATAGTATGGAAGTTTCTAAAAAAATAACCCCTAACGTAGGCAAGCCTCTAAATATAGTTACTAGTATTAGAGACATTGCTTACATGGTAATTAACTAATTATAATTAGGAAAACAATAACAAAAAGAACGAAACAAAGGAGGGAATCTACTGTTAGTGCTGGCCAGCTGTTGCCAGTTGTAACGAGTTCTTTGGCTCACTTTGACCTGGTCATGGCTGGTCAAGGCTCATTCATAAGCCACGGCTGGCTTGACTGCCCAGGCTGGCCTATATCAGCTTGGCTGGCTGGGCTTGGCTTGGTGGCTGGCTTAGGCCTTGTTTGGTTGACCTTATTTCTCCTAGTGTATACTTGTACTGCATCATTCCAACTGTTGGATAAATAGGTCATACTCAGAATTTTGGCCATGTGTCAAATTTCAGGGCCAAGTTAAATCCTATAACCTCCCATTCTGTAGTCCACATATCCTCTGGGTAGTCCTGAATATTCACAGCATTATTTTTTCCACTTGGCAAATTTCATATGGGCTAAAACTTGACATGTAAGCAGAAGACACAATGCGTTACCTGTCAACAAATTTTGGTCCCATCTGACCTGCCATGGGACAGATATTTGGGCCATATAGAGATCCCTATCTTAGTAGGTTGTGCAGAAAACAATTGCCCATAACTTATGGAAAAACATTTCATATTTAATGGTGCCTATGTAGTACATAATATACCTGTTAATATATATTGTTGTCGAGTTATATGTTAATAGCGCTAGTACTTTGTCATGGGGGTATTCCTGGTATTTCTGGTGTTTAGTTGCTTATGTTATGGTTAGTGTGAGGGTTATTATTGTAATCTGATTCTTCCTTATTTCATTATAAATAAAGGTGTGTGGAGAGAATCATTAACTCTCTTCCATTCTTTACAACATGGTATTGGAGCCTATATAGTCTACCGTCTCCCTATTCTCTTCTCCTCTCTTTTTTTTTTTTTCCTTTTTTCCTTCTCTAAACCTGCTGCTTCCGACTTCTGCCCATTCCACCACCACCGCCATCACCCTAATAACTATCGCCAGCCCCTGTTTTTTCCTGCAACCTTCCATATTCAGATCTGCTACTAGCTCTCATCCAAAATAGCATTCTGTCATTTCTGAGGAATAGACACAGAGGAAAGAGAAGAAACAAATGCATGGAGAAAAGGAGATAGAGAATCGTACGAAACAAAATTAGAGATTGGATGAAGGATGCAAGCCCTAGTACCTTTACGAATGGCAATAGGGAGATCAGAATCAGAATCAGAGAGAGGAATGTCCTTACCAAGAGTTTGATTAGTCTCTGGATCCTGGGCTAACGAAGGGACATGTGAAGTTGCGTTGATGGTAGTGGTCTTTCCTTGCTTGCTTTTGGCACGGCTATAAACATGCAGAGGCTTAGTAGCATTTGGACTGGCAACGGGCATGGGAATAGGTGTAGAAGGTGTAGTAGGTGAATCCGGTATCTATGGTGTAGGTGATATCTGTGGATATGGTTCCTGAGGATCTGGTTCCATAGTTCTTCTTACTTGGACCCTAAATCTTTTCTTCTTATTTCCTTCTGTTGAAGAGATGAATTAAACCAGTTCAAACCAATTTTATTATGCCTTGCCGTGTATCCATTATTGAAGGGATGTACTTTGAAGAGATCAACCTGATAGCCAACCTCGACTCTTCCATGTTAGTTTGAAGATCGAAAAATGCTACCTATGTGTCTCTGGTTCTCGTAAGAGTGATACACGACATCTCAGTAAAAGGTATTTTACATTGTTGAGTATTTATTCTCATGACTGATTACTCTAAAGTTGTTTCCCTTAATATGGAGCCCTCCAAAATTGAATTTACCTTTATCCCTCTCAATCCAATTAAGTTGGATGACACCAACTATTTGATGTGGTCTAAAACAGCACAAATGGCAATATCTGTTAGAGGTATTTTGGGTTATATCAATGGTAAAAAAAAGGCACCTGTTCTGATAGATAAATTATATGACAAGTGGGCATCTGAAAATTCTATTGTGATGGCCTATTTGATTGGTTCAATGGACCTTAAAATTGGTCGAGGGTATGTTATGTTACCCGATGCTACGAAGATTTGGAAGGCTGCCAAGGAGACTTATTCCCAGATTGAAAATTACTCCTTGAACAATGACCTCCATGTGAAGATTGGTGCCACTAGGCAATGAGATAATACTGTGTCCCAATATTACTCTGAGTTCCGTAGCCTGTGGCAGGAATTGGACTACTTTGACACCTTTACTGCTGTATGTTCGGCTGATGCTACTACAGTGAAGAGTGCCAAAGACAAACTCAGATTGTATAATTTTTTGGCTGGACTTAACGTTGAGTTTGATCAGATTCATGCTCACATCCTCAGTAGAGAACAATTACCATCTCTAGAGTAGGCTTATGCCTCGGCTCAGTCTAAAGATATACGTCATACATCCATGATGCCTCCTCTTCCAGCAGAGAGGTCAGCTCTCCAGACTAGCCAGCCCAGTGGTCCTATCTTCTCCAAATCAGTTCGTTGTGAACATTGTGGGAAAGACCGACATACTAAAGAGACTTGCTGGAAATTGCATAGTAAACCAACTGATTTTGAGGCCAAGAGGAGTGAAAAAGGACTACAGAGAACCAAAAACTTCAGAGCACCACAGGCCATTTAGATAGAAACTTGCATTCCTACTAGCACTTTACTCACACTACAGCCCAAGCCGCTTCTCCACCACAAATGCCACTCCAGGTTCTTATTTTGTACGATTAGGTATTTCTCATAATGGTCTGTGTGCCTCATCTGTCTCTAGCCCATGGGTTATAGACACCGGAGCGACCGACCACATGACTGGTTCAAAAAATTCGCTCTTTCAGTACTATCCCGCTCTTTCAGTACTATCCCTCTTCTAGGAAGGTTACTGTCTGAGTAGCAGATGGGTCTCTTTCTACTATATCTGGAAAGGGCTCCATACGCTGATCTCTACTCTTACCTTATAGTCAGTTCTTCATGTACCTAGTTTTTCTACAAATTTGCTTTCTATTAGTAGCCTAACTAAATCTCTTAACTGTAAAGTAACATTTTTTTCCTTCCTCGTGTGTAATTCAGGATTTGGAGATCGGGAAGACGATTGGACATGGTAGATTGCATGGTGGTCTCTACTTGCTTGCAGATGGTCCTTCAGCATCCCCCCCTTCACATCGACATACTACACATCATCTTTATTCAGTTGTGAGCACATTACAACAGTGGCATTGTCGTCTTGGTCACCCTTCCCCAACTATTTATCCCAGTTGTTTCCTTCCCTTTCAAAGCATTGTCAGAAAAACGAGTTATTATGCGAAGTATGTATTCTTGCTAAGCAGGCTCGTTCAACTTATTTACCTACATTTAATAGAAGCAATAGTATGTTTGATTTGGTTCATTCTGATGTCTGGGGTCCTGCAAGGACAACATCTATATCTGCTCATAAATGGTTTGCCACTTTTATTGATTGTCACACTCGAACTACTTGGGTACATCTTATGCACAACAAAAGTGAAGTGAGTGTTTCTGTCAGTTTCATAAGATGATACAGACTCAATTTCAGACCCAAATAAAGGTACTTCACATTGACTATGGACGCGAGTATCTTGATGGGCAATTTCAGCGACATCTCTCCGATCATGGGATTCTACATCAGACGAGCTGTGTCGATACATCAGCTCAAGAGAGGGTTGTAGAAAGAAAGAATCGCCATCTCCTTGAAACAGCCAGAGCCCTTATGTTTGAAGGTCATGTACCAGCGAAATTTTGGAGTGATGCAGTTCTTACAACAACATCTCTCATCAACAGGTTGCCTTCGAGAGTACTCTACACAAGGCTCCTTTGGATCTACTACATGGGGATCATTCCTTTGCTCTTCCACCAAAGATGTTTGGATGTGTATGTTATGCAAGCAACCACCATTCTTCTGGAAAGCTTGAAACAGGGGTTCGTTGTATTTTCCTTGGTTACCCTGCTACACAAAAAGGGTATAAATGCTACCATCCACCATCCCGTCAAACTTTTGTTACCAGGAATGTTCTATTCCATGAAGACATGATGTATTATCAGTCACATCTTCAGGGAGAGACAGATGCAGTTGAAGATGCGTCTTTGATTATACCAATGGAGGCAGAAACAGAAAGCGTCCAAGTAAGAAGAACTATGGAACCAGATCCTCACGAACCAGATCCACAGATATCACCTACACCACAAAAACTGGATTCACTTACTACACCTTCTACACCCATTCCCATGCCCGTTGCCAGTCCAAATGCTACTAAGCCTCTGCAAGTTTGTAGCCACGCCAGAAGCAAGCAAGGAAAGACTATTACCATCAACGCAACTTCACATGTCCCTTCCTCAGCCCAGGATCCAGAGACTGATCAAATTCTTGGTAAGGACATTCCACTCTCTGATTCTGATTCTGATCTCCCTATTGCCATTCATAAAGGTACTAGGGCTTGCACCCTTCATCCAATCTCTAATTTTGTTTCGTACGATTCTCTATCTCCTTCTTTCCATGCATTTTTGTCTTCTCTTTCCACTGTGTTTATTCCTCAGAAATGGCAGGATGCTATTTTGGATGAGCATGGAAAACTGCAATGACGGAAGCAATGAGAGCCTTGAAGAAGAACAATACTTGGGATCTTGTTTTTCTCCCACTGGGTAAGAGACCAATAGGGTGCAAATGGGTTTTTACAGTCAAGCAGAACAGTGATGGCACAGTAGATCAGTATAAAGCAAGGCTAGTAGCTCGTGGATTTACACAAACATATGGTATTGATTACCAAGAAACCTTTGCATTAGTGGCTAAAATGACAACAGTAAGGGTTCTCTTGGCACGTACTGTCCACCACAATTGGGATTTGCAACAGCTTGATGTAAAGAATGCCTTCCTCCAGGGTGAACTTAAAGAAGAAGTGCATATGAACTATCTACCTAGGTTTGCAGATGCAAACACCCATGGGAAGGTATGTAAATCGAAGCGCTCACTGTATGGACTCAAGTAGTCCCCTAGAGCGTGGTTTGGCAGACTACATTAGGCTATAATAGCCTGTGGCTATGCACAGAGCAATGTTGATCATACATTGTTTATTAAGCATTCTTCTAGAAGCTTTACTGCTCTTCTGGTATATGTAGATGATATTATTGTTACTGAAAATAGTGACGAGGAGATAAAGAAACTCAAGGCTTTCTCAGGGAACAATTTGAAATTAAAGATCTGGGAAAGCTTAGGTACTTCCTTGGGATTGAAATTGCTCATTCTGCAAAAGGCATCTTTCTCTCTCAAAAGAAGTATATCCTTGATCTTTAATCAGAGACTGGTTTGCTAGGCTGCAAACCGTGTGCTACTCCATTAGATGCAATAAACAAACTGAAGGAAAAAGAAGGAACACCAACAGATAAAGGAAGATATCAAAGGTTGGTTGGAAGGCTCATCTACTTATCCCATACCAGACCAGATATAGCATTTGCGGTCAGCCTCATGAGTCAGTTTATGCATGATCCCTATTCTACTCATTTGGAGGCTGTTTATAGGATTCTTCATTATCTAAAGGCAGCTCCAGGAAAAGGGATCCTTCTCTCATCACGTGATGATTTTAAAGTGGAAGCTTATACTGATGCTGATTGGATAGGTAGTCTGAACCGGAAATCTATTTCTAGTTACTGTACCTTTATGGGAGGAATGATAATCACTTGGCGCAGTAAGAAGCAGAAAGTCGTAGCATGTTCCAGTACAGAAGCTGAATTCAGAGTAATGGCTCAAAGCATATGTGAACTTATATGGTTTAAAGGTTTACTTAGTGACTTGAATGTAGATTGTTCTCAACCCATGATTCTCCTTATGATAATAAAACTGCCATCAGCATTGCCAACAATTCAATTCAGCATGATCGGACTAAACATGTTGAAATAGATCGTCATTTTATCAAAGAGAAGCTAGAGAGTGGTCAGATTCAGATTCTGCATGTCAAATCAAAGGATCAGCTGACTGATATTTTCACAAAAGGCTTATCTGTAAAGTCATTTCACATAATATTGTCCAAGTTGGGAATGCATGATATCTATGCACGGACTAAGCATGTTGAAATAGATCGTCATTTTATCAAAGAGAAGCTAGAGAGTGGCCAGATCCAGATTTCGCATGTCAGATCGGAGGATTAGCTGGCTGATATTTTCACAAAAGGCTTACCTGTAAAGTCATTTCACATAATATTGTCCAAGTTGGGAATGCATGATATCTATGCACCAACTTGAGGGAAAGTGTTGTCGAGTATGTTAATAGCGCTAGTACTTTGTCGTGGGGGTATTCCTGGTATTTATGGTGTTTAGATTTTAGCTGCTTATGTTATGTTTAGTATGAGGATCATTATTGTAATCTGATTCTTCCTTATTTCATTACAAATAAAGGTGTGTGGGGAGAGAATCATTAACTGTCTTCCATTCTTTACAACACACACACACACACACACACACACACACACACACACACACACACATATATATATATATATGGGAAAATGTTGTTATAACAAGGGTTTGTTATTTTTTCAAATGTCACAAGAATTTATTCTGCCACATGGGCAGATGATGTGTCCATTTCAACTGTTGGATAGAAAGAATACAGTCTAGATTACCCACATGTCGAATTTCAAACTCTAATTCAATCAAATACCCCCTATGTATTGGCATGCATTCTGTGTATATCCATGCATGTGTATGAGTACTCTAAACATTACTATAACACTCCCCAAGTTTGAATGGGTTAGATTAAAAAAATAATAAAAATGAATGGTCCAGATTTATTTTGTTACATTTCCAAACATAACAAACCCTTGTTACAATAATGACGTCCTTATATATATATATATAGGTGTTAGCAATCGATTAGGGAATTCTTAACCCTATCAATCCACACTTTTTCTCCCCTGTTTTCTTCTCTTCTTCCATTCTTTCTCTTCTTCCATTCTTTCTCTTCTATTGGTCATAATTATTGGTGAATATTGTTCTGATCTACTTCATTTACATATCCATCTTTTAAACTTTTTAAAACTTGAATTGGATGCAGCTGTCATATCTGTCCCAAATTTATCCTTATGTTTTGATATCCACGACTACATGTGTATCCATTTTTTGAGCATCATAGATGAGCAAAACAGAAAGGTTACACATGGAATGGTCACAAACAGATAAAATTTTGGCTTTGGCAGAGCTCCTAAATGGGGTTGTGGGGCCTATGTGTACATAACCCCCTTTGCATATGCAGCATATGCATCGCAAAGGTGATTGAGGACCAAGGTTGATATGTTTCATGTATATATGGAGTTCCAATAGGTCTTTCAAGAGTTACATCAACATAAATAATTATATATGCGCTTGGTGGGAAATTCCTGCATACCAACTCCCATGGATATCAGCAGCATCCGCATTATTGAATAGACCTTTATCCTTAATGATGGATGGGCACACCGCCTGAAATACTCTGTTAGGAGTCTAACCACATCTGCAGCATGCGGTAATAGCTGACTGCCAGGAAAAGAAATAAAAAAAAGGTAAGTAAACATTATTCTAATTCTATCTGGAGGAGATACATGTTCAATAGAATAATTTACAACTACACCAGTGAAGTTAATTGAAAGAAATTTCTCTTGCAAGGAAGTTTTTGTACCAGCATAACTTTTGAACTTGAAATAAGAAGGAAAAGAAGGTGAGGGAAGGTGAGGGAAGGTGAGGGAAGAGAAAATCACCAATTCATCTTCAATAAATTTCTACAACTTCCTGAGTAATACTATGTTAAATTGTGAATAATGTCCATGTATTATTTTAGAACAATATGTTAACTCAAGAACTGTGGTAAATGAGATGCATCTAACAGGCACTTCCATGCTATCAAATTCTACATTGCAAATTAAGAACATTCAGCAGAGTGAATTGATCCCTAAACAAGATAGAGTGCATTATAATGGATACTGTAAAACCATTTAATCAGTTCACTAAATTGCAAGAGTTAAGGAGGTTGATCATGAAACTAGGCATCGATGCTCCACAAAAATTTTCCACACAAAAGAATCCATTGAGGTATAAAAAGAATTTATGCATGTATTACATTTTACCTGCGTACTCCCTTAGTGATTGCAATAAGAAGATCCAGGCTGTGCGAGTGCAGAACTGGAAGCTCTGAGCAAATATACTCTTGTTGCATGACTGTGACGAAGGACAATAAAGATTTCGAAAATGAACCATCCACCGTCAGCACTCTGCTTACAAGTGCTAGTAAAGGGCGAATAGGAACAGTTACCTGATAGGCAAAATATATAATGTTTCTGAAGAATTTTATTTTCACTTATGTCCCAAATATTTCAAGAAATATCAAATGCAATAGAATCATAGAATGTTCTCAACAATAACTGTGTTTAACTATTTTTTATTGGAATTTCTCAACAACACTCGGAGAAAATAAAGTTACTACCTGAACAGGATATGGATTAGTAAGCATTGTACAACAGCAGAGCACCAGCATAGAAACTCTGGGAATTAATAATTTCTCAGACTTTTTAATTGCTTGATCTAAGGCTTCTCCTGACATTGTCTGACCTCCTAAGGGAGGAGGGGGTTCTTTTCCTGGTGGAACCAAGCATTTCATAGCTTCATGACATTTAGTTTCTGAAACAACGCAAGCAGAATTGCAAGTATCATTAAAGCCAAGGAGTGGAAAAGCCCACATCCAGCATATAGATAAAATGGATGCATTATATACCTTCCTCTAGACCTTGGAATGCATAATTCAGATGAACATTTATTAATATTAGAATTTTTTGCATCATTAGAGACCAGCTGTCTGCGTCTCCTCTAGACTTTGGTAGCAAAGCCAAGCAATGAGAAAGCTTCTAAACACAGAAAACCAAACAGAACTGAGTGAAAATCAAATGTCAATGTTGAAATTGAACAGTTCTTGCATATCCATATGCAGTTCAAACTTGCAGGCCTGAGTCAAAGAGGATGGAGATTGCCATATCAGACAAACAAGTTGTATTACTCACCTTTGATATATTTTCACTGCATTTCCCTGACATAATTTTTGAAGCAATAACAGTTTCAGCCTGTCAAAAATACTCTGTCTTAGCATGTATCAAACAACTCCAGTGTTATTGAAAGAACATCCTACAGTATGCAAGCACTGAAAGTAATCAATTTGCTTCTACATAGAAAAGACCACACTAAGACTAAACTACCAGACGTCGCACTCAGGGATAGAATTCGTACAAGGTTTTAGGTTTCACCAACTGGGGACGTTTGGATAAACCAAGTACGTCGGTATCCAGTATTCTGTCCTTTAACAACAATAATAAGGGTTTTCCATGTCCGACAGATATATATGCCATATTTCAGTCTGGTAATGGCCTGAACTTTGTGGACACCTTGTCCATGTCACCTTCATTTATCAGGTTTCAATTTGTTTTTGAACAAATTTGAACTGCTAAAGTACAAGGGGTAGGGTGCACTTTTCAATTTGAACAAATTTGAACAAATTTGAACTGCTAAAGTATAAGGGGTAGGGCGCACTACATTGTGAGCCTTAAGGTTGAGTTTAACTACTATATTTTAACACGTGGTCAATTGAAACCTATCTATCCAGTGGTCAAAATGCCGGACATAACTATTTCAATATAACAATATGATAATGATGATGATGTTGATTCTGCTAGCTTACACACAAGTGGATGATCAGATTCCAATTATTGAGTACCAGCTAAGAGATCAACATGATGAATGGATAGTGATTAACCCATTACACAATAAAAGTTGGCAGCTATGTCACTTAGGAACATCTCCAATGCAAATAGCAGGAATTGAGTTATACAAAGATCACGAAAGAAAATAAGTTCAGAAATTAGAAAGGCAATAAAAAATGCAAAAAATTATATTAAATGCATAGAATAACAAAAATATGATGGCTAATGAATAATGAGCCATTCATTTTTCTTTTATAGTCTTTCTTTTTTTATCTATCAACTCTTCTAATTTATGGTGCAAGTTGGTAAGAGCTGGACAATTACATGACTAACACATAGAGAGTTATTGTCATGAACATAATATACATCAAGCCTGGAGGATATTTGATGATATAGATAGTTGAAGTTTATTGCTCAAGGAAAAGATACACAACTCACGCTGTCATAATGACGATGGACGGAATAAGGAAAGAAAGTTATAATGGTGCATAACAGAACAACTGCTCCTTCCTGCACAGCAACCATAACAGAGAAATATGAACAAAAAAAATTTAAAATTATATAAAATACTATGAAGGAATGATTCACGAAGGTCAAGCACACAAGGAAAATGTTTAGGTCAATCCTTGTCAGATAGCTTAGTGGAAACCAGAGAAGGTTCAAGACCTCAAAGACTGAAGAATAAAGTTCAAGCCACATGCCCACACTGGTGTCTAGAAAGAAACCACCCTGGCACACACACACACACACACACACATACACACAGAGTCTTTCTCTCTCTCTCTCTCCTCTCTGGCCTGTGGCCTGGACAGGGACAAACAAACACATGCACAATGAACACACAAACATGGAAATTACTCACATTCAATCAAAATTATTTGAAATAGCCACTAAATCTCCACCATGAGTAATTAATTTAAGCAAATAACTACATACAAATGGAATAAATTAATCTCTGAATCAACCATACATAAATCATGTCCTAATTTACAAAACTTGTAAATGGAAAATAACTATCTAAACACACACCAGCCACCATGAGCATTGTTACATTACCAACATTGGTTTTTGTTGAATGTCGTCCTTAGTATATAGGACTCTTATATTATATTTGTTTTATTTTCCTTTGTTAACTAGGACTCTTTCTTTCCTAAGTTCACTAGGACTCCTAGTCTCTCTAGGACTCCTATTAGATTGTAATCTCTTTTCTTATAAATAAAGGTGAGAACCGTGAGATGGTGGGAGAATAATCAACTCTCACTTATTCTTTTTCTTAATCAACATGGTATCAGAGCCATAGATCATTGCCTCTCTCTCCTCTTCTTCTTCTTCTTCTTCTTCTTCTTCTCCTCTAATCCTTGCCGCCAGTTCATTAGTGCCTCCAAAAGAAACTGCCGACACAAAAGAACTCTAGAATACCTACCGCCCTGCCCAAAAACTCCTTTCCAGGTTACCGCAACCCCCCCTCTCGCCCTCTCTACAGCCTGTCGACACCACCTCTGGTAACCGCCAGCCTGAAAAAACTCCTAGCAAACCTACCACAAGCTTTTTCTGTTACCGCCTGTACTTGGAATCTATTCCTAACCTGTCCTAAACCCTAGCCGTGTTTGCTACCTCCATCACAAATAGCTCCAAACACTTAGTCCCAAATACCTATTCCTAGCCCCAAACACCTAGCCCCAAATACCTACTCTTAGCTCCAAACACTTAGCCCCAAATACCTATTCCTAGCCCCAAACACCTAGCCCCAAATACCTACTCCCAAACCATACCACTAGCCTAACCTACCTACAGGCAGCTTTATACCTATTGACATCCTATTTAAGATTGTTTCCATGCTCTAATTTTTTTATCAGGATTATTTATCGATATGAGGGCTGCTATCTACCGTGGATCAGTTTCAGATCCTAATTTCTTTAGCACCAACAGTTTATGTGCTGCCTTATTGGCTGGACAGCAGCTCAAACTTTTTTTGGGATCATATTGTGACCCAGATTTATGGTTCTGATTTCTCTTTACAATAGAGATCGACGAATATTTTTTGGATAAATCAACATCACAGCAACAGGTCTTCGGTTTCAGATTTTTATTCCCCAAAGAGATCCATATTACCACATTGGTTCGAGGTAATTTTATTGGGGTCCTGCTGCAGTTTTATTGTTCTGAAATTTTTTTTAGTTTTGGTTTATACTACTCCGATCTATCCTTTGGTGCTTGTGATGTCTTCTGAAATTACATCCGATGGTATGGAATTTTACACGAAAGAACATATGACCATTCCCACCAATACCACAAAACTCGATGGTGGTAACTACCTAATGTGGTCTAGGGTTACACAACTTTCTATCAATGCTCGAGGGTTATCTGGGTATCTCACAGGAACCAAAACTAAACCAATTACTGAAGATACTACTCTGGACAAATGGAATGCTGAGAATTCCTTAGTAATGCAATATCTCCTTAATTCCATGCAACCTGCCATAGCCGAGGGATACCTCTTATTGGATACTGCTGTACAGATCTGGAACTCTACAAAGGACACATATTCCCAGGTTGGGAACGATGCATTAATTTATGCTATGCAAAAAAAGGTTCATGAAACTACTCAAAAAGAGATGACAGTATCTCAATATTATACTCAGTTGAGGAGCCATTGGCAGGCCATTGAATTTTATGACTCCATACATGCCAAGTGTGAATAAGATGTTACACTGTTTAAAAAACAGGAAGAAAAATACAAAGTTTATACCTTTCTAGCAGGATTGAATGTTGAGCTTGATCCTATTCGCTCACAAATCCTAAGTAAAGATCCTTTCCCTACTCTAGAGCAGACATATGCTATGGTTCAGCCATGGTTTTAAAACTCGACCGAGAAGGGTCGAGATCTCAACCTTCTCGGTGGTCTCAAAAGGGTCGAGACGAGAACACTGTTCGAAACTGGGTCTCGACCAGTTCTCGACTGGTTCTCGACTGGTCTCGACTAGTTTCGAACTGGTCCAAGGCTTTATATAAGAGTCTCGGTCGAGATCTCGACCGAGACTCATTTTGCTTCTCAAATCCTTCTGTTTTCTTCTCCACCTCCATTCCTTCTTCTCCAACCTTGCATCTAAGGTTCGAAAACCTTTGTTCTTTGCAAATCTCTCCATCAAAGTGCTGTTGGAGGCTCATTTTGATCTATTCTTTGCAAATCTAAGGTTTGAGGTATGGTTTTTTCCCCTAAAACTTACTTTTTTACATGAATATGTTCAATACATGTTGATTCATCATGAAATTTAAATATGTGAGAGTCATTAGGCCGATTAAGGGTGTCAAAAATGGGCCCGGCCTGGTAGCACGGACCGAGCCAGCCCGATATAACCCGAACCCAACCCGGACCGAACCTTAATGGGCAGGTTTCGATTTCGGCTTGTAAAGCCCGACACCGTTCGCCCAAACCGAATCGGACCGGACCAGCCCGAACCAATATCCTAACCCAAACACCGTAAGGTCCATCCGGCCCGCTTTTTTATGGTTTTAAATTTTGATGAATTATTTACCTTATAGTTCACTTAGTGATCGGAAGATTGTCTATAGTTGAAAGAGTATGTTTTGTTACAATTTCTTGAATTACTGCATTAGAGGAATGATGCTAATTTTATAGATAGAAATAATAAAATAGGTTATATATCTTACATATAAAATAGGCCCGATAAGCTTGATAAGCCCAGTTTGGACCGAACCAACCCAAAATCACCTCAATAAGCCCAACCCGATAACAAACCGACACCGGACTAGCCCGATAGTTATTGTGTCTAGCGCAGCCCAACCCAACCCGAACTCTTAATGGACATGTTTTGGGCTGGACTTATAAACCCGACACCGGTCGGCCGGACCGAAACCGGCCCGGACCGACCCGTTGACACCCTTATCTACAACCTCATCCTTTCAAAATTATTTTCTTGCATATATATTTTTTATTTTGATTTTCTGTTAAAAAAATGTATTTTTCAGAAATTAAAAATTAAAAAAAATATGATAAATATTAATTAGATGGTATTGAAAATATTATATGATGAACATCGTTGGCCGATCTACGCGGCCACGGTTTCATTTTTTTTTCTGTATATATATATATTTATTTTATTTTTTGTTTAAAAAAAATAAAAAATACATTTCTTAAATATTAATCAGTTTAATTTCAAAATAATATATGTTGAACACCGTTGGCCGATCTACACGGTCACGGTTTCAGTTTTTTTTTCTGTACATATTTTTATTTTTATGAATTTTTTATTAATAAATCCTATTTTCCAACAATAAAAAATTAATAAAAAAAATATTAATACTTATCTACTGGTGTTCAAAATAATATATGTTGAACATCGTTGGCCGATCTATGCGGTCATGGTTTCAGTTATTTTTTTCTGTACATATTTTTATTTTTATGAATTTTTTATTAATAAATTTTATTTTCCAGCAATAAAAAATTAGTAAAAAAATATTAATACTTATCTATTGGTGTTCAAAATAATATATGTTGAACATCATTGACCAATCTACGGTTTCATGTTGTCGGATTATATTTTTCAAAAAATAAATTATTTTTATTTAATATCCAAAATTATTAATAATATCTAAATAATTATGGAAAATTAGGAAAAATATTCTGTTTTCTTGTAACATAGTTTTAAAATTTTGAAAAGTAATTTCAATGTATTTTGAGTTGTATTCACATATTTGATGCTTTTATGTTTTTCAATTTTAAGTTTTATTAATGTAAATCTATTGATTTAAATTATTCTCTTTATCATCTAATGTAACAGTGTCTCGTTCTAAATATTATGGCTGCTTCGGGTTCTCGTGAGGGAGGTAGTGATGCTTGGTCGTCCCGACATGGCTTGGCATAGATTGTACCGCCATTGACGGTGATAGAAAGAAGACCCAATGCAAATTCTGTGGGAAGAAGCTTATGTCTGGTGGGATTACCAGACTTAAGCAACACTTGAGTGGGACTTCTACAGATGTGGCAAAGTGTCCTATAGTTCCTGTGGAGATTACCAGGGCCATAGCTGCACAGATGAAGGGAGGCCAGCAAAGAAGGGCAGAGAAAGAAAAAAATAAACAACAATTTGAGGAAGCAATACGAGGTACAGTGCGTGGTTTGGATGATGATAATTCAGATGATGATGGTCTAGATACTAGGGGTTTGACTGAGGAAGAAGCCAGAGATCTGAGACGGGCAACAATGGCTAGTAAAGTCAGCCATGAGATGGAAAGGGAAAGGTTGAGGCAAAGAGCCTTAGGGGCAGGTGGTAGTAGATCATTTCAGATTTCAGCAGCCCGAAGAACCACAAACACGGAGTAAGGGAGGGTTGGCTTCTATGTTTAAAAGATCAAAAGTACTAGAGCACAACCCCAGGCACCACCACCTACTGCTAGGGATGAGGATTATGTAGAGATTCTACGACGGGATCCAAGGCAGTTTTTAGAAAGGTTGGCGCCAAACAGAAGAGATTGAAGAGTATGTGGAACTGGAAGGGTACAAAAGAATTTATTGGGGATGCCTTTGCTAGGTGGTCTATCTATAATAGTATCCCAGCAAATGCCAGTAGTGGCCCATACTATCACCCTTTCTTTGATGCAGTTGCTCAGGTTGGTCCTGCTGTTAAAACCCCCACTCCATATGAAGTGATGAATGTCTATCTCCCAAGAATTAAAAAGAGTTAGAAGTATGGATAGAAGGGTTAAAGAATAATTGGGGTGCATATGGAGTCACTATAATGTGTGATGGTTGGACTGGTCCCACTTAGAAAATCCATCATCAACTTCATGGTCTACGATGATGGGAAGACATTATTCTTGAAGTCTGTGGATGCATCTGCATGCACAAAAGATGCTAACTACATCTATGGATTGCCACAGACAGTGGTGGATGAAATTGGTGCTACAAATGTGGTGCAAATTGTGACAGACAATGGCACCAACTACAAGAAAGGAGGAGAGATGATGATGGCTAACTATAACCTTTTTTGGACTCCATGTGCTGCCCATTGCATTGACTTGATGTTGAAGGACATGGGCAAGATCCAAAAAGTAAAGCAAGTGGTTGAATAAGCACGCCAGGTGACAACATTTGTATACAACCATGGCTATTCTTTGAACTTGTTGAGGGAGAGATGTGGAGGGGACTTGGTAAGACCCGACATTACTAGATTTGCTACCAACTACATAGCCCTAAAGAGCTTTCAGGCAAAGATGGTAGGCCTCAGATCAATGTTTGCTTCTGAGAACTGGTTTGGGTGGAGGGAGTCCAGCTCTCCTGCTGGGTTCTGGCTTACGGATGAATTTTGGAGCCCGAAGGATGTAGTCAAAATTCTGGAACCGCTAAGTGTTGAGATTAGTGGATACAGCATTCCAGCCCACCATGCCACATTTATATGCTGCCATGGATATGTTGAAGCACCGTATAAAAACTGCACTTCCACGTGGAAACAAACATTTTGTGAAGATTATCAAAGATCAATGGGAGAGTCAGCTGATGCACCCATTGCACAAGGCTGGTGAGTATGTTTAATAATGTCTTTAATTTAGTTCCACTTAATAGTTGGTACTCTATTTTAATCTGGCGACTCATATTTTGCGTTGTACCTCAGACCCCCAGTACCAATATTCGTGTGCTTGGGTTCGTCCGGGCGGCGGCGCGGTAAAAGATGTTGTGGCAAAATTGGTGCCAGATTATATTGTACAAGCACTGGTCAATCTGGAGGTGAGTTGTATGGTTTAAGTGCTGAATTATTTGAATATCCACATATTACAATGGCTAATGGTTATAAATTTTGAAATGGGTGTAGATGAAAACGTTCAGAGATGCTCTGGGGAGTTTTGGAACTCCCGCAGCAGTGGCTGGACGAGATAAGACCGATCCTGGTATGGAATTATGGAAATTGAAATTTTCAAGTAAAATATCTTATTTAATATGTGTATTAAAATGTGTTCTTCATCTTGTGCAGCTGAGTGGTGGTTGTTGTATGGCGAACATGTAGCTGAGTTTAGGAGAATTGCAATCAAAGTCCTATCTCAGACATATTCCGTATCTGGGTGTGAGCGAAATTGGAGTACTTTCTCCTTTATCCATTCAAAGAGGCGGAATAAATTGGGCTCTCAACGGCTAAATGACTTGGTCTACGCCCATTACAACATGAGATTGAGGGTGCAATGCTTGAAATTTGAACAAAGAAATGAACAAGAGTTGATCGAGCTAGCCGACGTCTTCCAACTATCTTCAGATGAAGAGGATCCTATGTGGAATGGGTGAGAGACAGAGCAGTTCCAGTGATAGATGAGCCTAGTGGGATGCCCGACCCCATTGTATCTGCTCCAATGGGTTCTAATCTCGAGCGGTTTATGTCCTCGGATGAGGGTCATGTACATGCACAGTCGCCGAGACCGTTTGACCCCCCAGCTGGTACTGGTAGTGACTCAGAAGGCGATGATGATACAATGGAACAATCTGGCTGGTCAACTTCTGATAGTAGTGGTGATGATGGTAGTGGTGGTGGTGATGAGGGGGGTGGTGGTGATCCTAGACCGACTGTACCCATTATTAAATGGACCGATGAGAGTCAGTATACACACTACACAGGATCCAGATCATGGTAGACGCACATCTTCATCACGGCCTATGACTAGGTATACACATAGGTCTCGTCAACGGGAACGCCCTTTGCAACCAGTGGAAGAAGAAGAAGATCGTTTCTTTGACATCGTTCCTGATCCTGATATTATGCCTGATGTTGAAATTGATAGCATGTCTACAAGTTTTGGAGGACTGAGCATTGAGGGTAGCGGTGGGCGGAGCGAGGGCGTGGAGTGCTCATGGATTTGGCACCACCGGCGCACGGTTCTTATCCGATGATGATGACCGCATGATGGGAAATGCATATGATTATTCCGCTGATACTAGTAATGCTACATCACAGACTGGCTCAAAGTTTGTGGACAGTCTCTTTTCAGTCCCAAATTTGCAAAGAACCACACCCCCACACCAACCAATATATGCTCACTTTACTCCACATTATAGTGAATTGTATCCAAGGTTGAGTATTTTTAGAAACTTCCCGGATCATATGTATGAGAAATATGTGGAAGACTACCAGACCTTCTATAGCCGAAGGATGTCGTGGCAGGATTTTGTTTATCAGACCGAGATATATTTTCTTCAACAAAGTCAATCTGATCAGATGGAACCTGCACTCCACCCTACATATGATTAGACATTGAGATGGACTAATGGGAATGTATTACTTCATTTTGAGTATTTAAGTCTTTCATATAATAAGTACTTGTAAATTATGTTATTTTGTAGGATTTATGATTTATGAATGTATGATTTTTCGATAATGTGATTACTTTTTATGCTTCAAATGTGTTTATATATGTTGAATAAGTATTTTCCTGCAATATATAGCCTTAAAATGGCTCTAAAATGGACTTAAAACAGCAAAAAAAGGCTTAAACCATAAAAAAAAACCTGTCGAAACTCCCATTTTTACCCTCTGGGAGTTTCGACAGGTTCTCGCCGACCGAGATCTCGGTAATCTCGGTTTTCTCAAGGGTCGAAACACCCTCGAGAACCGAGATTTCGAACTATGGGTTCAGCTTGAAGACCAAAGGAGAGCTACTATGTTACTGCCCTCTATTCCTGATAGGTCTGCCCTCCAGACATCTACTCCAGCTCCTAAGGGCCCTACACCACCCAGAGATACAGTAAAATGTGAGCATTGTGGTAAACCTTGGCATACTAAAGACACATGCTGGAAACTCCATGGGAAACCAGCAGACTTTGAAGCCAAGAGACGTGACAAACTTATGCAAAAAAATAAGACTTTCAAGGGTTCACAGGCACATCAGACTGCAGCTCATCAGGTTGCTGATCCCACGGTTCCACTGCAAGATAATCAGATCCTTTAGGCACTCGGTCGTTTGCTCCAACCACCCTCTGCTGCTACTCTCATACCACCATCTGTTATTGCTCCTACTTCTACCACTCTAGGTTCTCACCTTGCCCGCTCAGGTATGTGTTTCAATGGACACTGTGCGTCAATGGTCTCTAATCCTTAGATTATTGACTCTAGTGCCACGGATCATATGACTGGTAACCATAGCCTATTTCATCAGTACTTCCCTAATCCTGAACTTAATAATGTTCGTGTGGCCGATGGGACTCTCTCCTCTGTCTCAGGGAAAGGTTCCATCCAATGCACCCCTTCTTTAGCTTTGCAGTCTGTTCTTCATGTTCCAAAATTTAATATCAATCTTATGTCTATTAGTAGTATTACCTCTGCTCTAAACTGCAAAGTAACTTTTTTTCCTTCTTATTGTCTATTTCAGGATCTAGAAACAGAGAAGACGATTGGATGTGGTAAGATGCAGGGTGGTTTGTATTTGCTAGAGGAAGGTATCCCAAAGTCAGTTTCAGCCTCCCCAAGCCCAGTACATCAACTTTATTCGGCATCCTCTGATCTCCAACGATGGCACCAGCGGCTCGGGCATCCATCATTTAATGTTTTAGCAAGTCTTTTTCCCTCTTTAGCAAATAAATGTAAACGAGACGAGTTTTTTTTGCGAAGCTTGTATTCTAGCTAAGCAAACTCGTTCTTCGTATAGTCATACCTCTAAACGCAGTAGTACTGCATTTCATTTAGTTCATTCTGATGTTTGGGGACCAACCAGAACTAATTCCATTACTTGTCACCGTTGGTTTGTTACATTTATAGATTGTTATTCTAGAACCACTTGGGTTTACCTCTTACATAATAAAAGTGAAGTGTTTCAGTCCTTTCGTCTGTTTCACCAAATGATTAAGACTCAGTTTCAAGCTTCTTTAAAGATTCTCCGGAGTGACAATGGCAGAGAATACATGGATGGAGAGTTTCAACATTATCTAGCGGATAATGGCATTTTGCACCAGACAAGTTGTGTTGATACTCCTGCTCAGAATGGGGTGGCAGAAAGAAAGAATCGTCATCTCCTTGAAGTGGCTCGTGCTTTGATGTTTGCCCGCAATGTGCCACCACAATATTGGAGTGATGCTATCCTTACCTCAGCCTACATTATCAACCGTGTTCCAACCCCAGTCTTGGATCATTACTCTCCTTTACACCTTCTTTTGTGTGATGTCTCCCATACTGTTCCTCCTAAGATCTTTGGCTGCATGTGCTATGTGCGCAATCATTGATCTCCAGGAAAGCTAGAACCCCGTGGTTTTCGTTGTCTTTTCTTGGGATACTCTCCAACCCAGAAATCACTCTCCTTTACACCTTCTTTTGTGTGATGCCTCCCATACTGTTCCTCCTAAGATCTTTGGCTACGTGTGCTATGTGCGCAATCATCGATCTCCAGGAAAGCTAGAACCCCGTGGTTTTCATTGTCTTTTCTTGGGATACTCTCCAACCCAGAAAGGCTATAAATGTTACCACCCTCCCACCCATCGCACTTTCGTCTCCATGGATGTTATCTTTTATGAGCACCTCCCTTACTACCCAGCGTCCCATCTTCAGGGGAGCCTAGTCTTCAGGAAGATAGGCCTATCATCATGCCTATGCCCTCTTCCCTTCCACTTCAAGGGGAGACATCACCTCTTCCTGAGCCTTCACTTGAGCCTACATTACCTTTTACTGAGCCTTCACCTGAGCTTACATCACCTTCTCCTGAACACTCTACTGAACAAATTCTCGTGGAGACACCTCGCCTTCAAGTCTACAGCCATACTAGACTCAAGCTGGGAAGGACCACCACCATCAACGCACCTACACACATTCCTTCGTCAGCTCTGGATCCAGAAACTGTTTCAGAACATGAGATCCTTCAGTCTGGTAGAATTCTTCCCTCTGAGTCAAATGTACCTGTTGCCCTTCATAAAGGCACTAGGTCCTGTACTCAGCATCCTATATCTCAGTATGTTTCGTATAAATCATTGTCTCCTTCATATCTTGTTTTTACCTCTACTTTGTCTTCTGTGTCTATTCCCAAACATTGGCAGGATGCAATTGCAAATGCGAGATGGAAGGCAGCTATGATAGAGGAAATGACTGCCCTAAGAAAAAATGAGACATGGGACCTAGTTGAACTTCCACCAGGGAAGAAAACTGTTGGGTGTAAGTGGATCTTTACTGTAAAACAGAAAGAAGATGGGTCTGTAGACAGATACAAGGCCAGATTAGTTGCCCGTGGATTCACACAGGCTTATGGAATCAACTATCAGGTGACCTTTGCCCCAGTAGCAAAAATGACTATTATCCGTGTCATTTTAGCTTGTGCAGTACACTTTGATTGGGATCTACAGCAACTGGATGTCAAAAATGCATTTCTTCATGGGGAGTTAGCAGAGGAAGTGTACATGGATGTTCCTCCAGGCTTTACCTCATCAGCCATTGGAAAAAAGGTCTGTAAACTGAAACAATCTCTCTATGGACTTAAGCAATCTCCTAGGGCATGGTTTGGGAGATTTCACAGAGCTATAACTTCTGTAGGCTACAAACAAAGCAATGCTGATCATACATTGTTTATTAAGCAAAGGGAGGGCAAAATTACTATTCTTATAGTATATGTTGATGATATTGTGATTACTGGTAGTGATGATGAAGATATTAGATAGTTGAAGATCTTCTTGGGAAAGGAGTTTGAAGTCAAAGACCTGAAAAAACTGAGATATTTCCTTGGGATTGAGGTTGCTCGCTCCACCAGAGGTATCTATTTGTCTCAAATGAAGTATATACTTGATCTTCTCTCAGAAACAGGTCTCTTAGGGTGTCGGCCTTGTGAAACACCAATTGATCCTAATGTCAAATTGCAAGAAAAGACCGGTACACCAGTTGACAAGGAACAATACCAACGACTAGTTGGAAAGTTGATATATCTGGCTCATACTCGACCGGATATTGCTTTTGCAGTGAGCTTGGTGAGCCAATTTATGCATGACCCTTATACTTCTCATATGGATACTTTTTTCTACGCATTTTGCACTATCTCAAATCTGCTCCTGGAAGAGGAATCCTACTGACCTCTCAGGGTCATCTCAGAGTTGATGCCTACACTGATGCAGACTGGGCAGGAAATCCAGATAGAAAATCTACTTCAGGATATTGTACCTTTATTGGAGGGAACCTAGTGACTTGGCGCAGCAAGAAGCAGAATGTGGTTGCCCGTTCAAGTGCAGAGGCTGAGTTTAGAGCTATGGCTCAGGGGATATGTGAGTTGTTATGGTTGCAAGGATTACTCAGGGATCTGGGAATCCATACCACCCAGCCTATGAGGTTATTTTGTGACAATAAGGCTGCAATCAATATTGCTCACAATCCAGTGCAACATGATAGAACCAAGCATGTGGAAATTGATCGTCACTTTATCAAGGAAAAATTAGATAGTGGACAGATATGTGTTCCATACGCTCAGTCCAGTGATCAAGTGGCTGACATCTTTACAAAAGGACTCCCAGCGAAGCAATTTCATCCATTATTACCCAAGTTGTGCATGTCTGACATATATGCACCAACTTGAGGGGGAGTGTTGAATGTCATCCTTAGTATATAGGACTCTTATATTATATTTGTTTTATTTCCCTATTTTATTTTCCTTTGTTAACTAGGACTCTTTCTTTCCTAAGTTCACTAGGACTCCTAGTCTCTCTGGGACTCCTATTAGATTGTAATCTCTTTTCTTATAAATAAAGGTGAGATGGTGGGAGAATAATCAACTCTCACTTATTCTTTTTCTTAATCAACAGTTTTTTTTCATCTCAAACGATCAATGTTGTCAAATTAAGACACAACAATTCACATGTATGCCGCAGCCTGTTAAGTACATATGAAATTACTCCAATAGATGACACTTAGGACTACTGGAAGTTTATAATATAAGCACACGCTCACCACATCAAACCACAAGCCCAACCATACAAAATGGTTTTGGTTCCTTCAAAACTGAAACAACATCTTTCTACCAAGTTCACAGATTTAAGTCGTTCTTGTGCATTTCATTCTAGACAAATTGAGTTCTTTTACAATGCTGCCCACAACAGAGAATACCATAGATCTCTAGAGATCTATTATGACCTATAACAAACCAAAGGAAGTCTAAACTCAACAAAACGGGTTTATTTAGAGGTTATAAGTTGTAGAAGTAAACCAGAACCCCAACTAAACATAACGATGAACACGGTAATTATGGTCTACAGCCCCCATAATCAGATATTTCCGCTTGGCCATGGTACCAGTATCGGTGAATACAATGTGGAAACAAGTATCAGATATGACATGGAATGGATACAGCCCCTACCATATCCAACAATTTGGGGTGTAAAAGAATCCACAAAAAATTGCCAATTAGAATAGGATTTTTGACACTAAGATCTAATGGCTGGCATCATCACAGAGACTGGGAGAGATTTCTCTCTCTCTCTCTCTCTCTCTCTCTCTCTCTCTCTCTCTCTCTCTCTCTCTCTATATATATATATATATATATATATATATATATATAACTTTCTTTTGGTATACCCTTTAAAAAAATGGTTGAATAAGAAACTATATAATCACATTGAGCTACCAACTCATTCTCTCTCTCTCTCTCTCTCTCTCTCTCTCTCTATATATATATATATATATATATATAACTTTCTTTTGGTATACCCTTTAAAAAAATGGTTGAATAAGAAACTATATAATCACATTGAGCTACCAACTCTATTGCCTTAATTGAAATCCATTTGTAGTGTACCATGATATATTGACATGAGACGGATAAATGAATTAGGCAGAATCAACAAAAGAAACGAAGCAAACCAGCAATATTTTGGAATTTAATAAACAGAGTAGCACCAAGCTTCTCAAAACCCAAGATAAATGGGGAGAAAATAAGAGAGGATAATTTCAGCAATACTATTAAAAATAACAAGAGCTATCTACACTTTTGGCCTTAACAATGCTCATACAAGAAAACCATCCTAAGAATTTATCTTGACCTTTATTTTAGTGGTAATTAAATGGCTAATAGATCCCTACAATATAAAAATACGGATAATAATCTTGCTTAAACTCTTAAACTAACTAAACATCCAAAAATAGAAATCTTGTCACAGCCTAACAACTCTTCAGTATGTCAGTCATAACTTTGCCAATACAACTAGGAATTGCACAATCTTACTCCATTGGATAGGGAACTAACAACTAACAAACCACTATAACACAAAACAGACAAACTTTGACCACCCAAATTAACCAAAAGAAAAGCAATGGATTACTGCTGTGGCACTACTGCTGCTGCTACTACTTAATATTATGTTCCTTGCCTTTGAATTGCACTTCTTTTGGCTCTAATCTTCCGTCTACATCGCAGAAAACTTTTGCTGAATATACCCTATTGATCAGACCCATATATCTATGCAACCTTGCTGATTTCTGTCCTACATCAGACTTCAATCAGCCTCTCTTCCTCTTCTTGAAACCACCGAAAAAATATAGGAATTTCATAGAATCTAACTTGCACCATTTATTATTTACATAATATTATCTTTTATGTTTAGACAGAGCTATTGTTTTGATATTCGATATTGATACAATTTCTTCCATTTAAAAAAAAAAAAAGAACAAAAAAAAGAGGTGAACTTGTGTTTCGCATCAGTGGAGAATTCAATTTAGGGTATCTTGTATATTACAGCAAATTAACATGGTAGGGTACGTGATGTAGGATCAGCTTTTAAGCAATAAGGCATTTATTCATAATTTTCTTTTAAACTTATCTATTCATAGAGGGTAATAGTAAAGATTAATTAATAGTTTGTATATGTTTAGGATAAGAATAGGATAAGTTCTGTGGGCCTTAGAAAACACATCTTTCTTCTATACGATCTAATTGTCTATTTAAGATAGGTTCTAATTAAGATTAAGGATAAATATCTGAATAGACAACTTCCAGTCAAATAGAAATCCAAAAAGGGGTTCACACACGAGCCATATACATACAAATACATGGGAATGGCCATCAAGAATCCCTCATTTGCCAACAGCAATATCACCCAAACTGTATATACACACACAACCCCCCCCCCCCCAAAAAAAAAAAAAAAAAAAAAAACCCGAACTGTCCTTTAAACTTATGCTCCTCAACGGAAGGCTCCTATATGTGCATGATTTCTGCCATTTCTTAGATTTCCAGCTTGAAATAGTGAGTTATGATCAGCTAGCAGTGTCGCGGGCAGAAAACTGTTGGTGCTCAACATCCGGTTTGATGCAGAAGCCCTTCTTCAACAAATTCGATGGGTCAATGAGTGAAAATATTGGCTTGTTGCACCCTTCACCAGAACACCTAATCTTTCAGAAACTAATTTCTCCAGTGAGTTGCAGACCTGCTGGAGCTACCTGTAACGTACACCCATGTCACCATAGCTGGCTGTATCATCATATCATGAGTTCATGACCGATCCATCTGCTCAGGCAGAAAGAGGGTTCTAATAGATCAGGGCTTTCTACAGAAGTAGTTTTTTTTTTTGAAGGGGGAGGGGAGGGGGTGGATGCGAAGTTTGACTGTCTTTAAAGGGGATTAAGCAGGGGTTTATTTGGTTGTTGAGATCGTCGGAGATGGAGATGAGGACGAAGACAACAAGAAAGCAAAATGAAGAAATTGACCTTATTTCACTTAAAAGAGATATTCAGGTAAATGGGGCAAGTAATACACACACACAAATATATATATATATATATATATATATATATATATACATATAGACACACACACACACACACACACACAGAGATACGTAAAAATGTAAGATATAAGAATTTTATTTAACTCTGCAGCAGACAAATACAGATATGTTCTTTCCTTCTATTTCAGATTTGACCATTAATGCTTCAGTAGTTTTACTATAATCACTTAGTTTTTTTTTTCTGGGTCTACCTCAGACTTCTTTGTTTAATTAAGCATTGTTAACTATGAAATTCATCTGAGATTTGAATCTGCAATTGACTTGGTTGCCATCCATAATTCTGCTTTGTTTTGAAAATTGAAGGTACCTTGCCACTCCATGGATCTGAGCATCATAAAATAGTATAATAACATAATATAAAAGCAAGAGTTTTTAACATAACGTACTAAAATACTAACCCATACAGTCTCTGAACTATCCTCAGTTAACAACTTCAGAACTGGTTGAATAAGTTTCCCAGCATGGGAAGTCCCATCTTTTTTCACATTTGAAATTCCACCCAACCTAATTCCAAAAAGTAAAACACAAGGAAACTTAGTGGATCCTACAACAGTTGTAGTAAAAGAACGCTCCAAGTAATACAGAAGACTGTAAGAATGAAACCCTCTAATGGAGTGGATATAGTAAACACTAAATTACAGCTACATTTTCAAAGAACCCAAAGAATATATCAAAATACATAATATACTCCACGAACCAGATAAGGGATGGATTGATACATGATGGCAATCCTTTATTTCTTTATGCCCCAAACAAAAGAAGCCTTCTCTTAGGAGTGAAGGTGATGATGGCATATATAAGCAAATCTCAAAAGAAACTCAGTGCAAGTACTCATAAAAGACAGAATTATTGAAGAAAAAGTCAATTTTCTTGGCCTAACTTCCTTTATGATGAAAATTAAAGGGAACATAGCATGACAATTTCCAGTGTCCCTATCATTGATTTATTGAGAGTTCATATCTCTTTACAATTCAACTGTAGTCATTTTTTTACCTTTCGCTTGTCCTTCCAACACTACCAGCATGATGGATATCATTCCTCACTAGCAGAGTCATGGTTTTTGCTTTACACAACCATCTCATAAACTTTATTTCATCCTATCACTTTCTGGTGCTACTTCTTATTTCTACTAAATCTATTCAAGTCTGATTGCTCATTTCTATTGCTACTAATCTATCTGAGTATCCACTTTAATTTTTTTTTTTAAATAATAGATGAGAATTATACCACCACTCTAATCACCCTTGTGGAGGAAAAGAGAGTAAATAACTCTTTAAAACTCTGAAGTCAAAGGTTCCAATGGTGGTACCCACCAACAAAAAAATAGATGAAAATTTTATTACTGAAAATAAAAAAAGAACATCCACTTATTATTTTCCCTAAAACATGGTTGGTGGCGTAGCTATTGTGCAGAACTTCTCTTTGCAATATTAACAGTATTTTTGATCATACAGCGCTCTAGAAGCATCTCTCAATTTCATTCATCACAAGCTCTGGTTATTTGAGAAAAGTCCTCTTTCACTCTCTCATCCCTCTGCTTCCCCCTCCTATCTAATGTGAAAAAAATGGGTGCATCAGATTTTCTCTTGGTCACTGTCTTAACAGCCTCATCTCTACCCCTCTGTTTTACTCAAATTGAACTTCAAATTCCCTGTTCTTATTTGTCTAATCTAAAAAATACTGTGAATACAAATCTCTCCATTCATCTAATGGCCTTTACTCCCAATCCAGTCTCATCAATCAAACTCCTCATCAGCCCCTTGTATATGCATGGTCAATTCATCAATAACCAACACAGAGATTTATAAACCAACTTGACACCTGGAATAACAAGAAGCAAAATTATTGGAAGTTTGCTCATCTCTCTCCCAGTTTTAACACTATTTATAATTCTATCGTATAGATCTCTTAGACTCTTACTAAATTCAATATATCTACTTTAGCCCCTACATATTATAGGAGAATCAGATGATCTATCTTAATACCTTGTCATATCCTCATGTCAAAGGATAAAGACCATTGAAGGTCTTTCTTCTTCCCTATCCTCCTTTGCTCTTATACATTGGCACCCATGGTGGTTTTCTGATTATCGTGTTAAACCTCCCCATCCATCTTCTCCATATTTCCTTTCCCTCTAGCAAATTTGTATACATCTTTCTCACACTCTTCCCTAGTTCCACCTGACAATGAAGGTGTACGTACATACCCTCAAATTGAGCCTCCATCTTCTTACAGAATTCTGAGGCCTTTTATCCCCTTCGATTCACTTGTTCCTGGGTTTTTCCCCCCCAAGCCTCAGAACAGGACATCTAACTCTGACGGATGCTTGAGCATTAAAATCCCACAAAATATCATTCAATGATTGCTCTTTCCATTTACTTTACTCTCCAACTACCTTTTTTGCCACTTTTACAATAGACCATCTAATTCAACACAATGTTAGCATCTTCCAACAATATTCTGTCTGCCTTCCTTTGTCAATTATCTCTGATACTATAATTTTTCACCTTTTAGGCCCCACCATCTAGTTTAAGTGGAAGAATCTGCCTTTCCCTTCTCTTCCATCGCTTCATTCAAACATCTAAAACCATGATGTACGTTGTGTATTTAGATTTTCCTCTGAGATAGAATTGCAGTTCTTACATGGCGATCCATCACCTTCCTAATGAAGGGTGAGAATTCCATCTATATTGCAGAAAGGGCCGTGGGATCTCTAATTCCGTCCACCTCATACTTGACCTAGTTTTATCAAGGCATCAGAGGTTCTGCTCTCCTTTTGAAACCCCTACTGCCTACTGCCTACTGCCTACTGCAAAAACACATAGTCCAATACAAATTATAGGACTGGAACTCTTTCCTCATTCACTTCTCCAAATTAAAGTTGTTAAGGCGCCTAGGCGTCGCCATTGCGTCTAAGCATCTTGGAAAATAGGCGCCTTGGTCACCTTGGGTGTATGTCAGGCCTTTACTGCCTTGGGTCTGGTGGCAAAGAGGGTTTCAATACATCCAATTCATAGATCCCTCTTTGCTACAGGATCTCTATTCAGTCCAAACTGAAATTTAACAAACAAGAGTAATTGAAATTGAACAAATAATTCCAGCCTTTCAAATCCGTCTATAAGAATGTTTAAAAAATTGGGATCCTTGATCCTTAGGATATCGGGAACAATATCCCAGAAGATGAGCTTGATCCAACGGGTGGGATCGAAACCAATCTTGCCTGTAGGTCTCAAACAGGTATTTTAGCAAACCAGAATTATAAAATTATGGAAAAACTCACTTATCTTGAAATTCAGCCATTGGAAGGTCTTCAAACTTAGAGGGGAAAAACTCTAAGATGTCCTTGATAACATATCCAAATTTGAAGGTGATCCAACGATGGATGAAGAAGTTATGAATTTTCGAAAAACCTTTATTATTTGAAAACGGGAATAAACAAAATAAGAGCTTCGATTGAGTCTCACAACCAGTGAGACTCAACCAGAATTTAATATTAAACTCTGACCAACTCTCTCTTCTACCGCCAGCCCTTCTTCCTTTTATTTATAGTTTGAAAAATTACATCAATTTGGAAATACAATTAACTGAAAAATAGGAAACTAAACTCCCTTTATAAAGTATGAAGTTTCTAACAAAATAATAGGAAAATTCCTAAAACTAGAAAATAGGAAAGTTTCCAAAACTTCTAGGAAACTTTAAGGAAAATCTTAATCTCCAAGTAATTGAAACTTCCTAAACTAACTAACATTACTTTAGGAAACTAAATAGCATCACTAATAAATTAGGAAACAAAATAAACTTCAATCTAAAATAGAGCTGGCGGTAATTCTTCTCTATAGCTAGCGGTAAGGAGAGATCTCGGCTGCTCTAGTTGGGTGGTTCTTAATTGGGCCAGGCCCAACTCTTAATCTGTGTCAGGGTCGTCTTCTCGCCTTAGCCCCTAACAACTTTGCTCCAACAACAACAACAAAACCTTATCCCAACTAAATGGGGTCGGCTACATGGATTCTTGTCCACCAATCAGCTCTGTTCGATGTCATATTTGAAGCAAGGCCTAAGCTATACATGTCTTTCTTCACCTTAGGTCTGAATCAAATCACCCCTCCATACGGGAGCATCTAACGACCTCCGTTGAACATGGCCATACTATCTCAAATGAATTTCTCGGAGTTTATCATGTATCGATGCTACTCCCAAATCAGCTCTAATACGATCATTCCTTACCTTATCCTTCCTAGTTTTGCCATACATCCATCTTAACATCCTCATCTCAGCTACACTAAGTTTATCTATATAATGCTTCTTAACTGCCAATATTTTGCACCATAAATCATAGCCGATTGAAAAACTGTCCTATAGAATTTTCTTTTAAGTTTTAAAGGAATACGCCGATCACACAACCCTCCAGACACACTTCTCCACTTCATACATCCTATTTTAATCCTCTGTGAAACATCATTGTCTATATCACCTTCTTTGTTTTTGATTGAACCTAGGAATGATCACTTCGTTGTATCTCTCTCTCATAAATGCTCACCACCTCATTATCCGTCCTTGTGTGACTAAAGTTACACACCATATACTCCGTCTTCGTTCTACTTATCTTAAAACATTTTAATTCCAATATTGATCTCCATAGCTCCAACTTGGCAGTTGGCATTAATCCCTGCTTTTGTCTCATCCACCAAAACAATATCATCAGTAAAAAGCATACACCAAGGAACTTCATCTTGAATGTCTCCAGTTAGATCATCCATATGGTTTTATCGATCTAAAAAAGCTTCTGATAATCCTAGGGAGTTAATCTGGCAAGTACTAGAGAAGAGAAGCGTTTCAAGCAAATATGTGGACATAGTTAAGGATATGTATTATAATGTAGTGACTAATGTGAAAACCATGGGGGGTTAAGGTCGTGAATTCCCAATTACAATAGGCTTACATGAAGGTTCAGCTTTAAGCCAAATCAATGCTCCAAATCAAGTAAAAATTACACCAAATCTTAACATAGTTCCCCCATATGTCATACAAGGGGGAAGGGGAGAAATCCATGGACAACTGAAAAGTGGAAGTTGGCTGATTAAAATTGGAACTGAAGCTTGAAGAGGACATTAATGAATGCAATGGTCATCCAAAAACAACTTCAATTGCCACAAGCAAGCTATGAAGACCCTGAACAGCTGAGAATTTCCACTGATGACATTTAGAAGGATGTCCATCTCGTAATGGAAGATGAGAACCATCAATGTGCTTGTGGTTGTGAACTAGTTGGTCAAGTCTACGCAGCTTCAAACAAAAGAATGTTGAATTTTTTAACTGGTATTTGAATCTGGCAATATATTAATCGTGTTTTATGCATGTCAGTGATATGGCGCAGGACTTTTATTGTGTGTGCCTCGTACTTCTTGCAAAGTCAGACATGAGCAAGGAGATTTTTCTTTCCCAGCATTTATTGAAAAACATTCCACAATTTCAAAAGCATGAAGTCACAAGAGTAGCTAGAATTATAGAGGCTGAGGCTCACAACGTAACTTATTAAATATTGGCCTTGATGCGAATTTTAGATGCAAGAAACTACAAGCAGAAGTAGAATAATTGCACATCAAGGGTAAATTACTCATAGCGCAAGCAGAAAAGCAGGATCCTGATCACTCCAAAACAGTGCCCATACCAATTAGTTATTCATATTAAAGTCAGTTTAGAATAGTAATTTTGAAGAAAGGAAACATATTTTTAAGACAATTATTTAAAATATTTATTTCCCCTCAAAGTTTGAGACTGAGTTATTAGTTCTCCTTTAGAATCAACTGCTTTTTAGCTTGAAAGTCCTCTAAACCATGACTGAATCTCCATATTTCGTATTATACTTCTGTTTTCCATTTTTCAGAAAGTCATAATAATAATTTCTGAGAGTATGACTGCCTAGTATAGAATCAGCAACCACTTGGCTCGTGAACAATACATGGTGTCATGGTGAACAATACATGGTGTCATGTTGAAGCAAGTATTATCAAACCATAGCATGAATGAATTGTTTGAGATAAATTCTACACTTAAATATAGGTCAGAATCCACATGTTCCGAATGCTATACTCATCTCAGAAGATCTTCACAGGTTGGCAGTAAGCTCCTGGATAATCCTAATACTGGCATATTTCATCATGTTTCAGGTTCTATTAAGCATCATTGCAATGAAACCCGTCTTAGAAAATCTAGCCTGCTGTCATTCAGCAACAAAACCAAATTGACGGCAGTATATTCACAACATTGAGGTTCCAAGCCTTGACTTTTTAGTGTTGCAGATTCTTTGAAATCATCCTCCAGCAAAGACCTCAAAATAGTTTATTTAAGAACTGAGTCCAACAGGCACCCATTGAGCTTGAGTTCTGTTTTAACACAACAAAATTTGATAGCAAACAAATAACTGCACGTACTCATGCGACTCTACAGGCCTTCTCCACATATGAGTACCAAAATGTATGCGTGCATGCCTAAGTACACCATAGTATCTATCCATAAATAACTGAGACCAAAACCAGCAACTACATGAATGATGCAATCATTGCTACAAATGTACACTTTAGTGCAAAAAAAATAGAGAAAACCAAACCTTGTCAGCATATCCGATAAAGAAGCACAAGTAGCTACCTTCACAAAATGAGAATCTGATGGAGGCTGCTCAAAACAAAATAAAGCAGAAGAAAGATAAGAATAATGAACAGCTAACATGTTACACAATGGCGACCACATAAAAATTTCAAGTAAAGGTAACAACAATGGCAGAATACATTGACCATGATCAAGAAATGATCATTTCCACTAATAGGGAAATGTTGCAGAAGAATCTTCAAAATGATGAAAGTTCTCACACAAAACAAACTAAGCTTGGAAAAACTGATTAAAAATTATGCTGCTTAAAAGGCCTTGACACTTAATGCATAATTATTTTACTACACTGTTCAAAACTGTTTCCTCCCATGCATCTAGGAAACTAGACCAAGCATGACTATCCCATTTGTGGCACTAGGATACAGCTTGGAGACAGCAGCCTTTACATTCAATCTTCATGGATAAGACAGATACATTATACATATTAAGATTCACAGTATTTAAGCAACCTTAAAAATGAGAGAATGGCAGGAGTACACAGGCAAAACTTGATGTAGTATGTAGAAGTTGAGCAAAATACAACCCAACCTCACCAACAAAACCGAAAGATGCCTTACTCACCCACCGATGGTTGAGAGGTGTACAACATGATGTATTAACTCTAGTCTAGGTAGGTCGAATGATGCCCGACCTTTCACAGGAGAATAAGTTCAAAAAGAAAATAAGAATATGGAAGTTAAGCAGGTGACAAAAGAGGCCACAGGTTTAGGATGCAGAAAAGTTAAAATAACCAAAAGAAAATTGTGAGATGAAAACCGGCAAATTAGGGAGGTAAAACCGTAAAAGGCATAGTTTTATCATGTAGGGAACAATTGTGGCATAATGTTATCATGTAGGGAATAATTGTGGCTTTGCTGGATCATCATATGAAAGGCTTGTAATGAAAAATCCATGCAACCTCTCCAGAAAGTAATAAGATTCCCATCTTCAGACACTGGTAGATGGTAGACACATATGACAAGAAGATGAAAAAAAAGACGGCCCACACATAAGGATTTGCCTAAATATCCTTTAAGTACAAGTTAATCATAAATATAAGAAACCGATATTACTTCTATGACTCCAGATATTAAATTGCATAACGAATATCTTCAAGTTTCTAGATCAATATGGTAATTTGTCTCCAGTACATATTATGGATGGACAGAACCAAAATTTATAACGGCAGAACTAGGATTACAATTTTAAGTAGACTTAAAAATAAAATGACTAGCTAAACTCAACCAAAAGCCTTGCCCCAACTATTTAGTGTTAGGTACATGCATCCTGTCTGTTCCATGATTCCCCCCTCCAAAGCCATAGCAGCCGGTAACTCCTAAGCACTAATGTCCTTTCTCATCCTGTCCTCTTGTCCTTCTTCCTCCTCCAATTTGAATCATATGAGTGCTAATTGATGAATTCACTGATCTTTATTCCACTTGGCAGAAGAATTCAAATCAACTTTCCCACTTGTTGTACCCTTTGGTGCACTCCTCACATCCATGAAATGTATTAATTGCCATTGTTGTCAAGGCGCCAAGGCGAACCAAGGCATTGAGGCTTAACAAATGCCCAAGGCAACCAAGGCGCCCGCTTAGGTGATCAAGGCAATCTATTTTCCAAGGCGCAACCAAGGCACCTAGACGCGATGCCTAGGCGACGGTTTGACAACTATGCTAATTACAAATTCTGTCCTTCCTAGTCCTACCCCTCATCCATCTCTACAACCTCATTTCTGCTACACTCATTTTGTGTAGAGGTTTCTATCCTTTGCTGTCCAAGGATACCCCATTCAACATTATCCATCTCATAATTTACCCTTTAATTTAAATGAAACATGTCAACCACACAACACTGTAGAAGTTCCTCCCCATTTTACCCAACCCCACACTAATTAGTAATTAGTAAGCAACATCCTCTTCAATCTCGCCCAGTTTTATGATAGAGAATCTAAACCAGAATCAGCATTACTAAAATTCTATTAATTAGCACCTTGAAGTACTTTAAAGCATCTACCCTTTTAAGAAAAGGAAATGAATCTACGCAAAACCCGAGCTTAAAAAAATATCCTATAAATCAATAAGAGAATAAGCTACATGTTGTAATATGGGAATATAGGTTCTGTCCAGGTATGATGTATGTGGAGATATGAGTGCTGACTCATTCCTTACCTACTTTCCTTTTGTGTTATTTCCTTTACGTTTCTTTCTTTCCTTTCATGTGCATCTTTTTAATCTATAAATGAAGCATGATCTTAGTCATTCTAGACAAGACAATTATTCCTCTTAACATGGTATCAAAGCAGAGATCCTCCTTGGGAACCAAGCCCTAGAGAATCCCTTTGTCTCTCAGTTTTTCTCTCACATAGCGCTGCCACCTCCCTAGCATTACCCTCTCTCTCGCGCCTTCCAGCCGCCCTCTCTATCTCTCTCGGCCCAACTCCGCGCTCTCTCTCTCTCGCCCCCACCTCACCTCTCGGTAGTGCCTAGCCGGCGCCCTCTCTAAGGCTGGTTTCCATCGCGGGGGGGGTTGTGAAACCTTATTTGCAAAAATATAACATGGTATCAAAGCAGAGATCCTCCTTGGGAACCAAGCCCTAGAGAATCCCTTTGTCTCTCAGTTTTTCTCTCACATAGCGCTGCCACCTCCCTAGCATTACCCTCTCTCTCGCGCCTTCCAGCGTCGCCCTCTCTATCTCTCTCTCGGCTCCAACTTCCGGCGTTTCTCTCTCTCAGTTCGCCACCACTAGCACCTCTCAGTGGTAGTGCCTTAGCCCACCGAGAGCCCTCTCTAAGGCTGGTTTCTCATATCAGACTATGGTGGCGATTTGAAAAACCTTATTTGCACAATTATCTATTTTTGCGTGGATTCACAGGACTCCCTATTCTAGTGATGATGTATTAAGAGACTTTTGTCTATGGCCGTGATTGATTATTGACATCTTTGCTCTATCATCATGTCCAACGTTACTACCACCTTCTCTGGAACCAATGGGACGGGTTGCGAAACCCATTTTCCCTTGTTCCCTGTGAGTTCTGTCCGTCTTGATGGGAGCAACAATTTGATGTGGTCACGATCTTATCTTCTGTCCATTGATTCTCGTAGTTATGTGGGCTACATCAATGGCAAAACAACACAACCTACAACCGTCGGTGATTCTCAGAAATGGAGCTCTGCTAATTCATTGGTATGGTAGTGTCTTTTCTCCTAAACCCTATGCAACCACATGTTGCTCGGGGTTACCTTCTTTTAGATACTGCAGCCAAAATCTGGATGGCAGCTAAAGATACCTACTCCCAAGTTGAAAATGATGCACAGACATATGAACTTAGGAAGAAGCTTCATGGGACCAGACAACAGGATCTCTCTTTGTCTCAGTACTACTCTGAGTTGCATAGTCTATGGCAGAAGTAGTGTGTGTGTGTAAGATGTGTTTTTTATTTTTTATTTTTTATTTTTCCTTTTGAAGGAGAGGAGGGTCATTTTCAAAGCTCTTTGGTTAGGTATTAGGTGTTATTTTCTTCTTTGTTCTATTAGAGCAGAATCAAGAGTTACTTTGAGTTAGAGTAATAGAATACAACCGATAACAAAAAGAGTTTTGAACCAAACAAGTAAGAAAATACAAAGGCATACCTTTCGAACAAGTAAGGAAAACCAAAACCCAAAACGTATGTAAAAAAAAAAAAAAAACAGTTCAAT
Source organism: Protea cynaroides (assembly GCA_028583415.1). Classification (NCBI taxonomy): domain Eukaryota; kingdom Viridiplantae; phylum Streptophyta; class Magnoliopsida; order Proteales; family Proteaceae; genus Protea; species Protea cynaroides. Next base: position 57,287,643 of record CM053268.1, read on the forward strand.
TTCTCAATTCTGCCATGTGAAACACCTAGTGCCCTTGTCCTTGTCAGACATACCAACAACTGTCTTCACACCAGATTCCATGTCAAACACTAACACCATTGTCCACCTCCTAGCTAGCTAGCTCAAAATTATAAAAGAAGAAAGGAGAAAGAAAAGCTATTACACCACCAATGCAGACCGAGAATCACTCTTTCCCCTAGTCTCTTGATTTCAAGCCTTTGGTGAAATGAGAAAATCTCCATGGATTATTTCTTGGGCCTACTAACAAAATAGGAATGATTAAAGAACCGGACAATGTTCATGTCTATACCATCCATTTACTTGGAACAAGAAAGATCTTCCTCAGTCACACAGTGTTAACCCTAAAATTAAACCTTAGTCCATTGGCACAAAGAGACTTCGTAAACACAAACCAAGGAACATTAGAGCAATCCATATATGTATGTTCTTTACAGATATACAAGAAAAACTCAGAAACACAAAAGAAAACTTTTCATTCTTTCTATATCATATAATCTCCAATATTAAAAAAATAAAACTGAGACCAAAGTACAGCATAAAACCTGGATTTGTGAAATAAGCTTCTGGAACCAAACAGAATATGATTCTAGAAACCGATCAGTGCTGCATTCTTGACAAGTCACACCAAGCAAGCAGGTTCCTGCCCAACATTTATCTGGCTAAAGAACAAGGAAACTACCAAATAAATATTTAAATAATTAAGTGAACAATGTAAACATTAATTAGAACAAAAAGGAAAATGACAATTTGGTCAGATGAATAAGAAGAACTTTTGGCTCTGATTAGTTGTAAGGGAAATTAAAGGGAAGGGAAGTGAAATATTCTAATTAAAAAAAATCTTTTGTAATCATTGCATCAGATGCTATCATAACTAACTCTAAATTATTCTACATTTGGTTACTAACTTACACTTTACTTTGCATATCCATTGCATTTGGAGAGTAGAATAAAAAGTACATCTAAAAAGTATTGTTACTAAATATGGTAAGAAATTTAGATAGTTTATAGAGGCCATAAAATTTTCCTTTTTAGGTTGAAAATTTTCACTTCGTTTTCGCTGTCTTTCATCACGCAATAACATCCTTGGCTATTCAAGAATATTTAAATTTAAAAACAATTTTAACGTTTACACAAGTAACAAAGAAACAAAAAACGAAACCAAAATTCATAAGCTTATTAGTCAAGAATATGCTTTCAAAGAAGACTTCTTCGTCCCCAAAGCCTTTAGCAGCTTTACCCAACTGAAACCGAAGTAGCAATCAGTCCAAAAAATAAACAAAATATCCAGAAAAAATACCATTTCGCTTGAAACAAGCAGCAACAACCGCTCAACCCATGCATCGATAGCAGATTTCCAATTATCAATTTGCTTTTGATCAACCGGTTCTCTAGAAGATTCGAGTAGAAGGTCGTGCGTCTTTATTGCAGAAACCACGTCTGAGAGCTTGGAAGGGCTGGGAGATGGACGTTTGTCGTCCGGGAGATAATCTCTCATCAGTGATCGAAGCAATCGAGGTTTCAACCTGATATCGTACATGTTCTGAAAGTGTTCGAATACCGCCATTGGAGATGGAATACAGAAACTCTGATTTCAAGGAGAAGTTCGAGCTCGAAGAGTAAGACGGAGGACTCAATACACTCGACAAGAGTGACGATGGGGTTTTCGTTAAACCCTAGTAGCCGTTATACGTTGAAATTATTTAGGGGTGAATTTACTCTAAAGCTGCACAGACGGATAAGATTAAAAATTTGACAATGATAAGAGTAAAATGGTCAAATTACGATTTCTGCTGGCGTTAGTATTGCGCGGTACAATACGACACCGGTTAGGGCACGAGAAAAAAATCCAGCGGCTAGAATTCAATCGATGTGCGTATCAATATATCACTATTTACACTATATATTTTGAACTTCAATCGCTAGACCGTAACACGAGTAACGGACAATAGGAGACGATTTTTTTCCTGATATGACAGCAGAGCTGCAGTAAATAACGAGCTTCATGTGTGCTCCTAGTTGGCTAGTTTAGTAAAGTAACGTCTAATACGTGCATTATAGTGTGTTATACGAGTTCTGCATTTTTTAAATTTGTTTTTACGAACTATTGCATAGATTATAAAAAAAAAAACTCATATTTTTTATATGGGTAAAAGACAGTTATTTTATTGATCGTTGACTCCTAAAAGTTTCAAAAAAAGACAGTTATCTCTCCTAAAAATACTATTAAAATAAAAATAGACCCACGCCATTAGGAATATTCTGTTAGATGCTAACAGTGGGAGTCCAATATTTTCTTAATGATCAAATTAACCCTTAACAAGGGTGATTGACTAAAAAAAAAAAAAAAAAAAAACAGAGATCCAATAGTAGGATGAGCAAATTGAGAAGATGGTTCCTGCTTCTTTCTCGCCGATAGAGTTAAGATTTCAAATGATCCTTTGGTGAATATGATATACTCTAAGACTTCTTTGAATGATGGTGGTCACCAGCAGAGATCCATTGATCAGGTAGGACTTCTTAAAGTTTTGCCATCGGCGGATTACTAGATAATTTCTTGACTGCGACAAAGAATTGAAGCATTTCCAAGCAAGTGATTTGGGATTTCTAGAAATCAAAGAGCAAGGGCCAGGCGGAGATAGTTACAGGAGAGGATTGCTTCATCCTCAAGTTCTGGAACAAATTTTCCAATTGTTAGTGTGGGATAAAATTTTTATGGCTTACAAGAAATGGAGATTCAGCCTTCTTTGTCGCTTTTGATTCGAATTTAGTTGCAAACCCTAGTTTTTTGCAATCTAGTTGCAGACGGAGGTTTCCCCTCCTTAGGATTTGGTTGCAAAAGAGATAACCCCAAATCTCTAGATGCAATCAAAGAAACCATCTAAATCGGAGAGAAGAGAGATGCAAAGCCACTGGGAAGACGATGAGTTGCAGGCACTTGGAGTTCCCTTTTGAACTTTGGAGTTGCAGATCTACAGCACCTCCGGATGTAGCAGAGGAGATGCAGATACGATGCTCTCACGAAAATGGAAGGAATTTTTTATTTTATTTTTTAAAATGCCCATTTGTTTCAGATCTGGTTCATGTTCATAGTTTGGTATCACGTGGTTCTTGTTCATCAGTTCCCATTTTTTTTTATATTTTTTAATTTTAGTTGGGATAAAATGTTCAGGGGTAGAGTTGTCCATAAAAAATATAACTTTAACATCGTTAAAGATTAGGATCATTTGTCTTTTTTGAAACCTTTGGGGGTCAACGGTTAATAAGGTAAGTTACTTACCCTTTTTACATTGACATGTATTAAACACCTTTTAAACACGTATTGACATTTTAAATATGAAAAAACCAATAAAAACAAAAAAAACAAATCCCTCCCTATTATTTTGATTTTTATCCCCAAATCCCTGAAATCCTATTACTGAATGAAACATTTTGGCTTTGATATTTGTTTTATGTTAATGAGATGATGATTTTATGCAAAAATCATGGATTACAAATTTTGTTTGTATATAAATTTATATTCATATGTTATTATTCTATATTGAATGATGTAAATGCTATTGCACAGTGAATATATGTCTATATTTCCAGTAAAAAGATTATCATATTAAACACATATTAAACATGTACGTATTAGTGCCATATGTGTTTTTTTTAAACTAGATTTTCAATCCCTGCATTGAAGTATGATTGCCTTTAATATACGTACATATCCATACTCGAATGTTTGTTGTTCCCGAACTTACTATGTTTGCGGTTGGGGTGTCAAGATTGTAAAGATTGAGAGAGCAAAACAAGAAGAAAAGATTTAACGTGGTTTAACACTCCATCGCGGGATGCCTACCTCCACCCAGAGAAAGAGAGACCTCATTTATTCACAATAAAAATTTACAGTTCTCTGCATCTGATAGAGTGTTCTCCTCTGTCAACCTTACATAAGGTTCCACACACAAAGACAATATACAAGGATCCTAGAAACTCTAATCCCCCACATAATTACAACTTTACCTCGTACATTTAATAGACCTAAACCATAATACAAGTACTACCCTGATAACTGTATAGACCCACAGAATACAAAACACCAACCCAGCAAATATTGGGTCAAATAAAACCGAACTAGTTGGATTCGAACAAGCATCTTATTGGACCCTAATTGGACTGTGTTTTTAGTCTGTAACAAATAAAGACGGACTCAATACTATCACACCCCAATTTCGGCTGAACCAAAAGTGTGAGTGAACGTCACTGAACCAACGGTTCACACTAGGATCTCGATAAGACCGTGTCCACTCATACAAACCATTGCACATAACCACAATCAAAATATAATAGATATAACGAAAGTCTTAAATTAAATGAACTGAGTAATCTATTGATAAATTTAAATAAAATATTCAATTATTCAAATACCCAAAACTTAAGTAAATATCTTTACATCAATTGTATCTTCAACCAAAAATAATAAAAATAAACTAAATCAACTCCTAGAGGTACACACAGAAAGGGCACTCGCATGAAGCGTCATGCTCGTCCTTTCCTGTTTGCACGTCCAAAGCAGCTACGCCTCCGTACACTGGAGCGTTCATGTAATCCTCCACCGAATAACCTATATCAACATCTAAAAACAGTGTGTATACAAGGGTGAGCTCACAACTTAGCTCAGTAAGACAATCAGACAATGCAACAAACATATGCATGAGTAACATTCACATTATGGTCTGATTTTAAGTTTACAATGTGCTATAGAAATGATTGATGGCCACCGCACCTCTATATACGAGTGTGTGAAGCCGACCAATGGATCAAACACCACTGTCGTCCCACATGCACCCTATCATGGAATATAGATAGAGCTAATGCGTCCAGATCAAACACCGTCAACACTCCCCTGATACTCTACCCATACCAACATGTAAGCCCCTATTGGCGAGGGCTTGCAAACTGGGCTCGTAACTAACCAATCCTATATGTCATCACAGTAGGTCCTGTCCCAGCACAGCTCTCTATGGCATAAAGATAGAGCTAGAGTCTAGTGGCCAGGCCAGAGACCACAGTGCCACTTCCTCCCCCTGATACCCTACCCGCACCAAGCATGTTAAGACAAAACGATACGAAAGGTGCTAGTGTGAGGAATGATCCCAGACCTCCAGTCCTTCCCATTCCACACACCAACGAAAACAATCACATGCCTAACAGTCACAACCTAGCATAGCAAGTATGCATGGACAATAATAATAACTAAAAGTAAATGATGACATGCAAGAATGCACAAACATCAATCCACAGAACCATAATTATTAACAACGGTTTACTGTTATTAAATTATTAGAGTTTAGGTCGATTCTCTTACCTGACGCTTGATTGATATCTTGCTCCGCATCACAAGGTCCTACAAGATATTAGGGTTTAGTTAGAATAATTCTCTTAGGGTTTATGTTGGTCGAAAACCAACTGGGTCAAAACACTCTTCATAGAGCAGACCGGTCACAGGTACCGGTCGCAACATTGAGGGAAAAACCTGCGACCGGTATGGTCGACCGGTCCCCACAGACCAGTCCCCGGGAGGTACCGGTCGCATAGAGTGCGACCAGTATGGTCGATCGGTATGTCTCCGAAAGATCATATGCTTGGTTTTCGCCTTCCATCGATCACCCCCTATTGATCCTAGAGTTTTTCCTACACATTCTAAGTCTGAACACTGAGTTAGAGTTGTTTCCAACTCCATTCAAGTCCTAGTTTCGATGATCTTCAACCTAGAACTTGAATCTAGGGTTTACCACTAATTTAGGGTTTGTCGACAAACACAGGGTTTAGATCAATACCTTGCTTTGCATGGTATTGAACCAATTATAACTAATCATCCTAGAATACTTATTGTAGAGGAAGGTTTAAGCACTTACCATAGACTCGCGGTAATGTGTTCTTCGTCGAACGGTAATGGCTGCTCTTCCCTCTCCTTCCTAGCTTATTCTCCTTCTTCAACCTCTTTCTCCTTTCTAGGGTTTGAGAGAATCAATGAGAGAGGTTTTAGGAGGTTTAAGGATCTTTATATAGGCTAGGGTTAGGTTTAGAAAGCCTCATAACATTAGGAAAGTCCTTCGATTTGAAATTTGAAAAGTGGGACCCGTAGATATCCGTTTCCGGATCCATGCTGCGCAGGCCATACCGGTCGACCATCGACCGGTACCATAAACCGGTACCATCGACCGGTATGAAGTTTTTCATATTTGAATTGGTCCGATTGGTCCGATTTCATACTTGGTTGTCATTCGCTCGTCCCGTCTGGTCCAGTGATGATTGGAAGACCTGTTACGACATGAAACAAGGTTTAGATCGGGTTCATGGAGTGCGGGTCTTACAAATACACTCAACAAGAGTGACAATGTGGGGTTTCGTTAAACCCTAACCACGTAGCCGTTATACGTTGAAATTACTTTAAGGGGCAAATTTACTCTAAAGCTGCAGAGACGGAGAAGGTTAAAATTTTGACAATGATAAAAGTAAAATGGTTGAAGTACGATTTCTGCTAGCTTTAATATTGAGACCCGTACTTGTGAGTGCACGAGGGAAAAAAAATCCAACGGTTAGAGTTCACTCGATGTGCATATCAAACGTTATTTATGCTAGATGAACTCGAGTCGCTGGATCACGACTCGAGTAACGGACAATAGGAGATGATTTTTTTCTGGAGATAAGAGGCAAAAGTTGGAAATGAGAGTAGAGCTATAGTAAAAAAGAGCTTCATGTGTGCTCCTAGTTAATAAAGTAGCATTTAATACTCGAATTATACATGTTTCAAATTTTTTAAATGTATTTTTACGAACTATTGCATGTATTCTAAAAAAAAATCATATTTTTTTCTTTGAAAGGTATTAAACACATTTTAAATGCGTATTACCGTATTAAACATGAAAAAAGGGAAATAAAAAAAAATTCTCTCTCTCTCTTTATAATATTTTGATTTCCCCCCCTAAATTTCATTAGCGAATGAACCTTTATAGCTTTAATATTTTATTTATGTTAATGAGATGACGATTTTATGTGAATTTCATTGATTGCAAGTTTTGTTTGCATATATATAAATGTGTATTTATATGTTATTATTATATTTGTTAAATGATGTAGATGTTTATTGTATAGTAAATGTGTGTTCGTATTTCAGTAAAAAGATTATTGTATTATCGTATTGAACATATATTAACACACGTGTATTAATGCCATATGTATTTTTGTTAACTGTATTTTTCAATCCCTGTATTAAGTTGATTGCGTTTAATACACATATGTATCAATATTCAAATGTTTCATGTTCCCGAACTTGTTAACTATGTGTGCGGTAGAGGTGTCAATGACTCAATATTGGGTCAAATCAATCCGAACTAGTTGGATTTGATTCAATCGAATTGAACCTCCATCTTATTGGACCCTAATTGAACTGTCTTTAGAGTCCATAAAAGACAAATCGGAGTGATTGATTAGTCCAAATCAAACCTACCCAATAGCTCAAACTAAAACCGAAATTGAATTAGTCCGATAATGGACCGACTGATAAGAGCTTATTAAGCTAATATTTTGCGAAATAAAAATGTAGGAAGCAAACATTTGGAACCGAAACTGTTGGGATTTATGGGCTTCATTAATTACTTAAACTAGTTGTTTAGTGGGAGTTTGGTTGACATGGTAAAATCGATCTGGTTAGTTGATCACTCGGTCAGGATAGATAACCTTAATTCTTCTGTGGGAATGGTATTAAGGTTATGTCAGTATTCTATAAATACTGGGTTAGAGTCCCCACAACCACAGTTAGTGAAACATTCTTTCTGCATCCATTGGCAAGAGATTAAGGATATCCTCTAAAGGCTATAGAAGACTGTAATCGAAGAATTACGATCAAAGGTTGGAGCATACGAGAATCAATATCTTCAAACATGTATGTCTTTATGATTCATAATTATTGACTTTTCCATTGTGTTCTATAGTTCATGTATGGATTAGGATGGGTTTGGTTGAAACCCTAATCACATAAATATCTAACAATTGGTATCAGAGTCAACCATACAAACCTAGGATAAATGATGATTAATTGTAAAGACTAATCATAATTGATTGAATGGAAAGAGAAATTTTTTTCAAATTTTAGATCGAATCTATTGGAGTTTCCATCGATAAATTTTTTTCGACCAACAAAAGGTATCGAACCATATATTGTTGGAAAGAAAAGAACGAGATGGTGACGGCGATATAAAAATTGCCGCCACCGGCCGCTTGACACGTCGCCACTCGCTAGCTATAGCCGTGAGTGGATCTCACTAGCAAGAGAAGAATTAAAAAAAAAAAAAGTTTTTTTGACGGTGTCGATTCATCGCCGAGTTGACACGACGATTAATAGGAAACCGTAATGGTTTTCGGTGAGTCAACTCTGCTAGTTCGACATGGATTTTAGGGTCAAACCAGAACCGGCCAACCCGAGCCAGCCAGTCCAAAACCAACTGTCGCATGTGTGGATTGACATGTGCAACCTAGCCTGACCTTTTGGCTTACCCAAATACTCGGCCCAACAAGGCTGTTGACTGATCCGTTGACCCGATCAACGAGACCCGATGACCCAACTCATTGACTCGGGGTTTGACCCGATGGAAATTTATCTCTAGGACCCACCTGTATGATTCGGGTAGGACTGTGGTCGGACCCGTGGGTGGACTGGTAAACCAACTCAGTGGTTCACCCCAGACAAACTAATTGTTCGGTCTTAAGACATTTTACAAATTTAATAAAAAAAATGATATATTCGGCTCGAATAGAATCAAGGCGAACCGATCCTAGTTGTTCGAACCGAACCATTCGGGTACGGTCCAACCCTAGAAGGCCTGTTTGGCGGATCTTCTTAACAAAAGGGAATTAATCCTCGCTTGTGGGCGCATGGGAGGTTCGTTTGGACCGTAGTTTTTTTGTAGTATACTCCATTTTGTATGTTCTTCGATCTGATATATAGTTTGGTGCATTTTGGTACATTGAAAAATATGTTTTTCCCTAATAATGCCCTTTTGGAACTCAATTTGTAGTGTTTCTGTTGATTTCTCTTAATTTATTGTACCAAATTGATTGTTGAGCTATTGTGCATAGTTATTTGAATGTTTAACTTTATAAAGTTGTATTTTAAAACATTCAAGATTAAATAAATATCCCACATTAACTGCAGGTTGGGATTTGTTTATATCATGGTGGAACTTAATGTGACCGCCAAAGTGATAATCTTGTTTCATTATGATGTGTTTCAAATTCAAAGGTCTGTGCTTTGTAAATACTTCAGTATGACAGTGTTTATCCAAATGTAACAATGTTCAAGTTTGTTAAAATTAAGTTTTGTTTCTGTTGTATAAGGATTTTGTGGGATTACCAAAATGACACATTTGGTTCTATCATAATATGCTCAAATTCAATATTTGTGTATTTACAAGCTACAACAAAGAAGTACAATGTTAATCCAAAAATGATATTGACATAAGCTCTCACTTTTATGGATGCAACAAAGAGTGAAATTGTCCACCTAAAGGTGGCATTGTCAAAGATTATGTAAGACCCGCACTCCACTAACTTGGTCTAACCGTGTCGTGTCAAGTCTTCCCATCATTTCTGGACCAAGTGGACCGAGCGTGTGAAGATAGATCACAAACCAGGTATGAGAATAGAGTTAAAAACACTAAAAACATACCTAAGGTCGCATACCTGGGTAGGTATGGTCGCCCATAAGGAAGGGAACCAAAAATCTCAAATCCAGAATCCCACGGTCGATGATTTTGACCTTACGATCGAAGGTTTATGCAACCGTATGATCGACCGTGAGAACCCAGATCAGACTTCGAGTTTTGAAAACTTTTCTAAACTAAGGGATTGCTTTCCTAAGTGAAAGAGGACTTTGTATCAAGAGTTTTTCTCTATATAAAGGATGTCCCTCAGTCCTTTTTCACTCTTTTAGAACATTAGTAAACCCTAGAGAAAGATAAGGAAGAGAAGGAGAGGAAGAAAAAGCTAAGTTTAAGAGTTTGTTGAGAAGGGATTGACTCTCTATTACAGGCAAAGGTATGAAACGAATCTCTGGAGATGTAAACTCTAAGGAATAAGACTTCTAAGGAGGATAGGCCATATCAACTTATTATGATCTATGTGATTTCCTTGAGAAAATCCCAAGGAGAACCATGAAGAGTGAATTTGATGATTAGGATTGATAAGAAATTACAAATGATGGCCATAGGATGACCTTAGGATAAATCCCATTGAAGAACAGAAGAATTGACCCAGGAAGAACTCGAATTTCATATAGATTGTGACCAGAAATCTCAAGGTTGCAGCTATGGTCGACCATAGCATGATCAGTATGACCAGAGGATCGACCATAGGCATTCCGAAAGATTTTAGAAATCATATGGTCGCAGCTACGGTTCGCACCATATGCGACCGTAGGGTATCAACCGTAGACAGTAAGGTCGATACAGCATGAGACCATAGGATCAATCAGGCACTTATCACTGCTTTGTTTCGATTTTCGACTACTGTAACATGTTACATACGAACCCTAACTTAAATTCATATATCTTTTAGGTTGTTAAATCAATTCAAAGAGAATTTCAAGGCTTTGAAGGACATCAAGAATTGCTAACAGATAAGGGAACAAGACCTAAACTAATTGGATAATAACAAACTGTTTATTTTTATTGAGTCCAATCTCATGATTGATTCTATGCTTGTATGCTTGTAATGTGCATCTCATATGTCATCCAATATTCCTGCTATTACTGTTCATGCATATTTAATTCTGTTTATTTATAACATAATGATGATGATGATGCTAGGAATAGGCATGTGAATGTATGTGTGTGGTTGGTGTGTTGGATGTGAGTCAAGCATCAGGGGGAGGATGTGGCATGGTGGTCTTCGAGCTCGTCACCAGACTCTAGCTCTATCTCTTCTCAAGTCTTGCCCACTAACATCGTCGTATCTCCATTACCTTAGCAGAACTATTACGTCGTAAGGCATCAGGGGATGTGGTCTCGAACCGTGTGGTCTCTGACTATGTCGGGGGGCCTTAGCTCTATCTCTATGGACGTATTGAGGGATGCTAGGGTGAGACCTTGGATACAATATTTGGCATTAGGATTGGTTAGTTGCGAGCCCAGTTTGCAAGCCCTCGCCAATAGGGGCTTACGTGTTGGTATGGGTAGGGCATCAGGGGAAGTGTTATGCGGTGTTTGATCCGGACACTTTAGCTCTATCTCTATTCCATGATGGTGCATGTGGGACAGCAATGGTGCTTGATCCATTGGGTGGATTCACACACTCATGTATAGAGGTGCGGATGCCACCAAACCTTTCTATAGCACATTTCAAACCTATAAACCAGACTAAAGACATGAATTGAATGTATGCATATGTTTGTTGCATTGTTTTGTTTACTCACTGAGCCGTGATGTGTGCTCATCCTTTCGACGTCGAAGATTTTTAGTTGATGATGCAGGTCCTACCGTTGAAGAATATATGAATGCGTCGACGTATGGACACGTTGATGCGATGGATGTAGAAGCTGAAGAAGATGCGCATGATTTATCATGCGAGTGCAACCAATGTGTTTTTGCTTAGGTTAGTTATAGTTTGAACATCGGACATGTAATTGATTATTTATTTTTATGTCTTGTGGTTTTGAGATAATTGGATTAAATATTTATTTATCACTGTTAGACTCTCAGTTCATTATCTGTAAGACTTTCGCTTATTTGTTTATTACCTCTGATTATTAATGTGGAATGTGTGTGTGGTTTGATATGGTGGGTACGACCTATGCAAGATCCTGGATGAACCATTGGTTTATTGACAGTTCATCACACCATTTTGGTTAGACCTGAATTGGGGTGTGGCAGATTATAAGGAACTTATGCACATAGTTGAAGGATCTTGGCTTTAGGAGCTTTATCTACCCAAAGGTGGTGGATTTTCGAGAGTCATAATCCTTTTGCAGTTATTGCATAGCTAACGAGAGATCGATGTATACTTTATCCAGAGGAAGAGTGTGTAGTTTGATTGATTCTCACAAGAGATGATTTGTCTGTATATGTTTATATTGTAGATGTAGCTTTACATTGTGTAAATTAATCATGCATGCGTCATTATTATCATGATTGTTAATTTACAAAGAAGATGATATGAAAAAGTTAGGAACTGGTCTGGGATTACTTTATCTAGATGTTTTCTTTTGAGAAGTGTTCTCTGTCTATGAGGTGTTCTATCCATGAGGTCTTGTGTAGTAGCATTCAGATGGAATCTATTGTAAATAAATTATCTAAGAAAAATCTAAAGAAAAATTTAGCATTTGTAAAATAAAGGGGGAGATAGTTTAATGATCTAGCTCACTAAATATCAGTTATGATAAGTAATGGAAGGGTGAGGGTGAAGTAGAGCTTGAATATGTATCCTAAGTATTGTTGAATGATCCTGAGACTGAGTAAAAATTATTCATGGTTGAAAAATATTAATTTTATTAGAGGCTTGAGTAGTCAAATATCTAGGAATCAGTGGGAGTCTCTTGATATGCTTAATCATTGGGAGATTCTTTATTTTTATGTTTTGACATTATTTGTCTATATTTGATTGTATTGCTCTTGGTTTGATGTGTACAGTTTTGTAACCATGATTTTATTTAATTTAACATTTGTATTATTATTATTTTGCTCATATTATTATGTGTTTGACATGTCAAAAAATTTAGACGACATTTAGCCAATATAACAAGACAGTATTCAACCGGGATTATTGAGGCAATATTTAGCAAAATAGTACAAAACAGTATATAGTCAGACAGTACAAGGTAGTATTTAGCCAAAGGATAAAAACGGTGTCTAGCCAAAGTATGGTATTATATTTTCGAATTATTTAAATAACATGTTTTATTACTCATAAAGGTTTTGGGGCATTTTGATTAAATGTTCTTTAATCAAGTTTGGACTCGCATGAGAATTTACTTTTATGTATTATCTCAGGCGATTCATGTATTAAGTAAACCTCTGTAGTGGCTGACAGAAGATTGTACACCGTATATTGAGGTGTATTTTCTACTGTTACTCGACTTTGATAGATTTAATGGATGAATCAAAGTTTGTAACAATTTAGCGTGTTGAATTCCATGGCCACACTGATTGATGATATTTTTGTAATTAATTTAACCCAAGTGAGAGATTGTTGGAATTTATAGCTTCATTAATTACTTAAACTAATTGTTCAATAGGAGTCTGATTGACACAGTAAAACCAGTCTGTTTGGTTCGCCACTCGGTTGATATAGATAACCCTAATTCGATTATGGGAAGGGTATTATGATTATGTTAGTATTTTATAAATACTGGGTTAGAGTCCCCACAGTCACAGTTAGTGAAGCATTCTCTTTGCACCCATTGGGAAGAGATTGGGGATATCATTTAGAGGCTGTGGAAGATTGTAATCGAAGAATTATGATCAAAGCTGGGAGTATCTTGGAGCGTACGAGAATCGATCTCTTTAAACAGGTATGTCTTTATGATTCATGCCTTTATGATTCATAGTTAATGACTTCTCTATTGTGTTCTATAGTTCATGTATGGATTGAGATGAATTTAATTAAAACCCTAATAACATAAATGTCTAATAGAACCAGCTTGATAATGGACCGATAGATCAGTCCATTAGGCCAACTTATTTCTCTATATAAGAAAATGAAATTGGACCGATAAGAAATCATTAAGCCAACCCACTAAAAACTAGAATGGAATTGGACCAAAACCAAAATTTACATACTCTTGTCTTGAATGTGGAATACCGAAAACCATTCAACCCATTGACACCCCTAAATTGTGGGCTTCGTCTCATCTTGCCAATCAAAAATTGGGATGAGCCTTTAGTCCACTTGACTGCATATCTGATCATCCTTCATGTGAGGGGGAGGACAATTCATCTACGTGTATGGGATACTTCCACATACCCATCATCGTCCATATATAGTGGATCCCACATTTAAAGGTGGGTCCATATCCCATGGATGGGGATGGTTCGGGTGGAGGCACACATACGTGTAGGTGAATTGTCTTTTGAGATGTAGGAATTCATTTTTTATTTCCCTTTTTCTTGGGATGCAAGGGATCGAAGTTAATTATATAAAGGGATTTCTTATTAATAGATATATTTAAATAATTTGTAATCTATTTTCTTGTCCTCTTAAGACTTTAGGTTCTATTTTATATAGTTTATATTTATGTTTATGATTTATTTATAATAAATTGTTTATGAGAATAAATTATGAATCGTGAATTATAATCATTTAATACCATTAGACATAAAAAAAAGTAATAATAGATTATCACAATAATGATAAATACCTTCAAACCTATTGATAGATTTTAGATTATATCAATTTATTTTAAATATAAATAAATACTATAAATCATACAAAACAACTACACATGTCATAATAGATTATAAAATTAATTCTATAATACATACCAAAGTGAGCCTTTATGTATCATATTTTTTTTCTTCCAATTAGGGTAAAATTTATCATTTCTTACCTTAAAAAAAAAAAAAAAACTATCATTTCTCATATGTACTCCCAAAGCTTGCGATTCTTTTCAACTATGTCAGATCTAGGTTTTCCCATGCATAGAGTGGCATGATTCATAATTATGTTTTCTCTTTGATTTTTTTTTTCTTTTCAATTTTAGTGTTTCTACATTACATATTTGATTTTGTTAATTGCATTATACATTCATATATGATACTTTAGGCATCATTGATTAATATGGCTATATTTATATACGATAATCTTGGGGTTCACCAATGATGGTGTCATTAAGTCAATACCATCTCTTTTCTACCTTTGGGATAGTGATGTGACACAAATAGAACAAGCGTTAACATTGTAAATAGATACGTATGAAAGAGGAGAATTTAAATTTAAAAGTTTTTTTTTCTTTTTTCTTTTTAAGGTACAGAATTTGAAAGGTTAGGTAGGCTTATTAGGTACATATTGTATAATTAATTATAAAATATATTATGATATATGTAATTGTTTGGTATGATTTATGGTATTTATTTATATTTAAAATAATTTGTATAATCTAAAATCTACAAATAGGTTAGAATATGTTTATCATTACATTTTTTTAATGACCCATAATCTAGTGGTATCAAACCTTTATTATTTATAACTCGTAATATATTCTTATAAATGATTTATCATAATAACTTATAAACATAAATATAAATTATACCAAAGAGAACCTAAAAGAAAGAAAAAGAATTGCATATTACAAATAACCATGAGGTATAGAATCTATTCAACTCACAATTCAATTAAAACTTTTAAGTAATGAAACTCACATAATAATAATAATAATAATAATAATAATAATAATAATAATAATAATAATAAGGGTAAAATACTTAAACCTTCCTGCATCTTGCTAAAAGTCACCAACCTCCCGTCTTGTTTAGGAGGACACAAATGTCCCATAAATTCAAAAATTCACGATACTAAACCACGGTATGTTAAATAGAAAATGGTAATGGTTGATGTCACATAGATCAATTTTTCATAATATCCATACTACCCTTATATATATATGGTAAAATTACAATTTTACTCTTACTCTTTAATTTTGAAACTTCATCTTTGTTTTCCGTTTTCAACTTAGAAACCGAATGACTTTGACTTCGCCTCTTCTTCGCCACTTCCTCTCCCTTCCTCTCAGCTCTCTCCTGCATCCCTATCCTCTCACCATTCGAGTGATATTTTTTGTTTTTAAATTTCAAAACCAAATATCCTTCGCCACCTCTCTTAAGGCGGTGGCTAGGGTTGGTTGGGTCTTCCTTCTTTATTGAATTAGGGGTTTACAAGAGAAGACTGTGCTTGAAGGTGTCACTCTCATCTACTCTCTGCCTCGAGAATAGTTCTTTTGTTAATGGTGCTTTTAATTGTTTCTTTCAGTACCAGAGAAGACTATGCCATAGAAAGAACCTGCTTCCTTTGTTTCCTTCTAAAAACTCCATCTATGATGAGGATTGAATGACCATCTAGTGGGACTTCATTGCTTGCCCTTCCCTGATTCTGCTCATGCCAAATGAAGTATAGAATGACAAAACCCATTGTCAAAAAAAAAAAATTAGCAATTGTTTTGAGCCTAGATTTAGTGAGAAAAAAGGTTGGTGCCTTCGTATTCAGTTCCCCTGATTTAGAGAATGGATAGAAAAACTGATCTCTACATCCTGTAGTAGGGAGTTTGATTTTGATGACATGATAAGCTATTTGAGGTGGGAACAGAGAGATAACGACAGGCAAATTCCAAATTTTTGTAAAACCATGGCTTCTAGCTAGCCAGTTTCTCGAGTTCTCAACTGTCTGGTACTTCAGCAAGATAAACAGATTGAAAATCGTAATCTCCAATGCGTGGTCACACCCGAGGTTTGAGGAGGCGAAATCATATACGGCATCAACCCCCTTCTAATCCCTATCAGATTTCATGTCGGATCGGGTCAAGTTGGTGAGGATCAAAGAAGAAAACGGCAAAATTGGCCTTACAAGTTTGAAAACTTGCCCTCTATAGCCAGTCAAAGCGACCAATCCATTCGATCCAATCCCGATCCCTAAAATTTCAGGTTCTACCTCATTTTTATAGTTCACAATTCAGATATTGCCCGCAGAGCAGTAGTATGGGAGAGTGAAAATGAAACAGAAACAGAGCCGAAGGGGGAGGGGGAGAGAGAGACAAAGTGGGAGAGTGAAAATGAAATAGATCATACTTACCGGAAGTTCGCCGGAAATAAACTAGCCGTTGCAGGTGGTCGCCAGGAATAATATAGCCGTTGCAGGTGTTGACGCCAGAATGAGGGAACCCTAAACCCTTCACAAACGGAGAGGGGTTTTAGTTGCAGAGAGGTTTTATAAAGAGTTGCAGGATTTTTTATATAAATTTAAAGAGGGTAAATTCATCATTTTATCCGATGAGGTTAACACTGTTACTCTATGATAGTTGAGGAGGAGAGGTTGGTGTCTTTTATTGTAGGATTAATTACATAGACACCTCTACTGTAGTGAAACTGTATAGAACTATTCTGTTTTTATAAAAGTTACACAAGATGCCCTTCTAACAATCCTATCATACAATCTCACCCATATCGTTACTTTTAACTTAACGGCAGAAGGTCAAATTTTTTTTAGACAAAAATACCCTTACTAAGTATCTTTTAGACAAAATTTTTTTTAAAAGAGTTTATTCTTTTTAGATGCTAATACTTTTTTACCTTCAAAACTTTTCAATTTCATTTTTATATTTTTTTTTGTGATTTTTTTTTATTTTCTTTTTCATTTTCAAAAATGCACTTAGTAAGGGTATTTTTGTCTTAAAAAAAATTTGACCCTCTGCCGTTAAGTTAAAAGTAACGGTGTAAGTGAGATTGTATGATAGGATTGTTAGAGGGGTAATCTCTGTAATTTTTGTAAAAACAGGATAGTTTTATGTAGTTTCACTACAATAGAGGGGGTGTCTATGTAATTAACCCTTTATTTTATCATAGATTACTTTACCTTTTTTTGATGAAGGAAAATTACTCATACCTTCCATTTACTTCACCCTTTCCTATTCTACAGACAGGGTTAAGCATAAACATTAATGGACAAATTCACCCCTAATAGTTTAAAAGCAAGAGCTTTACTTCTGCCTACCTTACAACTATTTGTCGCCTACCTATGATCTCCAACAATGTCATCTCCATAAACATCGGCTTTGGGTCTGATGGCAACCCTTGCAATCCACTTCAGTGCCACATAACCTACCACTCCCCTCATCGTTGTCAAAACCCTACTGAAATCCCTGCCTATGAGCTTTGCTAATTCAAAATCTGCTACTTGGGCTTATAAACATCTCTCGACATGAATTTGTTTTTCTCAATGGCCGGAAGATCAAAAAAAAAATCCAAAGCTGAATTGAGAGTTCCTTCCATATCCGATTGGCTTACTCCATGATTGACAATCTATATATATGAGCAAATTAATGAGCCAGAACTTTGGAAGTAGTTAGTAATTAAGGCTAGGTTATATTAATTAGTTAATTGAAGGAAACTCATTTGCAGGCAAGCCTTTCTAATTTGTTGAATGATAGAGGTGTTAGACATTATTGTACTTAAGGTTTCAATCAAATCCATCACAATTCATACAGTAACATTAGAACACAGTGAAAACGCCATAATCTATAAATCATAAAGACATACCTGTTTGTAAAAAGATCGATTCCCGTACACTCCAAGCTTTGATCAAAATCCTTCGGTTACAGTCTTCCACAGCCTCCAGAGGATATCCTTATGTCTCTTGCTAATGGGTGCAGAGAAAACTTCATTAATTGTGGCTGTGGAGATTCTAACCCAGTATTTATAGAATACTGATGTAACCTTAAAACTCTTCCCACAATAAAATTAGGACTATCAAAATTATCTCATACCATATGACGAACCAAATCAAACCGTTCTACCATATCAATCAGACTTCCACTGAATAACTGGTTTAGGTAATTAATTAAGTCCACATATAAGTCTAACAAGAGGACCTCTGTTACAGAGTTTAGTTGAAACCGACAAGGTCTATGACAGGCACATCGGCCACATTTGGGCTAAAGTAAGAATCAGAGACCTGAGAATTCTTTTAGATTCCTCTCATCTTCCATGATTGAGCTATCGAGCTTAAAGAATGACGATATAAGAAGAGTAAAAAAGAATACTTCATTAACTACTTATTATGATCCATGAGGTTTTTTATGGAAGATAGTACAAGGTGATTATTGGTATTTTTGTAAAAAGAAATGAGAGTGCCAATCTAAATCATATGTATGGGCTAGTGTCACTATTGAAACACTGCTCAAAGCTTCAAAGCTTTGCCAAACAATCATCCCTTTGGGCGATAGAAGGACAGGGTTTCCAATTTCTAGGAGTTGTGCATTCACTGCTTCTTCTACATTTTTCGTCCGCCAGACGTTACGGCATCGGAATCCGTTATCCAGAGCTTGTTGTCTTTCGTGAATTGCATTATTGTTTGTAGGTAGCTCATTCAAACTTGTAGCTCTGATTCTCCGTTTTCATAAAACCCTAGATCGAGGATTTCCATACACTGTAGAAGCTCAGCATTCGTTCTTGGAGTTGAACGCTGTCTGAAAATGAAGTTACAGTGAGAGTTGCAGGAGGGAAATAGAGTTACTTCACTATTCCAATAAGGATACTTTGGGTATTAAATGTTTAAATTTAATATAACAGGTTGAGGTTGTAAATATGTGATGAATTTGGGGGATGTACAAGTAATAGTTTGAAAGGTTTGAGAATTGTTTAAATTAAGATTTAAAGGTGAAGTACAAGAGAGGTATGAGTAATTTTCCCTAATGAGAAAACAGTTGCTGTTTGTCTACATGATGGAATTTCCTATGCCCTTCCCACGCCCTCTCTACATCTTAACCATTCAATCTGATCTAGTGCAACAAGCAACCATCTCTACCGCCATTCCACCCCCCCTCTCTCTCTCTCACTGCTGCAACCAACTGCCTATCCATCTCCGCCCCTGGCTCTCCACCCCAAAAAGATCCTTTGTAGTGAGGTTAGCCCTGCAGTGAAGATCCCACCCACTCAAAGTGGATCGGCAAGTATCCCAATCCACTTAAAGTGCATCGGGATACATAGACTTTGAGTGGATGAGATCCTCACTACAGGGTTGGCCTCACTACAGAGGATCCCAATCCCCTCTTTCGTCCCCTCTGCATCTCCCTCCCCCTCCCCCTTGCATCATCACTTCTTCTAGCAATAGCCCTAGAAAGCAAAGTAATCGATAAGTAGTTCTGAATATCAGAGGAATCAAACGACGACATAACAATGACATTCTCAATAGCGGTCAATGTAATTGACCCGAAAATATCCTTAGTCTCAACCAAGATACGCCTTAGATATTTGGAAAACTAGGAACCCTAAGAGCAATCTCTTTGGTACCATACATTATACTGAACCTCAACCCATAACAGGAAAGAAAAAGCACGTTCTTCCTTTCAGGAAGGAAGGCTTGATTAGAGTTTTCTCTATACATCTAGAAAAGCATAAAAAACGGGGCTCGAATAGTCGAATGGTCCGATCTCATAGTCACTCCAAAATGGCAATTTAATTCATTTGAACAGTGGACATACCAGTATAAATTCATACCGTCAGTATACCGGTACCCAAAACATATTATACCAAATAGCTATTCGGTATGAAAACCTAAACCATTACCATATTGGCTGAAAAACAGTACGCTGGTTTCTGTATAAACGGTACCGTACCAGTTTTGGTATTCTGGTTCGGTACCAAATTGACACCCTTAACCATCTCCCACAATGCACAAATAAGTAGGCAAAAATCAGTATCTTCAATAGAGAGTGTGAGTTATGTGAGAGGTTATCGGAAAGTATCATAATAATAGTGTTGTGGTGGATCTTTTTCCTTACTTTAATTCCATTTAAAAAAAAAAAGGGAGGAATCTGATTCTGAACCATGAAATTTGATTGTCGGCAGCAATTTGAGCCCCCTCCACTTGCGGGAGAAGACTTCAGCAATAGTTCATTTGAGTATTGTACTTCCAAAGCAGATTGTAAGTGATGCTGTCGTAGAATCTGAATTGAGAGAAGAGAATCTGATTACATATGATGTTGTGGACATTAATCATGACTACGATTTGTACAGACGAACCAATGGCCCATAACTCAGCTGAATGGTTGAGAGTGAGTGATCCCAAAATTTTTGGAAAATGCATGAAGAACTTGGCCATAAGAATCACAAACTAATCCCCCAGCAGCAGCATATATAATCAGTTATATGGCATGCCAAAAGTCCCCTGTAACTAAGAAGTATAGTATTGTGATAGCAAAAGCGCCATCCACCTCTCAGCAAATCCTATGTTTCATGCTAGAACCAAGTACATAGAGATACACTCTCATTTTTTCACCATCAGTGTTGTTTTAATTACATCCCTGAGTCTTTACCAAAAAAAAAAAACTACATCCCTGAGTGTAGGTTCCCATGAGTGTTGGATGCCTTGTTTGGCCGCTTAATCACCGATTCTGGCCAATTCGAATTCAAAATCAATGGAGACCAATTTGATTCCCAATTCCAACTTTTGGAACATGGGTCCCAAGTTTTTACTTTCATTCTTTTGATTATTCCGCTTTCCAAATCAATGCCCACAAATCATTCTAATACTATAAGGTCTAGTTGTGGCTTCTTGATTGATTACAAGGGGAAATAAAGGGAAGGGAAGTATAGTTTTCAAACTTAAAAAAGATATTTTTTGTAATAATTACATCACACGCTATCACATGACTATGTAACTAACTCCAAATCATTCTATATTTGATTATTAACTTATATTTTATTTTGCATCCAAATCCATTGTATTTGAAAAGTATAACAAAAATTACATCTAAAAACTATCATTATTAAATATGGTAAAAATTGCAGTGGTTTATACAGCCATATTAAACAATGATTACAAATTTCCTTGTCAGGTTTGAATGATTTTACTTTCCTTCCCTTTAATTTCCATTGCAATGAAACTGAACCTGATGGAAAGTTATGGATGAGTGATGAATCTTTTTGTCAGCAGCTTTGCAAATGGAAGCCCACGAATCAATACAAGTACATTTTTTTTTTCCTGACCTTCGTTTTGTTACCTCAGGGTGAATGCTCAAGTACCATAATGAGTAACCAGAATACAGATGCCCAGTTTTTAGTATTGGATCACGAAAAAAAGAGCTGCCTGCCCTACGACAGTGATTCCTGCTGACCTGCCTTCCATTGGCAATACCAAAGAATTGCTTTCGTTTTCTTCCAGCAATTAATTCTTACAAAAGATAAATTCAACAAGTAAAATTCTTACAAAAAGATTTTTAACTGACAAGGAAAGAAGAAATGATGTGGATAACTGCCTCAGTAGAGCCCGGTGGACTTGGTAGAATGGAAATACAGAAGCCTAGCTGCAGAATGTCCACATCTTTACCATAGTTTAACTGCGAAGCTTGTTTGCTTTCTTACATCCCAACCTACACGTGACACTCTGATCCAGGGTCCTTCAAGTGGAGCAAACTCCCCCAATGGCTGGAAAAAGGTGGAAGAGGAGAGAATTTACAATTCATGGTAGAATGAAAGGTCAGTTATATCGTGGTGTCAGTCAACCTCTTGCCATTGTTTTCTTCTGGAGGCATTGATGGTGGGCCTGCTCTTCATTTCTACGTACCCTGAATGTTATGCTGCTTGTATACCTTTACCCTGTTTTCAACCCACCACTTCTCTGCTTGTTTCTCACTGAAACGTTTTCGACTGCAGAGGGAATCCAAGTATATGAGTAAATTAAATGTCAGATTATTGAAACAATAAGACTACCTAATTAGGCATTATTGCATCAGCCTATTCAGACAAATATGAAAGAAACATGCATTTTGGGCTCTACCTTTCTATCTGCCCAATGGGACTTTGACTACAGCTACTTAAGAGTTACAAGGGAAGGGAGGGGGCGTGGAAAAGGAATAGTAAAGCTTGTTTGGATAAAGGAAGCATTCATGCTCAACCTGCATTTGGAGGCCCCTTTCGGGCTCACTTCCTGACAACCCATCCGACAAAAGGAAATGGACAGGCATTGACAAAAGCCAAAGCCTAGGCGCATGCCTAAGGCACAAGGTGAAGACAAAAGAGTCAAACCCATGACCTCCTGAGTGCTTGCACCCTACTAGCAGGTCACCAACCGAGAAAGCTGTTGTCTTATCAAAGAAACATGCTTGTATTTAGGTTTTCCTTTTTGAATTATTTAATAGTGGTCAAGGCATTGCACAAGCCAGAAGAGTGAACATCATATACTTATTTTGTTAAAAATATATACTATTGGGATCATAAGACTAAAGTAGCTGGTATTCTTGGTATCGCTATAGCCTTTAGGTAAGGGCAGTATCGGCATTATCAGATAACATATAAGGGTAATCTTTTCTTCATCATGGAAGTGAAGTCTCAGTATTATAGTAATAATAATAGATGCGTATTCTTGATATTAGTTAATGGATAAGAACAACCACAAAGCCCTGAAATCTGAATCCCAACCAGAGGGGTGAATGTTGTACGTACACTTGTTTCGTTAAAAATATATAATATTGCTATTATAAGACTAAAGTAGCTGATATTCTTGGTATAGGTAAGGGCAGTTTCGGCATTATCACATACCAGGGTAATCTTTTCTTCATCAAATAAGGGAAGTCTCAGTATTATAATTATAATAATAGATGTGTATTCTTGATATTAGGTAATGGACCAGAGCAACCAGAAATCCCTGAAATTTGGATCTCTTCTCGCCCTATGGGCAATTTGGCATTGCTGATGCCAATGCACACCATCAAGCGCTTTGCAGCTTTCACCATGAGAGAGAGAGAGAGAGAGAGAGAGAGAGAGAGAGAGAGAGAGAGAGAGAATGTGCAATGGGGGTTGCAGATAGTGAAAGAAGTTTTTTTTATTTGCCAACAATTCCAAGGGGGACATTGTTGAGTCCCTGGTTAAATGGCAAGCAATGTGTTGTCATTGTTGGCAACAATTCTAAGCAGTTTTGGGCAGCTAGCAGAGGCCTGTGATGACATGGCTGTGATTGGGATAGTTAGTTAGTGAGTTGGAAATGTGGGAGCTGCAATGGCAGTATATTATAGTTTCAAAGAAATGTTGACAAGGTCTAGCAGTGAGTTGGTAGGGTTTGAGACTGAGTTGACTAGGCAATGAAAGAGATGCAGCATTTGATCAACTTCTACACGAGCACAACAGTATTATAAGGTGCATAGGCAATCTTGGCAGTGTGTGGGAACCCCGGGTAACATGTACGAGAAGTTTCATGGCCAAACTCTGAGGTTCGTATTAAAAGTTTTGACTTTGAGGCCAACTTTAGTGGGTCCCATAACAGTTTCATGGGAAACAATGAACACAAAAGTTTCTAGCTTGTCGAGTTGAATTTGCAGCATAAACTTGAATCGCTTAATTCCGATGTCGCACGAAGAAGTTATGGAGGTTTTTGTATAGTCGCACAAGAAGGAAGCAAAAAATAGAAAAGTAAGAGGTCTCAATCGGTTAATTTGATCTTAGGAGTCTAGATTTAATTCTAAAAAAGCCGAGGGGCTTTTTGAAAATTTTAAAATAGGAGGGGTGATTGTTTATATTAAAAGGATTTTATTTAAATTCGATTTAATGGATTCGAAGTTGCTACGTCATCAAGTTCGGATCTGATGGTGAAACAAAAGGTGTGCTGAGGCGTAGTGATGCTGTGGAGAAGATTTTGTGCGCACACGGAGCTCCAGTGCACCGCGTTGCATGAGATTTAAGCCCTGATCTTGTGTTCCGCAGGCGCTCGTACAGTGGCATAAAGATTCTATTTCATTCGTCATTGTGAAACCTGATATTGAGGGTCGCGTCAATCAAAATCGGGAGGATCCAAAACCATCATTTGACCGGCGGTTTATGGCTCGATCAGATGGCCAGGAGATGATTCGACTGAGCGGGCCAATAATAATTCGAAACACGGCTTGACCACTGACTGGTGCCAACCCGCACATCACTAAGGCGCCAATTCTGTGCTTGGCGCGTGCACTATACATTGCTCCGAGATTCTGTTTTGAATTGTTGGGTTGGTCTAAAGTGTTTTGGCCATAACTTTCTCATTCCTTAGCCAAATCAAATGATCCAAAAGCCCATTGTTTATGTTTTTGAAAGATCTTCAGGATGGACCTGCTGCTGAGTGCGTAAGAGGCCATTAAACCTACGGTTTTGAAGAAAACTCATTAAGGGGTTTGATTAGGGCATTTATTGGGCTGAACTTGCTTCAACAATTATTCTTGTGTCTCCATGAACCATTAATGAAGGTTGTTAATGGTACCTTGGAAAATCGGGCTCCATTAAACCTACGGTTAATGGTGAGTGAGCACAATGACAACTTCGAGTAATAGTGCCCTAGAAGGCTGCATTACCCATCAAGACACCACATGTCGTAGGTATATACGAAAAATTAGGGTGTCATAAGTAAAATAAGCTTTAAGGAGGATATATGAAAGAAAAGCACCAGGCCCATATGAAAGAAAAGCACCAGGCAAATCTTGACTAACCAAGTTGTTCAATAAAATTATGGGCACAAGGAAAATACTAGATG
This sequence comes from Protea cynaroides, assembly GCA_028583415.1. Lineage (NCBI taxonomy): Eukaryota > Viridiplantae > Streptophyta > Magnoliopsida > Proteales > Proteaceae > Protea > Protea cynaroides. The sequence continues at coordinate 57,312,903 of CM053268.1, forward strand.
AATGGAGGAAAAGCGTTGTGGTTTTGATTTATAAAAATAAAGGTGACATTCAAAACTGCAATAACTATAAAGGCATAAAACTAACGAGTCACACTATGAAACTATGGGAGAGAATTATTGAAACTCGCATGGGACAAGAAACTACTATGACGGAGAACCAGTTTGGTTTTATGCCAGGTAGACCCATGACACAAGCTATTTACTTACGTAGATGTTGTAAATGTTCTCTTAAGTGTATATTATGTCCAGGTTCATTATGTCTAGGTTCATTGTCCAGGTTCATTGACCAGATTCATTATGTCTAGGTTCAATGTCCAAGTTCAATGTATCCTCTCATTTTATTAATTATAAATACCTGGATCTGTGGCACACTATTCCACAACTCAGATTTAATCTAATTAGTCTGAATCTGACATGGTATCAAAGCCATGAACAGAAAACCTCCCTAGCCCCTGCTGCAATCTTCTTTTTCCTCTCTCCTTGCCACGACTTCTTCTTCTCAATCAGATTTGGCCGCCTCCTACTCCTGAACCCCCTCTACTCTTCCGCTACCTTTAAATCTTTTCCACCTTTTTCCGTTAATCCTATTGGAAAGGCTGTAATATATGAGGATGTCACAACTTGACAAGATTACAGCCCTATTTCCTCTTTTATATCAAATTTTTTTTCACAGATTTTTTCTCAGTTCTTCCCTATTACCGCAAGCAGTCCCTAGAGCTTTTCAACATTGCGGCTTGTTTTCTGATGAAGATCTTCCCTTCTTTGTGAAAAATATGCGTCTACAATCTCTTACTTGGATTTTCTCAACAAAGTTGGGTTAAACACATACTGCAGCAAGCATACCTGGTTTCTTGATTGGTTTGGTATATTGCAGCAGCATACTTGGAGATAATAGATCAGCTGTGATCGTCCTTCTTCCCTGTGGCATCACCTTCTTCTCTGGAATTTGTTTTTCTCACCATTCTCAAGACCAGGTATCCCCTATTCATTACAGCAGACCAGTATTATCATTTTTTTCTGGTTTTTTTCTGCACTCAGAAAATCGAGATCAGATTGTTGAATAAATTGTATCTGCTGTGATCATTGATACATAGCAAAAGTTTATGATTTCTAATCTGCTTTAATCATCTGGCTGTGAGTGGAAATTATTTCTGTGAGTTTTTTTGTCCATCAAGTTCTGTAAATATGAGTGATTCAGATGTAACATCTACTAGAACAGACTTGAGTAAATTGGAACATCTTACTATTCCTTTGAACACTACCAAGTTAGAAGGTGGTAATTATTTGATGTGGTCTAGAGTCACCCAATTATCCATTACAGCCCGGGGTTTGTCTGGCTATATTACTGGGACTAAAATGAAACCCAACACTGAAGGGGCTCCATTAGAAAAATGGCAGGCTGAAAATTCTTTGGTAATGCAATACCTTATAAATTCCATGCAACTGGCCATTACGGAGGGGTATCTGTTATTAGATACTGCTGCCCAGATTTGGAAGTCAGTAAAGGACACATATTCCCAGGTTGGTAATGATGCGCTGATTTATGCCATCCAAAAGAAGGTTAATGGAACAACATAGATGGAGTTAACGGTATCATAGTATTATAGTCAGTTAAGAAACCATTGGCAAGCCATTAACTTTTATGACTCCATACATGCAAAATGTAAAGAAGATGCTACACTGTTCAATAAAAGGGAAGAAAAATACAGGGTGTACACTTTTTTGCTAGGATTGAACATTGAGCTCGACCCAATTTGCTCACAGATACTCAGTAAATAACCATTCCCTACTCTTGAACAAGCCTATGCCATGGTACAACTGGAAGACCAATGCCATACTACAATGCTGGCACCCTCTGCTACTGATCGCTCAGCTCTCCAGACGAGTACCCAGGCCCTTAAAGGTTGCACTGCAGGCCTAGAAACAGTTAAATGTGACCACTGTGGGAAACTATGGCACACAAAGGAGACGTGTTGGAAACTCAATGGTAAGCCAATGGATTTTGAAACCAAACGACGTGAGAAGAATATGCAAAAAACCAAGAATTTCAAGGGGCTGCAGGCGCATCAAACTTAGAATCATGCCAACTCAGAACCCACTTTGAAGGAGACTCTTCAGGCACTCAATCGTCTACTTCAGCCATCTTTTACTGCACCATCCGGGTCTACCACTACAGCAGCTCCTGCCTCTGTGCCACTTCCCACTTTAGGTTCCCATCTTGCTCGATCAGGTATGTGCTTCAGTGGCCATGGTACGTTTATGATCTCCAACTCCTGGATCATTGACTTAGGGGCCATGGATCACATGACTGGTTGTAAGACCCGTGTCAATCTAACCCGGTCTTACCACCTTGAACCAGGTTTACCCATCATGGTTGAGTCAAATGGACCAAGGGCGTGAAGGAGATCGAGATCCCAGGTATCAAATCGACCCAAAAACACTTAATTTGAAGGGAGGGTCGCATACCCAGCGAAGCAGGGTCGGACCTCCCAAAGCAGAAAGTCAGACCCTCAATTTTGAAGGGAGGGTCGGACATCTTGAACCCTAGGGTCGACGGGATCATCGACCCTCCCATCGACCCTCGGTTATCGTAAGAAATAGAAATTAGGAAATTTCCTAATTTTCGATTGGGATTCTTTCTTAATCTCAATGTGACTTATTTAGGATGTTCCTACTCTATTTAAAGGACGTTCCTAAGCCTCTTTCACTCCTTTTCACAACCCTAATTGAATTGAGAGAAAGAGAAGAGAAGGAAAAGAGGAAGAACAGAAGCAAGGAAGAAATTTAGCCAAAAGAGAAGAGTTGCAGAGAAGGAGTATTCTTCTCAGGTATGGATACTAATTCCATGATTTTCTACAGACCTTAGGTTAGATATTGATGAGAGTGTGATCTCGGAGAAACCCAAACCATCAACCCATGGTTAGGTTTTTATGGAAAACCATGGGGGATTACATGAAAGCTATCTAGGTGGATTATACATGGTTTCAGACCATGGAATGAATGTAGAATGGAATGTAGGAGCAAGCCATAGGATCCCAAGCACGAAGAATGGACTAAAAGAGGGAACTGGACCAAAGTACACCGAGGGTCGCACCGAGGGTCGATGACCATCCGACCCTAGGTGATACTGACCATCGACCTTCAGTGTTCGGGAAGTTCAGAGTTTGGGGAGGGTCGCACCCAGGGTCGATCATGACTCCGACCCTACCTCCGACCCTCAGTTGACAGAATGGTTTTTAAATTGAGAATTAATTCTAATTAAATTCTATCGACTTTGTTAGGTCTTCTAGCAATATAATAACAATATAAAGATGATTCTAAAGCTTGGAAAAGTATCTATTAGCAAGCTAAGGTGATAAAACGGAACTTTAAACTAATTGGTTAATAACAAACTGTTTTCTATTTTCTTGAGTCCAATGCCATGCTTGATTCTATGCGAATATGTTTGTAATGTGCATACAACATGTCATCCAATATTTCTATTACTTGTTCATGCATATTTACTTTATTGTTTATAACATGATGATGATGATGTTGATAGGAATAGGCATGTGATTGTATGTGTGTGGTTGGTGTACTTGATGCGAGCGAGTATCAGGAGAGGTGTGATGAGAACGTCAATAAACGTTAACCTTTGGCGGGTCTCAGCACTTTAGCTCTATCTCTAACTCAAGTCTTGTGCATTAGCATCGTCGTATCGCCATTACTTTAGCAGAACTATTATGTTGTAGAGTATCAGGGGAGGTGGTCTCGGTCCTTGTAGTCTCTGACTCTACCGGGGGGCCTTAGCTCTATCTCTATGGACATTCTGAGGGATGCTGGGGTGAGGCCTTGGATACACTGTTTGGCATTAGGATTGGTTAGTTGCGAGCCCAGTTTGCAAGCCCTCGCTAACAGGGGCTTACGTGTTGGTATGGTATTATATAGCAATAAACGTTAACCTTTGTTGTATAATGTCATGATTAGGGTGGATGGGGACGACGATAAACGTTAACCTTCGGACGGACTTCCACACCCTGTGTATAGAGGCGGGGTCAATAAACGTTAACCTTTGACCACCCAACCTTTCTATTGCGCATTGCAAACTATAAACCAGACCAAAGATATGAATTGATTGCATGCATATGCATTGTTGCATTGTTTTGTCTACTCACTAAGCCGTGATGTGTGCTCACCCCTCGACGTCGAATATTTTTAGTTGATGATGCAGGTTATACGGTTGAAGATTATATGAATGCTCCAGCATACGGGAACGTGGCGGCGATGGAAGCTGAAGCTGAAGTAGATACACATGACTCCTCTTGCGAGTGCAACTCATGTGTATTCGATTAGATATTTTCTTTGGTTTCTTTATTTGAATTTAATAAGACATGTATTTGATAATTATTTATGTCTCAGTTGATACAGAATAATTTACTATTTAATATTTATATCACATTAGATTCTCAGTTCATTTTATTATAAGATTTCCGCTATTGTGTATGTACTCTGATTATGATTATGGATGTATGGGAGTTTAGATAACGCGGGGATAGCCTACTCGAGATCCTAGTTGAACAGTTGGTTTGCTAGCGGTTCATCACACCATTCTGTATAGTGCGGAATTGGGGTGTTACACTGGTAATTCTAGTTTGTTTCATAAGTATTTTCCTCCTTCTGAGATTGACACTTTTCGTGTCACGGATGACACCCTTTCCCCTGTATCAGGAAAAGGTTCCATACGCTACAACCCTTCCTTATCTTGGATTTAGATCTTCATGTACCCAATTTTGCAATAAACCTTTTGTCTATCAATTGTCGTACCACTGCTTTAAATTGCAAAGTAACCTTTTTTTTTCATTTCATTGTCTGTTTCAGGTTCTGGCAACAGAGAAGATGATTAAATATGGTAGGATGCAGGGTGGTTTATACTTGCTTGAGGAAGGTCTTCCCCAACCTTTACATCAGCTTTACTTTGCTTCATCAAATTTTTAGCTCTGGCATTAACGTCTTGGGCATCCGTCCTTTCCTATTTTATCTAGTCTGTTTCCTTTATTAGCCAATAAATGTAAACGAGACGAGTTCTTTTGCGAAGCTTGTATTCTGGCTAAACAAACTCATTCATTGTATCGTTCTTTGTTTAAATGCAGCACTATACTCTTTCATTTAATTCATTCATATGTATGGGGTCCTACCAGAACTACATCCATTACTGGGCATAAATGGTTTGTGACATTTATAGATTGCTATTCTAGGACAACTTAGGTGTATCTTTTACATCATAAGGGTGAGGTATTTTCATGTTTTCAACAATTCCACCAGATGATAAAGAATCAGTATCAAGCCTCCGTCAAAATTCTCCGCAGTAATAATGGGAGAGAATATCTCGAGGGTCACTTTCAACAGTATCTGGCCACAAATGGAATTGTTCATCAAACAAGCTGTGTCGACACTCCAGCACAAAATGGGGTAGCTGAAAGGAAAAATCGACATCTTTTTGAAGTGGCCCATGCATTGATGTTTGAACGGAATGTCCCAGCTCAATACTGGAGTGATGCTGTGCTTACCTCTGCCTGCCTCATTAACCGTGTTCCCACACCAGTTCTTGAACACAAGTCCCCATTAACCCTGCTCCTTGGCACAGACTCCCATATCATCCCTCCCAAAATTTTTGGTCGTGTTTGCTATGCTCACAACCATAGATCTCCTGGAAAACTTGATCCCAGAAGTATTCGGTGTATTTTTTTGGATTACTCTTCTACCCAAAAAGGATACAAATGCTATCACCCTCCCACCTGCCGCACTTTCATTTCCATGGGCGTTGTCTTTCATGAACAACTTCCTTACTATCATAAGCCCCATCTTCAGGAGGAGCCTTATCATCAAGAAGATGGTCCTTTTGTTTTGCCCATGGATCCTCCTATTCGGGGGGGAGCTTCCTATAGAACCCCCTTCAGAAAAGGAGCCCAGCCCCAAAGCTGCCAAAGAAGACACTCCAGCTCAGCAGGATACTCCACCTCCTCTTCACATATATAGCCGCACCAAACTCAAGCAAGGAAAGACCACCACCATTAATGCTCCTTCACATATCCCATCCTCAACTCCAGAACCACATACTGCCTCAGAAAACGAGATTCCTTCCTCTGGTAACACTCTTCCCTCTGAGTTAAACAAACCTATTGCCCTCCGCAAGGGTACTAGGACCTGCACTCAACATCCTATCTCTCAGTATGTTTTATATAAGTCATTATCCCCGTCATACCATGTTTTTGTCTCCACCTTGTCTTCTGTGTCTATTCTTAAGCAATGGTAGGAAGCAATCATAGATGCAAGATGGAAAGCAACTATGGTATATGAAATGACTGCCTTGAAGAAAAGTGAGACTTGGGATCTTGTAGAACTTCCAGCTGGTAAGAAACCTGTGGGGTGGAAATGGATTTTTACTGTGAAGCAAAAAGAAGACGGGACCATAGATTGATACAAGGCCAGACTAGTTGCCAGATGGGATCGACTATCAGGAGACCTTTGCTATAGTAGCAAAGATGACCACGATCGGAGTCATTCTGGCGTGTGCAGTTCACTACAACTAGGACCTCCAACAGCTAGACGTCAAAAATTCTTTTCTTCATGGGGATTCAACAGAAAAAGTCTACATGGATGTCCCACCTGGATTTACTTCTCCTACAATTGAAGGGAAAGTTTACAAGTTGAAATGATCCTTATATGGTCTTAAACAATCCCCCAGAGCCTGGTTTGGACAGTTCCATAAGGCAATGACCTCAGTTGGCTATACACAGAGTAATGCTGACCACACTCTGTTCATCAAACGAAAGGACGGAAACACTACTATTCTGATTGTCTATGCGGACGACATTGTGATCACAGGCAATGACACTTAAGAAATCAAGCAGCTCAAGTTGTTCCTAGGAAAGGAGTTTGAAGTTAAAAATCTGGGAAAGCTCAGACATTTCCTTAGGATTGAGGTGGCATAATCTTCAAAAGGAATTTACCTGTCTCAGAGAAAGTATATCTTAGATCTTCTATCTGATACTGGACTCCTAGGATGTCAGCCATGTGAAACCCCAATTGATGCTAACACTTGGCTCAAAGAGAAGGAGGGTGATCCAGTGGACAAAGGGCAATATCAGAGATTAGTTGGAAAGCTAATCTACCTGGCCCACATTAGACCAGACATTGCGTTCGCAGTTAGCCTGGTGAGTTATTTCATGCATGACCCATATTCCTCATATATGGATGCTGTTCATAGGAATTTCCATTACCTGAAATCAGCTCCCGGTAGAGGAATTCTCCTCTCTCCTCATGGTCACCTCTAGATTGATGCATATACAGATGCAGATTGGGCAGAAAATCCAGACAGGAAATCTACCTCAGGCTACTGCACTTTCATTGGAGGAAACCTAGTAACATGGCAAAATAAGAAACAAAATGTAGTAGCTCGGTCCAGCGCAAAGGCAGAATTTCGAGCTATGGCACAAGAGATATGTGAGTTACTATGGCTAAAAGGATTACTACAGGATTTGGGTATCAATATTGCTTTTCCTATGAAATTGTTCAGTGACAACAAGGCTGTTATCAGCATTGCTCACAATCCTGTGCAACATGACCGTACAAAGCATGTGGAGATTGACGGCACTTCATCAAGGAAAAAATTGACAGTGGGCAGATTTCCGTTCCCCATGTTCAATCAGGGGAACAAGTGGCCAACATTTTCACCAAAGGTCTTCTTGGAAAATTGTTTCATCTAGTATTGTCCAAGTTGTACATGACTGATGCATCAACTTGAGGGGGAGTGTTGTAAATGTTCTCTTAAGTGTACATTATGTCCAGGTTCATTATGTCTAGGTTCATTATCTAGGTTCATTGATCAGGTTCATTATGTCTAGGTTCAATGTCTAAGTTCAATGTGTCCTCACATTTTATTAATTATGGGTCTGTGGCACACTATTCCACAACTCAGATTTAGTGTAATTAGTCTGAATCTGACAGTAGGAGACTCATGGAAAGATTTTAAAAAGGCAAGAAGTACCTCCATAAGGTCTTTATTGACCTAGGAAAAGCTTATGATAGAGTCTTAAAGAGTTAGTCTGGCAAGTACAGGAGAAGAGAAGTGTTTCAAACAAATATGTGGACATAGTCAAGGATATCTATTACAATGTGGTGATTAGTGAGAGAACCGTAGGGGGTCAGTAAATTCCCAATTACAATTGGGTTACAGATGAGGCTCTTTGGTGCATGCTTTTTGCTGATGATAATATTTTAGTGGATGAGAAAAAAAACAAGGAATAATGTCAAGTTAGAGTTATGGAGTTTAACATTGGAATCAAAAGCTTTTATGATAAGTAAAACAAAGACAGAGTACATGGAGTGTAATTTAGTCATACAATGATGGATGATGTGGTGGTGAAAATTGATGAAGAAGATACTATAAAGTGATTATTTTAGGTATCTAGGTTTAATCATAAATAAAGAAGGTGATATAGAGGATGATATTTCACAGAGGATTAAAATAAGATGGATGAAATGGAGAGGTGCATCTGGAGTGCTGTGTGAATGGCGTATCCTTTTAAAACTTAAAGAAAATTTTTATAGAACAACCACTCGACCGGCTATGATGTATGGGGCAAAATGTTGGACAGTTAAGAAGCAACATAAAGATAAACTTAGTGTAGCTGAGAAGAGGACGTTCAAATGGATGCGTGGCAAAATTAGGAAGGATAAGGTAAGAAATTATTGTATTATAGCCGATTTGGAAGTAGCGCTGATACATAATAAGCTATGAGAAAGTAGTTTGACAGAGGCTTTAAGATGCTCCAGAACGGAAGAGTGATTTGATTCAGATCGAATGATCTAAAAGAGCTAGGGGCAAACCTAAACTGACTCTAGGGGAGGTGGTGAGGAAAAACATGGATAGCTTAAAACTTGTTTCAAATATGACCACGAACAGAGCTGATTGGAGGGTAAGAATCCATATAGCTGCCCCATTCAGTTGGGATAAGGCTTTATTGTTAGGATTAGATTAGTATCTTCGAACATAGGATCTTTAACTGGCAAGAATCTAGAGTTGATAGATGTTATTAAGAGAAGATGGATTAACATAGCTTGCATTCGAGTGACTAGATGGAAGGGTAAAAAAACTAAGGAGTTAGATGACTTTAAACTTTGATATACGGGGGATAAAAATAATAGCACTGAAGTGGGCATACTAACAGATAAAAATTTAAAGAATGATGTGGTAAACGTTAAAAAGATACGGTGACAGGATTCTAGCCATCAAGTTGGTGATGGAAAAAGAGATATCAACATAATAAGCGCTTATCCCAAGTAGGGCTTATCCCAAGTAGGATTGGTTGTGAGTAGTAAGCTACAATTTTGGGAACACATGGATGGCTTAGGCTGTGTTTGGTATCATTTTTTGTTTTTGATTTTTGTTATTTTTTCTAAAAGTATTTTTGAAAACCATTTTTGATAAAAAATAAAAAGTCGTTTGGGTTACAATAAAAAACAGATTGTAAAATGAGAAATAGATTTGGTATGCCTATGTCTATAAATAATTTTTATGACTTTTATTGATCCATCTACGGCATGGACTATTGGGCCATTAAATCGATCACAGTTCGGGATCGTTTTCCTATTCTGACCGAACTATTGGATGAATTACATGGGACTCGATTATTTTCCAAATTGGATCTATGGTCCAGCTATCATTAAATCCAAGTTCAAGCGGCCAATATTCATAAAACCAAAATCGGACCAATAAGTGCCAATTATACCAGTCTGATAAAAACCTAAAATCAAAACTGAATGTTTTTATTTGAACAAGAATTGAATATAAGTGTATAAGATCGAACTGAATTGGTTTTAACTGAAGCAAATCCAAACCTAATAACAACATAGATCATAAACACAATTAAAGGGAAATCAAATAGATGGAATGGGAAAAATTGATCCATCGTAATTCCCAAACAATAACAGGAAAATCATTAGAAACCCAAATCAAAGATATGTTTAGAAAACAATAGATTCTTTCAGGTGGGAAACTATTGTAAACATCATTATCAAGGCCTTGGTTTGAGAAGATAAAATGGTTTCCAGTGAAAATTGTTCAGAACCTCCAATGGAATATAAAAGGAGGAAATATAATAGCAGAACAAGAAGAGAAATTGAAGTGACGTAAAAAATCTGGTTAACAGATGGGTTTGTTCACTTTCTTACTGATACTGTTTATCCTTATTTGTTTAGAAAATCCCCAAGTTAGCTAGAAAAAAAAAATAAATAAAAATTGCACGGTTCTCTGCATTTTGCAAGACTGATAACAGAAACTGGGGAAGCCCAAAGTTACTAATTCGTTGGCCAGTATGAAAGGATATGGAGGTTTCAGTGTACTCCATCTCCGAACGGCTTAGTACTGATGGATCATTCTAATGTCAAGGCCACAGCAGCACATGGGAGCTTGAGACGGTTTTTGAGGAAATTCTGGTACTCAGAATCAATGGGAACATTGGGGAGTGGAGGAGGATTGGAAAGTTGAGGCGGAAGAGGAGGGTTCTTGATCTCAACAACGTCGTCGTCACGTTCACGCCAGCCATCACTGAATCTCTTCGACGAAGACAAAGATGGAGAGACGACTAAGGAGGGAAGTACAGCAGGAGGAGATGTGGTATCAGTGGTGGCGGAAGACGATGTAGGAGATAGCGATTTTTCTGAAGCCGACCCTTCTTGAAGGAATCTCTGGAAAGCTCCTCTAGTGAGAACACCCTAACCATTCCTCTTTCCTATCGCTCACACACAGGTGCACGCAATCACAAAATCACCTATTTTTCCGATTATCTCTTCTTCGCTCCGCAATCTCTAGATTATTTCCTGAGTTTGTAGATTATAAGAGATGGAGAGATGATGATTTTATAAACAAATATTAAAATTACTTTTTTACCCTCTATTTTTGGAAGCTTATTACACGTGATCATTAAAGGATGGCGCAAAAAACCACCAAAAATGATTTTTGGCAAAAATCAAAAAGATGTCTCAACCTCTTTTTGAATTTGAGCCTCTTTTTATTTTTTCTGACAAAAAATAGCAACCAAAAATCGTACCAAACACTTACAAAAATAAAAACTTGTTAGAAAAATAAAAACAAAAATGATACCAAACACAGCCTTAGGGCAATGCTTTAGACAATGAAAAAAAGATTATAATAGGTGGTGATCTGAATGGATATGTAAGGGAGATCGTAGAGGTTATGAAGGTGTACATGGAGAATATGGTTTTGGAGCAAGGAATTAAGGGATTTCAATTTTAGATTTTGCTATGGCTTATGACTTATCCATTGTAAATAACATATACTAGGGATTTCAATTTTAGATTTTGCTATGGCTTATGACTTATCCATTGTAAATAACACATACTTTGAAAAGAGAGAGGAGCATCTGATCACTATGAAAAGAGAGAGGAGCATCTGATCACCTTGAAAAGTGGGCATCATAGTAGCCAAATAATTTTTTTCATAGGTTGTTATGTAAGGATTGTAACACTAACAGGGGAGAACCTAACTACTCAACATGGATTACTAACTACGGATATGTGTCTCATTATGTCGAATTGTAAGAAATGTCAAATTTTTTTCCCCTTAGGATAAGGTGGTGGAGCTTAAAAGGAGATACCTTGAAAGCTTTTACTAATAATGTGATTAAACAAGGAAAGTAAGACTTTGAGGGAGACATTAATATAATGTGGAACGAGATGACTACTTGTATTAAGAAAATTGCTAAAAATGTCTTAGGTGTATCAAAAGGAAAACGTCATTCTCCTAGAGAGTCTTAGTGGTGGGTTGATGATGTTCAAACTGTCATTAAAGCTAAGAAAGATAGTTTTAAGACATGACAAAAGACTAAGGATAGAGGACCTAAAAAGAAATAGACTTACCAAAAATGAAGTAAAAAAGATTGTGGGCAAAGTAAGGGTGAAGATATGAAGATCTTTATAACAATCTGAATACAAAGGAGGTAGAAAACGCTATCTATAAAATAGCTAAGAGGGAAAGGAAAAGTAAAGATTTAGACTATGTTAGACATATTAAAAAATGCAGATGGTAGAGTTCTAGTAAGGGTTGAAGACATTAAAAAGAGATGAAACAATAATTTCTACAGCCTACTAAATGAAGACACATCGAGTAATAGTGTCCCAGAATACAACATTACCCATCAAGACACCACAAGTCGTAGATATATAAGAAAAATTAGGGTAACAGAAGACTACATTACCTACTAGCTATGATGTATGGTGCAAAATGTTGGGCACTTAAGAAGCATCATATAGATAAACTTAGTGTAGCTGAAATGAGGATATTGAGATAGATGTTTAGCAAAATTAGGAAGGATAAGGTAAGGAATGATCGCATTAGAGCTGATTTGGGAGTAATGTCGATACATGATATGCTACAAGAAAGTTGTTTGAGATGGCATAACCATGTTCAATGGAGGCCTTTAAATGCTCCAATACGAAGAAGCGATTTGGTTCAGATTGAAGGATCCAAGGCCCTGTTTGATAAAATTTCGGCTTTAAATTCTAGATTCCGGTTCAGAATTTGGATTCTACTTCAGGCTACTCCAGGATTATTTGGGAGTAAAAACATGTTTGATAACGCATTTTTGGAATCGATTCCAGAGTATCTTTGGAACAAAAACATGTTTGATAAACACTATCCCTCCAAACAAGGTCTAGAAAAGCAGGTGGTGGTAGTAGTGGGTGGTGGCGATGGTGTGTAGTGGTTGTGGTTGTGGTTGGTGGGTGGTGGGTAATGGTAGTGGTGTTGGGTAGTGGGTGGCGGTGGAAGCAGTGGTGGTGGTGGTGAGTGGTGGGTGGTGGCGGTGGTGGTGGTGACAGTAGTGGTGGTGGTGGTGGGTGGTGGGTGGTGGGTGGTGGGTGGTGGGTGGTGGCGGTGGTGGTTAAGTGAGAGTCGGACTCTTTTTCTTCTCCTAAAAACTTGCTCCAACAGAAAAAAGCAAGTATTATTTACTCCAAAAATTTGGATTCTGAAGCCAATTTGAATCCGGTTCACTCTGTGGGAGCTTGAATCCAACCGGGCTTACCAAACGCGCTTCTACTCCAAAATGGTTCTCTGGGAGTCAGAATCCACAGAATCCAGAATCTGGAGTATTATCAAACAGGCTCTAAAAGTTCTTGGGGCAGACCTAAGATGACTGTAGAGGAGGTGGTGAGGAAAGTGGTGCATAACTTAGGCCTTGTTTCAAGTATGACATCAAACAAAGCTGATTGGAGGACAAGAATCCATGTAGCCGATCCATTTAGTTAGGATAAGGCTTTATTGTTGTTGTTATATAATATAGATGAGAGGAGGTTAGTTTGGGTATATATAGAACAGAAAAAAGAAATGTTGGAGGTAGTTTGGTAATAAAGAAGATAGAAATCAGATATGCAATAGAATGCCCAGGATTGTGACTGGGCCATCTAAACTTTTCTGTGTAAGGTAATAGACAAGAATATGTGTCTTCATGTTATACAAGGATATCTGAAATTTGTAGAGCATACAGACCAGACGACCAGCTTTTAGATTTTCTTTAACATTCATGATGCACCCACAGGTTTTTCTTCAGTAGACTTTAGCTTCACTCCTACCGTCTGCAAACTCAAACAGATGAGAGTAACATATTTCTCTTGATTCTGCCACCTTCTTGATCTTCAACTTCCTTCTTGATGAAATGGTGATCATCAAGTGTACATCAATTGTGAATCTTCAATCACTCAATTTCAAACAAAACTCAATTGCTGATATCTAATATTTAGGTTGATTAAACCATCAAACATCAATAGTAGAGAACCATTTCCTCTCTCTCTCTCTCTCTCTCCCCCTCTTTATATATATATATATATAAACTATTTTTCTATCTATCTGTTTTATTTGGATTTTCCTAAACTTAACATCCCATTCTAATGTGACATGAAAAATGAAACTAACTAATTAATACAACTAGCACTTAACTACACTGAACTCCTAAAGGACAGTAACTTACTAAAACAGTAAAAATCAAACTTAATACAGTAGATTTGGACTTACTATATAAGGTAAAGTCATAATTTCCTGTAGAAAATAGACATTGGAAGATGATTATTGTTAACGTAATAAAATTGTAACCATACACTGCTTTAACTTAGTCAAAGTAGTTAGAGTTAGTTTCTAGGAATTGGACTCCTATTAGTATATGGACTCCTTATTAGTTTGCTTTATTAGTTTCCTTTACCAATTAGGCTTGTTAGTTTCCTTTTCCTATTTTGAGTTTACTTTGTCTTTAGTTTGTGACTAGGATTCTGACTTGTAGAGTCCTAGATCATATCTAATAGTTGTTTTCTATTTTTTATAAATACAAGCTACAAAAAGAGGAGCAGGACACATCGACTCTCTCCATCTTCTCTTATTTTTTCTATTTTGATACAATAATGAACTTTCAATTAGCAAAAAATCATTTAAGAAAGTAGCTGTTTACAAATTTACTACTATACTCCTGCAATACAGAGGTTCTTACCATATCCGAATATGAAAAGTTAGACAAAACTCTGACCAGCTTTAAAATGGCTCTGATATAAAATAAAAAAAACAGAACCTCCTAAAGGGATCCAGATTTAGTCAGCTCCAAGATCTCAGATTCTATTAGATGCACTGAGCTATATCCCTCAAACAAGTAGCATATAAATAAAATGACACATTGCATACTAGAAAAATCCTTCCAGTTACCAGTGAAATATAACATAAAAGATGTCTGCTTATACCTGAAGCGCACCCGCAAGAGTTCTCTACCACCCCCTGGCAAAGAGGAAAGGGTTATGTACACTCCTGGTTCATCTTGTACAACCCATTCTGCTGGGTCAGTTTCGGTCTTGGATCCATTGCATGAGAGTGGATTTACTGATGGACCATTAGACTCTAGTTCCAGAGAGTTGAGGCCGCTCATATAGCTCTCATTAATAGCAGGACTTGGAATACTGTTAGTCTGCATTGCACTGGAACCTGATCTAATGCTGGCAATAGATCCCTCAGATACCCTTTCAGCCATGTCCTTCAGCTGCCAGAATAACCACATGCGGGCATTAGAAGATTTGACTAATGAATACATTATAGCTATAACAGGTATTATAACAAAGAGTAAAAGAACTGGTTAATTGGAGTGACAGTTCTTCCATAGTTTTTCCTAAGGTTGCGTTTGTTTCACTGTAAAGTATTTTATGCCATTTGTTGAAAATCATTACAAAATTGTATAGGGATTAGAGAGGGGGGAAATATTTTACTGATATGCAGTAAAAAAAAAAAGTTCGAAAACAAAATCCGTTTTAAATTCAGGATGTTGTTTCGCCAAAATAGTGATGTTATATTGGTACTCTGGGCATCCAGCAGCCATCCATTTGAAGACTCCACTCCTTCATATGGCTGGACTCTTTCCTTTGCTCAATCATGTTCAAATGCTTTTATTAGTCATGCCCGACAAAAAAAGGGTAAAGAATATAAACTCAAATTTATAAATAATAAAATAATTTCCCACAAAACATTCTATGGCAAAAAAAAAACACAGCCTAAGTGGTTTTGCCAGAAATTTTAGTTCTTTTATTTTGTTTCTTTTATGCACAGGTGATTTGTCCAGGATGACAGACGAAAGAGGGCTGGAAAATAAGCAAATCACAGTTTTTTTAGTGTTACTGATGCAGTAGCTCTGTAAGGGTAACCATATATTGGACCCAATTTGGAGTCCATTGCCCAAGATTGGAAGGCCCAACATAGGTCCGCATGTCTAGTGTTTGGTTGGGTCAAGATTTATTTATTTATTGGAGGCATTATTGTAATTCCAAAAATAAATAATGGGTTTTTGGAATCTGTCATTTTAATCTTCTGGAATAGTGTTTTGATCTGCAAATTGGGAATTTAGGATGTTTTGAGTTAGTCATTATTTTCTGATTATCTTAAGCGTATTAGGAGGTTCATTTGTTTAGAAACTTAGATTTTTTTTTGGGGGTAAATCAAGATTATATACAATAAGCCTAAGCACCGGACACCCCCCCCCTGCGCGCGCGCGCCAAGAAGGGGACCAAATGAAACGAAAAGAAACAAAAGAATCTCATTAATCCTATCCACATAAAATTGGATTAGGTAAATGTAAATCCAAGACTCTCACAATGTGTCTATTCCAAAAGGAATTCGGACACATTTTCTCAATGGGGCATGGATCTCAAAGATTATGCTATCCAAAACCTGTTGGTTCTTGATCTTCCTAACCATTTTCTGATGTTTATCTCCATCCAAATAAGGTATATAGCCCCGCTGAACACGAGTCTGCCCACTAACCAACACATTTTACTCCTGAAGGCATTGTTGATCCATCTCCATTCCTTCTTGAATTTACCAATTCTTCGGCGAAACTTAGAATTTAGAAGTCTTTGAATCTATAAATACGTGGCTATGTAACCTTAGTTGGAAGATTTGGAGTAACGAAATTTTGAGTTGTTTAATTTAAAGCATGTATTGGAATGTCTAGGTTCAATGTAACTTACCTCACCCTCACCTACCTTGTCTAGATTCGATGTCTGTCTAGGTTCAATGTAACCTACCTCACCTACCTTTTCTTTCCTTTTATGTAAATCATTTTATACTATAAATGAAGCATGACCTCTGTCATTCTAGACAAGTCAAACCATTATTCCAACATGGTATCAGAGCAAGGATCTCCCTTGATGTTCATACCCTAGCACCGCTACTGCCGCAACTGCCGGCACCTTCCGCTTCCGCCTCTCTCTTCTCTCTGACTTCTACCTCCACAGCCTCCTCTTCTAGCAGTGGCCCTCTCCTAGCATTGCCTCCCGGCAGCCCCTCGGTGGCCATGGTTTCCACCAAGGGTTATTAAAGATTTTCACCCTGTTTTTTGAGATCTCAATTTCTTTCCACCAAAATCGTATGCACCTTGTAAATGTTTGATTAATCAAGTACGGCTATGATTTGTTCTGATTAATCTGTTTTTTTTATCACGCCTCAACTATGTTAGACATGACAACTACATCATCTGTTCCTGAGGGCTCTAGCGATCAAAGCTTCTCTGGCTTTCCTACATTCCTGGTTGTTCCATTAAATTGGATGGGAATAATTGGATGGGAATAATTATTTGATGTGGTCTCATTCCTTCTTTCTTTCTGCAGCATCCCGTGGTTTTTCAGGGTACCTTACTGGCGATGCTAAGAAGCTTACTACTGATGGCGCTGATCAGAGCAAATGGAGCTCTGACAACTACCTGGTGATGTCATATCTTATCGATTCTATGAATCCGAACATTGCACGAGGTTATTTATTGCTAGATTCGACTGCCAGTATATGGAAGACTGCTAAAGATACATACTCACAGGTAGGCAATGATGCTCAAGTGTATGAACTGCAAAAGAAAATTTATGATACAAAGCAGGAGTTTTCTTTATCTCAGTGTTATTCTGAGTTACGAGGATGTGGCAAGAGATGGATTATTATGAAGCCTTCTCCTTGTCTTACAGATGCCATGAAATTAGCCAAAAAGGAGGACAAATTTTGTGTCTATGTTTTCTTGGCCGGTCTCAATGTGGAGTTTGATCAGATACGTGCTCATGTTTTGAGTCGTGATCCTTTCCCTTCTTTGGAGCAGGCCTACACTATGGTCCAGTTTGAGGACAACAGGTGGACTGCGATATTGCAACCTTCTCTGCTTGATCGCTCCGTTTTATTTTCTGGTATGGGTTCCTCTAGCACAGGCAGTTCTACCCGTTCTGGCTCCCGGCCTAGTTTGGATAGAGAGCCCATTAAATGTGAGTTATGTGGTAAGGAACGTCACACTAAAGAGTACTGTTGGAAACTCCATGGTCGCCTTGTTAATGGCAAAGGCCGTGGGCGAAGTCGTGGTACTAGTTCTGCCCAGGCTCATCAAATAGAGAATGCTGATGTTGATGTTGCCCCCCTAAACATGATGATTTGATGAACCAGCTTCATCGTCTTCTATCTTAGTCGAGCCCTTCCTCATCTGCATCAGCCACTGCCTCCCTGCCAGGGTCCTCTTCTTCCAACTTTGTTAATTTAGGTATTTCCATCAGTGGTCATTGTGCCTCTTCTGCTTCTACTCCTTGGATCATTAACTCAGGGGCTACCGACCACATGACTGGCTCTTCCCAATTTTTTTTTTTTTGAGTATTTTCCTAGTTCTAGTAAAGGTAAAGTTTGGGCTACAGATGGTTCCCTCTCTTCTATTGCTGGGAAGAGTTCCATTAAATGTTCTTCCTCCCTTTCATTATCATCTGTTCTCCATGTACCGAATTTTTCTACTAATCTTCTCTCAGTTAGTAGCCTAACTCAGGATTTGAATTGTCGAGTCACTTTCTTTCCTTCTTATTTTGTGTTCCAGGACTCGGTGACGGAGCAAACGATTGGCAGTGGTAAAGTGGCTGATAGCTTGTATGTTCTCGTGCCTTCTTCAAAGTCTTCGGCCCTAATGACACAGGCTTCTTCTTCCTTCACAGTTCCACTGGCAACTTTACATATGTGGCATCATCGTTTAGGTCACCCATTTAATCAAGCTTTTTCCTCAGTTTTCGAAGCTATGTAAGTTAGACGAGTCTTTTTTTGTAAAGCTTGCATTTTTGCAAAGCAGACTCAATCTGTTTATCCTATTTCCAATAAACGGAGTGCAACTCCCATTCATTTAATACATTCTGATGTTTGGGGTCCCTCTTGGTGTGTCTTGGTAACTGGCTATAAATGGTTTGTCACTTTCATTGATTGCCATACTTGTTTCAATTGGATTTATTTGCTCTGCCACAAAAATGAGGTATTTCACTGCTTCCTGCTTTTTCGTTAGATGATTCAAACCCAGTATGCTGCGAAGGTCACCATCCTCCGCACAGATAATGGGACAGAGTATACCGATGGATCTTTTCAGTCTTACCTAACTGAGCATGGTATTATTCATCAAACTAGTTGTGTAGATACTCCTGCTCAGAATGGTGTGGCTGAACTCAAGAATCGCCATTTTTGGAGGTTGCTCAGTCTTTGATGTTTCAGAGTTTGGAATAAATTTATATGGGCTTGATTAATTACCGGGCCCATTGAGTAGTGGGAGTCTGTGTCACTAGGTTGACCGGTTCTGTCTGGTTCGTCACAAGATAAAGAGATAGGCAATCCCTGTTTCAGTGTTGGACTGATTTGGGTTTGTGACAATATTATATATACTAGGTCAAGAGTCCCTGTAGCTCTAGTTGCTTTCTTCTCTCTGCACCCATGAGCATTGAGAATCACGTGGAACCTCTACGGCCTGTGGAAGACTGTGATCAAAGCTTCAAGACTAAACTTCAAAACTAATGGCGGAAACCAATCTTCTACGCACAGGTATGTCTTTACTATTATTGTTTACATTGAATCTCCAT
This sequence comes from Protea cynaroides, assembly GCA_028583415.1. Classification (NCBI taxonomy): domain Eukaryota; kingdom Viridiplantae; phylum Streptophyta; class Magnoliopsida; order Proteales; family Proteaceae; genus Protea; species Protea cynaroides. Next base: position 57,332,334 of record CM053268.1, read on the forward strand.
TGTGTTCTAGATATTTGTATGGATGGTTAGGGTTTGGGATGAAACCCTATGAATGTAAAAAGTCTAACATCAGATGCATGTCCCTACCCCATGATGGAGTGAAGCCATTCTTATAGCGTCTTACCTCATCAATCGGATGCCCACACATGTTCTTGAATTTCGTTGTCCAATGGAGATACTCCTGGGTACTTCGACATTTGTTGTTCCTCCGAAGGTGTTCGGTTGGGTGTGCTTTGCTCGTAACCATCACCACCATGGCAAGCTCGATCCCTGTGGCCTTCGGTATATTTTCGTCGGCTACTCTGCAATCCAGAAGGGGTACAAATGTTACCATCCGTGATCTTTCCGGATGTTTGTTTCCATGGATGTGGTCTTCCATGAGACTGAGGCGTTCTTTTTGGCTCTTGCACCTCTTCAGGGGGAGTCTCCTAGTTTTCATAAAGATGTGCTTAGACCTCTTCAATATCTTCCCACTGCTACTGTCCTAGTTGTTCCAGCTATTACTCCAGATGAGACTCCAGATGATGATACTGATATTGACATTGGGATGAAAGTTTTGGTTCCGGCTTCTCAGCCCGTAGTTCCCCCACTAAAGGTGTTTACTGGTTTAAGGTCCAAACGGCAGCAAGAGCAAGATACCGCCACTACCATTGCACCACTCTAATCATCATCTCCTGATCTGAGCTCTGTTCCTCCTCTATCTGGTGAGCCTACTTCAAACTCAACTATTGAGTTGTCTATTGCTCTTCAAAAAGGTATACGATCCTGTACTCAACACCCCATTTCTAACGTTGTGTCTTATGAATCTTTGTCTCTTTCTTTTTGTGCATTTGTTCCCTCTCTATCCTTTATTTCCATTCCTCCGAACTGGCAGGAAGCTTTGGCTGATCCCAAATGGAAGGCTGCAATGTTGGAAGAGATGCATGCTCTTGACAAGAATGAGTCTTGGGATCTTGTCATTCTTCTTCTAGGGAAGAAACTAGTAGGCTGCAAATGGATTTTTATGGTGAAGTAGAAAATTGATGGTACTGTTGATAGGTACAAGGCACGATTAGTCGCCAAGGGCTATACTCAGACATTTGGCATTGACTATCAAGAAACTTTTGACCTTGTTGCCAAGTTGAATACTGTACGTGTCCTTCTCTTTTGTGTAGTCAACCTTGGATGGGATTTACGTCAATTAAATGTAAAAAATGCTTTTCTTTATGGGGAGATAGAGAAGGAGGTGTACGTAGATGCCCCTCCTAGTTTCTCTGGACCTCCAACATCTGGTAAGGTCAGTAAATTGAAACATTCCTCATATGGCCTAAAAAATCTCATCGGGCCTAGTTTGGATGCTTCCATAGAGCCATGATATTTGTGGGGTACAAACAGAATAATGCTTATCACACTCTGTTTATCAAGAAGAATGGCAAGTTAACTACTGTTTTTATTATGTATGTTGATGATATAGTGGTTACAAGGAGTGATACTACTGAAATCTCTCACTTGAAGACCTTTTTGGGCACTGAGTTTGAAATTAAAGACCTTGGTCCGTTACGGTATTTCCTAGGGATTGAGGTTGCTCATTCTACTCAAGGTATCTTCCTCTCTCAACGAAAGTATACCCTTGACTTATTGTCTAACACTGGGATGCTCGGGTGCAGGCCTGCTGACACTCTACTTGAGGCCAATTCCCGTCTGCCACAAAAAGACGAGGAACCGGTTGATAAAGGTGGATATCAAAGATTAGTTGGCCGTTTAATTTATCTTTCTCATACCAGACCAGATATTGCCTTTGTTGTCAGCATGGTTAGCCAATACATGCATGACACCTTCTCTAGTCATTTGGATGTTGTGTATTGGATCCTGCGTTACTTAAATCTACTCCTGGTTATGGTGTCCTTTTGTCTCCTCATGAGCATATGCACATTGAAGCCTACACTGATGCTGATTGAGCTGGTTCGTCTCATGATAGACGCTCTACTTCTGGATATTATATTTTGGTGGGAGGAAATCTGGTTACCTGGCGAAGCAAGAAAACAGGCTATGGTCGCTTGTTCCAGTGCAGAAGCTGAATTCAGGGCTATGGCTCATGGTATTTGTGAGCTTCTTTGGTTCAAAGGTTTCATTCAAGACTTATGTGTCCCTATTCAACTTCCTATGCAGCTCTTTTGTGATAGCAAATCCGCCATTAGCATTGCTCATAACGAGGTTTAGCACGATAGAACGAAACATGTTGAAATAGATCGTTACTTCATCAAGGAGAAGTTAGAACAAGGTCTCATTTACATTCCATTCATTACATACGAAGACCAGTGGGCTGATGTTTTTACCAAGGGTCTTCTGGCCAAGGTGTTTCACCCTATTATGTTCAAGTTGGGAATGATCGATATCTATGCCTCAACTTGAGGGGGAGTATTGGAAAGTCTAAGTTTAGTGGAGTATTGGAATGTCTAGGTTCAATGTAACCTACCTCACCCACCTCACCCTCACCTACCTTGTCTAGATTCGATGTATGTCTAGGTTCGATGTAACCTATCTCACCTACCTTTTCTTTCCTTTCCTTTCCTTTCATGTAAATCATTTTGCGTTATAAATGAAGCATAAACTCTGTCATTCTAGACCAGTCAAACCATTATTCCAAGCCTACTACTATTGTTTCTGCTGCTACTACTACTACTACTATCTGCCTTCCGTGGGAAAAACCTATGGTGCTTGGTGTACGTGAATTGGTGTTACTACCTGAAAACCGTGTTGTGGAGAATATCTATTCTTGTTGTTCCAAACTGGAACTCCAGCTTGAGGGGGAGTGTTGCGTTTTTTGTTTTTCCATTCTCTCCATCTTCTTTCTTTCTTTCTTATTTCTATTTTGTTACAGGGCGAATTTTCAATTTTACACTGTTAAACAACCTCGTCCTATGGCTTCTACCTAATAAATGAAGGTTAGTGAGGACCAAACATATAGTTAGCACCAATAAGAGGGAAAAAAAAGGAAAAAGAAAGAACAGTGCTTCATGCAATCCACTCAGGAATTTTACCTTTACTGGTTTGATATTGGTAGAGTAACAATATAAAATACACTATTGTTGACTGTACTGCTTTGACTTAGTCAAAGCAATTAATCATGTGGACTGATGGACTCCTGATTAGTTTATTAGTTTGCTTTATTAATTTTCTTTACCAATTAGGCTTGTTAGTTTCCTTTTCCTATTTTGAGTTTACTTTGTCTTTAGTTTGTGACTAGGACTTTGACTTGTAGAGTCCTAGATCCTATCTAATAGTTTTCTATTTTCTATAAATGCAAGCTACAAGGAGAGGACCAATACACACTCTCTCTTTTTTTGACACATTAATTCTCTCCATCTTCTCTTATTTTTCTATTTTGTTATAGATATCTTTTTGGGGAGTCACAAATTTTGAACTTGAGCCACAGGAAACTTCTTTTGAGGAGCATGGGAAGCAAAGCCCAAGACCCAACCGTCATATTTGGACAATCAAGATATACTCATAAAGTAAATGATTGAGTGAATTCCTCGACTAAAAGGGTGTGCATAGGCATACAAAGTTAGTGTACAGGAGGAATGTTGCTCCCTGGTATTATTTGTTCACTACTATAGTTTTACCTTAATACAACACTTCACAATTATAACATCAATAATGACAATGATGATCTTTACCAAAAAAAATAAAATAATGACAATGATTATTGATGATGATGGCCTTAATTTTAATTAGGGAAATATAAGCTGGTTTAGAGGACCGTGGTGCACCCAGCTATGACCACCAAATCCTTTCTTTTCATTTTCGACACCATCCTAAACTCAAGATCCAGCAGTAAACAGCTAGAGTTTACCAAAGTCCTGTACCAGCTTAGCATTTTTTTCTTTTCATAAATGGAAACCACTTGCAAGAGAAAGGAAACTGTACCCTATTAAGAGATTCTCACTAAAATAGGAGCACTTCATCTTTTCACCAGGGTAAGACACTCAGTTATCGAAAAGCAAGGCCACCCAAATCACTACCCATTGATAATTTTACAATATTATAATAGTGTTATAAAGCACATGAACCATAGCAAAAAATAATAAACTCTCTCACCTGTGCTGTTAGAGATTTTATTACTTCCTTTGCGGCCTTGCATTTAGCCGTTTCATCTCCTGCTATTGCAGTGGCCTCCTTTAATTGCCTTGATGTTCTCTCCAACTCAGCTTCCAAAAGTTGGGACTTGCAGGTAAGTTCTTCTACCTACAGAACAGATTTCCAGCCAACCTCCAATTAGCAGCCTTCCATCATTTTAGAAAGGCAGTAATCTGGTATGGTTCTGCCTTCAATCACTTCAGCAAACCAATATCTGAATCAAGTAATTTCTAAAATAAACATGAGATACAGTATCAGTTAGTTTGCAGTTATATCATTTCTATGCTTAACCACTTCGACGTAAGAAATTTTTGACGATTTCAGCAAAATAAGAATCATATCCTTTCTACTTATTCTCTTTGAAAAAAAGAATCTAGTAAATGCTCTAAATGCTCTATTCAGCTATAAGTCCATGAGTACATGTTCTGCTGATGCAGACTGTTTTACAAATGTGAACCTCTTGGAGGAATCAGGGGACAATAGACTGAAGTTTCTCAGTTCAGTTGTCCATGCCATGACCATCTGACACATTAATAATTTTGAACAGTGCACAGAACTTAGTTAGTTGATGCATGGTGCACGCAATTTCATCATTAGTTGATTACCCAAAAGATGTAATTGCTCGATAGTTATAAGCCTGTGTGGAAGCCTAGAGCCAAAACAAGTAGGCCCAGATGATACCCTCTACATGGGCCACTTAAGTCATGATCATAGTTGTCAAGGCGTCGCCTAGGCACCCAGGCGGCCTTGTGACGCCTTGGAAAATAGGGCGCCTTGGTCGCCTAGGTCGCCTAGGTGCCCTGTCAGGCCTCCACCGCCTTGGCACCTTGACAACTATGGTCATAATCCAATCGATGCAATGTATTTGAAATGGATTGATACTTCTCAGCCTGTGTGGAGCCAAAACAAGTATGCCAAGCTTAGAGCCTCCATTATATAGGCACTGCAAGTGCAATGTGGCAGGCCCACATGTAGGCCTAGTTGGTTGCCTTGTCTTGATATTAAATGTGCAAGTATTTGTGCCGGTATTTATGTAATTTTGGTATATTTAAAAGAGACATGCCACATGCACCACAGGAAGATGAAAACTTTATCCTTCTTATTCCTAAAAGCCCTACATGGTGAAGAAGTAATGGGGTACCCAGCAAAGTCAACCGTCCTAAACAATTGGTCCACACCTGTTTCATCAAGTAGGTCGAACAATGAGTAATCCACCCACCCTCCCAAAAGAAAAAGGTGAAAAAGAAAAGCTAGTCAAACAAAGAATTTAAGGATTGCCTGGTCTTGTCTGTATTCGCCAACCCTGAGTTAACTTTTGTTACGATTGGCCCATACAAATCAACTTCAACTAAGGATCAACTGATCCAGAGTAATTAGATTGGGATGGGCTGGAAGCCTGGAACTGATCTGATCCCTGTTCCCATTCCCAGCTTGGGTGGACCGGTCAACCACCCAAACATGTCATCTATTTTCCAACACCTGTTTTTATTTTATACTCAGTTAGACTGTATGGATTATGGTATAATTTTCCCATTTAAATTTGAAAGATCCTACAAGTCTGATTGTATTAAAGGGGGTAGTTACCGTGAAGTTTATATCACGCAGTTACACCATAAGTTAAACCACTCATGCTATGCATATATACATGCATCTCTTTGGATATTTTACTGTGTGTTTGTGTGACATGTCTATTTCTAGAATTGAAGAATTGGAGTCAGTCAACTTGAGTAGAGAAGCCAACTAGAGGAGAGAAAGGTCTGCATCTTTCTTTTTGTCCCATAGAGGATTTTTTTTTTTGGGGGGGGGTATGCACATCTGCAGGAAGAAATGGTATTTAGAAAATGAAATGCTTGGTCCATATTGACGATCCCACCAGTTTGTACAAGGATAGTATTAAGGAGAGGTTGTTTACTAGTAAAGAGTCTGAATCCCAATAAAGTTTGTCTACTTGGCAGTTGGCACAAGGCACATAATGTTCTCTCTTGAAGGTTTTGGTTAGATACTTATGTTTTCTATAGGAGTAAGAAACAACACAGGTTTACTTCTAGGAATTTGCAAACCCTGTAATGATGGCACTATAGATATGCTCTGAGAATTTCCATATGTAGAATAGATTAGTGAACATTGTCTCTAAAGCAATGATGTAAAACATATCCCTTCGGAGATCTTCTAAAATTTGAGAACTTATGAAAAAGCCAAGAAGGATAGAAAAAAAATAAAAACAAAAAAAAAATTTATGCGATATTAAGACAAATGGAGGCATAGATTAGAACTAGATCAGGATTTAAAGATAATCTCAGAAGAAGACTATCATAAGAGATGTTTGAGTCCCGTTTTCTGGACAAGCATCACTTTTTGCCATGTGGCAAATTCGGATGGGGTCAAAATTTTGTGGAAGATAGACCCATGTCTCCTTGCTCACATGTCAAGTTTCAACTCAAACGGAGTTCACCAAGTGACAAAATAAAACATCGAAAAATTAAGGACCACCAAGGGGGTGTGTGGACCATTGAGGGGATGCTTGGACATACACAGGAGGGTATCCCATCACAAGGGAAGGTAACTGATTGAATTTGGGCCTGAAATTTTACAAATGGCCACCCAATCCAAATCATTCCCCACATACTCAATGGTCAGAACCGCCAAATCACCCCATCCTCATCCAGAAAAACTCTAGGTGTGCCCGTCCGGAGATACTTTTGACAAGATTTTCTGTTGAATCTTTTAAATTTACAAACATTGCATAGGCAAACTAGCAAGCCAATACCTTGTGAAAGCATTGTAAAGTAATTAATCCAATCACAAGTAAAAACGTAAACATGACTCTAAATTTAAAAGAACAATAATGCCATATTTTGCATTGAAAAAGTTACCTGCGCCCTTAACATTATAATCTCTTGGTCGATGTTGTCATTTGTATGCTTTGGATCATCAACAGAGACTTCAGGTGATGTCATAACAGTAAGAGTTGACGTGGGTGTTGCAGAATGAGGTGGACTTGGCTTCCTTGATTTGGGAGATGTCGCCCGGGAAGCAATTCTTGAACCAGGAACAGAAGCAAAAATCATTTTCTTTGATGACCCAAACAAGGAGGTTGATGTCTTTGACCCATAAAAGCCCCCCCATTGAGAACTTCCATTCACAAGGGGTGAAAAACGGCCAGTGCTTGGTTCTGATCTCCTGTTGCTCTTAGAATGTCTGACATCAGCCCGTTTGAAAGAATCAACTGAGGAGAGCCTGGCTAGTTGGCCATGTAATCTAGAAACAAAAGTTTCTTTATCTAAAACCTCACTGGAGTTATTCCATAAATTTCCAGTTTTAACTTTAGATAACCGAGAAGTTGATCCAGTTTCCACGACTTTCTTGAGTTTAAAAAAACAATCATCGCATACACGGTAGGGCTTGTTCATATTTGGAGACAATGAAGCTTTTAAAGACTTCCTACTGCTGCATCCTTTGCAAAAGACAAGCCCACAGTTATAACAATTATGACGTTTCCTTCTGAAGCCGAATTGATTATGGCAACCAGAGCATATTGAATTATCAGCATTGGACACTGATTTATGAAGACAGATGACAGCAGTGAAACTTGAACCACATACTACACTCTTAACTTGTTTATCTTTCAGAGCTTCAACGAGTGTAGGTGTATTTCTGTCATCATTGTCTCCATGGCCTAGACGGCCATTTGCCCCCTTCCCCCAAGTGTAAACCTCAGGTTTGGAGGTCAAAACAGCAACATGATAAGAGCCGCAAGCTATCTCCTCTACAAAACAGTTGCTGATCTTTCCCTCAATGCAAGTGGGAAGCTTTCCATCAGCTTCATGATTCCCCAACTGTCCATAAGCAGTACTTCCCATTGTATATACCCGTCCTGAGGCTGTAAGAGCAACTGTAATGTCATGTCCACAGGCTACTTGAGAAAAGTTTTCATCAACCAAAGAAGCAACACATCCTGGAACCAGCCTAGTCTCATCATCACCATGCCCAAGTCGGCCTTTATCTCCATCTCCCCAAGTATAGAGCTTTCCAGATGATGAGTTACCCGAACCAGATGACTCATCCACGATTTCCACAACTGCAACAGTGTGCCAAACACCACAACCTACTCTCATCGTCCGTAGTCCTTTTAGAGTTTCAACTTCTCTTGGCATGCTAGTACTATTCCGATCTCCATGGCCCAGAGCACCAAAAGTCCCATCCCCAAATGTAAAAAGTTGGCCTGAAGATGTTACAGCTGCAGTGTGCCAAGGTCCACAAGAGACGGATGAAACTTGTATGCCTTCCATTTGACCACTTACTTTTTTAGGGATCCAGTGGCTTGCCTCGCTCCCATGCCCAAGAAGACCAGAACAGTGAGTACCATCACCCCACATATAAAGATCACCAGAAAATGTAACAGCACAAGTGTGATACTCCCCACATGCGACTAGTTCAATGTTCAGGCCACTCAGAGTTTTAATGAGCTTTGGCTGGGAAAGATCAGCTTCTACCCCATGCCCAAGCCTACCTCCTGATTCTTCTCCCCAACTAAAGATTTCACCTTGTTTAGTGACTAAAACCGCATGCTTACCACCACAAGAAATATGGTGGACATCAAGTACCACTGATGATTCTAGTGCCTTGGGTAAAAGTGCATCCATCTTGGTGGCAGAACTTCCAACCCTGTGAGTACCACCACCGAGGACCCCATCCCCAAGCCCTTCTCCCCAGATGAAAACATCACCTAAAGCATCAAAATCTTCATATCCAGATCCCTGGCTTGATGAGCTAACTGCACTAGATAGACTAACTCTAACATTATCTGCCGTAGAACTCCGACCATTAGAATTATCAGCACAGGATGAAAGTGAGCATAATGAATTGGCAACTGATTCTGGAACTGTGGGACCCTTGACAGAAGCAGTATATGATATCACATCAGAGAATGCCTTCCCTAAACCAGTCCGTGAAAAGCTTTCGCTAGGAACTAGAAATCGTGGGGTGCCTCCAGGATCCTGTGATAAGTGGGTAAAAGAAAATGTGAAGGGAATGTCACTAACTAAAGAAAAAGAAATTAATGTCTCAACATTACAGGAGGAAAACCTTATAGAATGTATCGTTAAAGCCATGTGATCCAAATGGGGAATCTCTTTGAGTATTATATTTAGGACTATCAGTTGAAATTCTATCAATCCTTGATTCAGATTTTGATTTGTGGCAGAAACTACGTGTAATCAATGCCTTAAGACCAACAAACCAGACTTCAGCTTCATCCTTATCTTTACATATCTGTCACAAGGTCATGATGTAAAACATAACAGTTAGGTGTAACACAAAGAATCAGAATCTGATACCTAAATTAATCAAAATACATGCTTATGGAGAACAATTTAGTCACCAGAATGTTTTGAGTGATCCAGAGCAGTTTAACTTGTGTAAAAACAGAAACTCACCAAATCCAAGGATCTATCACTGTATATTAGAGAAAATGATTGGTATTCCTTATCAGGCCGTGGATACCGCTGAAATATTGCCTGAAATCATGGGCATAAACACATCTCACACATAAGTATGAAGCACATCGAAAGATAATGAAAGAAAGAAGGGGGGCAGAGAGAGAGAGAATAATTGAAAGGGTCAGAAAATTTATTATCCAAGTTGAAACTTACGAAAATTAACTATCAACTATCAGTGTAATGCCCAAGATTTTCCAAGTTAATGAGTCTGGGTGACGTTTAGAAGGCTAGGTGTTGTTTAGCTCATTTTGGTGTTGTGTAGACATTTAGCTAGGATATGGGATATGTGGAAATAGTTAAGGATATGTATTATAATGTGGTGACTAGTGTGAAAACTGTGAGGATCAAGGTAGTGAATTCCCAATCACAATGGGGTTACAGCAAGGATCAGCTTTAAACCCTTATTTGTTTGCCATCATTATGGATGATTTAATCAGAGACATTCAAGATGAAGTTCCTTAGTGCTTGTTTTTTGCCGATGATATTGTTTTAGTGGATGAGACAAAAGCAGGGATTAACACTAAGTTGGAGCTATGGAAATCAACATTGGAATCAAAGGGTGTAGAATGAAGACAGAATATATGGTGTGTAACTTTAGTCACACAAGGATGGATAATGAGGTGGTGAATATTCTTGAGAGAGAGATACAACAAAGTGATCATTTTAGGTATCTAGGTTCAATCATAGTTAAAGAAGGAGATATAGAGGATGATGTTTCACAGAGGATTAAAATAAGATGGATGGAGTGGAGAGGTGAGTCTGGAGTGCGGTGTGATCGGCATATCCCTTTAAAATTTAAAAGAAAAATTTTATAGGACAGTTATTTGACCGGCTATGATGTATGGTGCAGAATGTTGGGCAGTTAAGAAGCATCATATAGATAAACTTAGTATAGCTAAGATGAGGATGTTGAGATGGATGTGGTAAAAATAGGAAGGATAAGGTAAGGAATGATCGTATTAGAGCTGATTTGGGAGTAGCGCCGATAAATGATAAACTACGAGAAAGCCGTTTGAGATGGTATGGCCATATTCAACAGAGGCCGTTAAGGAGTGATTTGATTCATATTGAAGGATCTAAAAGAACTAGGGGCGGACCTAAGATGACCTTAGGGGAGGTGGTGAAGAAAGACATGCATAGCTTAGGCCTTGTTTTAAGTATGACATCGAACAGAACTGATTAGAGGATAAAAATCCATGTAGCCAACCCCATTTAGTTAGGACAAGGCTTTGTTGTTGTAGACGTTTAGCTAGGGGTGTCAATTTCTGGCCCACACCGTGTCCTCCGAACCAGACTGACCAATTAAAACCTGAACCGAACCGCACCGTTTAGTAAACATGTCGGGCTTATTAATCAGTCGTTTACGGTGTAAGGTTTTAGCCCATTGGTCTCCTAACCGCACCAACCGATTATAGACCGAACCTGAGATCAACCAATTAAATGCCCATTAAGCTAAATCCCTAAAGGCCTAAACCCTAAATGGCTAAATGTCTCATTTGCCCCTTCATTTAGGCTATGTTCTTTTAATTAAGAACTTAAAATAGGCTATTATGTTGCGAATGTAGAATAAATAAGGTCCAATTACAACAAAACATGGGCCAAAGGTTGTGTTTTTCTTTTCTATTGTGGACCGGTTGGTAAGATTGTGATGATCAACATAAAACCGAATAGCATAACCAATTATAGACCAGTTGTTTGCATCTTTGAAGCTCGTTAATATATCCATAGTTGTCAAGGCGTCGCCTAGGCGTCCGGGCGGTTTGTACAGGCCTGGGCGCCCTGCGCCAGGGCGCCTTGTGGTCGCCCAGGCCAGACAGGAACAACATTTATCAGGCAGTACTTATTTATGACTAATATTATTTAAGTAAATGTTTCTTTAATTTTAAAGAAACATTTACTTAAGATATTATTCATAAATAAGCAAATACCCCCCTATTTGAATCCAATAAAAATAGTCTAAAATTCAAATTCCATAAGGAAAAAAAGTCAACCCCCCTGTTCAAGAACAAAAACCATATTTTTGGGTGCGAGGGCGATTTTCAACTTTTAAATGCTAGGCTTTTTTCTAAATATAAAAATTCTATAAATCTTATTATAATCAATCATCACTAAAAACCAAGAGTGCGCCAAAATAATCTTTTGCTTTGATGCCCAAAAAATAATTTACATTTAGACGACTTTAAACAGCATTCCCGTATTCCGAACAAGGTTTGACCGGAGTGTAACTCCTTCACTATAATTTGGATTCAAACAATCTCGGATTTGTTGGAAAGCTGATTATGCTAGCTTTGCAACGAATTCGAGATTGCTTGAATCCGAACTATATTAAAGGAGTTACGCTCCGATCAAATTCGTTAAAAGTACGCAAATGTTAGTCATAAATAATTGTTTACTTAACTCTAGACACAATCCCAGGTCTTAGTGTACATTAGTAAACTTGGGTCCACACCACATATTAATTAAGTTATGTCTTAAATGTTGATTATTTATGTAGAATGTTGCATATATATAAACATTAATATTTTAGAAATAAAAAAAATGCACTGGGAATGCCTTGGTCGCCTAGGCAATGCCTAGGCGGGCGCTTAGGCGCCTAGGCGCCCAGGATGGCCCCAAACGCCTTGGATCGCCTTTTCGCCTTGACAACTATGAATATACCTGATGGCAAGGTAGGGTTACATCTCAATTTATGCCAAACCTCGCTAGGATATGATCTTTTAATTAGCCCAATTTAAATTTAACACTTTAACAATAAGTAAAAATGATTGAATTTGACAAATAATTATCCAACTTCAAATCCATCAATAAGAATGCTTCAAAATTTGAAATCATTGATCCTTAGGATATAGGGAACAATATTCCAGAAGATAAACTTGATCCAATGGGTGGGATCGAAACCAATCTTGCCCGTAGGTCTCAAACTTGTATTTTAGCAAACCAGAATTATAGAATTATAGAAAAACTCACTTATCTTGAGATTCAACCGTTAGAAAGGGCTTTGGGATATGCATGATAACATATCTAAATTTGAGAGTCATCCGACCACTACATAAGAAACCACAAGATCTCGAAAATTGACTATCCTGTTGACTCCGCCCAAAGAGAGAAGAATCTGTTGGTGTTGATGATGATTTTCACTCCAGCAGCATAAATTTAGTCAATATCATGTAGTCTTGATGTCGTCCAACAGTAAGAAAAGAAGGAAATGATTAACAGCAACAGAATTTAGCAAAACAGAAAAGATAGGACATACGGTTGAGTCTCACAACCAAGAGACTCAACCAAAAAAAAAATTGAATATTTTTCTAGTTTCTACTAAGTCTGTGTCCCTTCTCCCATTCATCTTATTTATAATTCTGAAAAGAATTACAAAAGATAGAAAGGACTGATTCTTTAAGAAGAATGTCCAAAAATAAAAAGGAGAATCTTTCCTTTATATCTATTAGAAAAGTTTCTAAACAAAAGAAACTTCTAAAACTGGAAATAGGAAAGTTTTCAAACAAAAGGAAACATCTAAGAACTGACTCATAAAGTAAATCAACCTAGGAAATAAAATCTAAACTAATTTTAGGAAAGAAATAACAAAAGAGTGAAACAAAATATTTCAAAAAATTCAATTAGTACTGTTCACATGAACAGTACCACGTGAACAGTGTTGACAATGTGGGATGGCTGACTTCTTGGCTTTGGGGCTTGGCTTTAGGCTGGTTCTATGGACCAATGTCGGCTGGTCCTTAGATTGGTTCTTGGACTGGTTCACGGCTGGTCCTTGGACTGATTCTTGGACTGCATCAATACCGATTATACCGATTAACATAAGAATGAATAGAGACCGAGACCAATCGGACCAAATATAAACGTGTCCATTTCTTGCAAATGAGGAATGATTACTTAAACATGCCGGTCATTGTGCAGGGTATTAAATTAATGATGACCGGTTAGGCCTGACCATGACCAACAGATTGACAGCCCTTAGTGGAGTGTAAATTGACAGTTTGAGGGTGGGAATATTGCCTATAGAGGCATGGGACCCACAAAGGAAAGTTTGATGTCAATCCAACTTCGTCTGATAGTTAATCTACAAAATCACCTTTCTTATGAACCAGTAAATGCTAGGGAATATTCCTTAATATGCTGCAGAGAATTTATCAATAACATTATTCTTCAGAATTATTAATATAATAAGATAATGTGTTTACCATTAAGAAATAAATAAAATAAAGATAAGGAGATGCAGCAAAAAACTGTGGGCAGCAGTGAGGACCACTTTAAGTGGATTATAATTAATTAGTATTAAGTAAAATAGAGAGTTGGAAGCATAGTTCGAAATCTCGGTTCTCGAGGGTGTCTCGACCCTTGAGAAAACCGAGATTACCGAGATCTCGGCGAGAACCTGCCGAAACTCCCAGAGGGTAAAAATGGGAGTTTCGACAGGTTTTTTTTTATGGTTTAAGCCATTTTTTGCTGTTTTAAGTCCATTTTAGAGCCATTTTAAGGCTATATATTGCAGGAAAATACTTATTCAACATATATAAACACATTTGAAGCATAAAAAGTAATCACATTATCGAAAAATCATACATTCATAAATCATAAATCCCACAAAATAACATAATTTACAAGTACTCATTATATGAAAGACTTAAATACTCAAAATGAAATAATACATTCCCATTAGTCCATCTCAATGTCTAATCATATGTAGAGTGGCGTGCAGGTTCCATCTGATCAGATTGATTTTGTTGAAGAAAATATATCTCGGTCTGATAAACAAAATCCTGCCACGACATCCTTCGGCTATAGAAGGTCTGGTAGTCTTCCACATATTTCTCATACATATGATCCGGGAAGTTTCTAAAAATACCCAACCTTGGATACAATTCACTATAATGTGGAGTAAAATGAGCATATATTGGTTGGTGTGGGGGCGTGGTTCTTTGTAAATTTGGGACTGAAAAGAGACTGTCCACAAAGTTTGAACCAGTCTGTGATGTAGCATTACTAGTATCAGGGGAATAAATATGCACTTCCCATCATGCGGCCATCATCACCGGAATAAAAACCGTATGCCGAAGTGGTGCCAAATCCATGAGCACTCCACTGCCCCTGCTCCTGTCCACTGCTACCCTCAATGCTCAGTCCTCCAAAACTTGTAGACATGCTATCAATTTCAACATCAGGCATAATATCAGGATCAGGAACGATGAAAAAACGATCTTTTTCTTCTTCCACTGGTTGCAAAGGGCGTTCCCGTTGACGAGACCTACGTGTATACCCAGTCATAGGCCGTGATGAAGATGCGCGTCCACCATGATCTGGATCTTGTGTAGTGTGTGTATACTGACTCTCACCGGTCCATCTAATAATGGATACAGTTGGTCTAGGATCACCACCACCACCCTCATCACCACCACCACTACCATCATCACCACTACTATCAGAAGTTGACCAGCCAGATTGTTCCATTGTATCATCATCGCCTTCTGAGTCACTACCAGTACCAGCTGGGGGGTCAAACGGTCTAGGCGGCTGTGCGTGTATACGACCCTCATCCGAGGACATAAACCGCTCGAGATTAGAACCCATCGGAGCAGACACAGTGGGGTCGGGCATCCCACTAGGCTCATCCATCACTGGAACTGCTCTGTCTCTCACCCATTCCACATAGGGATCCTCTTCATCTGAAGATAGTTGGAAGACGTCAGCTAGCTTGATCAGCTGTTGTTCATTTCTATGTTCAAATTCCAAGCATTGTACCCTCAGTCTCATGTTGTAATGGGCGTAGACCAAGTCATTTAGCCATTGAGAGCCCAATTTATTCTGCCTCTTTGAATGGATAAGGGAGAAAGTACTCCAATTTCGCTCACATCCAGATGCGGAACATGTCTGAGATAGGACTTTGATTGCAATTCTCCTCAACTCAGCTGCATGCTCGCCATACAACAACCACCACTCAGCTGCACAAGATGAAGAACACATTTTAATACACATATTAAATAAGATATTTTACTTGAAAATTTTAATTTCCATAATTCCATACCAGGATCGGTCTTATCTCGTCCAGCCACTGCAGCGGGAGTTCCAAAACTCCCAAAAGCATCTCTGAACGTTTTCATCTACACCCATTTCAAAAATTTTAACCATTAGCCATTGTAATATGTGGATATTCAAATAATTCAGCACTTAAACCATACAACTCACCTCCAGATTGACCAGTGCTTGTACAGTATAATCTGGCACCAATTTTGCCACAACATCTTTTACCGCACCGATAAAGTCAGAATTGAACCCAAGCACATGTGAATATTGGTACTTGGGGTTCAAATAGTATGCTGCAAAATATGAGTCGCCAGATTAAAATAGAGTACCAACTATTAAGTGGAACTAAATTAAAGACATTATTAAATATACTCACCAGCCTAATGCAATGGGTGCATCAGCTGACTCTCCCATCGATCTTTGATAATCTTCACAAAATGTTTGTTTCCACGTGAAAGTACAGTTTTTATACGGTCCTTCAACATATCCATGGCAGCATATAAATGTGGCATGGTGGGCTGGAATGCTATATCCACTAATCTCAGCACCTTCACCACTGACTCCAGAATTTTGACTACATCCTTCAGTGTTCTCCAAAATTCCTCTGAAGCTATAGTAGTCTGTGTTTGAACCCCAGCAGGAGAGCTGGACTCCCTCCACCTAAACCAGTCCTCAGAAGCAAACATCGATCTGAGGCCTACCATCTTTGCCTGAAAGCTCTTTAGGGCTATGTAGTTGGTAGCAAATCTAGTAATGCCGGGTCTTACCAAGTCCCCTCCACATTTCTCCCTAAGCAAGTTCAAAGAATAGTCATGGTTGTATACAAATGTTGTCACCTGGCGTGCTTGTTCAACCACTTGCTTTACTTTTTGGATCTTGCCCATGTCCTTCAACATCAAGTCAATGCAATGGGCAGCACATGGAGTCCAAAAAAGGTTATAGTTAGCCATCATCATCTCTCCTGCCTTCTTGTAGTTGGTGCCATTGTCTGTCACAATTTGCACCACATTTGTAGCACCAACTTCATCCACCACTGTTTGTAGCATCCATAGATGTAGTTAGCATCTTTTGTGTATGCAGATGCATCCACAGACTTCAAGAATGATGTCTTCCCATCACTGTAGACCATGAAGTTGATGATGAACTTTCTAGTGGGACCAGTCCAACCATCACACATTATAGTGACCCCATATGCACCCCAATTATTCTTTAACCCTTTTATCCATACTTCTAACTCTTTTTTAATTCTTGGGAGATAGACATTCATCACTTCATATGGAGTGGGGGCTTTAACACCGGGACCGGCCTCGAGCAATTGCATCAAAGAAAGGTCGATAGTATGGGCCACTACTCTGGCATTTCCTTGGGATACTATTATAGATAGACCACCTAGCAATGGCATCCCCAATAAATTCTTTTGTACCCTTCCAGTTCCACATACTCTTCAATCTCTTCTGTTTGGCGCCAGCCTTTCTAAAAACTACTGGATCCTGCTGTAGAATCTCTACATAATCCTCATCCCTAGCAGTAGGTGGTGGTGCCTGGGGTTGTGCTCTAGTACTTTTTGATCTTATAAACATAGAAACCAACCCTCCCTTACTCCGTGTTTGTGGTTCTTCGGGCTGCTGAAATGATCTACTACCACCTGCCCCTAAGGCTCTTTGCCTCAACCTTTCCATTTCCATCTCATGGCTGACTTTACTAGCCATTGTTGCCCGTCTCAGATCTCTGGCTTCTTCCTCGCAGCAAACCCCTGGTATCTAGACCATCATCATCTGAACTATCATCATCCAAACCATGCACTGTACCTCGTATTGCTTCCTTAAATTGTTGTTTATTTTTTTTCTTTCTCTGCCCTTCTCTGCTGGCCTCCCTTCATCTGTGCAGCTATAGCCCTGGTAATCTCCACAGGAACTATAGGATACTTTGCCACATCTGTAGAAATCTCACTCAAGTGTTGCTTAAGTCTGGTAATCCCACCAGACATAAGCTTCTTCCCACATAATTTGCATTGGGTCTTCTTTCTATCACCGTCAATGGCGGTACAATATTTAAATCAATAGATTTACATTAATAAAACTTAAAATTGAAGAACATAAAAGCATCAAATATGCGAATACAACTCAAAATACATTGAAATTACTTTTCAAAATTTTAAAACTATGTTACAAGAAAACAGAATATTTTTCCTAATTTTCCATAATTATTTAGATATTATTAATAATTTTAGATATTAAATAAAAATAATTTATTTTTTGAAAAATATAATCCGACAACATGAAACCGTAGATTGGTCAATGATGTTCAACATATATTATTTTGAACACCAATAGATAAGTATTAATATTTTTATACTAATTTTTATTACTGGAAAATAGAATTTATTAATAAAAAATTCATAAAAATAAAAATATGCACAGAAAAAATAACTAACCGCGTAGATCGGCCAACGATGTTCAACATATATTATTTTGAACACCAGTAGATAAGTATTAATATTTTTTTTATTAATTTTTTATTGCTGGAAAGTAGGATTTATTAATAAAAAATTCATAAAAATAAAAATATGTACAGAAAAAAAAACTGAAACCGTGACCGCGTAGATTGGCCAACGATGTTCAACATATATTATTTTGAACACCAGTAGATAAGTATTAGTATTTTTTATTAATTTTTTATTGTTGGAAAATAGGATTTATTAATAAAAAATTCATAAAAATAAAAATATGTACAGAAAAAAAAAACTAAAACCGTGATCGTGTAGATCGGCCAATGGTGTTCACATATATTATTTTGAAAGTAAACTGATTAATATTTAAGAAATGTATTTTTTATTTTTTTAAACAAAAAATAAAATAAATATATATATATATACAGAAAAAAAATGAAACCGTGGCCGCGTAGATTGGCCAACGGTGTTCATCATATAATATTTTCAATACCATCTAATTAATATTTATCATATTTTTTTTTTAATTTTTAATTGCTGGAAAATATATTTTTTTAACAGAAAATCAAAATAAAAAATATATATGCAAGAAAATAATTTCGAAAGGATTAGGTTGTAGATCGGCCTAATGACTCTCACATATATAAATTTCATGATGAACCAACATGTATTGAACATATTCATGTAAAAAAATAAGTGTTAGGGGAAAAAACCATACCTCAAACCTTAGATTTGCAAAGAATAGGTCAAAATGAGCCTCCAACAGCACTTTGATGGAGAGATTTGCAAAGAACAGAGGTTTTTGAACCTTAGATGCAAGGTTGGAGAAGAAGGAATGGAGGAGGAGAAGAAAACAGAAGGATTTGAGAAGCAAAATGAGTCTCGGTCGAGATCTCGACCGAGACTCTTATATAAAGCCTTGGACCAGTTCGAAACTGGTCGAGACCAGTCGAGAACCAGTCCAGTTTTGAACTGGTCGAGACTAGTCGAGACCCAGTTTCGAACAGTGTTCTCGTCTCGACCCTTTTGAGACCATGGAGAAGGTCGAGATCTCGACCCTTCTCGGTCGAGTTTTAAAACCATGGTTGGAAGATAGTTAGGATAGAGGACAGCAATAGTCCACCTCGCCATGTGTTTTTTATTAAAGGATAAAATAGATAAGATAAAAGGAGAGATAGAGTTTAGGATAAAGAGTTGTAGGGAAAAGGATAGAAGGGAGGGGGCCCCACACCCTCCTTGCATGGAGAGAGAGAGAGAGAGAGAGAGGGAATTCAACATTAAGTGGAGAAGGGAATCAAAAGGAGAGAAAAATAAGATTAGGATTAATAAAATAATAGATGATAAGAGAGAGAGAGAGAGAGAGAGAGAGAGAGAAATTGAGAAAAGAGAAAGAAATCGAGGAGAGAGAGAAAGACAGGGAATAGAAGAGTGAAAACCAAGAGATAAAGAGAGGGAAGAAAAGAAAGTGTAACTAAATATAAAATAACAAAACCAGAAACCAGAAAACTAAGAACCGATAAAGGGAAGAGAAGAAAAGAGGAGTGCAATGTCGATTTTGCATAGAAGAGCAGAATCGAGATTGCTTAGCACTTGTATAAAGAAATAGGATCTGCAGTCTCCACATGTAAACACAATGTGGAGTCCTAATTACATAATCAGATTTGAAGTCCTAGATAAATAACGAAATAAAGGTAAGACAAGATAAGAGAAGTCTTATCACCAAAGTAAATAAGTCAAAGCAGCCAGCCAGATGGCACTAATCCCAAGATGGGATCAGCGCTATCTAGCTAGATTTATAATGGGAACGGACCCTGGTGAATGGGTCCATACATTACTGTTTAAATTGTTAACAGAAAAGGAAGAGGAAGAAATTGAAGAAGAAGAAGAAGCTTTAAATAGTTACAGGTAAGGTTTCAGTTTCTGTTTTACAAGATTATGTTAGATTTCATATACCAGTTTCAAATTTCATAGCAGATTTCTATATATCAGTTCAGATTTTAAAAACATTCTTTGAATCAGTTAACATCAGATTTTAACTAAATTTAATGAGCAGTTTTTGATCAGTTTAAAATCAGATCTAAGGTCAGGTTAGGGACAGATCACAGATCTATAACATCAGTTTGACCAGTCATATTATCGGATTTCGATCAGCTATTGTAATACCCTGCCCCCTGATTATGAGTTACTTTAAATTTTGCTCTTTTGCTAGGTGAAAAATAAGAAGTTAGCTATCCTAAGGGGTGCTTTTATAAATAGCATTTCCTAGAGGAGAATAAAAAAAAAAGTGTCAAACATTGTATCGAGGTCGGAGACAAGTATAATTTCAGGTGAGGGAGACATATCTACCCCTATTGCTGTATGTTATGTTTATTTGTAAATGTGAGTATATATTGGCTATGACGTGCATTATAATGAAATGAATTGATGTGTTGGATGAACTTTTATGTATGGTTATGGAACTATGGTTGTTACTCTATGTGTCATGATATGGGATGACCTGAATGAATGTAGTGAATTGTACAAACTGTGATGCTTAGCTATTTTATCATGTTATGTATTCTGAAAAAATGAATTGCTAAGTTAAGTATGATAGTCTGTTATGGAATGACATGCTTTAATGATTTATGTTGAATTATAAAACAAAATGATATATACAAATGCTAAGTTGAATAATTTATGTGAACTAACGATGCCAAGACTATGATGTGAGGGTCCTCCCTAGTGCCAAAGTGACTTGAATCAGGAGAAGACCATTGTCCTCCCCGGTGCTACAGTGACCAGAATTACCTGGTGCTACGGTGATTGGAATCAGGAGTACACAACTATGATGTGAGAGGTTATGGCTATTACTCTTTTTTTTTTAGTTATGAAATACTATGAGATGATGAATTGTATGATGTGCTATATATATGTGAGAAATATGTTACTACTCGATTTGTAAGCTTGAGAATTGTAATGTATGAAATACTATGAATATATGTTTGCAGTATACTAAGTTAGGTGAGAGCATACCATCATTATTGTGAAGGAATATGCCTACAACTTTGTGAAGTGTTATGGTATTCTATGTTATAAACATTGGAATTATTTGAACTGTTATGCCATGTGATATGAAGTTATGAGACAGAATAAGTTGTGTATTGGACTGAATGATGTTTAGTATGATATGATTTAAGTGTCGAAAATGCATGCTTTCAACACTATGTGATACATTGGTATGTTATGAAATCGCATGAGCAGATGAGTAGATGTCTTGTATGAAATAAATGAGAATCTATTAGATGTATGGACTGAGATGTTGATTTGAATAGTTATGATATGTATTGTGATTATGCTAAACACGTACTGATAAAGCATGATGTTTATGAATGTATGTGAAATGTTATGGAATACGATATGAAATGGATTCCAGGTGAAATGATGAGGTTCATCCCCGAAAGGAAAGAATATAAGGAGGTTCATCACAAAAGGGAAAGAATATAAGGAGGTTCATTCCGAAAGGGAAAGAATATAAGGAGGTTCATCCCGAAAGGGAAAGAATATAAGGAGGTTCATTGTGAAAGGGAAAGAATATAAGGAGGTGCATCCCGAAAAGGGAAAGAATATAAATAGGTTCATCTCGAAAAGGAAAGAATATATAAGGAGGTTCATCTCGAAAGGGAAAGAATATAAAGAGGTTCACCCCAAAAGAGAGAATAGGAACGGCCGGGTCCATAAATATATGCCCTCCCCCCCCCTTAGTGACGACTGGGTGGAGGAGTCCATTGCATAATGATGAAAGGAATAACGTTATGATGTTTACGTTAATGATGAAATGAAATATTATGCCCTCTTGCTAGAGAATGTTATGTTATCCAATGAAATGCTAGCACCATGTAATGTAAAAATGTAATAAGTCATGAGATATATTGAAAGGTGAAATGTAAGGAATACATTATCTTAATCAAATGAGAAGGGACAAGAAAATCAACATGCAAATTTACAATTGTGAATGCAAATGAGACTACTATGCTTGGAGTATGAGATAAAATTGTGTGAGGAATGACATAATGAATGGCATAAGAGACTGACATAGAGTGTGAAATGAAATGACACGAAAGATAAAAGAAAAGAAAAGAGTATGAAAGGCAAGAAACACTAAAGACATTGTGAGGCAAAAGACCATGTACGGATGGTGAGGCAAAAAACCATGTACGGATGAGCCTAAAGTACGTAATGAAAAGGTAAAAGTAATGAAAGAATGATATGAATAATTCTTGAACTGTATATGAAATGCTTATGTTATGATACGTATAAGTTAATGATTGCATGATATGCTATGAGAAAGTAATGAATGTATTGTAGCTTATTATGGTGAGGGTTTTGATCGAATATGTCATGTGTTATGAAATAATATGAAAAAAAAACATGTTATGGATATGTTACGGAAATACTGTTACTACTTTGGTATGTGTGTATTTTGTGAGAATGTTTTGAATGCTTAAATTGACATGCCATCACAGATGAAGTGTGAGAAGAATGAAACAACATGTGTTTTGATGTTGAGTTATGCCATGTATTCGATAATGTTGTGATATGTGAAATGGATTATGGCATGTCGTAATGCTTGGTATTGTGTTATGGACCATAGTTGTCAAGGTGTCTGGGCACTGCCCAGGCGCCGTTGTGATGCCTTGGAAAATCAGGTGCCTTGGTAGCCTAGGTGGGCCCCTTGGCCGCCTAGGTGGGTGCCTTGGTCGCCTAGGCCCTTTGTCAGACCTCCAACTCGTTGGTTCGCCTTGGCGCCTTGACAACTATGTTATGGACACTATGGTACAATGATTAATGTATGTCAGAACGTAACAATAACTATTGAGGAAGTACAAAAATGATGATGAAGGTTGTCCCATACAGGGATCTAGACTTTGGGGGTCCATGGCATAAAATGAAAGAAAAGTGAATGAATGAATACTTTGGTAAAAAAACCCCTAGTAGCTGCTGTCCCGTCTCTAGTAGAGGGTAATGAACTAGATGGAGTGCACCAGCACCAGACCCTAGTGGTCCAGGCCTTTAAAGTCAAACAGGCTTCTATGGAAAGCTAGACTATGGGAGTCTAAGCCATTTATGGTCGAAACGAATTGTGCAACTTGGCTGTCGATTGCGGCGAGATTCCAAACTATTTAGCGCTAGCAACAGTCCACCGACTAGACCAGCTCTAAATTTAAAGAATGAAAATAAATATATGAATTTTAGTTTTATTCCAATGAATTAAGTTATGAAACATGCTATAATAACACGTGAAATAGAGTCTGGATTTGTGTGCGAGATTCTTGACAGATATGAATTGATACATGATTTGTGATAGTAGTGAATGAAGGTTATTGAGATGATATTTATGATCTTTTGATGTTTTGCTATGTTATAGGAGTAGATATATTTCCTCACTGAACTTTCAAGCTCACCCTATGTTGATAACTATTTTTTAGATGATGAGCACGACCTAGTCTAGGTGCACATGAAGAACTATTAATTACATTTGCCTTACCTTAATCAGCTTCTATTAGTTATAATGGAGGTAGGTATTGAAATAAATTTATAAAACTTGTAATATAATGAATATTGGCACAACTCACATGCATTTTGCCACCAGAGGTTTGGATCCACCATTTTTATATTAGGCTCAAGTTTTAAGTTAAGACTTCCGCTGCTATATATATATATATATATATATATATATATATATATATATATATATATATATATATAAAGCAATAGAAATAGGTTCACCTGCCTTGATCGACGATCTTGACGTTATAGGTTGAGCTTTGGCTTGGCAATGCCTCTAAACCTAGGCCAAAAATCTCGGGGCATTACAGTTATACTTTCAGGTTCTGACCAGTTCTTAATATCAGTTTCTGAACAGTTTTTACATCAGATTATACCTCAGTTCCATAACTGTTATACATCAGATAATATCTCAATTTTTGTATCAAATTCTATCTAATTCATAGTTAGTGCTAATATCAGATTTGTAATGCCCCAAAATTCTCTATATTATCTACTGGGATAGTAAATCTAAATCAGTTTCCTCATGAATGATCTAGTCACATATAGGATTGGAAGGAAATCTATGTAATTAAAATTTAATGTAATATATATTTTGAATATGGGATCTATGTGGGTAGGATACACTATCCTTATTTATCCAAAACAGATTTGGTAACTCAATGGTGGCATTACCTTAAATATTAGGAAACAATATTTCTCCTTCCATTTTAAGTCATAGAAATCTTTCCTTTCATAAACCTTGCCTCTCTATTCATACATAGAAGAGGGAGTCCATAAATAAGAATCGATTCCTATAAATCGTTAGAAAGATACATACCCGAGAGACTTTTGGGAAGAGACATTTAGAACCAACAGCTAGGGCTTTTGTTGAGGAGCAGCCTTACCTTCTGCTTGCCCGCGATCGAGAACTCCTCCATCAGGTACTGCTACTGCCTCTCTCTTCGAGCATGGCGATTTTGATTATCCTTTATTCTTTTAATCCACCCGTATGAAAGTGGTTAAGGTTTTCCTACACTGTACAGAGGGCCCTGCCCCGAGCCGGAGATCTCCCCGGCTACTCAGTTATTGACTTCGCTTTAGTGTCTGTTTTGGCTTATTTCCTAGTTGCTTATTCCGCAGCCGCCCCGCTGCTCTATCGACCCGGGCCCAGGTTTGTGACCACCAAAATGGAAAGACTTGGATTCAATGTACTCTATAAGCTCGATGTCTTGATCATCTAAATTCAATGGATAGCTAAGTCTGAAAGAGGGGATCAGACTGAGGAATTGAAATTGAAAAGGATGGGACGGTGGTTTTCAACAGAGATAGAGTAAATAATCCGTTTGGGCGGTATTGTAGTCGGTTTGGGGATTCGTGGTAGATTGTCTCAGGTAAAGGTCGAACTTCTTTCGTAGCAGGTCCACCAAGATCAGACGTCACGTGGCATGATACGATAGAAAGGGTCGACTTTCACGTGCCTTAGAGGAGAAAGCAGTTATAAAAGACTTGATCAGTCTTCCGCCGATTAGAGTCAATGCTCATTCTTTTTTCAGTTTCACCACTAGAAGTAGCCTCCAGAGACCTAACAAACATTACTTTGAAAAAGTGAACATACCTAGCACAGTCTAACGAACACAAAGTTATTACCGAAGATCAGGAGCACTCGATCTTAGGGGTTATTCTATAGATCGTAGTAATTCGCCAACCTCTCTAACTAACATACAATACAATTTCACTTCACAGCACGGCCAAAAAAAAGACCGAGCTTTGCTCGGTTGGCCTTCCTACGTTGACGAATGCCTCCTTTCTCTTTTCTGAAGTCTACAACAAGTGGGAGAGGCAGGATTCGAACCTACGTAGAAAACCTTCAACAGATTTACAGTCTGTCGCTTTTGACCACTCGGCCACTCTCCCCTTCCCGGGCCGAGGCCCCCCTTGGGTTTCAAGAAGGCGGGCTTGCTTGCTCGTCAATCAAAAGGCTTATTGATTTGATTGAAGGGAACTAATACAATTAGCTTAGCTAGCGTTTCGGGAGAATGACATCATTTAGTCAGTTCATAACAATCTCTGTAAAGCAAGGGTGGTCGTAGATCAATACGACTGCTTTCCCCTCATGTAGTCGTCGGCCTTCCCCAGCCCTTCCTTCGTCGCTTCTGGCTAAGCATCTTTCGGCGGAGGAAAGGAGGCGACTAGTCGCTTCTGGCGAAGCAGCGAGTTCATGAGCAAGTGACTGAACGAGCCAGCGAGCAGCGAGAAAAGTGACTGAATGAGCCATGTTCCTAAAAGGAGTGACCATATTTGTTTTCTTCCCTTCTACTGACACTGAGCTAGCTAGCGCGCATACTCTTCTGCTGAGCGAAGCTGCAAGCCTACTTAGATTAGAAGCGAGCCTACTTAAATGGAACAACCTAAGACCTACAACCCCAACCCCTAATCGGTGTTCCTGTTAAGAGAACTCACCAAACCCTCTTGCTGAATCTGAGACTGCAACTTAGTATAGATTTGGAAACCTTATTTGACTCCACGGTTGATTATTAGGACTGGTAGTTGATGCAATTCAGTGCGTTAGGAACCAGTGGGTTGGATCTCATTCTCCGATCGCCATTCCTTAGAGCCCATTCGATTTTTCTTTAGGAAAGGATACTGCCCATGAGTTCCTGAGTCTACATGCGTAAGGAAGAAGATGACTCACTTTTGTTTAAATTTTTCTAAAAAAAAGTATATAATAAAGTAAGAGAGAAGGTCTTGTTGATGTTTATTTACAAGAAAACCTTTGCTGATAATTTACAAAGAAAACCCTTTCTTTTAACAAATGGTTTATTTTACCTCCTTATCCCATCTTAAACCATTTGATTGAAAACTTTCTTACAATTACATTACTGCCATTAGTCCTATATTGATTGTAGAGTCACTGATATTTACAAAATCTGCCACTGGTACCCATATCGATTGAAAAGTTCATGGTAATTACAGAATCTGCCACTAGTACCCAATTGATTGTAAACTTCCTTACAATTTCAAATTTTGCCACTAGTTGCCAATTATTTTCGAACCCCATATAATTATAGACTGTGCCGTTGGTTGCCAAAACGATTTTGGACCTCATTGTAATTAGAAACTACCCCTAGGTGTCGTACTTGAGGAAGAACCTTCTTGTGGGCCCATATGGGATTTAATTATGCCCTTCTCAATTCGGACCCGCATTAACAACGTTATTAAAATGTGAATTATACATGTGAAATATAGGTAGCGGATGTGAGGCGGAGTCACTAGCAAAAGATTTAAATTTCTGAACCACATTCGAGGTAAGTGGAATATCTCAGAATTGCACCACTAGGGTGAGACTTCATAGTTTGATTCATGTTTATGCTTTCTTTGCTATCTTATTTGTTTTAATGTTGAATGGATGAATTGGTGTTGAAAATGATATGTCCTATTAAATATTTATGTTAGTTATGCATTGTCTTATATTGCATTTTTATGTTTTAATAGCATGAGTTGTGATTTGTCACGCATCTAATTACTGGGAAATGTTAAGAATGTAAATAAAAGGTAGTCAACAACATTGGGTCTAGTAGAGGGTAAATGAGGACAATCGGGCAGAGAGTCATTGCCATTTGAGTCACTATTGAGGACAATAGGGTAGAGAGTCATTACTATCTAAGCCTTATCCGTTACGCCGAGGATAGACGAGAATGGGGTCATGAACGGATGACCAAAAGTGTGTTTTAGGCTATGGTTAACCCTCTACTAGGGCAATGGGAGATGATTATATCTGGTAGTAGGCCAAAAGCAAAATCAAGCCAATTTTGGAAAGTGAAATTGAATGAGAAGTATTTTGAAAGAAAATTTTAATGAGCTGCTTTGAAAGTAATTGAAAAACCAAATTTTTTTGCATTGTTATTTGCATCAATTTTTTAGTGATCATCTTAGTGTTGTATTTCTGCTATATTCTTTTTACTGGTCTAGTGAGCCCATCCCTTACAATGACATACAGAGGATGAGGTGACTGAAGGGGATCAAGATGGAGCATAGAGGACATGGATTCACTTCTTAGATTTTTAAATATTTTTGGGATGACTGTAATAGGGTTTGAAGGTTAAGTTTAAGAATAATTATCTTTTCATTTCGTACACATTAGATTGCCACCCTTGCTGGCTTTCCTCTTTTTCACTCTGTTGAGAAGAGAACTCTCCCCAATGTCCGCAACCCCCCCAAGCAGGTGTCTACTTAAAGGTCAAGGAAAGCCAAAGGTTCGCCGATCAATTCAGTCATCCATCCTATCTCTAACCCCGGTTTGGTTCTGCAAAACCAAATCGCCCATCCCCCTTCCTTGAGCTCCGGGTCAAACCCTTCTTCTTCTACCCAAGCCCTCCACCCTAATCAAACCCCATCCTCCCATGACCCGAATCCTCAAGTAAACTCGAGCCCTCCATGCCCGATCCATTATGAACCTAACCCAGAAACCCATCGTCCTAACCCACCTTCTAATAAATCAACCTCCAGCTCTCAGATTCGTCGATCTAATCCAAACGACACCTCTCCCCTGCAATCAACCAATCCTTCCCCTTCTATAGATATTGCTCCCAGCCCTAGTATTTCTTAGAGGAGCCCATCTCCCCCAATTTCCACCCCCAACCCATGTCCGAGACCCTTGCCTGCTGCAGAGGCCCCCTCCTTTGATGAATCCATCAGGGAGAATCCGTCTGCCAGTCCTCAGAGCCATGACCAGTCTAAAAGCTTGAAATCTTCGGCGGCAAAAACCTCATACAAGGCTAAAGGAAAACGGACGGAGAGAAGATCGAAAAGACAACTGCGAGCTCATCGTGGCTCTCACGATCCAGACTGGACCGTGTGTGAGCTCTACTTCCCTTTGTTAAATGGTTATCATGATGAAAGGCAAGT
Source organism: Protea cynaroides (assembly GCA_028583415.1). NCBI lineage: Eukaryota > Viridiplantae > Streptophyta > Magnoliopsida > Proteales > Proteaceae > Protea > Protea cynaroides. The sequence goes on from CM053268.1 coordinate 57,360,870, forward strand.
ATTGGAATGTTCATGGGTTTAACACTATTGCTAAGCACTTGGAAGTGAGAGCAATCATTAAGAAGCGTCATCTGGATTTTTTATCCTCGATAAAACAAGGGTGAAAATTGATAAGGTTGCTGGCATAGCCCGATCTGTGTCTTCGAGATGGAAGTTGGAAACCAATCATCCCCACCATGATAATGGTAGATTGTGGATTATGTGGGACAGTCAAAAAATCAGTTGCTCTGGGTTAGTATGATTGACCAACTTATTCATGTTAAAGTTACTGAGATTGTAATTCGTCTATTTTTTTATTTAACTGCTGCTTATGCGTCTAACTCGTTGATTGAGAGAAGAAGATTATGGGAGGATGTTCACATGATTCATCACACCTTGGGTAGTACTCCCTGGGGATTGATGGGTGATTTCAATGTTGTTAGATGTGCCAATGAGAAGGAAGGAGTTATGATAGATGACCAATTGATTGGGGAATTTGCAGCTTGCCTTGATTCAGTAGGTTGGTGGATCTGAAATGGGTCGGGATGAATTATACTTGGACCAATCGTAGAGTTGGTAACCAAAGGGTTTCTTGCAAATTTGATAGAGTAGTGGTCAATGATAAATGGCTTTTGGACTTCAGCTCTTCTGAGGCTCGGTTTGAAGCTTCCGGGATATCTCCTAACTTATCCTTTGGGCCCAAGCCCTTTAGATTTTTTGACTTGTGGATATCTCAAGATAATTTCCAGGAGGTTGTGAAAGTGGCTTGGGTCAGAATCCAGTTGGACCCGTGGCATCCTATGGTCAGTTTTGCAAGAACGTTAAGGGAGAGTAAACAGGCCCTTGTTACCTGGAACAAAAACCATGTTGGGAACATCTCGAGCGCAGTGGAGGACTGCCATAAGGAATTGACTGAAGTTCAGACCCGTCTTCAGGATGCTACAAATGACTGTGACCTTGCAAAAGCTGAGAAATCCTTATCTCTTAAGTTGGCTGATCTGATCACCTAAGAGGAGAGTTTTTTCAAGCAAAAATCCCGCATTAATTGGCTCAAGTTGGGTGATAGAAATACCACTTTTTTTCCATTAGCCCGTTAAAGCAAACCAGAATAGGAACCATATTTCCTTGTTGATGAATGACGAAGGCATCGTTGTTTCCAATGTAGCTGGGATTAAGAAGGTGGCAGAAGATTACTTTCAAAAGCTATTTAACCCGGCCTTCCTTCCTCCCTTAGAGAGCTCCCCGACGACCAATCCGGGATCTTCTTTGTCTCCGTCTCAAAATGTGAGTTTAGCTGCCCTCCCCTCTAAAGATGAGATCATCAAAGCTATTAAAGCGATCAAGTTATGCAAGGCACCAGTGCCGGACGGCTTTAGCATGGGATTCTTCCTTGCAACTTGGGATATTATTAAGGCTGATCTCCTCATGGCTATCCATAGTTTCTTTGCAAACCCAGTTCAGGTGAGAGAAATAAATCAAACGTTCCTCTGCCTTATCCCTAAGAAGGCAGGATCTTGTTCTAGTGATCACTTTAGGCTCATTTCCTTATGCAATACTATCTACAAGATATTGCAAAGATTCTTGCCTTCAGATTAAAAGATGTTGTTGGGGATCTGGTTAGCCCCAATCAATCAGCCTTCATCCAGGGTCGTAGTATATTGGATAACATAATGATATGTAATGATCTCGCTAAAGGATTTGACAGGAAACACCATCTCTCTGCTGCCATTTTGAAGCTTGATCTTCATAAAGCCTATGACCGTGTTCGATAGGAATATTTGATGGAAGTTACGGAGAAAATGAATTTCCCGGGATGCTTCTGTCAGTGAATTTGGCATTGTATCTCCTCCCCAAGATTTTTTGTGCTGGTTAATGGTAATCCGGTGGAGTTTTTCAATTCAAGACATGGAATTAGGCAAGGGTGTCCTATGTCTCCTTCGTTGTTCACATTTGTGGTGGAAGGCCTCTCCAGAACCATTCAGTTAAAGGCTCAGCAAAATCAGATTGACTTTTTTCCCCAGTGTAAGTCTGTTAAGCTCACCCATCTGGCCTTCACTGATGACATTATTATCTTCTCCAAGGGAAATGTGAAATATTTGGAAACCATTTCAAATGTGCTTACATCTTTTTCCGCCATGTCAGGATTAGCTATCAACAAGCAAAGTCTTTACTGTTTCTTGCTGGCATTAAAGAACCGCTTCAAGAAGATCTTAGAAGTGTGGTGGGATGCCCCTTGGGAAAACTGTTGGTTACGTACCTTGGTCTACCGCTGATATCGACTAGACTATCGGCTCATCATTGCTCTTCAATTCTTGACAAACTTAGGAAAAAACTTTAACTATGGAAAGCGAAATTTTTATCTTATGCGGGTCTGTTGGAGTTGGTTAAAGTGGTTATGCAAAGCTCCTACTTGTGCTGGACTGAGATATTTGGCCTTCCTTCCTCGGTTATCCAAGAGATCAGAAGCCTGATGAGTGCTTTCTTATGGAAAGGGGGGGGGGGGGGACAATAATAAGTTTCTCCATACTATTAGCTGGAATAAAGTTTGCTTACCTAAGGATGAAGGTAGCTTAGGGATCCGGAGGGTCAAAGAGGTCAACAAGGCATGCATCATGAAACTTGTGTGGCGAGTGGCTGAGAAAAAGAAAAGTATCTGGACTGATTGGATTCAAAGTAAATATCTAAGAAGTCTACATGGACAATGGGAGTATGTCATAACTCTTCTTGGGTTTGGAGAACCATCCTTCAGCATAGACAGCTAGCTCTCCCCTTCATTAAATCCAACATTGATGATGGTGCTTCTACCTTGCTTGGGGTGGACAGCTGGCATCCCCATTGCATTTTGGTTACGGCTCATGGTGATAAAATCCAATCGGAATCTGGGAGAGATAGACTTGCTCTAGTTTCGTCCATATTGACAAATGGGGTATGGTCTCCAGGCAGGGCTTTGTCTTATAGGTTGATTCAGGCTTGGGAAGTCTTCCCGCTGTTCCTAGGAGACCCAGTGGGAGTGGTGACATCATTGTTTGGTCTACTTCCTCCAATGGTATGTTTTCAACTTCTTCCGCTTGGGAGATTGTTAGATCCCGTGGCACCAAAGTCGACTGGAATGATGTGGTTTGGTTCAAGGGATATTCTCCTCGGCACTGTTTTATTTTGTGGAGAGTTCTAACCCAATCCCTCCCTACCGGAGCTCTTTTATGTCATAGGGTTGTCAAGGCGTCGCCTAGGCGCCCAGGCTGCCTTGGGTCGCCTTGGAAAATTGGGCGCCTTGGTCGCCTAGGCGCCCAATCAGGCTCCCTTCGCCTTGGTTCGCCTTAACGCCTTGACAACTATGTTAGTGACACTGTAGTCAAACTGGCTTTCTCGGTGACAGTATACCATATATGGTTTGAAAGAAATATGCGCATGTGGGTGGCTAAATCAAGATCCTTTGATCAAATTTGGAAAGCCATTATGTTTGATGTGCGTGGTTTGACTATGCCTGTCTCTCCCCCCCCCCCCCAGAATTCCTAGAAGAATAGATTTATCCTATCCTCTTGGAACTTGGGCAATGGCTGAGGCGCTATGGACAAGCTCTCCCCCTCCCCCTTTTCCCTTTACTTTTTGTTGTTCCCCTCTTTTCTTGGGCTTGCCCTCGTTTGTAAGGAGTCTGGCTCTATTTTTGTGATACCCAGATTTGTTGTCCCTATTTCTAGGGTTTTGTTAATATAATTATTCATTCATCAAAAAAAAAATCTTAGATTTTCGATAAGTGTAATACCGAATTTCATATCAGCTACAGATCAGATTCATAGCAGTTTTACATTAGATTTATCTATCTGTTTTGGGTTCAGTCCAGATTCTTGGAAAAGATTTTGTGGTTAGAAACTAAATAGGCAGATGTGAGTTTTAAGGGGAGTAATTAAGGTACTGATTTGGTAATTAATGTATGCACTTGATAATATATGTAGGATCGGAACTGACTAGTGATTGAAGCATCGATCGATTTGAGTGCGAGGAATAAGTATATTATAGTGAATTCACACCACTTGGGTGATGTATTATTGTGTTTGAAACCTATGTTTTATTTTTCTTATAATTATATCTATTTGCATATGAAGCAAGTAATATGATGATCTGCTTTCATGATAATCATGATATGAGTTGATGATGGTGATGCTTATTAGCTGATTATATGCATATGAAAGATGTGAAGGTACTAGTTTTATCATGTTCTTAATACCAAGAGTTAAAGACATGTGTAAATAGTGGTTTTGACATACATCGTAAATAATGTGTTGAAAAGAGAGATGATGAAGTATAGAAGGTAATTGACCGCACTAAGCCAAGTAGAGAGTAAATGAGACAATGAGGGTGGAGAGTATTTGCCACCTGAGTCATGATCCGTGAGCCGCGGATGAGGGTGGTCATGCACGGATGACTGAGAAATAAATTAAATGGCTGAAATAAACTCTACTACGGGCAGCTGCAGCCAGTTATCCTTGGTATTGGCCAGAGATAAAAATTAAACGTGGACTACTCTAAAATAAAGGAAATGAGGTTCTTCTGCATTGCATTCACGAGAGTTGTTTTGTGGATGTTTTGTGTGTTTGTATATTTTCTATACTCTATCTTACTGGGCTAGTTAATTCACCCTTGCATTTAATATCTCAGAGGACAAAGATGATGGAGCAGAGCAAGGAGAAGCTTAACGAGTGTTTAAGCTTATCCCTTAGTAATTGTTTTTATTTATTTTATGGTTAATGTTTACAAACTCTAGACTGCTACCAGTAGGCTTGTTGGGACCTTTTCATTATTGTTCTTTAATTGAGTTGGCTTTTAAGTTCATAAAGTTTTGAAGCTTAGTTTATTTGAGCGATCGTTTGATTATTCGGGTCTGAGTTGTGACAATTAGAATCCAAAGAAGCATTCACTTGATCTGCCTGTGAACAATGGAGGTCTTCTTCTTTGATAAATTTCTTTTATTTTTGGAAAAATATCGCGTACTACCTAGATAGTTTGATAAACATCACCTACCACCCACACGTTTCTGACATTATCAACTACCACCCAGATTTTTAAAACGTTTAACAAAGAGACCCAAGCAGTTAAGGCATTCCGTTAGATGTTGATGTCAGCTCAAATCGACTTTTTGATGGATAATACTGCCCTTAGTTCATCCTTCTTTCTTCAAACTTTGTTTTGGAGCCATGGATTAGGCTTTACGGTGACGCTGGTTTGGAAGAGCATCGGCCATGTCTTCGGTGCTCCAGGAGTTCCGAATCGGGGTGATATGATGGTTCCCTTGACAACATCGTTTCCTAGTTTGAAAAAGCATTGGCCATTTTTTCCCTCTCTTCTTTGTTTTCATCTCTCTACAACAAATAAAACCAAAAACAGTAGGGTTGGAGATCGGTGGAGATAAGTTCATGGTGTGTACAAGCACCATGAAATTTATCTGCCTCTAGTTTCTGAAATTTAAATGTGAGGTTTTTCTTTTCTTCTTTTTTTTCCCATTTTTTTAGGACAAAATTTCATCTTTCATTATATGTACAACTTCCGATTTGTATTTGGACTCCCAAATCTCAAGTGTTTCACGTTTCTCTCTTTTATCCGTTTGTCATTATTTTATCACTGGTAGCACTAATGGCGACTAACATAGTGATTTGATCTGAGTTTGGATCAAGTTGGACTATTACTCTGAAGTTTCTGCTCCACATCTCTTTCGTTCATTACTCAATATATTAGGTTTCGTATGTGCAGATGATGGAAGAGAAAGGCGTGATGGCAAACACAAAAAGCACACAGGAGTTAGCAGTAGAGGGATTGAACCATTTAGAGGACACCATTGAAGCAGCATATCAGATACTCTCTTCCATGAACGAGGAGCTTTGCAATCCTGCATTCTGGTCTACAACTGCTGTTGCTCATTCTTCCAATGGCATCAATGCTGATGCTTCTGATTCATCACATCACTTAGAAACAAGTGGTGGAGCTCTTGAAGAGGCTCATCTCTGTTACAAGTCTTCAGTGGCTTCTCTTTGTGCTGTTCTTTCTGCCATTCGTAGTACTCAGAAGGTAGATTAAAACCCTAGTTTTAGTTTAAAAAAAATTGTGTTAGATTTTTCTAGGGATTGACTATAGGACAGATTGTGAAGGAGTTTATTGATAATATTTCATGAACCTGTCCAGTGCTTGTACACACAGGACTTATCTCCACCGATCTCCACCCCTTCTGTTTTTGGTTTTGTTTGTTGTGGAGAGATGAAAGCAAAGAAGAGAGGGAAAAATGGCCGATGCTCTTCCAAACCAGGAAACGATATCGTCAAGGGAACCATCATATCACCTCAATTCGGAACTCCTAGAGCACCAAAGACATGGCCGATGCTCTTCCAAACGAGCGCTACCATAAAGCCTAATCCATGACTCCAAAACGAAGGTTGAAGAAAGAAGATGAACTGAGGGCAGTATTGTCCATCAAAAAGTCGATTTGAGCTGACATCAGCATCTAACGGAATGTCTTAACGGCTTGGGTCTCTTTGTTAAACGTTTTAAAATTTTGGGTGGTAATTGATGATGTCAGAAACGTGTGAGTGGTAAGTGATGTTTATCAAACTATCTGGGTAGTACGTGATATTTTCCCTTTATTTTTTTACCCACCAATAAAAAGCAAATTCATTCATACAAGAAAGAAAGAAGAGGAAAGAAACAAAAAAGAAGAGAAAATAATTGCACTATGAGTGCTCATTTTCACCCATGAAACCAATGCATTACAAGCTGAGCAACCCACCAGCCCCCACCCCAAACAACAACCACAGAGAAATCCATTTCAATTTCAATAAAGACAACCAATGACAATCTTTAAGCATAAAACTTTGGTTAGTGTTGAGATTTTGGGTTGGTTGTCTAGGTGTCACCTAAACTGATGATTTAGGTGTCACCTAAACTGATGATTAGGTGTCACCTAGATTGGTGATGTTTATTTTCTTTATGTTTAAATTTTCTTTCGGACTCTATTAGAGTTTTCTTTGTATTTTGACTATGACTCTTTTTATGAGTCCTTTCTTTTTCTATAAATAAAGTATAGTTTGAGGGGGATAGACACTCACAAATTTCTCTCCTCTCTCCCATCGTTCACTCTTTCTTGGTCTCCCTTTACTCCATCATCACATGGTATCAAAGCCATTCTGATCATACCACCACACCTAGTTTCTCTTTCTCCATTACTGTTTTTAGAGTCATCTTAACTCTCTTCCCACTCTTGCTTCTTTTTATTTTCTCTGTGGCTGTCCCCATGGGTTAAATAACAAATTCCTAGTTTCCAGCCCCTGCTCCAGCTCCTCTCCAGGTGTATCACCGACATCCCTGGTCTGCACCAGCACCACAGCGGCACGCCCTCCGTTTCCTCCTCCTTACCGCCTTTGTCTGTTGATCTTCCTAGTGCACTTCGCAAAGGTACCCGTTCTTGCACACAAAGACCACAAGTAACATATCCTATCGTTCATTATGTATTTGCATCTCATCTCCCATTGCCCCACCAGTCCTTTGCTTATACCTTATCCCATACTGATACTCCAACATCTCATACTAAGGCTTTAACCTGGTCTGAGTGGAAGAAGGCTATGGATATTGAGATGGATCCTCTCATTTCCTGGTAGACCTGGTCTCTTGTTGATTTACCTCCGGATAAGGCAGTGGTTCGTCGTCGTTGGATATTCATTGTGAAATATAATCCCGATGGCACTATGGAACGTTTGAAAGTGCACTTGGTTGCCAAAGGCTTTACTTAGACCTATGGGGATGATTATTTTGAGACATTTCCCCCCATTTCTCGTCTTAATTCTATGCGGGTATCTCTCTTGCTGTCAATCTAGATTGGCCTCTTTTTCAGTTGGATATCAAAAATGTCTTTTTATATGGTGATTTACATGAGGAGGTCTATATGGAGCAACCTCCAGGGTACTTGCTCAGGGGGAGAGTGCTGCCAACCAAGTGTGTAAATTCATCAAAGCAATATATAGTCTGAAGCAGTTTCCTCGTGCTTGGTTTAACAAGTTCACAAAAGTAGTGGTTGACATGTTATTTTGATCACTCAATATTTGTTCGTTACCACAATTTCAAGGTTATAATTCTTATGGTGGTCTATGTGGATGACATTATTGTTTCTGGAGATGATTTGACAGGTATTGATGAGGCTAAAGCCTACCTCTGTTAGCATTTTCAGATGCAAGATTTGGGGGTTCTTTGTTATTTCCTTGGCGTTGAAGTGGTTCGAAGTTCCAAAGGTATTAATGTTTCTCAGCAGAAGTATGTCATTGATCTTCTGACTAAAACTGGTATGCTAAGCTGCAAACCTATTGACTTTCCTACAAACCCTCACCTTAAGTTGGCTATGTGTGCTGATATGGATTTTAGTGATGTTCGTCAGTATCACCGTCTTATTGACAGATTTATCTATCTCACTATTACTCAGCCTGACTTTTCTTATTCTGTTGTATTTTCTAAGTTAGTTCATGCATACTCTAAAGCAATACATTGGGATGCTGCTTGTCGAATTTTAAGGTATCTCAAGGGAGCTCCCGGTAAAGGGATGCTTTATCGCTCACATCAAAATATTATCTCTGTGGGTATTCTGATGTTGATTAGGCTGGTGTTGATGATGATTGTCGATTTACTACTGGCTATTGTACCTTCCTTGGAGGCAACCTTATTACGTTGTGGAACAAGTAGCAGACTACAATTGCTCGATCTAGTGCCGAAGTTGAATATCGTGCTATGGCTCAGACTATGGCAGGATTGATGTAGGTAAAGAATATTCTTGGTGAATTGGGGTTCCCAATCACACAGCCTATTCCTATGTAATGTGATAATCAGGTAGTCATTTATATTGCTAGCAACCCTATTTTCAAAGAGTGTACCAAGCATATCGAAGTTGACTATCACTTTGTTCGAGATACTATTATGCGTAAGAAAATATCTACTCCATTCATTAGCTCTACTTATCAACTTGGTGATATGTTTACAAAGGCATTGTTCATAGCCGTATTTCTTCAAAAGTGTTCTAAGCTGGGTCTTGGTGACATCTATGCCCTACCTCCAGCTTGAGGGGGAGTATTGATCTTTTTGGGTTGGTTGTTTAGGTGTCACCTAGATTGGTGATGTTTATTTTCTTTATGTTTAGATTTTCTTTTGGACTCTATTATAGTTTCCTTTGTATTTTGATTATGACTCTTTCTATGAGTCCTTTATTCTTTTCTTTTATAAATAAAGTATAGTTTGAGGGGGAGACACACTTCAAAATTTTCTCCTCTCTCTCAGTTTCTCTCTCCCATTGTTCTCTCTTTCTTGGTCTCCCTTTACTCCATTGTTACAGTTAGGTTGTGAGGAATTGCAATGAACTTTTTTTTTGGGTAATTGAGGAATTGCAATGAACTTCCCAGAAGATCCTTTCTAAAAATTACCCACTATTTGCCTACTAAGGAGATAAGGAGATTCATTCATTAACTTACAGTACGCTGCCCAGGTATAATCCTTGATACATGACTCAGTTTAAGCTGCTTCTCGTCCTTGCCAGAGTACCATATCAATAGAGACTCATCCTGAAAAGTGAGCATATCAACTTGAGACAATGGTAGAGTAATTGAACATTTCTATTCAAAAAAGAAAAGGATGATAAATTGACACTAGGATTGGATGACTGAGAACATGATCTTTTCATCTGCCTAGATGGCTCAAGCACCACAAGGCCAGAGGAGACATGATCAAGATTCTTGCACAGAGAATTAAGGTTCTAGTTCATGCATGATAAAAAGTAAATTAAAAGTAAATTAGAAATATGTATGGTGATGATTTTCTTATACTTCAACCACTTTATGTCATTTCTCTAGCCAAAAAATAATAATAATGAATTAATGATAATAATTATTTCCCCAACTGAATAAGCCCCTTGATTACAAGTCACTTTTGATGAATGTTGATTCTGCAGATTATTTGCATTTAAATCAGTAAACTAATGTTGATTACCTAAATTACTGTGCATTTTAATTTATCCAACAACAAAAACAAACCAACAATTTGACACCCTTACAAGAGACCAGGAACATAATGTTTTCTTCTTTCAACTTGATTGCTATTTAACTCAAGTCTAAGTTCAATTCCCAGCAACCAAATTTCAACAACTCAATCTAACCTGGATCGATTGCCCCAGCAAACATGGTCTGCTAGATTACTAGACCACCCTCACTTGTCCAATTTCATTTGATATCTTCATCATTATTGCTTCCAACCAGTCTCTTCATTCCCAAAACCTAAATTTTTGCTCTAACTTCTAAGACCACTGTTATGACTATGAGTATAAAATTCCCACCTGCACCTGATAGTAGGTCCTCAAGCTAAAAACATAGCTTCTCATAAGAAGAAAAGACCAAAGCCTAGTTTTCATACAACAAAAAGCAATTTCCCAATATTTCTCCAATTTCAACTTCATTAAAGTACTCACTTGAAAATTATAACGAAAAAATACCAAGAAGACTAGCTAACAAGGTTGACCTGGTTTTTTGTGTCCCATTTTACCATGCAAGGAATAGTATCCTCCCTAACATAATAAACAATCTTGAAGAATACCAATCTAATATGAGCAAAAAAAAAAAACACTGTGAGAGGAAAAAACCAGGAACAAACAAAACTAATGATATGCTCATGATGCATGCAACTTACATTAGCAAGTCGGAATGGGCAAAACTTAGGCTTCCCTCGGCGCCCATACTTTAGCAGATATGCTCCTTTCTTAAGGGTTGTAATGGCCTGCCAGTCAAAAGATACCAAAAAATGAAATCAATACACAAATACAACACCCCCCCCCACCCCCCACCCCCCAAAAAAAAATATAAAAAAAAGCAAAACAAAAAGAGGAATTTACCACATCAAATGACCATTAGAAGGGAAAAAAGAGTAAAATTAGAAGAAAGCAAATAGGAGAACCAGTCAACAATAAACTATTCAAAAGGTTTGATATGAATTGTTCTCATATTTCCCAATCTCCACTGAGCCAACAGGATCTTTAGGTGACTTCTTCAGTTTAACATGCCAATTTTAACAAATACAGGTCTAGTGTGGCGAACATTGATCAATTTCAACAGTATCGTTCTTTTTCAGGCCTGATTAGTTGAGAACTTGAGAGTTAAGATCTCGATGTTTGTACAATGTGTACAATTGCCTCTTTGTACTGTTTTTCACTTCTCTAATCTTCTCTTTCACTTCCATTGATGTTATATACATCTTTTATCTCATCTATTAAAAGATCTCTATAAAGAATGGGAGAGTATGATGATTGTTATCTATTAAAAAAAAAAGAGTATGCTGGAGGTTTTGGTGCCCCAAGGTTCATCCACATTTTTCTTTTCTTTTTCTAATTTTTGAATGATCAACTTTTACATTTTTATAAATAACAACTTTTTAAAGTGAAAAGAGAGATGTGAAAGGAATCCCATGGGAATGACAGGATAAACAAAGCTATCACATATATATAAATTGCTACATGGGTAGAATCCCTCCCCAGTCCCCACAGAACATTTGGCTACCTCATCCAGTGCAAAATGAAACAATCACGGTACAAAAAAAAAAAAAAAAAAAAAGGTGATGTTCATGAAAGACATTAGAAACTGGATCTCTCTAATAACATAACAGAGCATCCAAGGTCTCTTACTTTTGAGTCACACCAACTTATATCGCAGGTACAAATCCCCTGACCATAAACCACTAGGAACCTGATGAAAGAGAGAATTTGCATCCAAATATAGTGCCCATAATCCAGTCGCTCACTAATTGACCCCTATTAATCCTGGACTATCAAAAAAGGAAAAAAAATATAGAATGGAACTCGGGCTGGTATTTCATTAAGAAAATAAGGAATCTGAGCTGCCTCTACTCCATGGAAGATGAAGCCAATCCCTGAACAAATCCATTCAGTGGTGTCTATGTCTACACCTCAGAATGTCTCCGATCTAGCTGCCCAATGGGCAGCCTTATTAGGGGTGGATCCCATGCAAGGTTCTAAATCCAGGTATCGGACATGGTATAGGCCATGTCCAAAACCAATCCGATGGTGTACGGAACCGGAAGCTGACATGTGGCTGATACCATATATTAAAATATTAAAACAGGACTGGATCAGGATTGGTCAGGTCCAAAACCGAGAGTAATCAGCTGATCTGATACCGATTACTTGAACCATGATCCCATGGGAGTTTTTAAGCAAACTCCTATAGGGGTAAGGTGCTTTTAATGGGGAACATTAAAATATAGCTAATTGTATATGCATTGCACCCCTCCCCCATGATTTTTCTCTACTATATATATAACATAGAAGCTAAAAGCACAAGGGGCAGGCCTAAATGACTTTGGGAGAAGCAATGAGAAAAACTACGCATGGATTAGGGTTGAGAACTAGTATGGCTTGCAAATTGCAATAGAGTTGAATAGAAAAACAGGATCCATGTACGGCTTAGTTGAATTCATTATATATATAGATAACAAGATTTTATTGAGCCAAAAGGGCTTAATAAAGAAGCTACACAAGTAACACAACTGTACCTCAAGTTAGGTGCCATGTCTAGCCTATGTCTCATGCTTTGGGGAACTGAACAAGATTTTCGGAAAGCCCTAACTTTAGTCAAAGGTCTGGTAGTGTAGTTAAAACTTATCGGTGTGGTTATTACACCAAAAAAAGCACCATAAACAGCATGAGAAATACCAAGCAAGCTACCAAGATTAACAGAATCTAAGCCTTATAAATAAATTCTAAACACACAGAAAATAGATTTTTTGCAACTTGGCTATATACTTCCAGTCAACTAGTTTTGTCATCTTGACTTCCCCCCCCCCTCTTTTCCATCCTGGTAAATTAATAAAAGCATTTGTTTAGTTCCATTATTTAATGGTTTCATCGTTTCCAAATGTAATAGAATTGTTCAAAGGTTTTATCATTCCCCAGCATAAACTAAAATTAGACAAAAATAGAAAATGATCTAATTGATAAAGCACATTACCTGCTCCACATCCCTCCCAGCAAGACTAATCCTCTGCAAATCAGCCATTCACGTTGCAAGATCAGGAACTGCCTCCGTAAAGAATGTAACCCATTTGAACAACACAAAGGATCTGGAAGGTAAGAGGACAATGTCCAAATACGCCCCATAAAAACCTTATGGCAACTTCTGAGCTAACAGCCCAAGTAACAAACTCTTCATTCATTCCATGAGGATGAAGAATTCTAAATGAAATTCGTACTCATGAACTCCGTCCAAAATCTCTACAAGGGAAGGTTTACTATAGGCGACCCTACGCACTGTATTTCTTCTTCCTCCTCAGCAGCACAAAAAAAATATAAATCTCAAACACAGACAGAGACACTGCAATAATTAGAGAAAGAATGATGCCATTCTAACCTCCAATCACCAAAGAATATATAAGATGGCGAAATGCAATAAAACGTATCTCTTGAACACCACCACCATCAACCATCTTCCATGCACAACTAAAGTTTCAGCTCTGAAGCAGCTTAAGTCCCTTCGATGGATTAGAACCCTAAAGCATCAGGCATTCCATCCGAAACTCCTCGATATCTTCAAAGCTCACAAATTCAGCCTCAAAATACCATGTAAAGCCTAAAGGACTGAAATCAATGCGACGACGAATGTACTTACCTACATTGCCAGAATCATTGAAAGATCCAACAACCATCGGCCATTTTTAACAAATCTAAGGTCGCTTAGCTCGAATAAAAAAGGACAAACAATTGAAGAACTAACGATTCTGATTCGAAGATATTGCAAATATCGCAAACCGTTAAAATTGCTGCAAGAACAAGGCAACCTCTAGCTCTCGACGAGAATGAAAAGCTTCGAATGGAATGCAATGCAGGTCTCTGAGGGATCACTTCCGCCTTAACATGAACCCATCCTCCCTCCTCCCTCCCCCTCCTTCTTCCTTTTTTTAACTGTCATTCTTTTATGTTCCATTTCTCCCGGGTAGTGCCACCTCAGCAACCGATTTAGTTTTTTAATGGATTTTAAATTTGATATGATTCCTTTGTTTTTTTTTTTTTTTTCGGGGGGTGTATATGATTCCTTGTTGGTCCCGTGAGTTACTTACTTTCCATGCAATAAATAACATATACCATCCCACGTAAATGAAATCAGACAGCCTTACAATAACCAAAAAATAAATAAAAATTCAGACATGTCAGTGTTTGCATGAAGTCATGAACTCCTTCTTACCTCCCCCAAAAAAAAATTTATGAACTCCTAAACCCCAAAATCACTCTACTATAGTCGTTCAACAAATAAAAATATCAATGGCCATAATTAATAATATTAAAGATATTCAATCTTAGAACAAATAATGTGTTATATTTAAATAAAATAAATAAATAAATAAATTGTTGATTATGTTCATCCCATATTAGACCAGCATGTTACATGCCCTTAAATAAGTATGACAAGGCAATTGATGAAATTTTGTGGGTGGATGGATCTCAAGGTCCTTTGGTTCACATATCAAGTTTCATTTCAATTGAATTTATTAAATAGTAAAAAAACATATTGAAAAATATTGGACTATCACGATGATGCATGGATTTTCATGAGATGGTATGCTTCTCTTTGAAAGGGTATATATTAATATTTAATCTACAAATTAACATGTGGCCATAAGAGGGGTGCCAAATTGTGACGCCTAAGGCCCAAACCATTATCGATCGATTAAGGTTCTCTTTGGTATGTATTATAGAATTAATTATATAATACATTGTGACATATGTAGTTGTTTGGTATGATTTATGATATTTATTTATATTTAAAATAAATTAATATAATCTAAAATCTACAAATAGGTTAGAAGGTATTTATTATTATTATGATAACTATTATTGTTATTTTATGTCTAGTGGTATTAAATGGTTATTATTTATATCTCATAATTTATTCTCATAAACATAAATTTAAATTATACCAAATAAGCCTAAGTCATTGGACTCTAAAACCAAAGCCAAAACCAAAACCGTGAGAACAAATTCAATTATCGATTGGTTACTGGGTCTGATTGGTCCATAGTCAGGTTAAGAGGTCTATTTTTCAGTCTTGATCTAATTAGACTTTAATGGTCCATAATAAGTCTTAGTCCTAGTAATGTCTACAATAAAATTAAAATTTTCAACCCCTTATATAGACTTCTTTCGAGAGAAATTTTGATATGAAAGAATTCGTGACCAAACCATTTATTATGTAGTTGGTTCAATTTCGGGTTTAATCGGTTTGGTCAGGTTGGGGGCTTGTCAAACACCTCTAGTCATTCAATGTTCAGAGAATTATCGCATCATTCTTCCATGGGATAAGAACACAAAGAATGTTAAAAATTTTTGAGGGATCAGCTTTAATAACCGATTTACTTGAAAATAATCTAATTCATAGTTGTCATTTACGACCTTATCATCTCAATTGCTCTTCTTTTTTTTTTTAAATTATTTAATATGTAATTCTGTTCTTCCTCATTCCTCAATATATTAGTGTTAAATTTAAACTTGTTAAGCTTCATAAACTCAAATTTTTTTTTTTGAGGGGAGAATAAATAATAGGAAATTCTAGTATTTGGCCTTTTTCCTTCACCAAAAAAGAGAAAGTATTTGCGCCTTTTTTTTTTTTTTTTTTCATTTGTTAACTCTTTTATTAGGTCCTCATTCAATTAAAATGTACTTGTACGAATTTGTTGCAGTCAATAATCACCCGAGTTTCTTTTAGTTAATTGGACTAGCGAGGGAGGAAGCAAACAGGCAAATGAGGACAGATTCGGAAACCCTGAGATCACTCCGGTTTGCATAAGTTAGAATCGAACACAAGCAGTCTGGGAGCTCAGTATTAGAATACGAACTCCTAAAAATGGATCTAGCAGAGAGAGAAAGATAGTTTGAGTGTAAAATCTTGGATGTAAAGAATTGGATCATTGACCTTAGGATTGTGTTGTATTATAGGAGAGGCATCGGGTTGTCTAAGTTTTGATTTGCCCCTAAAGGATTGGACATGATATACTATCTTGTCGTAATTGTTATCCTCATCTCAAATTCTTTTCTCAACTAAATGAGCTGTGAGCTGCCGTGTGGGTTAAAGTTACGGGACAAATAAGGAGAGCTGGTGCGAACCTACAACTCAATCCCAGATATCTCGCAGTTGATTGCGGGCAGACAGGCTGACAACCGTTGAATGAGAATCTTTGGAGAGTCTTCTGATTGGACTCCAAAAGCTGTGGTTGGGTGCAATGTGCACTAGGAGTGGAAAGACGTGGGCAATCTGGACAGATCCAAATCGCTATCCCGAATCGCGCCCCTGATCAGCAACCCTCTTCATCGATTATCTCCCCTGCTCTCCCTATACCTAGATCTTCCGTTGCCCCCGATCAGCAACCCTCTGCGTCGATTATCTCCCTGCTCTATTTACAAGAGCATCTCAATCTGCAGTCTCCATGTTCTTCTTTTGAAACCGTGGGTCAAGAATCAAGATCCTAATTGTCGTTTGCCACTGCGAATGCAAGCTGACTGATTTCATCTATGGATTCAAAGAAATGAAGTAAAATTTGAGGTTCCGTTCAGTTGTAATAAAAATTAAAGGGAAATGAAGTAAAATTTTCAATTTTTTTATTGTTAATAATCATTTATATCACAACTATATAACTACGACTAATTCATTTCATTTTGGTTATCAAATTTTATTTTACTTTACATCCAAACCCCTTGCATTTGAAAAATTCAAAAAAAATTAGTTAAACCATCATATTTGAAAATAACTATAATTTTTTCTTTTTAGGTTCAAAATATTTCACTTCCTTTTCCTTCAATTTATTCCCATCAAAGAGAACCTCAACGAAAACATTACCATCAAAGGAACCTCTATAGAAAAATCCAATTAACTATCTCTTGTGCTCTCCGGGCCATGAAGCCATTTGGGTTCAGCTTCTGCAGCTCAAAGTTTAATTGGATGACTAACTAGAGAGATACAGAGCACAGTAACCGAGGAGATGCAAAGAAAATTATCATTTGTGCATGATACAAATACGCTTCGTCTGTTAAGTCCACATATTTTTATAAGACAAAAGGAGAACAAAACCAAGTTCAAGCAAAAAGGCACTCCCTCCAGGGAAGGAAAAACCACAAAAGGTAACCTTACATATCCACAAAGGTAACGTTATTACAAGGAGCTTGCTTGAGCTGGGAAACTGACTGTATAAGAAAATATAGACAATAAAAATGGTCAGTATCTCTAGTCATCATTGAAGAACATGTAATTGCTACTCCTGGATGACACTCTTTTATCAGCCTGCAAGTCAAAAGCATGAAAAATAAGCCATTGTACTCAAACAGGTTCAATATGATGAATTACATTGTGGAAATTCTTTTTTTTTTTTTTTTTTTGGGGGGGTTCAGTTGAGTACAATCTGTAGTGCTGTTTCATAAAGCAAAGGATAATGGGTTTGTTGCTACATGAGAGACCGACATGGCATATGCAAATATCCAAACTGTAGGGAACCCCTTGGATTAGCAAACACGAGCAGTTCAGTAATCAGCAACAGCCCCAATGCCCAACTAGAATTGCAGTTGCAGGTGATGGTTGATCCACCTCCCCTCCAAAAAAAAAAAAAAAGAAGTCGTGTTCTTACTCTCTTACACAAACATGGCTTGATGAGTGAAAGGCACATGGCAGAAGGGCCCAGGACTAAAATTGTGACATAGAAACAGGTAGCCCAAGGAAAATCAAGAAACATATTTAGGCTCCATTTGGTAACACTCCCAAAGAGTGCTTGTGGTGTTCTTTTGCTCTGCTGGAGTGGAATAAGGGTGAAAAAGCATTTGGTATGTCTGGTTCGATTTTTCAGCTCCCCCGAGCAGGGAAAAAATTGCTTCTACACTCTCGGAGCATTTGTCCTCAACCTCACACGGCAAAGGAGACAGCCAAAGGTTCTCTCTCTCTCCCTCTGTCCCCGAAACTTCACACCATTTCCAAACACTGATTGGCATCATGTCTGCAATCCCTCATTGGTATCTCTCCCTCTCTCTCCTTTCCCCCTTCTTGTGCTGCTATCATTCTTTTCATCGCTCCCCTCCCTCTCTCGATCTTTTAGTAACTATGCTACAATTCAAATGCCAAGTACGTTAGATGGGTGCAGTGATTTTTGGGTTCCTGATTAAAACTGGCTATTTGCATTGTGATCTGAGCGTTGCATGCATTCTTATTGATATGTCTGTGAAGTGTAGTGGAGACATGGTTTCAGCTCGGAGAGGAGATTTCATGTGATTTACTCTCATATTTCCAGCAGCCTTAGGGTCTTGAAAAGGAGATTTCAGGTGATGTAATATCTTTTATTTGTCCTTAAATTGTCTTTAATTTTTGCTGAAATTTCCAATTTCGGAGTATATAATACATCTTCACATTGGGATTGTAGGATGTCCACCTCGGATTCATCCTTATTGGCCTAAATTTCATTCAAGCTGAAGTATCGTCTTCTTACATGTGTCTGGAAATAAGGCAATTTCAAAAGTCTCAGTTGGAAAAAAATCTGGATAAAATTTTCTATGCCTGTGCTGAAGGTAATGGGAGACATTGCAATGCTAGTTTCTTTGAGTTTGGTCATCCCCTATAATTGAAGTGAAAGAAGTAACAAATCGTAAAGAAGCTGCTGATAACTCTAGAAATGGTGGTCATGATTCAAACCGGCAGACCATGGAGTTGCAAAATTGAGTAGCCAACTTTGAGACCTTTTTGGCTGGCATCAATGCTAAGATGGCTGTCATAGAAAGTCTATATGAGAGGATGAGAAGCATGTTTACAATGATTATATGTTTTCTTTGTACTTCTATTGGTTGTTATTATGAAACTTGTTAGCGCTAGCGATACCATGTGCCGCTATGTGCACATGGGCCACATTGGTCCCACCTTGTAATTTATGGTTTATTTAGATTAGTTGTTATAGATTCGTTTATGGAAGAGCAGATTATGCCCAAAGTTTCAAGGTAAACAAGTGAGATATGAGGGAGACCTAAACCATGACATGGGGCTGGAGTTACCGCCCAAAACAGGGAAGGAATAAGGAAGAAGAAAGGAAAGAAGACACAGCAAGCAGGAAGAGGGAAAACACGATGAAGGAGTGATCACACCAGTGATTCAATGCTGAAATTGAAACGAAACAAGGAGGAAGTAAGATTGATCGAAGCAGCCTGTGGCCTCCAACGTAAGCAACTAGCAACCATAAAAAAAAAAAAAAAAAAAAAAATCCACTTTCTATTCATTCCAAACTTCATCATATGCAGCAGTGGTAGACTGAAAGAGCAGAGGAAACAAGAGCAGAAGCAGTGAAGCACCAGCAGCAGTCGTGGTGGCTGCACACCATAACGAAAAGCTTAGACGACTCTCAAAACGGTAGATTAATAGCCTGCTCTGATACCATGTAACAGTTTGCAATAAAGAAATAATCAGAACAAGTGAAACCGAAAGAGAGAGAAATAGACAAATAGAAGTGAGGATTGATTCTCCAAGAAGAGGAAGAACCGAATGTCTACCTCCTCCTCTTGTGGTTCATTTATTTATAATCAAAGAGGAAAAACAATAGTTTAGGAAACTTCCATAATTACAATCATAAGTTAATTAGGAAACTAAACCTAGACAACTTAGAAAATAAATCCTAACAATAAAAGGGAACCTATAACAACCAATCTAAATAAACCATAAATAACAAGGTGGGACCAGTGGGGCCCATGTGCACATAACAGCACACAGTATCGCTAGCGCTAACAAATTTCTTCTAATCTCTCTCTCTCTCTCTCTCTCTCTCTCTCTCTCTCTCTCTCTCCATATCAATTTCTGGCTCTCATTCCAGATCTGATTTTAAACCAAATATTTCCAATCAAATTATGAAACCCTACTGCAACTAAGCTTCAATTATGAGATTTCTGAATCTATTTTCTGTTTCTGATTTGACTTCTTGACTGAATAGATGCTTAACTCCTTTAAAACGGAATTCTGTTTTAAACCGTAATCTGTCCATTGATTCTGCAACTTTCTAGCTTTCCTACTTCAAGTAGTTTTGGTTCTTAACTCTAAATCTATCAAATTTAGACCACTCTTTGCAGACCTGATATACTGATTTGATTAGGGCAATCTGCTATAATTTTAGGCATATCAAATTTGTTTTGATTGAGTTATTCAACTTTCTCTTATTTCCCATACTTGCAATCTTGTCACAAGCTAATCTTCCACTGGAATTCTTAGATTCGGGATTAGCACTGCATTACCATCACTAAGAAGGAAGACTGATTCATAATTTCTAGAACTATCTTAACATTTAAAGAAAATAAAAGAAAATTGGACATCAGGCTTACCTTTCTAATGAGCTGCTCAAATGCTTCTCTTCCATTCTCTTCAATATATTTCTCTGCAGCCGTTAGAATGTCATCTGGATTACTGAAGACATCCTTCTTCCGTGGGATGGGCAACATATTAACCGCTTGTGAGTTCACAAAGACAGGTCTAACAAAATGCTCATAAACATATGCAGCCCCACTGAAGTACGGCAAAACCAACCAGCAGGTGGCAATCAGTTTTGCGTAAGACCAAAAAGGGAGCCTACCATATAGATGAACAAAGTTCAGTTGACAATGCCTAAAACATATTGTACAAAATAATTTTCATAAAGTTTTATGTCCAAAATATAAAGATGCAGGGGTAAATGAGAGGCTAATATACATTATTGGTTCATTCATTCATTGCACGAGTTACTTTTCATTGGATGTGTCATGGACTCATGGCTGGTCGAAATGCCTATTTCTGAGCTTCTGTTGGGCATCTAAAATATTAAAGAATTTCAGAAATTTTCAGAATATTAGAATTTCAAGCAAAGCAGCAGGCCCTCTTGATTGTAAAGCATATGAGAGTTCTTAGAAATAACAGCATACATGTGGTTCTAAGAAATAGCAGCAGACATGTGGTTACAAGAAAAAACAACATAAAGGTTTACAAACTCGGAATCAGGTACGGGATCAGTCTCCATCAATTTGTATTCGAATCGGCCAAAAATTAGATGGAATCATCCCGGAATCGGATAGAACAGTTCGGACCCAGTCTAGATCGGTCAGAACTTGCTTGTTATGAATCAGGATTAATCGGGATCAGGGTTGGGTAATTCCAAGTTGAATCACCTGATTCCACCGATCCAATTTAATTTTTAAAACCTAGAAAAACATATCAAGCACCAAAGGCAGTTAAATCTTTTAAAATGAAAAACATGACATATATGGAAATAATTCCTAATCAATTCAAGCCGTGATTGAAGCCGGTACAACAATATCAGATGCTCTAAAACTAATGGGGGCTCTAAATTATAAGAGAGAAATAAAATGCAAGAGAAAGAGAACAAAAAGAGAGAAAGAAACAAAGGGGAAAGAGGAGAGATCGATTGTATAGTCTCTCTCCCTCCCACGACATTGCTTTTATATTAATCAATAATAACGTAAATTACATAAAAGCCCCTCACTCAACTTACCTACCGAATAAAGGAAACCTAGTCAGCTACACTATGCAGCCGACCTTAAAGATAAAGGAAACTAAAGTAAATAAAACTCTACTAAAACATCACCATACCTAATGTCACCACACCAAATAGCATTAACAAATAAAACTCTATACCCCAATGGCACATAGGTCCAATTTTTAAGACTCTTCAACACTCCCCCTCAAGCTGGAACATGCTCCAACTTGCAACATACAAAAACAGATATGAATTCCAACTCCGGTCTTCAATATATGGCTGTCGGACATGGCAGGGAGCACATATAGAACTTCTTGGTAGCAATACCAAATCATGAACTAAAACCACCAGTGAGCATACTTGAGAACCAACTGATAAAAGTGTGTCTCCCACAAGCAGACACGAACACGAGCAAATATACGCTCCTTACAAGTAGGCCCTAACACAAGCGAACACAAACATAAGCAAATATGGTCTTTAAAAGGTAGTAGGCTCCAACACGAATGTAGAGCAAACATGCTCCTTCTCCCTTTCACGTGAAAAATTCCAAGTGGATAAATAACCAGGGGTTAGCAACAAGGGACAGCAAGAACTGGCCACACAATCGGTTCCAAAATACACCCCAAAGAGAATCGATTTCAACAATCGATATCTTTCAAATGGACATACCAAAAAATTGATTCCAACAACCAATTTAACACAAAAAATTGAACCAGATAAATCGATTTCAACAATCAATATCCCCAAAAAGTCTAACCAGAAATTTCAAACCAGAAAATCAATTAAAATAATTGATCTCCTCCAAAAAGTCAAACCAGAAACCTGAATAAGACATTCGACTCCAGCAACCAATCTCCCCCAATAAATTGAACCAGAAAAATCGATTCAAATAATTGATATCAATAAAAAAATCGAACCAGAAAAGTTGAGAGAAGAAATCGATCTCCTCCACATCTATCCCTCTTCAAATCGAACCTTTACAGTGAGTCAAAGCACGGTAGCAAATAAAATCCCAGATAGGCCAGATACAAGCAAGAGCAACCATATGCAAATTTCTTTTTTATGTGATCTAGGTCCCTCCAAAGCAATAAAATTGCAAATATAAGGTCAATGGTAATTCTGTAAATTCTAGCCACTCGTATGGGACCACCCAAGCAGTAATCAACTGAAATAGCAGGAGGGATGGCAATTTCATAAAACCAGAACTATATAATTCCTTTTAAGTGAAGCAAACAGGTCCTTACCCAAAGGGGGGTTTATATGTAATGGATGAGGGTATTCTTGGAAGCAAATATTGGAAGAGGATAAAACAGAACTCTCTTAAAGGCAAGGGCAGTTATGGAAACTAACCTGAAAGGAAAGAATAAAATATGAAATAAAGAAGAGGGGGGTTACTCATGGGTAGAAACCTGTCTTCAACCTTGAGACTCACGAAAGGAGAAAAATAGAGGCGGTAGAACTGAATTTAATTGAGATGAGAGAACTCGTCCAAATCAAAGTCGATGAGGTTGAAAGTCTAGGAATTCAATCGCCAGTGGTAGTCTTCTGAAATTCAGGCAAACTAATGCTCACGGTAGGGAAGAGAACAGCTTTGCTGCAGGTTTTGTTTCTCATAGCAGGTTGAGATTCTAGAGCCAAGGAACCATAGGCTAGGTCGCTGGGTTAGAGAACTAATGCTCCACGACTTAGGGTAATCTATCATTCTTTAAGGAGAACGACCACCATGATTGCAGCTTGGTAGAATTTTAGATGTAGGGACAAAAGGGAATAAGCAGAATAATAACAAGAAGGAACTGTAACAGTATCAGTGACAGAAACAAAGGAGAGGAAACATGGGAAGGCCAGGGTATCCGCAAGTGAGTATAACTAACCTCTGAAAAAGAAATTCGACTGAAAACCAGAACACGAGGATACCCGAATACGAACCAGGATATCTACGAAACCATAAAACAAATCCGATGGAACCAAAACCAATTGTGACCTCACAGCAGCATAGATTCAGACCCAAGAAAATCGCAAGAAGACCAGAACAGCAGCAACGATTCTCATTGTAGCCCACAGCCAAAACGTAAACTTACAGCAGACGCAGCAGTGGTGGCTGCAAATAGCGCCCTCTTAGTTCTGTATACTCAAGAACAGGGCTATCAAATGGTCGACTGCAAAACCCATCAGGCTAAAAAAAACATATACTTGAACGATGCCCTCTATCAGTGATAAATTGACGGACTACTTTTGTGATGTCTGTCACATGAAGAAGCTCAACAAGCCTTGCCACACCATAACCAAAAACGTTTATGATTCTCAAAACTGCAGATCAGTTTACTGCTCTGATACCATGTAAAATACAAGAGAGAAGTAAAGTGCAAGAGAAAGAGAAGAAGAAGAGAGAAAGAAACAAAGGGGAAAGAAGAGAGATCAATTGCATTGTCTCTATCCTTCCCATGACATTAATTTATATTAATCAATAATAACGTAACTTACATAAGCACCCCTCACTTAACTTACCAAATAAAGGAAAGCTAGTGGGTTACATAAAGGAAACAAAAGTAAATAAAACACCTATCTACTAAACATCACCATACATAATGCATAGTTGTCACGGCATCACGTAGGTGCCCTGTGACGCCTTGGTCGCTAGGCATGCGCCTTGGTCGCTTAGACGCCTCGTTAGGCCTCCAAAGCCTTGGTTCGCCTTGGCACCTTAACAACTTTACCACACTAAATAGCACTAACACAAAAAACTATGTACCCCCATGGTAAATAGTTCCAATCTTCACCAATCTTCAACAAGGTGTATCTTACTTTTACATGTGAACACAACCCCTTTTTCGTTTTCAATTTGACAACATGAGTAAACCATCTATCTTCAAGATGCGGCAAAATGAATAACCTAAATTTTCCATCTTAGTCCTCTAGTGGCATCCAACCTTTCATTTCTAGGTACCTCTACAAAACGCATCGGTTAAGGGTGATTAGAAATAATCCAGAAATAAATTTTGAAAGGTGAAGTCATTCCTCTTTCCCTATATAAAAAAAATAGAAAGAAAGAGAGAAGGAGAATATGAACAGAAAATGAGAAGAGGGAGAAAGAGAAATTATGTGTGAGGTCTCCCTCCCAGTTTACTTTATTTATAATACAGAATCACAAGTACATAAGGATAAAAAAAAGAGGAATATAGAGAAACTAGGAAAGCTACAAAAGAAACTATCCTAGTCAACTTACATAAAATGATTAATTACTAGACACCACCAACACTAGTGAATAGTGATAGACTAAACAGTATACTAAACATCACCATAACATAAGAATCCCAACACTCCCCGTCAAGCTAGAACATGCTCTAGCTTGGAACATACAAAAATAAATATAAATCGCAACATCGGTCTTCCGATAGTAACGCCAACTCATGAACACCAATTGCATAAGTTCATCCTAAGGAAGGCAGATAGTATCAGTAGTAGTGCAGTATAGGTCACCGCAAATCAAGTAACAGCATCATGTTGCCGGAGACCAAATAATTCAGATCAAGTAACTAGGAACCAGACAGCATCAGGTTATTGTAAACCAGATAAACTGCATCACGTGCAGGCATAGTTGTCAAGGCATCGCCTAAGCTCCCAGGATGCCTTTTGACACCTTGGAAAATCGGACGCCCCGTCAGGCCTCCAACACCTTGGTTTGCCTTAGTGCCTTGTCAACTATGCGTGCAGGGTTGCACCTCGTACAATGGATAATAGTAGTAAGCTTTTCCATGAACAAAGAGGTAGTAGGTTACATTACGTGTAACTGCTAGTAAAGGTTGCATCACGTGCAATGGCAATAGTAGGCTTTAGTAGACTATATTCAATGAGCAGACACAAACTTGAGCAGATATATACTGCTTCTCCCCTTCACGTGGCACATTCCACATGGACAAATTACGGCGGGAGGTACGAACTTGAGCGGAACAAAGAAGGCAATAACAGTTAGAGTAGCTTGCGGCAACAGCAGAGTGCGGAAATAATACCAGATTTGTAGATCAGGCGCAAGGAAGCAGCATATGAACAGACTTGCGGCAGAGAGCAGCATTCAATCAACAGATAGCAGCAACAGTAGTATGAGGTAGTAACACCCGATCTGACGGTTAAATGAAACCCACACTTTAACACAGAGTAGCAAGTATAAAAATAAGTGACATATCCCAATAACAAAACGATCCAACAGTTAGATTAGGAGTTATGGGAGACTCCTAAGACTGCCGGAGTAGTGAACACAAGTGTTTTTTTTTTTTAACTATAATTTAAAATCAGGAAAGTACTAGGTGAGAAGGCAACCCTTCCAACCCACCCAATAAAATTCATGTGAGAGTTCATAAATACGAGACAGATTATTATGACCAGAATATAAAACATTCAAATAGACCCACAATTCCATCACACTATCAATGTGAGTAACAAGGTCCATAATATAATTGTCCATAGAATTCAATAACTATCCCAAAATCCGGGCACTATTGTTTGTGTTAGATGTAGTTTGAGTTAAGGGAGTTAAGGGACTGTTGATCCCGTCCCGTGAAGACAAACTTAACAATTTTCTGTCATTGCTGGAAATTATTAGGTCCTTCCAACTTCTTCTTTGTAATCCAATGGGAGGAGGAAGATACCACATCGGTCACAGTATTATTGGATTCAGCCATTGACCTCACAGGGGATAGCAAGTACCAACAATAATCGATTCACCAATCGAAAATTTAAAAAAAGAAAAGAAAAGAAAAGAAGAATGTAACACTTTAGCCAACCAAGAAGCAAAATGGAAACTCCACAAATTAAAAAATAATAATAAAAAATTGATTTTAACGCTCAGTTCAGCCAACCGAGAGGCACAAGAACTCCAAAAGCAATCGATTCTAACAATCGGTTCAGACAAATGAGAAGCACAAGAGACTCCAAAAGCAATCGATACCAACAATCAGTTCAGCCAACCGACAAGCGAAAACGATAAGAAGTTAGCACCAGAAACAGAAAATCGATATACATCAATAGCAGAAAATCAACTTCAGGTCTAGTTACTGCCAGAAAAATTGATTCATAAAATTGATAAGAGATCGATACATCCACCAGAAAATCAATCGATAAAAAATTGATTCAAGAAGAATTGATACAGCCACAAGATACGACACCAATAATCACTACTCCATGATGTTCAACCGGAATTAGAGGGTAAACTCACCCCCTCCTGCTTAGAGATGCAACTTCTAATTTGGACAAGAAACCAATCCATATCAATGGATTGTTTAAAAAAGTAGTGTCAAACACCATCTAAGGTTGTGGAATAGTTCCTACAGATCTTGCTCTCATACCATATAAATTATAGAGCAAAGAAGAGAACAGAAAATAGAGGAGATAAGTTTGCTGTAACTTTGAGAGTCACAACATTGTTTTGTGCCCTTCCCATTCCAATCAATATATATTAAAATAACCCTAAAAGGATAGAAAGGTAAGATACCAGAAAATAAGAGAGAGAAAACGCTAAAAGCCATCTCGAGAATAGCGCTAGCCATCTCGAAATTAGCGACTAGCGTTAGTCTCGAGATGGGCTCCCCTGTCAACACACTTTAATATTTGCCATGTAAGGAAACGATTTGAGTAATGAAATATGGGTTCAACCCTTTGGTTCTGTGGCGATTCAGGGACCATGCTGTAGTGATTCAGTAAGAATCCTAATGTGGTTATTCAGTATGTTCCTTGTGGTGATTCCAATGTTGGGGTAATGGTGGTGATTCCGCCCTGCAGATTAAGTGGTGATTTCTGATCATATCTTTTCTTTTATTTCTTTGGGTTTCTGTGTTAGTTTCAGTTCAGTTTTAAGCCCTCCAAAAATCCAAACAGTTTCTAGATTTATTCAGTTTCCTCAAATCTGAAATTTCTAAATCTGGTTTCTGTTTTCAAGTTTTGGTTTCATTTAATTGCATGAATCTCTAATTAATATCTTCATTGAATTCTGGCTTTAACATGGTGGTCATGGGTTCAAATCTGGAAACAGCCTCCCACGAAGTAGGGATAAGGCAACATACATAAGCCCCTCCCCAGACCCCACAATGGTGGGAGCCTCGTGCACTGGATATGCCCTTTATTGAATTCTGGTTTCAAATCTTATGCTCCCTTTGGTTGGATTTCAATTTCAATTTCATGTTGATTTCCTCAAAGAAGTAAGCCAAACCTTTATTTGACCTGGACACATAAATAATTCTTGGGGTCAAGAGAGATTTTAGATTCCGTAATTTTTTTTAAGCTCTGAGCATCCACCACGAAGCCCAACCAGGTGCAGCTGAACTAGAGGTGTTGCTGAAGGAGTTGTGATTTGAATTTGAAAACTTCTTTAACTTAATATATATATATATATATATATATATATATATATATATGTTAGACACCATTGGCCGATTTACAGTTTCATGGAGTTAGCTTGAATTTCTTACCCGGTAATTCATTTTTTCACTTTTCTTTTTTTATATAAAAAGTGCAATATCCAAAAAAAAAATTAAGGAAAAAAAAAAAAGGAAACAAATATTCTGTTTTGGTTCAATTTTTTTCTAAAATTATTTTTGTTTTGTTTTAAACTAAAAGTGATTATTAATGCATTGTTCCACAATTTATGTTTATTATGTGATTATTTTAAAAATATTAAAATATTTTTTTAAATTAAAAAAATATATATAAGACTAGGGAAAATTAAGAAATAGCGTGCTCATTGTTTTAAAAGTCTTGAAGTAGAAAAGTGGGTATGGCCCGTAAAGCTCTTCATTCTTCACTGAGTATGAGTGTAAGATACATGATGGTCTTCTTTTGTGAAGAGCATCTTCCCATACCTGGCCACTCAACCATATATACAAGCTCCACCAAACAGTTACTGTGGGTCAAAATATGCATCTTCATGGCCAGATGATCTATATCCTAGGTCGAGTTACCTTAAGTATTTTGATGATGCAATCTATGGGGCTGTTGTGCATCTTCAAGCGTTTCTTCACTGATAGTATGTCATGGCCATCATACGTCATTCAGTCAAAGGAATTCTTCCGTCGGTTTGAAGGGCACAGCATTGATCTTCTAGTGGTCATGAACCTCCTCAGAATTCTATGTTGCCAATTTGTGAATTGTACTTATTATCTACAATGACACTTTTTAACATTGGTGTAATGTTAAATGGTTTCAAACTTTGTTAATTGTGCAATGCTTTCAATTTTTATGGTTCTTCATTTCTAATGCATATTTCAATTATTTTTATTGAATGTTGTGTTTTATGACTAAATTATGTGTAGAATAGGATATATAAAGGGGAAAGCAAGGGGTTGGTACGGTTGGTAGAGTGTGAAATTAGTAAATTCATTATAAACATCAAACTCAATTCCAAAACCAGTATGCCAGAGCCAATTCGAGATCAAAGCAAAATCACGAAATTTAATGAACCATCAAAGGAACGTTGTATGGGAATATTTACCACTCGATCACTTTAGCAAAGGTAAGCTCGAAGAGAGTGATCATGGAATACAGAACCCAATATGTGAGCCATTGCTGATCGTCTACAGGAGACTTGGTCTCAATTGCCCTAATTGAGGCATATCTGTCCATAAAACAAACAGTAAAAACATATCAGCATCTAAATTGCCTGGATTTCATACAAATGAGAAAGGAGTGTAAATCCCACTTACAGAGGGTAAGCCAGCGCAACCAAAGGCCTGTGGATCGAACACAGACAACAAAGTTATTCAACGAAAATATTCATTACTCTTCGACAACGAAATAGTTGAAAAAGGGGAAACTAAGCAGCCATGAGTTCATCTTCAGCAAAAGAAATTTTGAAAGTCACATTCCAATTAAAAGAAGAAAGAGTATTCAACGCTTCTGCGTTGCATCAAAAAATCCAAATACAGCATAAACAATGAAGAAAGGAAATGAATTAACCATAAATCCAACAAAACATTCCCTTCCAAAACCGAAAGGAAGGAAAATAAACCGGTCACTCGTTCACTTTCCGCAATGAAATAAGTTAAAAAAAAAATCTCCAAATTTTTTTTTTAAAATAACAAAAAAGTTCGAGGCTTTTGCATAAAATTCCAGAACCAAAGTTTCAGCCAAAAATGACAGGAAAAAAAAATCTTTAACAAGAAGTAAAGAAACTGAACCTAAAAACAGGAATTCCCCAGTTACAGTCTCTTTCCATGTCTGTCCTTGTATTTACACCAAATAATTCACAACTAGCGACAAAACTCAAGATTTTTTTTTGGATCATTCATGTATATGTGTGCGTATGAAAGTAATATAAAAGACATACCCAGCAAGGACGTCAAAGTTCTTCGCCACCACCTTGAGAAACTCCCCAGATCCCATGTCTTCGAATTTCTCTTCCTGTTGGGTTGAATTTCTGATCTGAAACTCGTGGAAGTGAGATTGTCAGTTGGAAGAGTCTTAAAGTTGTAAGAATTTATGTCCAGAATCTCAAGACGAGTGTGAACAGGACGCTGAATATGGGCGGTGAGAGAAGGTGAAAAGCAGTACCTTCCTGTCACCAGGACCAGCTTATAAAATGGCACCTAACGTCAAAAGGTGAAAAGTGTCACACGTTTGGAGTTTCGAATCTGATTCCAGGATCCCATAATAATAATAATATAATAGGTTAGGTCCATCTTCCTTCTCCACCCCCTTTTCCAAATATGAAAAGATAAAACGGTTATCTTTGGACGTCAAGAAAGGAAAAGACAACGGCAAAAAAAATATATTTTCTTTTCATCTCTCTCATGCGATTAGCCTTTGAAAGGCAAAAAAATCCTCTCCCGCCCAATTGCCGCCGGCCAAAGGCCGGATTTCAGTTGATCCACCTCCCCATGTATTGGTAGACGGGCCGGGCCGACTGATCCCCAGCCCTTGGATCAACGGCAGGAGATTCCTGCCGCGGGAGAGGATTTCAGTCCCTTTGAAAGTCGATCCAAATTGTCTCATGCCACGGAGACTCGGTTGCATTTAATCCATGCTCGATATGTGGGCATTGATTGGATCTGTGTCATCTATCTCAGTCGATAAGGTAAAACGTAGAGAGGTATCGGTTCGGTGATCAATTGGGATGAACGACTTTGATTCAGTCGATACCTACGTATTTGATTAAATGCAACCAAATCTCCAACCGAACCCCTGACAAGAGACGATTTCTATCCTTGAAAGTTGGGGAAGCAAATTGCATTGAGTTTACTTGAACTGATGTGCACTCTATATGAAAATCACCGTTTCAGTCTAATGGATCCCAGACTCTAGATGTGAGTTCACATATTCATGGATGATGGAGGACCCATGGGTGTTAAAATGAATCGAACCATTTAAAACAAAATTAGTAAAACCGATTATTGGAAGGTTCGATTCTATTTTTAAAAATAAAATTATTTCGTTAAACTGTTGGATTTTGGTTTTGAAAATTCTAAAACTGATTAAATCATTTACTTTAATCCATTATTGCTCTTTATCAAAAATAAAAAATAAAAAAATCCCTTAAGTTGTGTTTGGTTGATGGATAATTTAAGAGAAGAGAAGAAATTTTTAACTTAAAAGAAAACTTTTGTAAAGATTGCATCACATGCTATCATATTGCTCTGTGATTGATTCTAAATCATTTCATATTTAGTTATTAACTTATATTTCATTTTACATCTTAGATCTC
This sequence comes from Protea cynaroides, assembly GCA_028583415.1. Taxonomy (NCBI): domain Eukaryota; kingdom Viridiplantae; phylum Streptophyta; class Magnoliopsida; order Proteales; family Proteaceae; genus Protea; species Protea cynaroides. Next base: position 57,392,080 of record CM053268.1, read on the forward strand.
TTGCATTTAAAAAGTAAAATAAATTTCACATCTTATTAGTATATTACTAAATATGTTAAGAAACCTTTACAAAAAAAAAATGTTAAAAAATTTAGGGAATGATGAACTCCAACTATGATTGTAGAGATTGTTGGAAACGGATAAGTTACAGGTTACTACAAACGTAGAAATACTCCAAAAAAATTTGTTACCTTCCTTTGATGGTCTCTTGTTTTATTTCCAAAAATTACCTTATGTCAACAGTAAAAAGGTTTTTAAAATGACTTATTATTATGTAATTTTCTGGAATTATCGTTGCCTATAAATGGCATTGTCATGCATGTCTTTTCAAGTATCCATATGAAATAACCAGAGTTTTACCCTCATTGAGAACGGAAGTATTAATCTAAAATGGCGAAAAAAATAAGATTACAACATTTTTTCAGCAACTTTGGTTACAACTTACAAGATTTTCCCAAACTCAAATGACAACCTAAATAAATATTACAACCATGCAAGCTCAATACTACTAATGCCTTCATACTATGAACATATAGCGTGCACAAGAAATGGAATTGGCAGCTTTAGTGATATAGGGAAAGGAAGGAAGACAAGGTTGTGTGTGTGGGGGGAGAGAGAGAGATAGAGAGAGAGAGAGAGAGAGAGAGAGAGAGGTGCTATGGGTTTGTTACTGAAGGCTACAAGCGTTCACAAAGAGCAGTTAGGGGGTACTGAGCATCGGATTAAATATTGAATTAACAGAATTCATAGAAGGCATATCACAACCTCATCTTCCAACCCATACCACGAGGTCCATCACAAGCTTACACATTGTCTGTGACACAGCCACCTTTGGCCCTAACGCTATTGCTCATTGTTGAGGTCGGTTATCCTCAGAAGTTGGCTGTTACACAAGGAGTCGTGATGGCCACGAATCTGATGGGGTTGGGTAACGAGCATGTGGCCTACTCACATTTGAGGGAGGCTTCGAATGAGTATTAGCAGTCTCAGGCTCTGGACAACCTTGATGCTCGTTAAGTGAAATGACAAAGACTGGACCAACAACCGGTGCCTGCTGCAATGTTGGGTCTATGATGGGCAACGTGAGACGGTCCTCAGGCAACTGTGATCCTATGTTCTCGTGCTGCAATTGAGCTGGAGTGGCATCCCAAGTGGGTTTGATCTGAGCCCTATCCTGTAGCTGAGTCTGAAGTTTCTCAATCTCTGCTTGTAGGACAGAATTCTCATCTCTGAGCTCATTCTTCTCAACGGTGACCTGTTTCGCCGACAATCCAAATAAGAAAAAGGTTAACAACAGGATTATGAACAACACCAAGTGCTATCAAAGCAAAAATTATTAACATAAATGATGGAAGATATTCTGTTACTTGTAGAAGGGTAAAACAATTATATTTGCCAAGTAAATTTGTGAATCAAGTTGCTGCCTTTATTAATTATTACACAATTCTTCCACGAAATCTTCCACGTAAGTGTTTCATGAAAGAGAGAGAAAGAAAGGGATCTGTTTATTCCCCGCCCCCAAAAGAAAAAAAGAGAGGATTTGCCAAACACTTCTTTGCTGCTGGAAGATTGTGTGAGCACACATATGTGAGTAATAGCGAGACAGAGTGCTCTTTGCATATGTGGTTCTCATGGCTGTTGGAAGAATTGCACATACAGACACAATTTATTGTCAGCTATGTCACACAAGGACAATGACAATGGGAAGAAATATGAATGGAAGAATACAAGTTCAGTTTGTTAGAATTGAATTAGCTTTATCTCCTGGCCCTAGATTAAAGCAAACCTAGACTTATATTCAAACAAGCTCATGTGTTCCAAGAACACTGTTGAAAACAAAACAATGGGTGAATCCAGACATTCTCAAAATAATTGCAGAAAGATGTGATTTGATCACAGCTGAGTTGGAGGCAGTAATTAAAGGATTAGAAACATCCTCCTGTAAAGAGTAGTCAGAATTGATAGTTGAAGGTGATGCAGCTTTAGCCATCAAGTGCTTGAACTTTAGCATTGGGGGGCCCTTGGCAGTATATGCATCTCATAAGGAGAGACAGCTACCTTTCAACAAGTGGAAAATATTTCTTATAGTTGGAACCTAAGATTAACTAAAAGTGGAGGTTAGATAATAGGGTCTACTTGTACTAGGGATCTTCCCCAATGTAGTCTAGTAGTATTGGGTGTTAAATTGTTCTGATCTCTGGGTTTTCTGTCGTTGTTGTACACTAAATTAATGTAGCTTTTTTCCCTTCAATAAAATTGTCAATCATTATAAAATAAAAAAAAAATAAAAAAAAAGGAACAGGAAAACATTGTGGAAAAACTTAAGGCCCATTCATTCAGTAAATCGTCAAGGAAATGGAAAATAATTTGAAAAAGGATTCCTCACATAAAACAAGCATGAGGAAGAAAGCATGCATGGGTTTCAGAGACTCACATAGTGTGATTCAGATAGCAAGGATGCATTTTCCTTTTTGAGACATTCAACCTGAGAAAGTAGATCACGCAGGAATCGAGTAGCCTCACCCAACATAGAGGCCTTGCCACTATTCTGCCGAGCTGGTTCTGTAAAATAGAAGTAGTTCTTTAATAAATATCCTAGCCCTGCCATCAGACCAAAGCTCACCATGCCCAACAAGGGAGAGAAAACCAACCACTATGCTCCTTTTTCTTTTCTTTTTTTGCTTTTTTTTTTTTGGGGGGTGGTGTTGTTTCTAGTAAAGGGTCTGATCAACCCAAACCATGAATAGTGCAAGTGGCCAGGCAATGCATCAAACTAGGTTGGGGCGGTGCAGGAGTATGAGGAAAGCTCAACCAGAAAAGTAAGAAAACAGAAGAAAGTAAAAGAAATATGGCATACAAAAAAATCAAAGCCCTTAATAAAGATCAAGCTTTGGTGTAACCTGAACCAAAACCTGTTGCTGATCTGAAACCCAACAAGGCCATACCAAACCAACCCCTAATGGAGCTGGTGACACATAAACTTGCCCTAGAGCCATCCCTTTCTAATGGTCCTTCAGGACAGATGTGTGGTACAAGGTTTGAAGAAAATGTCATAAATTTGCAAAAGAAAATATTAAACGGGAGGGAAAATTACCAAGTGCATTGGCCAACTCAAGAAAAAGCTCATTCAAATGGTCACGTTTAAGTTTCTCCCTCTCCGCCTTGTGGATTTTCTTTGGAATTTTTCCATTGTTTTTTTTGTTTGGGGTAGACCTACACAACAGAGAACTTTTAGGTACCAAAGAAAGATGACATAAATCCATAATCTAAACTATAAAGGTCATGTGTAATATATAAATTTATAGTGTCCAAGACAAACTATTCTACCACACTCACACACAAGTACGATGCATATATCAGCCTCTACAACTCAACTAAGCTATTTCCAACTAAATGGGGTCGGTTACATGAATCCTATTTCACCGTTAACCCTGTTTAAAGCGATATTTATAATTAAAATAATGCAATCATATCTGATGCAGCCCTGGATTGCATCTTTTAACTCGTGGGCTTGGGCGGATCCATAAAATAAAAAAAACCAGGAAAATAACTAGGAACCTAAATCTAGCCCAATTACAACAAAAAATTAATCATACACTAAAATAAATAAAAAGATGCAATCCCAGGCCTGCATCAATATCTTTCGTCACTCTTCCCCACGTGATCTTTGACCTACCTTTGTTCTTTTAGCTCATCTTATCTGCAAACTATCATTCTTCCTTACCGGTGCATCCAATGACCTCTGTTGTACATGCCTTAACCACCTCAAACAACTCTCATTCAACTTGTCACCTAATAGAGTCACCCAAAATCACCTTTAATATGCTCAATTATTATTTTATCCCTTCTAGTTTTGCCACTCATCCACCTTAACAGCCTCACAGCAACTACACTTATTTTAGTTATGTGTTGTCTTTGTCACCAAAACTCAAGTCAATATAACAACTGGTCTTGTGGCTGTTCAATAAAGTTTTTCCTTTGGAGTTTCAATCACATAAAACTCCTGAAGCAATCCTCCATTTAGCCGACCCTGCTTTAATCCTATATGCAACATCTTCCCTGATTTCCCCTTCTTTACTTGACAACGAGCCTACATTTCTAGAATTACCACTATGGGATATCTCCCTGTCATCAATCCTGACCACATCATTTCACTTCTACTACTACTGTTACATTCCATATACTTTGTTTTAGACTTTTATTTCAAATTTTTCAAAAACATTTTGACTCTAAAGCATCCCCTTACATTTCAGACCTGGCATTTATCTCCATATATCAACCTTTCCTAAATGAAAATTAGTCTAGCAAGTGAGCGCTGACAAAAATATAAATCATAAATTGCAGTGCAGGGAATAAAGGCTAAATATGTCGATGGGAAAAAAATAGTATCTGGTATATGATGTATCTGGATCTGCAGAGCAATCTTCTTCCAAGAAAAAAGAGGCTAATATGAGGCAATATCTGAACTAGTGCACTCATAAAATCGGATCAGATATGCTGCAAGGTTGGCAGCACATAGATACTTTCCTGGTTCTACATTTGTTCGAATAAAATGCTTATATCTAATTCCATGTGTCTAACCAAAAAATCCTCTCTTCTTCCAATATTTCTATCCTTATGGACTGTAACATGTAACTGACAGCCTAAGTGGGTTTTGGCTGCTCCCATCAATATCCATAGGTACTCACTTCTCATTACCACAAGCCCCTAAAATTTAAAATAAGAAATAACGGTTCAAACAAAAAGAAAACTCCATACATGTGATCAGGAGGATACTTGATGTAAATAAATAAAAAAAAAGTGGGCTTATTTAAGAGAAAATAAACCTTGGGTTGGGTTCTATACATATTGGGCCTTTGGTCCAATGGGTTTTTAGTATAATAGGACATTTCAATGGGTCTAGAATTAGGGTAGGAGCTAATATTATGAATTAGACAAGTAGGAATTTGGGTCCAAATTACATTCTAAGTCTATGTTTTGTTTTTAAAGTGCTAGTTTGAGTAGGAGTGTCAATAATAGTTTGTTTTGACTACTCTAAGTAGTAGTTCGAATTCCAAATCAGTTTAGGCCTGTTGGAGAGTCAATTTATCAAACCTATATATAGATGTGGTGGCCTATGGCGTCAGACACGAATTTATGAAATATAGCTTTCAGTTTTTCTGAAGTTTTGCTACTGTGGATTCAGTAGTTGCTGCTGTGGATTCAATATTGGTGGATTCCAAGTGGGGCTTAGGAGGATACCTAGCCTGTTTTTCCTATCTATCTTTCTACCTATTTCTGTTTCAAGATTAAAGGTTAGATTTCTGCTAGTTCTATACTCCCTGTGGCACTCCTGTTTTGTGTTCTAATTCAGTTGCATTCTTCTCATCATTTGTTTTTCATCCGCAGCTCTGATTTTATCCGAGAGTTAAGGTTCTGTTATTCAATACTCTGAAATTTGTTATCAGATCAAATTATTTTGGTCGATGATTACCATTCCGGAACTGCTACTTACATCCATAGTTGTCAAGGCGACAAGGCGATCCAAGGCGTTTGGGGCCATCCTGGGCTCCTAGGCGCCTAGGCGTTGCCTAGGCGTTGCGACCAAGGCGTTCCCAGTGCATTTTTTTTATTTCTAAAATATTAATGTTTATATATATGCAACATTCTACATAAATAATCAACATTTAAGTTACATCTAGTAGCTTTAAGACTACTGGATCTCCCTATTCTGTCATCACATTTGATCCAAAATTTTCAGGCTGATTCGGTTACGAGAATAGACAATTAGACTAAAGTTGGTTCTGTCTAAGATTTCTGAGTTCTGTTATAAAAGCTCTTACAAAATCTGGTTTGTTCCCCTGTTTTTTCGATCCTGTCGCGAGCTAGTTTCTGCTAGAATATTCTGGTCCGGAACTGGTTTGCATTAATACTAATCATAGTGGATAATCTTGCATTGATGTACCATCTAAGCATCTGATAAATGTTTACCAATTTAACATCCCACCAACCAAAATCAGCCTGTAGAGGTTTAACTGACTACATGCATTAAGGATAAAGATCTGCTGTCAATTCTACAGTCAATTTAAAAAAATTTGAAATTGATAAGTTAGCCACACAATACCAATTCAGATCTAAGGGCCTAAGAATGCAGACTAAGGGCCTAAGAATTCAGACCTAGGGGCCTAAGAAAACCTAACTCTAGTTTCTAGTTTCATACTCAAGCAAGCCTTGTGAAAGCATAAATTCTGGAAGTATAAATGTCATTTTGACATCTTTGTTTTAGGATCTTACTTTCATAAATAAATGTCTGTACCAAGAGAAATAATCTGGAACAAAAAAATTATCCCTTTTACATCTACTTTTTGATAAAGGGCTTGTATTTAACTTCAAATTATTTGTAATAAGAAAAATATTTGTCATGGATTCCTCTTCCCTGCAGGTCAGTATCTCACATGTTGCTCCATTAACTTAAGAATTATTGGCAACAGAATTTTATCAGGGACCATGCCTTGGGTGGGTTTGTGCTAACTTGCTAAAAATGAATGGCATTGTCCTTGTTTTCCTAATAAAATATATTTGCTTTCTTTCTTAGAGACGCAATTTCATTCATAAGACCATCAATTCACATTGAAGGGTTCAATCGATCGAACATGATGGATACTTACATAGTTTCAAGTTTCAGCCCTTAGTCCATTTTCATAAGTTTTACAATGATTTCAACCATGGTCCATTTACACAAGTTTTACAACACTTACAAATCAAGCAATGAAAAGTCGTGAACAATGGAAATGAAGTATTTCATCTTCAAAAAAGATTCCTGATCTTAGACTATCTAACTCGGATATCTTTAACGCACGCTAGAAGACTGACCTGCTAACCGGTTTATCCGCTACTGTATTAACCTCCTTAGCCATTGGAATGGGAACCTCTGCGACCATGCTCAAGTCCTTATATCAGGTCACTAGCTTTTTCAAAGGTCAGTGGCAATATGAATTTTCCTGGTAGAATCCAACAACAAAAGTTCATCAATTATGCATTCCTTGATGTCAAATTGACGGATCACCTTGAAAAAAACCAGGCCTTGTCAAAGGAGAAGGAACAAACTAATAGCTGCGCTCAACTAAATGCCAGACTACAAAATTCAACTAAATGCCAGACTACAAAATCATATTAATCGCTCCTTACTGTGACATTTATCATGTTTTATGTAAAGTCCAACGCCAGAAAACCTTAACTTGGATCAAAGTTCTTTATGAGACTTCAAGTCAATATCAAACATACAATTTTAAATATCCAGAGGAAGATAAATAAAGCTAAGATCTGTAATTATGGTCAGAAAGGAGTTTATACCAATGGGTTCACAAAGAAATTCACTTCGATTGCAGTTAGAGAGGGAAAACCAAAAAAAAAAGGAACTCACAAGACGTAGATGAATTCCTCGAACGAAAACCAGTTCCGAATCAAAACCTTAACAAAAAATAATAATATATGCACTGAAAAATAAAAGCAAATAAAAAAAAAATACCCTATCAATAAAAAGAAGGGAGAAAAATCACCCAAATATGTATTTTGAGATACAGGAGAGTCGATTATTAGGGCAAACTTACCTTTAGAGTTTCAGTATCTGCAATACAAAGAGGAACGCCAACAAACAAAGAGGAACGCCAACAACCAAGGGTCGAAGATAAGACCAGGCAAGGACATCAATTAAATCAAGAGGGAAAAAAAAACTAGAAGTGGAAGAATTTCCAGGAAGGAAGAGAGGGCTTATAGCTCAAGAAACTGGAGAGTTGACAAAGAAGATGGAAGAGAAAATTAGAAAATGGATTTCCAGGAAGGGTATTTTGTCGCGTTTTGTTCTGCAGGTTTTACAGGAAAATTTGTGGGCTGAGTTTCCGTTCCACGCGCTGCGTGTGGCGACCACCTGCCTTTGCTATCATCCAATCCAAACGCACGTGCTCGTCACGTTATTTATACTTCTTGCAGTTAAATCCTGTTCACCTATCCACAACATAGGAATCTTCGTTCGCTCAAACGCTTGCCGATATGTCACGTATGCCACGTGGCTATTTTGTTGAAGATACCACGCATCATTTCTCTTCGACGTCACCGTCTAATCACATGTCATTGTCATTTTTTGGTTAGTTTTTAGGGCATGGATTTTCTGGCGGCGTGTGAATGAATCTGTGGAGCCACACCATTCTGTGAAATCAGCGGATCCACTGTTCATCATGGCTATGTTTGGAAGCTAAGGAAAGAAATCAAATTGACATAGAAAGAAAATATACAAATTTATGAGAAGAGGATGTAACAACTATTAGATATATTGGAATCTTATAAACTATTAGAAAATAGCAATACAAAAAAAATCAATAACTGATCACTTGCAGGAGAGAGGAGAGAGGAGAGAGGAGAGAGAAAGAGAGTCAAAATTGAGATAGAGACAAAAGTATACACCAACAATATGTAATTTTAATTCTCTAAATTTATTATTGTTTCATTATTGTATTATTCTGCTGATAACAATGCCGAAGGTGGATTAAGATAATAACTAGATTTGGTTCTCATTGAAACTTGTTGATGGCAATGCCGAAGGTGGAATTGATCTATTGGGAGACTTGTATTTTCTTTCCCTTTAATCTTTTATTCTTTTCTTGGCTTCAAAACATCTACATGGGAAGAAATTGTATCCAGCATAGGTTTACTTTTCAAACCTCACTAACTAATATAAACAACTCTTTTTTTGTTTCCCCCTCCCTCAAAAAAAGGAAAAAATTCATGTCCAGCTGTGTTCTTTTCTTGCACCCTAACTCAAGAGGGGTGAAATGACTACTGTACCCCAAAATTGGATGCCAATGCATGCACTTCCATTGGTCACCACGGTGCTTTTCTAGAATGGGCGTTGGATTTCATGGTTGAAGATCACCTAAACGCCAAGCTAGTGTCGTTAGCATTTCTCTAGTTGAGACTCGAAACACGCTTATCTCAAGAGAGACGAGCCAATTAGCGTGGGCAAAATAATTTTTAGTTTCCTCCCTTGTTTAATGGGATTTTATTGGAGTGTCAATCGATTTTAGTGGTAAAAAAATCACCAACTTCTAAAACTTTTACATTTTAGATTTGGATTGTCTCTTGTGGTTGGAGAAATTCCATTTGTGATCAGCGGTTGGGGTCTAGGTAAACTCCAATTGCTGAATCACGACTAAAGAATATAAAAAATAATTTTGGGATTGACATGTAATTAGATTTTGTTGTTACAATGTGCACGTGGTTAGCTTTTACCAGAAAAACAGTGTATGAGGTTAACATTTCCATTTTTGTAAAACCTCTATTGTTATGGGTTTCAAGTGTCAACACTCAATTCCATTCAACGTGTTAAAAACTTCATATAGGCCCATGAGCATAAAGAATTCAGACGGGCTTAATAACTTGAAAGTCTTTAATGTCAAATTTGATAGTCTATGTGAATCATATGACTTACCATTTAGGCTTTGTTTGGTTACAACGGGAATCGAAGGAGAGGAAAGTGAAATTTTTAAATTTCAAAAGAAAACTTTTGTAATGATTGCAGCACATGCTATCACATTATTATGTAACTAATTCCAAACTATTCCAAATTTAGTTATTAACTTACACTTCACATTGCATCTAAATCTTCCCATTTGAAAAGAAAAATAAATTTTATGTCTTATAAGTATCATTATTAAATATGTTAAGAAATTTAGGTAATTTATACAATCGTGTTGTATTACAACTATAAAAGTTTCATTTTTAAGTTTAAAAATTCCACTTCATTTCCCTTCAATTTCCCTTGCAACCAAATATAGCATTTAGGGTAAGTTTAAATGTAACAATGATTGTTACATTAATCTTGTAATAATTCAATGAGTGTGTATTAAAAGGGTGCATAAAAAAAGACTGTGCATTAAAGTAAATCAATATAGTAAAGTTTTGGTATTTCATTTGAGTTTTAGAGCACGGACACGAAGATTGATCCTGAGTCAGATCAGTTTTGCATAGAGATGATACCCATCCCGAATTTTTAAACTTTTTTTCTTTTTACGAACTATTACATATATTATCGAAAAATCAATTTTTTTTTATATTGAAGCTTGTTTTATATCCCCCTCTCTCTCTCTCTCTCTCTCTCTCTCTCTCTCTCTCTCTCCTAATATTTCAATTTTTCTCAAATCCATACAATCCCACTACCGAATGAACCCTTCCAGCTTTGATACATATTTTATGTTAATGAGATGACAATTTTATGTGAATTTCATGGATTATAATTTTATTTGTATATAAATTTGTATTTATATGATATTATTCTATTTGTTGAATGATGTAGATGTCTATAGCATAGTAACTATGTGTACATATTTTCAATAAAAAAAATTGCCTTATTAAGCACATACGTATTAATGTTGTATACGTTTTTTTAACCGGAGTTTAAATTCTCATATTGAAGTTTGGTTACGTTTAATACATGTATGTATCCGTACCTGAATGTTTGTTGTTCCCAAACTTACTAACTATGGAGAACTGCCTTAACATGGATAAAAAACCTGATACTTCTATACCGGTGTGCTGCACTGAATTTAAATATTATATATATTTTCTTCAAAACAAAATTATACTCATCATTGCAAATAATATTTGCTATGTAATATAATATACCAATAACAAATCAAATTATAAATTTATTAAATATGCCAATATAAAATGAACAAGTCAATTATTATTTATTGGATATACCAACATAAAATGAACAAGTCAAAGTATTAATTATTTTTATAAACATCTACTGTATAAATGAACAATTGACATATATATTATATTTAGGACTAAAATTTCAACAACAGAGCGTCTTCTTGACATGGCCCACCCCTTGTTTTTTATTTTTTATTTGCCACAACCGATGCTCAAATAAACCCAAATTTTATAAACAGGTAGACCCTGAATTCTCTTGCTCAATTGTCGAGTTTAAGCACAGTAGGAATCAATCAAATGACAAAATTAAACACTCAAGAAATTCAATATTAACAAAGAAAGACTTTAAATTTTGCCACATACTAAGCCCACTAAAATTTGACAAAAGAGCAAGGGAGGTGAATTTGTCCATTGCTTGGATGCCATCTAAATTACCATGGGGTGAATACTGTAACCTTGCACCCTATGCCACTAAGGCTCTATTCGGTATGTATTATAGAATTAATTATATAATACATTATCATATATAGTTGTTTGGTACAATTTATGGTACTTATTTATATTTCAAATAAATTGATATTATCTAAAATCTACGTTAGAAGGTGTTTATCAGTATTGTGATAATCTATTATTATTTCTTTATGTCTAATGATATTAAACGATTATTATTTATATTTCATAAGTGATTTGTCATAAATAATTCATAAATATAAATATAAACTATACCAAAGAGAACACCCTGAATAAAAAAAATACATATGCATACATGCATAGATCATGACGAGCAATCCCGAATAAAAAAAGAGCACTTGTTCCGACGTACGAGCGTAAAATTATGGCCTTCAGAACTTTTTACCTCCCTAAACCCTAAACCTGCGTGACCAACTCTTCAAACCCTAAACCCCAAACCCTTAAACCGTAAACCTAAACTAAACAGATTTCGACCCAACCCGACCTAGCCGAATAGAATAGAACTGGACCGGACTGGGACCAACTCCTAAAACTCTAAACCACTAAACCCCAAATCCCGTACCTATATGTGTACTGTACCCATGCTGTATCGTACTTGTAACATAACTATACATATATCGTACCTGCATGTGTACAACACCCGTATGTTGACCATACTGACACGTGTACCAACCTCATGCGTGTACTGTAACCGCACTCGTATGGTACCCATGTATGTACCATACACGCATGTGCACAGAACATGTACTTGTACCATATATGCATGTGTACCGTACCCTAACTGCACTTGTACTGTACCCACACACGTACCCAACCCGTGAGTTTACCATATCCGCACATGTACCTTGCCCGTGCATTTATCGCACCTGCAAGTGTACCGTAACCTTACATGTACCCGCATACCCACACGTGTACCTGACCCATGCGTGTATTGTACCCATATATGTACCATAACCGCACTTGTACTGTACCCGCATGTGTACCCAACCCACAAGTGTACCAAATCCATGCATGTACAATACCCATAAACATACCACAAATGCACTTCTACCAAATTGTGCATGTACCGTACCCACATGCATACCAAACCTGTGCGTTTACTGTACCTGCATGTGAACCAAACACGTATGTTAACCAAAGCCGCATGTGCACCATACCTGTATATGTACCATAACCGCACTTGTAATGTACATGTGTATGAACCGTATGCACACGTGTATTGTACCCATACATGTACCATAACCACACTTGTACCGCACCCACATGTGTACCGAGTTCGTGCATTTACCATACCGTTGTGTGTACCGTAATCGTACATGTACCGTACCGTACCCACACATGTACTACACGCATACCGAACCTACATTTACCGTACTTGCACGTGTATTGAGTTCCTATGTTTACCATACCCGTGCATGTACCGTATCCGTTCATGTACCATACCCGCACATGTAAAACCCTATACATTATGGTATGCACGTGTACCGTCTTTGTACATTAGGGTTTGGGGTTTAGAGTTTTAGGAGTTGGTCCCGGAGGTTTAGGGTTTAAGGTTTAGGGGTTAGGGAAGTAAAAAGTTCCAGAGGCCATAACTTTGCACTCGGACGTCAGTACGGGTTTGGGGTTTAGGGTTCTAGGAGATGATTCTAGAGGTTTAGGGTTTTGGGTATTTAGGGCCCATTTGATAAAACTTTTGTTTCTGGATTCTGGATTCTGGTTCAAATTTGGATTCTACTCCAAGCTACTCCAAGATTATTTTGGAGTAATAACTTGTTTGATAATGCAATTTTGAAATGGATTTCAGAGCATCTTTGGATTATAAACATGTTTGATAACATACTATCCCCCCAATCGAAGTTTAGAAAAACAATCGTGGCAGTGGTGAGTGGTGGCAGTGGTGGTGATGGTGGTGGGTGGTGGGTGGTGGTGGTGGCAATGGTGGTGGTGGTGGTGGTGGTGGTGCCTACGGCGGCGACGGCGGTGGGTGGTAGAGACTGTGGTGGTGGTGGTGGTGGAGGTGGTGGTCAAGTAAGAGTCATGTGAGAGTCGACTCTTTTTTTTCTCCCAAAAAGTTGATCCAACAGCTTGAAGCAAATATTTATGACTCCAAAATTTTGGATTCTGGAGCCATTCTGAATCCGGTTCACTCTCTTGGAGTTGGAATCCAACCGGACTTATCAAACGCGCTTCTACTCCAAAATGGCTCCCTAGGAGCCAGAATCCATGGAATCCAGAAACAGAAGTTTTATCAAACTGACCCTTAGCGTTGAGGGTTTAAGGTTTAGGGTTTAGGGGTTAGGGAGATAAAAAGTTTCGGAGGCCATAACTTTGTGCTCGGACGTCGGAACAGGGTACCCTTTTTTTTTATTCAGGGTAGACTGTCGCGATCTATGCATGTATGTATATTTATATTTTGATTCGGATTGCTCTCTTTGGTATAATTAACATTTATATTTATAAATTAATTATGACTCCCTTCTAGGATATTTTCTATCCTGGTCTTTCATCTTTATCCTTATTTAAATTCTTAAGGAGACCAACCTCCTTATTGGCTGAAAATATATTTGAAGAAAAAAAGAAACCCTACGAACATATGCCGTGCTCAACACTAGAGATATCTTGAAGCAGAAAGAATGGAAAACCATAGTCATTGTCTAAAACTCTAGAACACAGAAAGGAGGAACACCTGATAAGATGTTGGAGAAGGACACCAGTTGAAGTCAAAACAACTCTATTTAAGATGATTTCAGAGGGCAAATAGACTCTGCAACAGTTTTAACTGCATTTTCTTTCAGCCTAAATACTGCATAACATGACAGGTTTCAGTACAATAAGAGACCAACATTCTCAGAAGCATACAAAGAAAGATATCTGACTGAACCTACGGATCTACATACCTCAGCTTTGGGACCGGGAGTTAGTGTGATATGATGGGATGCATGATAATACTGAAGTAATATAAACAGGAGGTTTGGAACCAGATTGGTGACCAAGACACAGAAAGCATGTTAGTAAATGGATAGAGAGATAATGATACGAGAAACTGTCAAATAAATAACAAAAGATGATAAGCCAATGTCAACACTGAATCTTCTATAATTCAAGTCCTGAACAATGAGAATGGAGAAAATGGGTTAGCAAATGGAAAGATACCTCACCTGTATCAAAGTAGGGAGAAATATACTCCTTGCGGCCTGGTTGAAGCAAGCCATCTTTGCATGCATACAATACATAAATTGTAGAAGAAAGAGCAAAAAGGAAAAATCAAAATGATTCCACTCTAACAGCTTCACATCGAGTAAAGCCAGAAATAGGAAATCAGAATAAAATTCTAGGAATAGCATTGGTGTTTTCAGAGATTGTCTTTTCAAATGGACATACTTGAAGCTACTTTATAATAGTTGAAACATTCACAAACATATAGCTGAAGAAACAAGAAAAAGAACAAAAGGGAATGTATTAAAATCTCTAACAGCAGTCTCCACTTCAGTTTATCCTACTCAACCTCTCAAGTAAAATCAGAACAAATGGATGCATGCAACTATAATCTAATTATTTGCATTTTTTAAATTCTCCATTCCCCCCAAAAAAAAAATCACATTGAATTTTGACACAGGACACAAGAGCTCTCTAAGGTTATTTGAGAGCATTGTGATTGGTTCAAAAAGTACAATCAGTATTAAAATAGAATGGAATTGGTATGAATCAATTGAGTACTCTCTGGTCGATCAAATGCAATGGCTCCCTTGCAGTAATCGATTTGCACAAGAGGATAACACATGAAGCAATAAAGTGTGAATGTCCTCTAATTCCTGATGTGCCTAAGTAAGTACATCTAGACAGCCGATACCACAGGAGTTGAAACAAGAATTAGAAATCACTTCATGAGAACACAGGATAATTGATTCATTCTTAGAGAAAGGAGCATGAAAGATCACATGCGCAATGTTCTTAAATAAGTCATAGTTCAATCACTAAGTGCTTGTGCAAGCAAGGTCAAATTTCTTGCCTATATTATTAGCCCTGATGTTGTCACAATACAATGTTATCAAGGCAAACATAGTGCACTTCAGATGCCAAGATCTGTTAGTTTGACACCAGATGAAGTGACGATGACTTGCTTAAGATTTCAAGATATTAAGTCGGACAAGATAAAGTCGGCCATCATTCATTTAGGTAGCCAGCCAAGTACACATTGGAATAAGAAAGTGTGTAACTATAGACAAGGAATTAGTCCACATAAACATGGCCATCATGGAGCAAATGCCAAGAATATTAGTCGAAATTAGGTTCTTTCTAGATAACATCATACTGACTACTGTTACCCTTTTAATTCTTTATGCTGTAGATGGTGTAAGGCATTTTGTCAATGGGAGAGTCTTGGGTTATAGAGTAACAGTACTTGGAGGGAAAAGGTCCAAAAGCAGTTCAGAAAATTCTAATTTGATGGCCCTACGCCTAAAACAATTTCAGAACAAGAAACTGCACACTAAATTATTGTTTACTTTTTTCTTTCTTATTCTTTGTAAAGTTCATGGGGATCTTTGCACTAAATAGAGGAAATACAATAAAATCAAATGTGGTTGGCATCATCTATTGGTGGCATCTTGGACCTTCTGGTCTCTTGGGACAATACCCTCTCCTTACCACAGCGTGTATGGCAGATATTGGCACCAGCCCTCCTTGGTCGATTACGATCCCCAAGTGATGTAGATGCCCCAACTGCTTTATCAACATCTTCCCATGTGAGATCATCTCCATGATGGACTAATTCTTCATCTAATTGGCCAATCATCCACTCACTACTCCAATCCAACCACAGTTGTTAAGGCACCAAGGCAAATCAAGGCGTTGAAGGCCTGCGGGGCGCCTAGGAGACCAAGGCATCACAAGGGCACCTGGATGCCTAGGCGGATCATTATTTCTGCCTTCCTCACTCCTATCTTTGAACTTTGCTTGAAGATGTCGATTGTATTGAATATAGACTAGATCATTCAAGCATTGATGTTCTAGTCTATTCCTCTTCTTGGTATGAAACTGAATCCATAAGCAAAACGATTATTCATTTATTCTATGTCGTAATTCCTAGTTGGTACTATAGTTGTCAAGGCGACAAGGCGATCCAAGGCGTTTGGGGCCATCCTAGGCGCCTAGGCGCCCGCCTAGGCGACCAAGGCGTTCCCAGTGTATTTTTTTTATTTCTAAAATATTAATGTTTATATATATGCAACATTCTACATAAATAATCAACATTTAAGACATAACTTAATTAATATGTGGTGTGGACCCAAGTTTACTAATGTACACTAAGACCTGGGATTGTGTCTAGAGTTAAGTAAACAATTATTTATGACTAACATTTGCGTACTTTTAACGAATTTGATCGGCGCGTAACTCCTTTAATATAGTTCGGATTCAAGCAATCTCGAATTCGTTGCAAAGCTAGCATAATCAGCTTTCCAACAAATCCGAGATTGCTTGAATCCAAATTATAATGAAGGAGTTACACTCCGGTCAAACCTTGTTCGGAATACGGGAATGCTATTTAAAGTCGTCTGAATGTAAATTATTTTTTGGGCATCAAAGCAAAAGATTATTTTGGCACACTCTTGGTTTTTAGTGATGATTTATTATAATAAGATTTATAGAATTTTTATATTTAGAAAAAAACTTAGCATTTAAAAGTTGAAAATCGCCCTCGCACCCAAAAATATGCTTTTTGTTCTTGAACAGGGGGGTTGACTTTTTTTCCTTCTGGAATTTGAATTTTAGACTATTTTTATTGGATTCAAATAGGGGGGGTATTTGCTTATTTATGAATAATATCTTAAGTAAATGATAGGAAAATTTTCATATACACACCATTAAGGATTGGAAACCTCATCTACCTCCACAAGATTACAAAAACTTCATTTAGTACCCAAAAACTTTGCTCCGTTAATCAACAAAGTCCACTCCGTTACAAAAATTCTGTTAGTTGCTGACGTCAGATGCGTTGAACATTTTAATGAACGATAATACCCTTTTAGGCATGTTAAAAGACAAAAATACCCTTTATTCATTTGTTACCCAGTTCATTCAAGAAATTTATACTATTTCAACGGTCTTGATTGATGGAAAATAAAATAATATGATAATATGGTAATCATGAAACCCTAGATCTTTCTCAAACATACCCAGTTTAGAGAACTCATTAGAAAGTCTTCTGTAATTCTTGGAGGCCTCAGAAACAGGTGCGTTGTTGGAGATGCGCAGAGGTGGAAGGGATGGAGGGATGGAGGCCAGCTTGTAGAGGAATGGTAGAATGTAGGAGGAAGATGCGTTGGCATCATAACGTAAAGGGCTTGGAAAGGAAGAAGAAGCTGGGCTTGCATGGTAGGAAGGAACAGAGCTTGGGAATGAAGAAGATGTTGGGCTCAGTTGATGCGAAGAACATGGACTGATGTAGGTTGAAGTGCCTGCAGCCTTCGGTTTGTGGTGGGTTGCATCCCCTGTTCAAGAAGCACAAAACAGAAATCTAATCAATGTTTGTGAAATGGGTTGAATCAAGGATTGAATGTGGATTCTTCAAATGGGTTCTGTTCCTCCTTTCTTAAATCCCAAATCCTGTCAACTTTGGAAGGAAAAATCAAGCAGAAGAAAAGAAACAGAGATCAGAGATCACAAACTTCCAATTCCAGCCAAGATAGATCCCAAAACGAAAAAAAAAAAAAGGGAAAAAAATCATCGAAAATTCTTGCAAAATAGGGTTTTAGTTTCTAAATGACCTTCAAGAACCAAAATGAACAAGATCTCATGAAAACCAAGAAAGTTTACCAGCAATTTCCAAAACACTTCTCTGTTCGTGAAGATCCGATTTTCTTTGTTCGTGAACTCTTAATTTTTTTTTTGATTTCGGATCTGTCTTTGTTTGGTTCCGCATCCGAAACTTCTCGATTTTTCCAATTTCAGATCTTGAGATGTCTATTGAGTGATATTTCTGCTATTTCACCTCACAGTTTCTTTTACACAACTAGTGATTTTTTGGTTTCTTGAACGTTTCTGAAACATTCATTATCGCAAGGTTTTGATTCTTATCGCAAGGTTTTTCTTCAACATTTTCTCTTTTTCTTCTTCGAATTCTTGGGAATAGGAGGCCGGAGATGGGATGTCGCCGTGGATGACAACGCAGAGGGGGTTAAGGTTTGGGTTAGAGCGAAAAGGAGAGAAACACAGTTCTATTACAATGGTCAAATTAGTCATTCAATATATTTTTTTTATTTTTTAATTTTTAATATTAAGGGTAAAATTGTATTTCAATAATTCCGTCAGTTAGTTGGATGTGGTTGAGGTTTTTGCAATCTTGTGGAGGTAGATGATGTTTCCAATCCTTAATGGTGTGTATATGAAAATTTTCCTAAATGATATTAGTCATAAATAAGTACTGCCTGATAAATGTTGTTCCTATCTGGCCTGGGCGACCGCCTTTCTCATGTACACAAGGCGCCCTGGCGCCCAGGCCTGTACAAACCGCCCGGACGCCTAGGCGACGCCTTGACAACTATGAACATATGGGATAGATTATCAAGAATCCTTTGCTCCAGTAGCCAAGATGACCACAGTTAGGATTCTTTTGACATATGCAATGCATCACAATTGGGATTTACAACAGCTCGATGTGAAGAATGCCTTCTTTCATGGGAATTTCAGAGAGGAAGTCTATATTGATTGTCCACCTGGTTTTACAGATGCAAGCACTGAAAGGAAGGTATGCAAGCTGAAACACTCCCTTTATGGTCTTAAGCAGTCTCCTACAGCATGGTTTGGATGGTTTCACAAGCTATGATAGCATTTGGATATGTTTAGAGTAATGCTGATCATATTTTGTTTATCAAGCATGCTTCAGCAAGCTTCATGGCACTTCTTGTATATGTAGATGATATAGTTGTTACTAGAAACTATGATTATGAAATAAGGAAACTGAAGCTGTTTTTGGGAAAAGAGTTTGAAATCAAGGATTTCGGAAAGCTCAAGTACTTTCTTGGGATAGAGGTTGCTCGCTCTACAAAGGACATCTTTCTCTCTCAAATAAAGTATGTTCTTGATCTCCTCTCAGAGATAGGATTATTAGGATGCCACCCATGTGATACTCTTTTGGACTCTAATGCAAAGCTCAGGGAGAAAGAAAGAATTTCGAGTGATAAAGGAAGGTACCAGTGATTAGTTGGGAGGCTGATAAGTTTGTCACATACCAGACCTGATATTGCATTTGCAGTGAATTTGGTGAGCCAATTCATACATGATCCCTATTCCACTCATTTGGAGGCAGTCTATAGGATTCTTCATTACCTAAAGGCTGCTCCAAGAAAAGAGATTCTTCTCTCCCCACATGATCATCTTCGGGTGGAGGCGTATACTAATGCTGATTGGGCTAGCAGTCTAGACCGAAAATCAATCTTAGGATATTACACGTTTGTGGCTGGAAATCTGGTCACTTGACGTAGCAAGAAAC
Source organism: Protea cynaroides (assembly GCA_028583415.1). Lineage (NCBI taxonomy): Eukaryota > Viridiplantae > Streptophyta > Magnoliopsida > Proteales > Proteaceae > Protea > Protea cynaroides. The sequence goes on from CM053268.1 coordinate 57,411,731, forward strand.
AAAAAGTAGTGGCTCGTTCAAGTGTAGAAGCAGAGTTCTGAGCAATGGCTCAGGGGATATGTGAACTTTTGTGGTTGAAGGGTCTGCTTGAGGACTTGAAAGTTAAAAGTCCTTTAACGATGACATTGTTTTGTGACAATAAGGCTGCCATTAGTATTGCTCACGATTCGATTCAGCATGATAGGACCAAACATGTTGAGATTGACCGTCACTTCATCAAAGAGAAACTAGAAAGTGGTCAGATTCAGATTCCATTTGTCCGATTAGAGGATCAATTGGCATACATTTTTACAAAAGGGTTACCTGGGAAATCATTTCACATTATATTGTCCATGTTGGGTATGCATGATATATATGCACCAACTTGAGGGGGAGTGTCGTAATTCCTAGTTGGTAGTTATCGCCAACTAGGACTGGGCATTAATGTAATTTCTTTATTTATTTCCTATTAAGTCTTTTATTCCCTTATTAGAATAAGGATAGTATTGTATCTTACTTTAAGTCATCCATTATTAATAAAAGATTAAGGGGGGAGAGATCACAACTCTTCGATCCTTTTTTTCTAATCATGACATTTTCTTTAATTCATTCTTCCACAATTTCATATTTCGTAAAGCAAATAAGAAACAACAAATTAATAAAACTAAAACTAATTCTTAAAAAATAGATGTACAATAATACTTACAAACTCAAACGTGCTCTAATTGACTTACAACCAGAAGTGGAGCAACAAAGGCCTACTATACGTAGTGCAACCCGCCTGAGCTCAAGGGTAAAAACTCCATTGATTTTCCACCAAAGAAAAAATTACTTACAAGGAGTCGTAGATTTCTATTGTCTAATTGCCATGTCCCTCAAAAAACTACCCTCAAATGCTTTATACATTTTAGACTGGGTCATGATTTTGTCTTGCAAATTTCCATCATGCACTAGTTTTATGATGACTTCATTAAAAAGCTCATATATCTTGCACAACGGATCATCAAATACAGTTTCACTGCCACAATAGTCAAAATACTTATCAAGATTGAGGAAAAATGCAGTAGCATATAGAGGTAGGTCCATTTGACACTCCCAAATACCTATCAATAAAGGTGATAACATTCATTTATAACATTTATTGTCTTTAAGATTCTTTTTTTTTTCTTTTTTTTTTCCGCCTCTTCATTACCATATAAACTTCAGCCATGGAGGGCCTCTCATCGCCATCTACTATCCTCAAGACAATAACAAGTGGTTGTGTTGCTTTAAGGCAATCTCCCACACCATTCCAAAATGTTGTAGCAAGCACCATATCAGCCACTTTCTTCCCTACCGCTGTCGCTAACAACTTAGAATTCTTCAGTCATCAGACACAAACAATTGCCTCAAGGCATCCTTATGGTTCCAAAAGCTTTGGTGTATCAGGAATGAAGTGACAAATTTGGTTACTTTAGCCCTCACTAGGTCATTCCCATTTGTTTTGGCCCTCAAAGCTTCAAGAAGGTGAGTATAATAGTAGATAAAACCTGTCCTTGCTGCCTTCGCTATAATGGTTCTATATGTTCTCAAATTCTCTATGTCCTCCAACATAAGATCTAGGCAATGGATTGCACAAGTTGTCCATTACAACCTAGTCTTCCTCCATCAACAATATACCCACAACAACATAATTGGCTGTAATGTCCGTAACTACTTGTACAACATAATTTTCTCCAATCTCTTCAACCTTACTATCAAGCAACTTGAACAACATATTTGCATCCTGTATTTCACTAGATGCATCTACAGAACAGAAAAGATAAGTCCCCTCTGGAGTTGACAAGGAAATTAGTCAAGCGTCTTCCTCTTCTGTCCGTCCACCCATCAGACATGAAAGTGCACCCATCTACTTTCCAAGCTTCTTCATAGCCCTTCCTCATATTTTCAGTTTGTTCCTTTACATCCTCCAAAAAATGCACCCGCACCTCATGATAGTAGGGGGGCTTGAGTCCTCGCCCAAACTGCCCAATAGCTTTGACGATAGCTTTAACCATCTCGTCAAAGCTCCTTGCATTTACTGCATTGAATGGGTTGCCACATTCATAAATCCATTTTGCAATGTATAAACAAGTTTTCTTTCTTTTTACATCTGATCTGAAACGGTTCTCCATTGTTGTCTGAGTAGGACCTTTAGCCCGTCTCTCAGCAACCACATCTTCAGGAGTCTGCCTCACATGAGCATCCATGGGACCCATTACTTGTGATTGGAGCTTTATTTCTTTTAGTGTCTGTCCTAGAGCTTGGGGTAAAGGTAACCCTATTAGAATCTTGAGAATCTTGACTTGGGGGTTACTTAAACTAAACTGACAGAATTTCTTTTAGCATCTGTCCTAGAGCTTGGGGTAAAGGTAACCCTAGTAGAATCTTGACTTGGGGGCTACTTAAACTAAACTGCCTGTGTCATTCAATTTCAACCTCTGTAGGTACAAATAACTCTTCCTCAAAATCACTTACCCAAAAAAAGCTCTTCCTCACAATCATCTAAGTTCTCTGGCTTCCTCATCTTATTGCACGTTATAGCTTTTTGCATCTCTCTAGAAATCTCTACAATAGTCTTCAAGCACTTGGTGACATCCCCATATCCACCAACCAAGTGTTGCTTAATCCTTTTAAATCCTCCCTTTATATCTCTTCCACAAAGACTGCATCGAACTAAGTTTTTGTCTACAAGTTCAGGCCAATAGACATACTTCCACCCAGGATCTTTTGTTTTGGCCTTCCTTTTTGGATCTTTGCTTGGATCATAGTCTACAGTGCTTTCTCTTTGTGCAGTACCAGAATCACTACCCATTGTACAAATATCCAAAAAAGATAGACAAGTAACTATAAAGTATAAACTGCACAAACACATCACATACACTTTCCAATTAGAATTTACAAAAAAATTCAGCAAGTACTTTAACGCTAACAACATATTAAAACTAGTAAGCTACATATTCAAGAATAAATTCACAAAAGTATAGAACAACAGCCTAATAAAGCAAGTAAGCATATTATAACAAATTCTTCCAGCCCCAAAATAAATCCATCAACCAAAAATGGAACTTTAAAAATAAAAAAATAAAAAATAAAATCCGCCATGGACCTATACCATTTGGCACCATATAGCCTCGTTATAACAATGATCTAACCAATTATCCCATGGTTGAAGATCAAATAACAGAACCAGCAAGGAATACGGGTTTCGAGATCAGCCTTGGACTAGTCCTGATTACCCTTAATCTTGTTTTACTTTGCTTGGATTAACCCTTGCAAACCATGCCCGAGTCTGTAGTTGCAAGGTTTCAATCCTGTTTACCCTTAATCTTAGCCATCCATGAGTTAAAAGTTCACCTCTTTGAGTGTGAATTCTTCTGCGTCTAATTCTAGCCAAGCAAGGCAGAACCCAGATTTAAGCAAAACAGTGTAAGGAACCTCATTGAAGCTACAGTGATTAAGAATAACCTCATTGAACTTCGTTCGAATGTTGTTAATTAGTAAATTCAATTCCCACTTATATCACTAACGAAGTAACAATTGCTCCCTTACCATGCTGAAAACAAATGGAGTTAGAAAACATTCAAATGCCAGTGAAAGAGAATTCTAGATCCCAGGGACATTAGCCTTTTCACTCTTTTTCTTTTATTATTATTTTTGAAAAGTAAATACAGTGCCAGGAATTTGAAGAGACTACCTGAATCAGTTGACACGATTAGTTTCTAGATGAGCCGATGAGGAGTATAAAGCCATTCGGAAGCTCAAGCAGAAAAGAGCGGCAGAAAGTAATCAAATTAAAATAATAACTGTTTCCCATGGATCCACCCTACCATCACCAACAGTGTCTAACCCTTACGATATGGATGGAATATGGAGAAGTGAGACTGGAGTCGCTGGACTGGTCACAACATAAATCGGATGTCTGCGTTGCGACTTCGGTTGAATTCCTTGAATCCCTGTATGGTTTTTATTGGGTGGGAATTGAGCGGGTGGGCGATCGAGAAGGCCCAGCACGAGCCGAGATTTTGGGTTGGGCCACTCCGGGTCCAGCCCATGCCAAAATTGTTCAACTACATTGGTTTTCTGGCTTTGAGTTCAAGCAGGTCCTTGGCTCCCATCTAATGTTCTAAGATTGTTCAGCCAAGTTGGTCAGCAAAGATGATCCATTCTTCTACTCCATTGATCTAATTGGAATCAAAATCGAATATTTTGATTTTGGGCAAGGGGTCGGCATGCTCCCTGCCTTGGTATCAACACGCCCCGCCAATCTGAGCTCAAGACGATTTGTCAAATTGGGAGCAAGGGAGTCTTTGATCCTCCTCGGTTCCCATGAAGAGTGGGCCCATAGGGCCCATATACTTGCTTTTTGTTTTTTATTTGAATTCTCACACCTCGTTTCTTATGTGGCTTCATTTGTTTTATTTCAAAATATTTATATATTAAATAAATTTTCAATGTTTCTTTTCAAGAGATAATAAATGATGAATTTATATTATTATATTTAATTTATCTTTTGAAAACAAAATTTTGAACAAAAAGAATTAACACGTAGATTATTATACGTAAAAAATTTTAAACCAAAACAAATGGACCCTACATAAAAACCAAAATTGAGGATCGTGGGATATATGGTCTTGCCCAGTGCATCAGGTTTTTTTTTTCTTTGGGGGGGGGGGGGGGGGGTTATTTAAAAAGAAGGACTTTTATCACTATTTAGTCATTGGAGTCGTGGGCGGACGAATAGTTTGACAACTTCTTCTTGAGCAACAATGGCAGGGCGACTGCTGCTTCAATCTTTGTTGGTTTGAGCAGGGAGAAATAGAGAGGCATGTCACGGAGGATGAGAGAGAGATGCACCTAAAATTTCTAGAAAATTAAAAATGATAAGAGGACTTAGCTGATCTGAGGTTGCCTTTACCCCACCATAGCCTCTGCCGCTGCCCTAGCCATCATCGGATTCACATCGTCTCCTCCCAGCGACTCTGGGAGGACGGTGGCAACCCTGTTCGGATGGCCGACATGTCGCTCTCGGTGAATCCGAGACCCACGTTCAAGCCGACACCCCTTGTCGGCTTGGCTTGTCGGTTGGGTGTTAGCTTGAACGTGAGTCTCGGATTCACCGAGAGCCACATGTCGGTCATCCGGACAGGGTTGCCACAGTCCTCCCAGAGTCGCTGGGAGGAGAGGATGCAATCCAGCTGTCATCTTTGTCTCTGCTTACTATGATTTTCCCCATATCCAAAAACTCCTAAGTGAACTCCCCTATGGCTGTAAACTTTCTCTCCTGTTTTCTCTCTCTCTCCCTTATCCACGGCATTCCCCCATTTTTTTCTCATTCTCCCATTTTCTTTCACATCTATGGTTTTTTTTTTCCTATATCTTCTCTTCTTCTTCCCTACTTCTTCTCCTATGTTTTCTCCCACTAACCGATGGCCTTCTTGCTGTTTCTTCGTTCTTCCTATCTTCTTGAATTGAAATTTGAGAAAGAGAGAAAACAACAAATTTGTGGTTGAAATACAATTAGAATAAGTTGTGAATGACTGAATCTCACAAACACTTTCTGAAGAAATCGAGTGGTTAAGTTATCGACCACTTGATCTGTCTTCCTCTTCCTAAAGCCCACCCCTGCCTCCTGCAACTAGTGGATTAGCTATCGTCGCTGCTTGTTAGCCACCCTTCCCCTATTCGAAATCCATTTCATCCATAACAAGAAGAAGCTAAAACGTACAGGGAACGAATCAAACCACAACATCAATGAAGAAACAAATAAATAAATTTGTGAGTCAGTCAATCAATAAAATAGGTTTTGAAATAGGTTTACAGGTAGTTTTGTTGAGGTTTTTTCTTGGGCAAGTAAAGTTATATTGAGGTTATTTTAAAAGTGGGAAGATATTTTCAAAAGAGGGAGAAAGATAGAGTGAGGTCACCGGCATCCTGTTTTGGTTTCATTATCACGGCGTGGCAAGATCAAACTCGTCCACTGGTGATTTTTTCAATCCCTGGTTTATTTTTTGGTTACGTTTCAATTTCTTTGGTGCATTCGGTAGAATCCATCTGTGTTCAATTTCTTTAGTTTACTCCATCGATAACTCAAGAATCGCCAAAGATACTTTCAAAGATGCGAGAAAGAACCAGAGATTTCTAAAACGTAGAACTCGCGGGAGAAGATGATAAGAAGGATAAAAGGTCAAAAATGATAAAAGGGTATTTTAGTCAGTTCACCCTCCACTAAAGGGTATTTTGGCCATATTCAAGAGAATAAATGGGTTAAACCATATGGCTAGACTGGTTTATCATTGTAGTATAAGTGAATTGGTAGTATGAGTCCGGTTTAAAAGCTTTTGGGGGTATATAGAATCGAGGTAAAGTACAGGGGTAGTATGTGTCAATTTTCCTCTCTTTTTTTTAATTTTAATTCCCTCTTCCTTTCACTCTCCTCCAGGGTGAGTTCAAAAGAAAACTCTTCTCCCATTTTTTTATGGGTAAGTTTCTACCATTTTTGTTGCGGTAAGCCAGGATTGTAATTTCAGTTTTGTGCCTAGTTTAGGTCAGGCTAGAAACCGAAATTTCGTTGGTTTCGACTGAAATTTCAAGGAAACATGGTAAAAAGCACCGAAATTTAAAAAAGTCCAAATATAACTCAAATTCTAAAAGTCAATATTTGTAAATGTTGCACGAATTTGATCCATTCCTTATTATAATTTTTTTTATAATTTTTTTTGGTAAGTAGTAGTAGATCCGTATTGTGATTTAATTCCCACAGAAACTTCCTGCTTGTCCAGCTGTGATACTGGAGCTGTCGCATTGATTTACGTTTAGGTCCAAGCTAGCATGACTATAATTAATAATATAAATAGCTTCTTGATTCGTCATGGTTTGGGATGGGTTGGAAATTGATACTCCAGAGAATCTAGGGATGAGATTGAGTATGACTATTGCAATGCTTGGATTCTTCATTTTTTTTTTTTGGTAAGAAGAAATTCTATTCATGATCAAAAGGCAATACATCACGGATAGAAATAGACAACAGATCTTGAATCCAGGGCTTCTGAACAAGCCACTCAACCATCCCCACAATATTGAGGGCCTTCTTTGCCAGGGTATGGGCAACTCCATTCAATACCCTTGGTAAAAAAGAGAATCGACAACTGGAGAAAGAGACTTTGAGATGAAGGATACCATTAACAATGGCCAAAATAGAGCTTGGACAGCCTTTGCCTTCAGCGTTGATGATCTCCACTAGACTTTTACAGTTGAAATGAACCAATACTCGATCCATTCCAACAGAGATAGCGTCAAACATCGCCATTCTTATCGCCAATGCTTCACCTACAATAACTTCAGAGAAGGTCCATTGATAAGAGACTGTTTTGCATAACGAACCTCTAAGATCCTTGAAGCAATAACCAAGACCTCCTGAGTTTGATCCAGAAGCCAAACTCGCATCGCAACAAATGGAGAAGTAATCAGAATCTACAATGTTATGACAATGATTATCATTAGCAGCCAAAAAATCACCTTCACAAGCCTCCGAACCTCCCAAGGCAGCATCAAACTCCCTATAGGCAGCAACTGCATATTCAATGACTTGAGTGGGAGTCCAGCTTCGATTCTGGAACTGCGCATCGTTCCTTGCTAACTAGATTTGCCAACTAATAAAAGTGGCTAAAAAAAAGGTGTTATCACCAACTTTTTTATCCATCTAAATATATTTATCCCACTGTTCAAGCCAATCAGCAAAGGAAAACTCACTATCCAAAGCAGGCTTATATGAGAGCGGAGATCTAAACCACACTGCTCGCGCAAAGGGGCACTTTAATAAGATATGATCTGTAGATTCACTCTCTTCACCACAAAATTTACAACTTACTTTAATAGGAAAATTCCGAGCAGCTAAATTATCACCATTAGCAAGGCCATTCGCACTAGCCTTCCATAAGAAAGCTCTAATTTTGGGCAAGGTCTTTGCATTCCAAATTAACTTCCATCTTCTTTTATCCATATTATTCCATTTATGTTAACGAGATGAAGAAGGGAGCTCCGTTAGCCGCAAATGCACTTTGTTCTTTAGAAGATGATAGGCTGATCGAACTGAAAATGTTCCATTCTTCGCTCCTCCCCACCGAATCTGATCCTCCTTTGGAAAAAGACTCAAATGAATCTTAAGGATAGTTGAGGCCTCAATAGGTGAAAAAACAGAATTGATCAAATCTACTTTCCATCTTCTGTTGATGGAATCGATCAAATCACTAACCCAATAAATGGGCAAATTCATATCTCTAGGAGAAATGATTTTAAAACCCGGGAGACTAGGAACCCAAGCATCGTCCCAAATTCTGATTTTATCTCCTTTCTCAACATGCCAAATCATACCTTCCTCAATGACTTTTCTCTCCTCCAATATACTTCTCCATGCCCAAGAAGGCCGATGTCCCATTTTAGCATTCATAAAATTCCCTCTTGGGAAGTAAAGAGACTTCATAATCTTAGCCCAACCAGAATCAGGATTTGACAATAAACGCCATGCCAGCTTAGCAAGAAGGGCTTTATTATGTAAGCTTGTATCTCTAATCCCCAATCTACCTCTATCTTTTGAGTTAGTCAATCTCTTCCATGAAATCCAAGGAATTCCTCTTTTCTTGTCACCATTAGTCCAAAGAAAATTGGAAGAGGTTTGCTGAATGGATTTATGAAAGGACACTGGCATTTTGAAGTGAGAGGCAGCAAAATTAATAGAAGGGAGAGCAACAGATTTAATGAGAACTTCTTTACCTGCAAAGGATAACAATTTCGCCTTCCACCCTTTTAATTTAGCTGTAGTTTTATCCAAAACATCATGAAAAACTTGCTTCTTTGAAATTCCAATCTTCGAAGGTAATCCAAGGTATTTTGAACGGCCTTGACTGCAAGGAATCTTCACAATCCGAGAGAACCATCTCCTAAACCGATTAGGAGTATTTTGACTGAAAGATAAGGTGGATTTCTTCAGATTTATACTCTGCCTCGAAGCTTTACTATATGTTTCCAAGCAATTCTTCAGAGCAGTCACCTGACCAAGATTAGCTTTTGAAAATAATAGGCAATCATCGACGAAAAGTAAATGACTAACCGATTGGAAGTCCTTATGAAACTGAATGCCAAAAATAGATCCCCTTTCCTCCTCATGATGTATAATAGATGATAATACTTGTGCACATAAAATAAAGAGAGCCGAAGAAAGAGGATCACCTTGTCTGATTTCTCTTGTAGGAATAAATTGATCACGCTCCGTTCCATTGATAAGAAGGGTATAAGAAACTGTGGTAATAAATTGCATTATCATGGACACCAATTTAGCAGAGAAACCGTATCTAAGCAAGGTAGCTTCAATGAAATGCCACTTAAGCCTATCATAGACCTTTTGCATGTCCAATTTGATAGCCATTAAAAACTCCTTACCCTTCTTTCTTCTTTTAATAAAATTAAAAGTTTCATGAGCTATCAAAATGTCATAAAAAATCAGTCTATTAGGAACGAAGGCTGATTGAGATTGAAAAATAATTCCATCCAGAAGAGGTTTCATTCTTATAGCTAAAATCTTAGAGATTAGTTTAGTGCATACACCACATAAACTGATAGGCCTGAATTGATCCACAGACTCCGGATTCTTGACTTTCGGAATCAGACAAATATAAGTTTTATTCATGTCATTATGTAAAGTACCTGAAATGAAAAAGTCTTGTACAAAACTTGTAACAACATCCTTTGTAATATCCCAGTACTTTTGAAAGAAAACTGGAGGAATACCGTCAGGACCTGGCGATTTGAGGGGAGTCATAGATTTCAATGCAGACAGAATCTCTTCATGATCAGGAATTCGGCAAAGGGAGGCATTATCGATAATCATCTGTAATTGAAGGAATAATGAATTGAATAGCATCCCTGACATCATAAATATTAACTCCAGATAAGGTGAAGGCTTTTTCGAAATGAGATAAAAAAAACTTGAATAAATCTCGGTCTCTTCTGTAGTTCACTCCCCATTGGCCATTTTAAGTTGTGTGATTCAATTCATGCTTCTCCTGTGAAGAATAGTAGTGTGAAAGAATTTAGTGTTTGAATCTCCACACTTAAGCCACTGTATTCTTAACTTTTGTTTCCACATGGTTTCCTCCTTCAGTAATTCTGCATCTAATCTTTTAATAATATCAATCTCCATGGATAAATCATAATCAGATGCAGGGAGATTCTAAATTCTAAGAAGCTCATTCTGCCAATAAGCAATGTTGACTTGGACACCACCAAATTCCTCTCTATTCCACTTCTTAAGGAATTTCTTAGTGCTATTGAATTTGTGAGATAAATTGGGAATATCCTCTGAATAAACAGCCTTCTTCCAACCATTACTCACCATCGATCCACATCTAACATCCTGAATCCACATGGCTTCAAATCTGAAGGGGCAGGTCCCACTAAAACAACCATTGCTAGTATCGATGAGAATCAGATTGTGATCCGATCGTAAAGAATGTTTTTCTGTCACGATTGAATTGGAAAATTTTAATTTCCATCTTGCATTGCAGAAAGCCCGATATTAGCCCGTTTATTGTCCATTTAAAGCCCGTTTAGCATGAACCCTATTATAGACCAGAAAACCAATAGACGGAATAATATAAACGTGTCTATGCCTAGCTTTTAAAGCCCGACCAACTAAACGGGCCCGTCATAATGTAAGGTGTGAAATAACCCAAACTGATTAGGCCTGCTCAAAACTAACCGGCGTAAGAGAAATCTAGATCCAAGGGACATTAGCATTTTGATTCTTTATTATTATTATTATTATTATTATTTTAAAAGAAAAGACAGAGCCAAGAATTTGAAGAGACTACCTAAACAGTAAAAAGCCACTCAGAAGCTTAACCAGAAAAGAGCGGTAGAAACTAATCAAATTAAAATGATTGTTTTCCCATGCATCCATCGGACCACCACCAACAATGTCTAACCCTATAATATGGAGTATGGGGAAGTTAGACTGGGCTGGTCGCAACATAAGTCGGATGTCTGCGTTGCGACTTCGGTCAAATTCCTTGAATCACGGTATCATCTTTATAGAGGTGGGGCTTGAGCGGGTGGGTGATCGATCAGGCCCAACACGACCCGAGGTTCTGAATTGGCCCACTCTGGGTCCAGCCCATGCCAAAGTTGTTCAATTACGTTAGTTTTCTGGCTTTCAATTCAAGCATGCCCTTGGCTACTATCTAATGTTCTAAGATTGTTCAGCCAAGTTGGTCAGCTAAGACGATCCAATCTTCTATTCCATTGATCTAATTGGAATTAAAATCGAATATTTTGATTTTGGGCTTGGTATCTCTACGTCCCACCAATCCGAGCTCAAGACGATTTGTCAAATTGGGAGCAGGGGGAGTATTCGATCCTCCTCGGTTCACGTGAAGAGCGGACCCATATACTTGCTTTTTGTTTTTTTATTTGAATTCTCGCACCTCCTTTCTCTTATGGCTCTGTTTGTTTCGATGTAAAACTTTTACATGACTTGCTTAAGATTTCAAGATATTAAGTCAGAAAAGATAAAGTTGGTCATCATTCATTTGGGTAGCCAGCCTAGTACTCATTGGAATAAGAAAGTTGGCCACCAACCCTCCTTGGTCATTTATGATCCTCAAGTGAATTAGATCCCCAAACTGCTTGATCAACATCTCCCCATGTGAGATCATCTCCATGATGACTATTTCTTCATCTGATTGGTCAGTCATCCACTCACTATTCCAATCCAATTCATCAAGTAGTAGTGGTACATTATTTCTGCCCTGCTCACGCCTATCTCTGAACCTTGCTTGAAGATGTCGATTGTATTGAATATAGACTGGATTATTCAAGCATTTGATGTTCTAGTCTATTCCTCTTCTTGGTGTGAATCTGAATCCATAAGCAAAACGAGGATATTCATTTATTCTCTTTAATTCATTCTTCCACTATTTCATATTCTGCAAAGCAAACAACAAACAACAAATTAATAAAACTAATTAAAACTAATACTTAAAAAGTAGATGTACAATAATATTTACAAACTCAAATGTGCTCCAATTGGGCTTGCAACCAGAAACGGAGCAACAAAGGCCTACTATACATAGTGCAACCAGCCTAAACTCAAGGGTAGAAACTCCAATGATTTTCCACCAAAGAACTACAAATATATAATGAAAAAACAAAAAAAGGCGTCACAGTGCACGAGGCTCCCGCTACTGTAGGGTTTGGGAAGAGGCAAATCGTATGTAGCCTTACCCCTGCAACATGAAGAGGCTGTTTCCCTGTTTTGAACTTGCGTCCACTAAGTTGCAATATATGACAAACTTATCATCACACTGAGGCTCGCCCTCTTACAATGAAAAAACAGATATTACATACATATCAATGCAAAACAACTAAACAACAATATATAACTTTTCAATTTGTAAAAAAAATTACTTACTAGGAGTCGTAGATTTTTGTTGTCTAATTGCCATGCCCTTCGAAAAACTAACCTCAGATGCTTTATACATTTCAGACTGGGTTACGAATTTGTCTTGCAAATTTCCATCAGGCACTAGTCTTATAATGACTTCATTAAAAGCCTCATATATCTTGCACAACAGATCATCAGATATAGTTTAAAACTGCCACAATAGTCAAAATACTTACCAGGATTGAGGAAAAATGCAGTAGCATATAATGGTAGGTCCATCTGACACTCCCAACACCTATCAACTGTTGGACTTTATGTTGTCATTGTTGGCAACTTGGCTGATGTAACAGTATTTATGAGTATTCAGTTAGAGAAATGAGGAGAGAGAGTGTCAGTGTAGGAGAGAGAGTGTCAGTGCAGTGGCACAGATGTGGCAACTTCGCTTATTTGTTCTACAAGGTTCTATATGTGTTTCAGATGATTTACAATGAGTTAAATGGGATATTACACTGATTTTGATGAGAGAGAGTGTTTGTGGACCCCACTGGTGATGTGGCCGAGTTTTTGATGATGCGGCCGAGTTTCTGATGATGCGACAGTGTTCTTGAAGCTTTTCTGATCATGTTCATGTTTTTCATGTTTCTGGTGTTGTGACATTGAAGAGAGAAATTCAAGAGAGAGAAAGAAGAGAGAGAATCATAAGAGAGAGAAAGAGGAGAGAGAAAAAATGTGAGTGGGACCCACAGGTATGGTGGCAAGGTGACATGCCAACACGGCAGCCCACGACACTTGGCATGCATGCACACAAAGTTTCGGGTTCAAATTCCAAGGTTTGACAGAGTTTTAACTTTGGGTCTATTTTTGGTGGGTCCCGCAGAAGGTTCATGGAAATCCGACAGTGGAAAGATGTAGAGCGTCGAGTTATCTTTCCAACGCAACTTGAATCACTCAATTCCGACGTCGGATGAGAGAGATATCGCAGTTTCGTCGGATCGCTCGAAAAAGTGATTTCACAAATTGTTTAGGGGTAATTTCGGTATTTCATAAGTTATTTAAGGGCATTTTCGGCAAGTAACAAAGAAGAAGATCCGATATCAGTGGCCAAGAGAGAGCCACGCTTCTCAGATTCTAATCTGATGGACCAGATTGAGGCGGGCTAAGGTGTAGTGCGACGATCGCATCTTGATGCTCCCGCGACCCTTCGGATTGGGCGGATGCAGCTTATTATAATGCTATTTGTTGCATGGAATACTAACCTGATTCCGTGTAGCGCAGGTGCAGGTTATATAAGGAAAGATTCTCTTTCCTTATCCGAGATTAGTCAATCTTCAAACTGCCATAACTTCTTCATCCGAGCTCCAAATCGGTCCGTTCAAATTGCAGCATTCATATTTTTCGATGCCCTATCTATTGGGCGCCGTTGGGAGTCGTGAAAAGGTAGAGAAAAATTGAAAAGAGCGTTTTGAAGCTTATGGGAAGGGTTTTCTAGGGTTTCGTGCCTGTGGGAGTGATCAATCACCAACTACCTCTTCTTTGTGCATCAATGAAGTGTTAAATCCCTATGAGAGGTCAGTAGAGCTTTTATTTTCACATTCATGGTGATTATGGGTTGTGTGGAAGAGATTGGAAGCCTGTCGATGAGGTGTGCTCTGTGAATCGATCTCTATCATCATTGAAGACTGTTAGAGAGTACCTAAGGGCAGTGTGAAGCTTCAGAGATATTGATGGTCATTCGAAAGCAGTTGTAAGGTTTTTCAATTCCCTATCTATTTGTTGCTTTCAATATATTGTATGCTAGCGTAGGTGAAAATTATTGAATACCTAGCTAGTGGGGGAAAAATTGTAAGGCATAATTATAAGCCTAAAAAATTGTGACTTGCTTCTCGTGGGTGCGAGTTAAGCGTGGTGTGTTCGGTGGGTCTTTGGACACTGGGCGTTAAGCCCGAATCTTGGCGTTGGTGCGCCCTCTCGCTTTTATCTTTGGGAAAACCTAGGGTTAATATCCTTGTCTTGTTAGAGACTAAAAGCTGAGTGTTGAGTAAATACGGAGCCCGTTGGGCATTACTCCGTGGAGTAGCCATCACACACTGTGTTGGTGAACCACGTAATATCTCTGTGTTCATTGTGTTTATTTTCTATTATATTTTGGAGTGCGTGGAATGACTTGCAGGATGGGTGTGCAAATCGGTAGACCCGGCCACCGAGTGGTAGCGAGGTAGATTTGCATACGCTTGTGTGTGTGTAAAAGAATATATCTCCATCAGCTCTGGGCAGCAGTAATTAATCAGAGAAAAATTTCAGACACTGATTCACCCCCCCCTCTCAGTGTCATATCAAGTTCATCATCAACAATGGTGATAACATTCATTTATAACATTTCTTTGTTTTTAAGATTCTGTTTTATCTTCTTTTTCGCATCTTCCATTACCATATAAACTTCAGCCATGGTGAGCCTCTCATCACCATCTACTATCCTCAAGACAATAAGAAGTGGTTGTGTTGCTTTAAGGCAGTCTCCCACACCATTCCAAAATGTTGTAGCAAGCACTATATCAGCCACTTTCTTCACTACCTCTGTCGTTTGACAACTTAGAATTCTTCCAGTCATCAGACAAACAATTGCCTCAAGGCATCCTTATGCTTCCATAAGCTTTGGAGTTTAGGAATGAAGTGACAAATTTGGTTACTTCTGCCCTCACTATATCATTCCCATTTGTCTTGGCCCTCAAAGCTTCAAGAAGGTGAGTATGATTGTAGATATAACCTATCACTCTTCTTGCCTTTGCTATTATGGCCCTATATGCTCTTAAATTCCCTATGTCCTCCAACATAAGGTCTAGGCGATGGATTGCACAAGGAATCCATTACAACCTAGTTTTCTTCTCCAACAATCTACCCACAACAACATAATTGGCTATATTGTCCGTAACTACTTGTACAACATAATTCTCTCCCATCTCTTCAACCTTACTATCATGCAATTTGAACAACATATTTGCATCTTGTATTTCACTAGAGCATGTACAGAACACAAAAAATAAGTCCCCTATAAACAGTTGACAACGAAATTAATCAAGTGTCTTCCTCTTCAATCCATCCACCCATCAGACATGAAAGTGCACCCATATACTTTCCATGCATGCTTCCTCATAGCCCTTCATTATCATATTTTCAGTTTGTTCCTTTACATCCTCCAAAAAACGCACTCTCACCTGATGATAGCTTTAGCTAAGCTCCTTGCATTTACTGCATTGAATGGGATGACAGATTCATAAATCCATTTTGCAATGTATAAACAAGTTTTCTTTCTTTTTGCATCTGATCTGGAATGGTTCTCCATTATTGTCTGAGTAGGACCTTTAGCCCGTCTCTCAACAACCACATCTTCAGGAGTCTACATCACATGAGCATCCATGGGACCCCTTACTTGTGATTGGAGCTTTATTTCTTTTAGTAGTTGTCCCAGAGCTTGGGGTAAAGGTAACCCTTGTAGAATCTTGAGACTCTTGACTTGGGGCTACTTAAACTAAACTGCATCTGCCATTCAGTTTCAACCTCTATAGGTACAAATAACTCTTCCTCAGAATTATCTAAGTCATCTGGCTTTCTCACCTTATTGCACATTATAACTTCTTGCATCTCTGTAGAATTCACAGCAATTGTCTTCAAGCACTCGGTGACATCTCCATATCCACCAAATGTTGATTAATCCTTTTAAATCCTCCCTTTATATCTCTTCCACAAAGACTGCATCAAACTAAGTTTTTGTCTGCAAAGTTCAGGCCAATAGACATACTTCCACCCAGAAACTTTTGATTTGGCCTTCTTTTTTGGATCTTTGCTTAGATCATAGTCTGCACTGCTTGCATTTTGGGCAGTACCAGAATCACTACTAACCATTGTATAAATATCCAAAAGAAGACTGACAAGTAACTATAAAGTATAAATTGCACAAACACATCACATACACTTTCCAATTAGAATATACAAAAAAAAAAAAAAAAAAAAAAAAAAAAGGGTCAGCAATTAGAATATGCAAAAAAATCAGCAAATAATTTAATGCAAACACCATATTAAAACTAATAAGCTACACATTCAAGAATAAATTAACAAAAGTATAGAACAACAGCCTACTAAAGCAAGTAAGCATATTATAACAAATTCTTCCACCCCAAAATAAATCCATCAACCAAAAATGGAACTTAACATAAAATATAAAAAAAAGATCCGCCATGAACCTATACCATTTGGCACCATATATCTAAGCCTCGTTATAACAGTGATCTAACTAATTATCCCATAGTTGAAGATCAAATAACAGAACCAGCAAGGAGCATGGGTTTCGAGATCGGCCTGGGACTGGTCCTGATTACCTTAATCTTGTCTTACTTTGCTCGGATTAACCCTTGCAAATCATGCCCGAGTCAGTAGTTGCACAGGTTCAATCCTGTTTGCCCTTAATCTTTGTCATCTAATAAGTTAAAAGTTCACCATTTTAAGTGTAAATTCTTCTGCGTCTAATTCTAGCTAAGCAAGGCAGATCCCAAATGCAGATTTAAGCAAAACAGTGTAAGGAACCTCATTGAAGCTACAGTGATTAAGGATAACCTCATTGAACTTCGTTCCAATGTTGCTAACAGTAAATTCAGTTACCACTTATATCACTAACGATTACTTCCTTACCATGCTGGAAAACAATTGGAGCTAGAAAACATTCAAATGCCAATGAAAGAGAATTCTAGATCCCAAGGACATTAGCCTTTTCATTCTTTATTATTATTATTATTATTATTATTATTATTATTATTATTTTGAAAAGTAAATACAGTGCGAGGAATTTGAAGAGACTGCCTGAATCAGTTGACACAAATAGTTTCTGGATGAGAGCGGCAGAAAGTAATCAAATTAAAATGACTGTTTTTCCATGGATCCACTGGACCATCACCAACAATGCCTAACCTTATGATATGTAAGATGGAGAATTGAGACTGGACTGGTCGCAACATAAATAGGATGTCTGCGTTGCGACTTCAGTTGAATTCCTTGAATCACAGTAATGTCCTTATAGGGGTGGGGATTGAGAGGGTGGGCGATCGATATGGCCCAGCAGGTTTTGAGTTGGCCCATTCCGGGTCCAGCCCATGCCAAAATTGTTCCACTACGTTGGTTTTCTGGCTTTGAGTTCAAGCAGGTCCTTGGAATCATAATCGAATCACAGTATTGTATTTATTTAAATTTTCATAGAATTTAAATTTTTTTATATTAAAAAAAATTCAATGTTTATTTTCAAGAGATAATAAAAAGTCAAACTTTCTTTTCCCTCCTCTTTAGAGATCACTATATTTTTTCTCTTGGAAATAAACTTTAAAAAAAAAAATTAACATGTAAATTGTTACATGTAAAATTTTACGCCAAAACCAACAGAGCCTATATAAAAACCAAATTGAAGATGGTGGGCTATATGTTCTCAAAGCATCAATTTTTTTTATTTTTTTTTTTGAACAAAAAAAATCCTCTCTTCCTTTCACTTTCTTCTTGGGTGAGTTCAAGAAAACTCTTTTTCCAATTTCTATTGTGGTAAGTGTATGAATCCTATTCCATTCTTGTT
Source organism: Protea cynaroides (assembly GCA_028583415.1). NCBI lineage: Eukaryota > Viridiplantae > Streptophyta > Magnoliopsida > Proteales > Proteaceae > Protea > Protea cynaroides. The sequence goes on from CM053268.1 coordinate 57,429,775, forward strand.
GTATTGGGTGCGAGTGGAGAGAGAGAGAGAGAGACTCTTTTCTTTATACATGGTGTGGCGGTCTTTTTCTTGTATAGAGAAGAAGGAAAGGTGAAAATTCTTCTTATATTTGTGATCATCACGTCAGTATTTAGGTGAGGGTATTGTACTTTTTTGTAGAATCACTTCTTATTTTGGTAAAATATTTTGTTACCCAAGAGTTAGTTATTTCCTTGATGTTTGGTGGCCTCTAGTATTGACTAGAGAAATTGTATTCCTAGTATTGGCTAGATCTCTATATATATATATATATATATCTTACATACAAACATTAGTAGAAACATTTCAATTAACTAACACTCATTAATGAAAATTTTACAACATATGAAAGCTCCTCCAACAAAGCACATAAACTCAGTGGGACTCCTGAAATTTCATCTCTTCTTTATTTTTTTTAATGCTTACAGTAATGCCATAAAACCCTTCTATATATATACAAGATCTCGTAGGATCGATAGGCGAGAAGTGTACCCTTTTTAATAATAATAAGCACAATATTAGGTTAGAATAAGGTTTGTATCTTGCAATAGATATGATTGAATCATTATTACTTTGTTTTGCACACAATACTTGTGGGAAGCTTGCTTCTGGTCTGACCACAAACCAGGAATACTTGAAAAGGCACAATAAGCGAGTTCATCACTGTTACTGGCAAATATTATAGGGATGTTTTATCTTGGAAGAAGATTCTTATATTCCCGACTGCATCATAGGGGGTATCTACGATCTTAAGCAGAGTATATCTGTACATGGTAGCACGACTCAATCCTTTAATTAGTCTCTTAACAAGTTCATGATAGAAACACTCTTACAGTGACGATGGAATACTGCTTTGATTGAATAGCCGTACAAAAAAATTTATTCTCTTTACTTACAATCAGTAAAACAAGATATAACTTGAAAAAATCACATTTTATCTGACTTGTAAGATTAACATTTTTGTTAAAAGAATGACAGTCAGATGAGCAAAGCAAAGCTACGCTTTTTTTGTTAGAATTTACACATCTCTTTAGGGTTTCCCAATCAATCTATTACGAGAAATTATCTTAAGGGTTTCAGTTAACCCTAATGATCTCCATACAAACCCTATAATACAATGTAAACACATACGTACATGTCAATTGAGATTGATTTCTATCGTTCGAATCTACTCTTTGGTCGAGTCTTCCACAACTTTTAGGAGATCTATTTGCAATTTTCTCTACGTATAGATACAAATCTATCTTGTACTGCAAACTCCCACTAAACAACTATTTATATAATTAACTAACCCATATATATCTTATATCTTTCTCGCTCCTCACCTCGTAAGTTCTCTACACCTTTAGAATCGTTGATGTATATGAATCCCACAATTTATTCACGGTTCTTATTGACATGTAGAGTGGTTACCAGGTAGGAAGAGGATCTGCAATCTTAATTCTCACACGAGGACAGATCATGGGCCACCTTATTCTCAGATGACCTCCTAACTTAATTGAAAAGTTGACAAGTTGACCACTGAGTACTACTCTACTCTACTTCCCATGGAATTTAGTTACAGCCTTCAGTGACTCAGTCAGCCTGATAAGCACTAAAAGCAAAAGCTCCACCATCCTCAAGATTCTTTCCTTTTAAATAAAACCAAATTGATCACAGTCCACGAAGTGAACATGAGACAGTGATCCTGAAGAAGTTCTTGCTTTTTGTATTAGGACAGGTTCTAGCAGTCATAGCTGGCCTGGAATCATTGTTTGAAGATCCAGTTACTAAATTCCAATATCAAAAAAAGCATCTAAGTTGAAATACTGAAACGTGGAATTGTTCATATATTTATATATAAGGTGAGTGGAAAGAGAAAGATCTCAACAGGCCGAGCTAGTCCATGAGCTATGACAATTAATAATAAAAGAGGAACTCACCAGCTCAGGGGTGGCTACCTCATCATTCCTCATTAATAATATACATGGGATTACATGATTCAAGACTGGAATTCTTATGGTTTGTTAAAAAGCAATGTTTTTTTTTTTTTTTTCCCCTTTTTTTTAAAGAAAAAGTGAAGATTGGAGTCTTATGGGCGAAGGTTCTATATCAATAAATTCCATGATTAAAGTACCTGATTGTTTAATATATATACAAGTGTCAATGGATAGAATTAATTAATTAAGTTTAGTATAACTTGGATATGGGTCAGTCTGATACCCAACCTTTCCCATATTTTATGGGTTTCCATCCCAATCCCCAAATTAAGTTATGTAAACGATTAAATTAAACAACTGAACTCAAACTTTGCAGAACAAGCTCTTAAATTAACCTAGACCATATCCTTATAGAAATGATTCAGATTCAGTGAGGCCATCCTCATGTCCTTGGTTGATTTCAAATCATCAAATTCAATACATATGGCACCTAAAGCCAACCTTGTTAACACATGAAGCACGAATGTAATTGAATTATTTCTTTCACAAAGATTTTCATTATAGATGATACAAACTTTGGGAGAAGTTACTCCTATAAACCGGCTTGTAAAGTGAAGGAATCTAAATTCATATCAACTCACACCTGGCGTCCATGGTGGGCCACTCCGGATGAGGTAGTCATTTCTTGACGACTCCGGTAGCCCTTTCCGTGGTGAGGGTAAAGTCCGACGAATGGCTGCTCTGATACCATTGGTACGAACATTGGAATTACTTGCCCTTAACAACCGATTTGTAATGTGAGAGAATCCAAAACCATATCAACTCACACCAAATCTTTTACAGGACCAATGCGAGATTAACCCCTCCTAAGGTTAATATGGGATCGTAACAATATGTCAAGTAAAAAAATAGATAATTAGGACTAAATCAGCTATGAGGAAAGCCATTGTCTAGAATTAAGACTTATAGATGGTCATCTACATAATCTTTTTACAAATGACACACAAAAGCATGAAGCTTCATTGCATTGTAAGAACCTGATCTAACTGAGTTTATTTTTCCTTCATCTACAAAACACCTTTGTCACAAAAGACTCATATTATTGGTATCACCAAAATGGCAATATAGTAAAAGATAGAAATAGAAACATGACATTTATGGCATTAATCATCAACCCACAAATTTGGTCAACTAGCCCTAGGAGTGCAAGTTTTGCTTTGTCGGCTCGAGCCCTCCCGGATCCTGAACAGGGCCTCGGCTAAGATACCCTGGCCCTGAGAACAGGTCAAGGTTACAAATTTCAAGTCCTAAGTCAGGACTAGGCCAGGGTTGAGACCTTGGGCTGAGCCTGGCCTAGCCCTGCCTTCTTCTTTTTCTTCTCCTTGGCATGGCTCAGCCCCTGCATCTCCTTCACCACTCCTCATGGTCAGGGTCAATCAAGGTAAATTCAGTCCAGTCCTGAGGATGGGTTAGAGTTGGATTTTTAAAGTCCTGATTCAGGGTCAGGCCGAGCCGGGCCTAGGCGTGGGACAAGTAATGTGGACTTAGGAGCCGGGGTTTTAAAAGCCCGACCCAACCTGACCTGTTGCAACCCCCTGCCTTATTCAAATTTTATTTCTTCCCAAGTCCCAACCAAACTCCTATCTATTTCGACCGTTTTGATTTGTAAACAAGAAAGATAATTGGTTCTATAGAGGAGAAACAGAAAGTTCAAGAAGAGAATGATGGGTCATTACAGAACCATTATGCCTGTATATGTCTTTTACATGGTTTTGCACATGCTCTTTGATTCCTGACCATTTCATGTACCCCAGCTTTTAATATCTGTTTGTCCTTAAATTAGCAGATCAATAAGATGTTCTCTCATCTAATGATGCTAATTATAGAGATACAAGGGCTCGATCCATGAGGGTGGAGGTCGTCATTTTTTACCTAAACATGCTGAGATAGAGAACCACCTGAGAGATTGAGAAAATAGTAAAAGAATAATTAAGATCTGATCAAAGGGTTTAGCACATTGTAAAAAAAAAAAAAAAAAAAAAGATGAGAGTGCTGTATTATTTTTTTTTTAAATAACAGAAGGAAGTGATCAAAGGGTCACATTGTTTAAAAAAAATGTTATCAGAAAGAGTGCGTGCTATATTATATCAGAAAGAGTGCGTGCTATATTATATTTTTCTTTTTCTTTAAATAACAGAAGGAAGTGCTAGGTTGCAACAACTTTATCCCTAGCACATAAAACTGTAACTTCAAAAGCCTCTAAGGAAAAAATAAAAATAAAAATCTGTATCTGCAAACTTCTTCTGCAGATACTATAATGCATCAGTGCATGTGTTCTCCGAAGAAAGAGAGAGAGAGAGAGAGAGAGAGAGAGAGAGAGAGAGAGAGAGAGAGAGAGAGAGAGAGATTTAAACCTTGCACCTGAAAAAAATCTATTTTCAGCATAGTTAACAGGTAGACTCTCAACAACACACGTCTCAGAATCTAGATATATATGTACTCACTGCCCGTCCTTTGGGATGGAACAATTGGGAAGAATATCAACCTGATTTTCTTTAATTACTGTCACAAGAAAACCTAGAACTTGGAGGGAGCTGCAACAGCATAATTTATGAACATGGACCACCCATATGATGGTCAAGATTGATGAGCATGGGCCACGTGTAGGGCCAAGAACACCCACCAGCAATACATATATACTGTTCCTGCACTACCAAACCTATGTAAGGAGAAGGATGAATGATCCGCTTGTTAGTCAGTGACAATGTCAATCTACAATATTGGTTTAGGCAATAGGCAGAGATGGGTCTCACCACCTGAGCAGCACCTGAAACTGATGAAATGGTGTGGGTCTCACCTTCCTAGTAAATGGCAGAGCCCATTTTCTCTGATAGTACCTAAATCATATATATGTAGTTGCAGTAACGTCAGATGCATGGGAGGGATTTGGAGAATCAAGCTGGAAGCAGTGATGCAGTACTTTTATGCAATAGTGCTGCGATAAAACAAACTGTTCCGTTAACCTCAATGTACAAAATTCAATGCTTTCTCCCCGGCCAGAGAGAGAGAGAGGGAGAGAGAGAGAGAGAGAGAGAGAGAGAGAATGAATGAATGAATATATGAACTTCTCATGTTTTTTCAATGGGGGATTTAAGTTCTTAAGCACAAGTGCAAGTTGGACTGAAGAAGCTTGGCATGGCATGCACGAGAGACTGACTTTCTCACAAACCAATCAAAGCATATATTACAATTTACAAGTGACTTTAATCCAAAATGGTAAAACAACCAATATATAATTAATTAATAAGATTATGTCTATGTTTAGTAACAGCTCAAGAGACAGTACTTTCAAGAAAATTAACAGCCAATACCCCAAGTTAAAAATCTGTCTTCTCAAACCCTAAACCCTTACTACTCAGTACTTACTCACACATTCAGAAGAAAATGGAGGGTCCAAAAAAATGGGAATATTAGAACTCAGATTTGGAACAATCAAAGTGCAAAATATATTGTTAAAGAAAAAAAAAAATCAAATTCAAGCCATACATGCTTGAATATAATCATAACCTAGGAATGGTGACTGGTTGAATCAGGTCTTTCATTCCCTCCTTGATGATGCTGATTGGAACCACTCCCTTGAGGATCAGAGGCACCAGCAGCGGCGCCGGACAACTGGCGATACCCATTAAGTGCAGCAAGCATGCCGAAGTGGCCGTCCGACGTCCCAGCAGCGGCGACACCTGAACCCAACTGCTGGCTAGGCAAGAGAGCCATAGGAGTTGGGAAATTCATGAAATGTAGCCCACTTGACATAGACCCTCTATACATACTAGTGTTACTCATAGAAGGGAATGTCCATATAGGATCAGTACCACTCATCCCTTGGTTGTTAGGGTTAGTAACCATCCAAAAAGTCCCTGGAATCTGGCCATGACCTGCCTGAATTGGGCCTGAATTTGACTGCAACAAGTAACTACCCATTTGATGTTGAGAAGTATCCTGATCTGGGTTTACATCATTTGTGTTAAAACTGAGGAATGTTGAGGAAGAACTCTCTGGGATGTGAGTAGCTGCAGCAAAGTTTGGATTAAAATATGGGCTCCTGAGCTGAGATGGGGCAGACATGCTGGATCCAGAGCTCCGAAGTGAGATGTTGAGGGACGTGAAATTAGCAGGAATAGTTCCGGTGCCGGTGGCGGCGATGACAGCTGGCTCTGCTTGTTGAAGAAGCCATTCGATGGTTTCACCGTCGGATTTGTGACCGAGTTCTCTAGTGAGTTGAAAGACACGAGCGGCGCAGGTCGCCGGCATACGAATGCGCCGGCCCCGGCCGTCGACCTTCGTGTGTCGATCTTTGGTTGAGGTGCGTTTGGGTGGAGGCTTTTTTGAAGGCTCTACGGTTCTTTGGACTTGGAGATGATTGGAATTATTGAATGATCTGATCGTTGTTGAGCACAAGTCTTCTTCTTGATCCTCCTTCTTCTCTAGCAACTGTAATGGAAAGTTGGGTCTTCGGATTCCATTCTGATCTCCTCCTTCCATGATCAGCTAAAAGATTAATCTATCTATACTTTCTTAATAACACTTCTGGTGATGAATGGAATGAACTGTAGATGACCCTCTCAATTCAATTACATGTGCGTATGTGGGTCTCTCTCTCTCTCTCTCTCTCCCTTCTTTCTTTCTCTTTCCTCTTTCTATTTCTATTTCTTTCTCTTGGACTGTGATTGCTTTCACATTCGTTTGAGAGAGATAGAGAGGGAAGGGGAATGAATTGGCTTCTCTCTAGAGTCTAGAAAGAGGATAAGGGAAGAGGGCAAGCTTTAAGCAACAAATATAATGAGTGGGAACTCTATATGGTGGACACGGAAAAGCAATTTTTTGGGAAAAGCAATTAAAATTTTCTTTTTCTTTTTTTCTTTTTATAAATTTGTGCTTGTAATATTTATTTATTTTTAATTTATTTATTGGTTTGATTTATATTTTTTCTTTATCTTTTCTAAATCTTGCACCCTTTTATTGTGGTTGGACAGTCCCTTGGTTCAGACTCCACGTGCGGTCCTCTTTATCATTCAATCCATAAAGACAGTAATGGCCAATGTGGGACCTGATCCCAAGTCAAAAAAACGAGAGACTGGGAAAGAAAAAGATAATCTAGTGGGTCCCATCTCATTTTAGTAATCATTGCCCTTTGCCTTTGGAGTTTGGCCCTGTGCCTTGCCTTTGCTCCCAAACCCTGATTGGAATTTGCAAGTAAATACAGTCTTCCCCTTTAGTTAGCAGTTCTGTGTTTCTACCCAAAAAAAAAAAAAAAAAAAAAAGTTCTGTGTCTCATCAAGCTTTTTAAGACCTTCATTTTTATGGAGACATGGTCTCCTGGGGTTTTAGGAATCGAAATCGGATCAGAATCGATTACCCAATTCAGACTGGTTTTCGATTCAAAATATCTGATCTTTTCTAGGATTCAAATCGATTCCTATCGCTTTTGATCAATTCCGCTTACTTGAACCATACTTAGATCTCAATTTTGATTCTTGAAGGTTTAATTTCCACAGATTTTAATTACATTATTCTTTTTCCTCCTTTTTGGGTTGTTGAGAATGGCTCCATGGGACTGTAAATAAGGAACCAAAGCCTCTCCTTCCCGACTCTCTCTATCCCATCTCACCATTGAAGTATGAGTCGATTCGAATTCCAACACACTTCAATGGTGAGATGGGATAGAAACCGAAGAATCAAGGAGGAAAGAATTTCGTTCTCTGTAAATAATGAGATTGTAGCCTCAGATCTCTCAGTCACTAACAAAACTTAAAGGTGTTCTCAGATGAATCAAGAATAATTATGGTAATTCATAGCAATTTTTATTTTTTTATTTTTGGTAAAAGTAATTCATGAAATATATACTTAAGTTGATTGTGTGATGCTCAATCAAATCAGTGAGCTTAGTTTGCATCAGTGTCAGCATGTACTTTGTTCAACTTGTCTCATTTTACAGGTATTGTCAGCATCTTTCTCTTCTTTCCTTACCCCTCTGTTGCTTCTAGCATTTGTGGGGAAGCTAAAGATCAAACCAAATAATGTCATCAATGTCAGTGGCATTTTTCAGATGAGTCATCAGCATAATCAATATCTATTTGAATGCCAATGGGGAACTATCAATATTTATTTTTTGCATGGGAACTATCTGAGAGCCCTCTAATTTGGCATCATTTTAGAAATCGAATCCGATTATCGGTTATATTTTAACGGCTATATTTCAACGGTTATATTCTAATAATTATATTTTAATAATTTTTTTTATCTTTCCTTATATGTATTTATATTTTGATTTAAATTAAGAATAAAATGATTTGTATTTTTGGAATCACGTATGTGCCTGTGAACCCTCATGGATCCGCATCCTGTCCTCCCAGTGATTCTGGGAGGACAGTGGCAACCTACCCTGGATGGTCACCACGTGGCTCTCGGTAAATCTGAGACCCACGTTCGAGCCGACACCCAGTCGACAAACCGAGCCAACAGAGGTTGTCGGCTCAAACGTGGGTCTCGGATTCACCCGAGAGCCATGTGGCAGTCATCCAAGATAGGTTGCCGCGTCCTCCAAAATCACTGGGAGGAGACGATGTGAATCCGAACCGTCATGATCGATTGAGGTCTTCCGATGATGAGTGAGTTACTTTGTAACATTTTTTTGTTTTAGAAGAAATTTTATTTTATTTATTTTATTTTTTACATTTGCCTTTTGGCTTGTATCGTCATCGATTCAACCAACATATATAAATACAAACACACTTATCTTTCAGAACGAAGATAGATGCCCTCCTCAAGACGTACTAGCAAAAAAATTCATTGCTCCTTGTTGCAGTGCCTCCACGCCATAAAATATTGAGAACCACCAACCGACGGTGGTGGGGGACCCATGATGGATGGATAAGCCGGTGCCGGTGAATAAGATGGCTTACCATCCATTTCTTACCATCCATCCAAATTTCTTACCATTTCTTACGATTGGTCAGTAAATCTAATTCTTCCATTAGAATCATACTCCCTGCAAGCCCTTGCCACCTGTCAAAAGTTGCCAGATAGACACCAATGATCTTAAGAGATAAAGAGATGGATCAGCTTTAATCCACATTGGATGTGGGTATAAAAGGGACATGAATATTATCATAGAGAGAGATCAGAATGGTTGAAACCCTTTCTTTTCCTCCTTACCCTCCCTTTCAAAATTGGATTTTTGAACCAAAATTTCAATCACTGTTTGATGATCTGATTTGCTTCATTTTCCTCTTGGGTAACCGAGGTTTTAGTAATAGGTATCGGATTGGTCGGTACGGTCGATTAATATCGGTATCGGTCAACACCGAAACCAATCGATCTCTTTTTATTTATTTATTTAAATCTGATACAGACACTATTGATTACTTCAACCTTGCTAGTAACCCAAAACCGCATACTTAGCCAATATCGATTACTTCAACCTTGCTGGTAACATTATCCTAGGTGCCTAAAAGAGATCAACTATGTGCTATTCATCGGATTGAGATTGAAAAGAGATCAACCTTGCTAGTAACATGGTCCTATTTAATAACATTCCCGCTCTTGGATTCCATCGATTCTGTCTCCCTAAGAGCAATTTGAGAGCTGAATTTTGATTCGTAAATCCGAACCAATTCCAAACTCCTAGGGAGTGAACCAGACTCCATTTGATTCTGGAATCCCAAATTTGGGACGTAAAAAACCTAACTCTCATTGCTCCAAAGCAAATGAAACTGAGCTAAAAAAAGGAAGTCGGGCCAAAACGAAGGTCTAACTGTCGCCACCACCACCACCACCATCCACCGCCGCCACCACTGTCGCCACCACCGCCCACCACCCACTGCCACCACCAAATATGGAATCAATTCCAGATTCATTTTTATCAAATGAGATTTTATTCTCAATAAGTTGTGAAATAAAATCTAAAGCAGCATTATTAAATAACATTTTACTGTCAAAAAACAGAGTAAAAGCAATAAAGTGATTCCAGAGCAAAAACAACAGATCAGGAACAGAAATATTATCAAATGGGACCTAAAAAGAAAGGATGAAGCTTGTCTCTTGTCGAATTCAAATCTTCTCCTCCCAGTGACTCGGAAGGAGGGGGATGCTCCCGTTGGATGGCTGACACGTGCGGCTCGGGTGAATCCAAGCCCTCAATTTGAGTCGACACCGAGCCGATAAGCTAAGCCGACAAGGGATGTTGACTTGAATAAAAGACTCGATTTCACCCGAACCCCATGTATTAGGCATCTAATAGATCCCCCTCCTCCCAAATCACTGGGAGGAGAGGATGTAAATCCTCGTCTAATCATCTATTGAACAATATGCGTTGCGTTAGAATGCGTCCGGACCTCTGTTAGTTAAAACTCGTTTTAAACGCGTACCGTATTGTCGTACCGTACTCAAGCGTTTAATACGCGTATTCCTGTATTGATCTCAAAAATATTTTAAAATATTCCATACTCCAAGCCTTGCCGTTTAAAACCCGTTTAAAACGCGTACCATACCGTATCCGTATTTTAATGTATTTTAACCTACATCTTTAATAAATAATAAATTGATTAATCTCATATCGTTTAATATTCTTATTGCTTTCTACATGTAACCTATGTGGGATTAAAGGCTGTCACTTCCTCATAATTGCTTATAAACTCATTACTTTATTACTTGTTATGGTGGGGTGTGGGTTATGAATTATAACAATTGTATATTGTAAGCCACCATTGATCTCTCTCTCTCTCTCTCCATATGGATTCATGCTTAGAGTCTTGGACAAACATAAAACATCAATTAACTACTTGACTAAAGATGATAATTCTCACCATTTTATGATCAAACACTTTATAAATGTCATCTGTTCCTATTGATTTAAGTATGATTTTCCAATAGATTTACATATTTCATTAATATAATTCTTCAATTCATGAGTGTATATTATCGTTTTTTTCACCGTACTGTATTATATCTGATCCGTTTAAAACCTGTATCGTTCGTTTTTGTTTTTTTGCCTTTCTCAAAATCTTTGATCGTTTTTTTCTTCATACCATTTTTATTTTACTCTGTATAAAACCTGTTGCATCCCATTTTATTTTTTTTACCGTTCTTATTTTAACTATGTCCAAACCACCCAAAGACGGAATTGGATTTGAGTTAAGATGCTAGGAGAAAGGGTTCGGTTCCATTTAATTGGGGGAACAGGGCGACAGTTGGGGATGGGACCCACAGACCAGGTCAGCAAAGAATGTCCTTCTGGAGTACCAATGACGGGGGCGGTGGGGAATGATAAGGCCACGTCAGCTCGACAGTTGGAATCTTCTTACGGTGGAAAACCAACCAACTATGCAGAGGTCTTCGTCACTGTCAATCAAGTCAATAAGTCATTCCATTTCTATCCCCCCATCGTCTTCACTTTCTTTTCCGACGCTCCAAACTCCAGAAACTTAGGGCTGACGTCACCCAACTTTTACTCTTTTATAACTGGAAGTTGGGTCACATCACTTCCGACTTTTGCCTGCCGCTATGCCCGACTCAATACGCTGCCCGCCATACCTCATCATATGCTCTCAACCGATGATGCTTCTTCATCATTAGTTATTTATTGGCCACCCTATTGGATAAAGTTATTATTGGTGTCACTGACACATTCTTACAATCTAAGAAAAAGTCAAAAACAATCTTTGGAATGTATTTTTCATACTAAATTATGGAATGTATTCTAAATTCTAAGCAAAAAGGGAGGGAAAATTAGATACCTCCTTTATTGACATTAAACTACATAAAATTATTCTGTCTTTACAAAAGTTACCCATCTAACAATGGTATCATATACTCTCATCCATACTATTATTTTCAACTTAACGGTAGAGAGTCAATTTTTTTTAAAACAAAAATACCTTTCTCCTTCTGATTCTTGGTATTATTTGGTTTTAGCTAAATTTATGAATTCAATTAAGTATTTGTTTTAGTTTTTTCTGTGATCTTTGATTAGATTTAACCAGATCTTTAATCGCTCTGTCTATTTCATTGATCTTGATTTGGGGATCTGTTTTTCTTTTGGATTTGGGGTTTGGTTTGATTATTCTTTCTCATCAAACAGTAGAGTTTTCTTTTTCACTATCTCGTTGATCAATTTCTTGTGATTCCCTTTTAAATTTTGAAATTTTACTGAATGATATATGGAAGAAGACGATAGAGAAAGACTGAAGAAGACGAAACCTACGCAAGAGAGTAATGTTGCTCATAAAGTCTAGAGATAGGTTTTCCATGAATGAAAACCTAAAACAACCAATTTCATAACTGAAGAGGGTTTATAGGTTCCAAACTAGAACAGTGGATGTTAAAAGCCACTGGAAAATGAAAAAGGGACTTCTCATTTGTTTAAGAAGATCTCAGAAAGAAGGGGGTTGCAGGTATGAGGCGCAGGAGAGTTACTGAAGAATTAAAGAAAAAGAACAATAAGTTAGTACTATTTATACCATCCCCCCCGCCCCCAAAAAAAATGATAAGCAAAGAAGAAATGAGAAGTTTCAAGGGGAAACTTAGGTTAGTGATCTGATATCACTATTGGAAAGAAGGAAAAGAAGCAGGGGAAAGACGGGAAGGAAAAGAGGAAGTAGAAGGAGAGGGTTTCAAAATCTGATTTGGTTCATCTCAAGTCCAGATCACATAATTTTTTGAGAGGGGTTTCGTTTCAAGCTACAAAAAAACACGTAAATTGTGTGCACAAAATATGATATGATGTACATCCTATGATAAATAAATGCTCAGAGAACTTGTAGAGATTTGTTGTGGAGATAGTATTATCATAACTATAGTTCACTGATTTTCTGAATCCCTTGGTTTAGGTGGGGCTCTGGATCTTTGGAGGGGCCCTGAATGTGGATGCAGTCACTTCTGCCATTCTTGGGTTATCTGTACTCCTCATAACAGGGGTTGTGACATGGAAGGAATGCTTAGCGGAAGCAGTTGCCTGGGATACCCTAATGTGGTTTGTTGCTCTCATTGCAATGGATGGCTATCTGAACAAATATGGTCTCATTTCCTGGTTTAACCATCCTATTTCATTTCCTCCATTTCTCTTTAATGTTGAATCAGGTTCATGGTTTTCCCCAAAGTCCTTTTCCCTAAAGAGGAACTAGGGTTTTGTTGGGAGTACTAAACAATAAATCCTTTTAAGTCATTTTACACTTAGTAAGGGTATTTTTGTCTTAAAAAAAATTGATCATCTGCCGTTAAGTTGAAAGTAACGGTGTAGATGAAAGTGTATGATGTCATTGTTAGAAAGATATTCTGTGTAGCTTTTGTAAAGACAGGGTAGTTTTATGTAGTTTCATAACAGTAGAGAGGGTGTCGGTGTAATTTTTCCAAACAAAAATGATTTTCTTGTAAGAAATTTACCCAGACACCCCTTTGACAATTGATTTACCATACAGAACTATCATCTCTTGACAAAAGTTACACGGACTACCCCTGAAACAATGTTTTATAACAGTATGGTCCACACCGGGCATTAAAAACTGATGGGAGAAATTCTGAAATTTCGTGCATGGGAGAACTTGCAGAGGTCTCCTTCAAAGATAGACGATGGTATATTTATGTAATTTTACATTGAGTAAGAGTAGTATTGTCTTAAAAGAATTTCATCAGTTTTTAATCCCCGACGTGGACTGTTATAAAACATTGTTTTAGAGGTAGTACATGTAACTTTTATCAAGAGAGGGTAGTTATGTGTAGTAAACCAATTGCTAAGGGGGTGTCTGAGTGAATTTTCCTTTTTTTTTTTTAGTTTATTCTCATTTTTTGTTAAGAATGCATTCTTTATTCTAAGAATTCATACCAAATATAGTCTTTAGTGACATCTAGAGGAATCACAAAATAGAGTTGAATCCAACATTTTTATGATTTGGAGAGTGCCTAATAATGTTTAAAATAATGGTACACATTCATGGGCATGCATAGGATGCATGTCAATATATTTGAGCTATCGACATGTCATTAATATGTATAGATCATGTCAATCCAACTGTAAAAATAGACACATCCACATGGCAACATAAATGTCTTGTGAGGTTTCAAAAATTAAGAGACATGTAAGTTATGACAATTGTCTCATTTAATTATTTAGTAAAAGTTTTTCTAGTCTATGGATCAAATAAGAGACTCCATGATCTAGAGTCATTCACCCTTAAAAACGTATAAATTCCAATCCCCTTATATATGAAGTTTCATAATTCTCCATTTTCTATTCGTGTACCCTCGATTTTCTCTAATCTTCAGACCAAAGAACCTTGGAAAATGATTCTCTCAGTACAATCCATCCAACCGTAAACCAGCAGCAGTTGAAGTTCTCTCGATGCACATTAGGTGACTCCGGCCGTTGGATCACGAGTGAAGAAACTAGCGACCGGAGAAGATCCAAACCTCTCCCCTTATTTATTATTTTATATTTTTATTTTTAGCTATAATTCCCAATTATTTGATGTGAGTTGCCTACCAAAGGTTTTCAATGTGAGTCAACATCACCATGATATTGGTAGTGATCAAACCGAAATTATGGTGTGGGGAAACGACCACAAATTACGATTTTCAGGATATGGTATGGTCCCCACCACCGTCACCAATCAGGCAATCACTACCACGTCCATTTATTGACAACCACCCGATTTGGAGACCTCACTATAAGCTTTGTTTCAGTATCAGCAAGTTGTCAACGCTCAGTTGGCCATTACAACCAATATGTTAGATTGTTAAAGGCTTTTTAACATCTTATTTCTAACTAATTATGTTGACTCGTCTGGGTCGACCGGTCAATTTCAGTTTCAGGTTGTAAATTATTAAATTATTAGAATTTTTTTTTTTTTAATAACGAAATGATAGGTTTGTTAAAAAGGTATCATGTCCTTATATGTGATTAATTAAAAAAAATTAAAAATCTGTAAGATATTATAGAACTACTTTTGAGTATGGCCCACATACAGTGAAGAGAATGTTCTAACTTGGATTATTGTTGCTTGGTGGAAAAGGGTTTCCCTAGAGGAGGATTAAGATTATGATGATGATGTGGCCAGACCAAAACTAGACCAACCACCTACTTTTGGGCCACTTGGCTGAGAACCGATAAGTTTTCCTGAGGCCCGAGGCCCTAGTCGACGTCTTTGGACTTCCTAATATTGCAGTGATTAGTTGTCACATCTTGGTTCGAGAATTTTAACTTGATTTTTTTTCAGAACACGTGTGTATACGTCTTCTGACAGGCTTCCCCTGTCCCTTAGGATAGACTAAACCATGTGAAAGTGCAAAAGATAACGACATGGTTAGAATTTTTTAATTTTCAAATAAAACTTAGGTACATTAAAATAAGAAGTGTTAGGTTAGGAGTCTTAGGACGAAGTTTTTGTTCACCCAAGGTGAAGAGAGCGACCCATAGAACAGTGAGAAAAATAGTTTGGACATTCGTATAATAAAAAATAAGAAGATCTAGTTGATGGGATCTCCCCCGGGCCACGATCATCTGTAGTGCTCTGGTGTAGTAGTACTGATCCTGACCATTTAGAATACATCAGAATACAAGACGGATGCACTTTCAATGGTAAGGATTAGAACTGCCATACGAAAGTGCTAAAGTCTCCTTAATTAATTAGAAAAAACATGTTATTTTATTTATTTATAGGTAATATATAATTGGTCTATGAAATGATCATTTTTTAATAAAATAAAAACTAGTTGACATCTTTTTGCACGTTTATAATGGGTTGAAATCGTCTTCAATTATTGGAGGTTTCAATCCAACATCTAGCGACTGGAGTTAAGCAGGCACACATATCGATGTATTGATAGACGCATCCAGTTAACTCCAATCATTGGATACTGGATTGAAGCCTCTAATAATTGGAGACGAATTGGACTAGTTTATAACAGGAGATCCTCTTTAGCGCTGGAGAGAGTCCAATGTGTTGAAGAGGAAGAATAGACGCAGATGCAGAGAAAAAGACAGAGGAAGAAATGTCTCTTCATCCTGAGGAAGAAACATTCAGAGAGGAGATGAACAACTCGTGTCCTATACTGCGTGTTGTGTACATGTGTCGATTTGAATTTTTTTTTTTTTTTTTTTTTTTAAAGGGTGGGTTTTAGCCAAAATTTCACAAGGGAGGTCTTGCCTAACTCGTCGGTCGCCATTAAAGCTCTGGCTGAAAGCTTTCTTACCGGTGGATTTGAGTTTCGTGGCTGTAACGTTTGGCGAGAGAGGTATTCTGGAGTTGGAAGAGGAGAGAGGAAGAGAGAGGTGGATGGAAGAAGACACGAGGAAGAACAAAAAATAAATAAATAAATAAATTAAAACTTTAGGGATATCCGATGGTTGATATCTAAATTCAACAATCTAACGGCTTTAAGCCAGGCTGCGTGGAAACTACACTTACCACGCAGGTGGACAGTTATCTTTGTCCTAAAAAAGTTGTGAGCACGTGTCTATATGCAATTCAAACTTTTAGATCTCAGTTTTCTAAGAATTTTTTTTCCCCTTGTTATATGTTGTGAACCAAAATAAATAAATAAATTCAACCAAACACCACATTAAAAAAAAAATTATGGAGAAAGATTCTGTAAACTTTTAGGATTTGGGGATGTTAAACTTTCATAGATTTAGGGTTTCAATCAAACCTATGATAATTTATATAAGAACTCTAGAATACAAAGGTAATAATAAAAAGATTATTAACTGAGACATACCTATGCATTGAAGATTGATTTCTACCTATTCTTGTATGAATATTGATTCGAGTCTTTTATAGTCTACCAGGAATCTTCTTTCGTTCTCTTTGCGTATGAGACCAAAGAGAGGAATTAAACAACTTGGGCTGGAGGGACTCTGAACCTAATATTTATAATACTATTCTAAACTCTACAACACACTACAATGGACCAGATTGGTTATCTTCAACCCGTGACGAATCAGACCAAAACCAATCAAACCCATAATGTAAACTCTTTTTTTTTTTGCTAACGACGGGTAACCAAACCTTTGGCCTGACTAATCCCACGGGCCCATATTGGCATAACATAACTCTCACTAGTCAACAACCCTGTAAATAATCAAAACTCGCTAAGATAATGTCTTGGGGGAGAATCTCTCAAACCACATCATTCAGCGTGTAAGAATCTATATCATTGTAAGGCACTTAGAGTCAACGAAGAGAAAGATAACGATGTGAGATAACATGAAAAAGAATCCCCAAACTAACAATTTAAGGAATTTTTGTTGGAAATTCTTTTGTTTTTTATTTAATTCTATGTTCATCTTGAGATATGAAAATTTTGTTTCACCTTATAGACAAACAAATTTCAAGTGATCTCTTCCAATTTCAAGCAGATTTTTTTATTGTTTATGTTTTCCAATCACGAGTATGAAAGCATCCAAAGCCTCTTCTTTTTATATGATACGAACAAATATGATAACAATGTACTCTTGATCATGTGCCTCTCCGTAAGAGGAACAGACTGATCGTCCAAATCCTAACATCCCACATGGGATGGCCCCACACAAATATAATGTAAAACAAATAATAAAAAAATGAATTATATAAATTTAAGCATGATTAGCCCATTGCTTGATGATCAGCATTTTAGTTTTCTCCAAAGGTGAAGGTTTCCTAGTTATCCAAGCTTGTAATTAACAAATAAAACTACAGTATCTAGTGAATTTTCGGTCTTGCAGTAGAGTGCAGACTTCGGGGGAGGTCTTAATTTCAACTCTCTTTCCACCCCGTCCGTTGTAATGAGTCGGCTCCCCTCTCCTTGTTCCCTCGTAGTTACTCCCCTCTCGGCCGTTGGCTGGCTGCCAAACTCACATTTGAAGTTTTAATCCAATCAAAATTGCCAACAGCAAAACCCTAACAAGACAACGTCAAGGATGTTTAATTCATACCATAATTGTCAAGACGTTAAGGCAAACCAAGATGACACCCAAAGTGACCAAGGCTGACTATTTTTCAACTCATCTATGCCTAGACAATGCTTGACAACTATGGTATGGACGACTGCAAGAATCCTTTTCATTGTAAATAACAGATACCTTGTTTTCCCTAATCATGGTTTGGCTGATATAAAGTAGTTTTTTAACATAGTGGGAGGACTTTCTCACTTTAATATGCAAAAGATATGCAACCGAGTACTTTCTCATTTTAATATGCAAAAGATATTCACCGCATCCATATGGGAATGATACAAATCTGTATCTTTATATTGTATTTTGGGGATGAGATTCGGTTTGAAAACGATGCTATTTTTATGTAGGCAGTCATAGTGCTCCCCATAAAATAAAAGCAGAATTCTCAAGTCGATCTTCCCAACATTATCTTCCCTGCAAAATAATCACAAGTCACAACACCTGCCCTGTCTGCAAAAGTTCCCTGTTCTTTGCCGGATGAACAATAACAAAGAACAAATAGTATCAAGGGTCTTCCCCAAAAGACAGTTCTGTTATACTGATGGCACATGCAAACCATAAGCCAACTAAAGATGCATCAAAGAGAGCTCTTCTGCAGGACCAGTCCAAAGTGCCCCTGTTAGAGAAACTCACCCATCTACCTGTCAACTTTCATTCAAATCATTTTAATAATCCAAGTTCATAAGATGATTTTGGATCATCACATCTCATAAACATTGAGTTCTATGTCCAAAAAGTATGTAAAGGCTTATTTGGTATTTGCAAGCCATTAGTGTCGGTTACTTATCAAGTGCCATGGGATTCTGGTGTGGGATCCAGTGTTGCAAAATGTAGGATCAATAAATATAACTGCAGAGACCTATTATGCAATAGAATATTTTGTTATCTATCACCCCAAAAAAAATTAATATAACTGCAGAAGGTACATGATATTCTCTGTTTTAACAACAATAAAAGAGAACGAGCACCAATCAGAAACGGATGATTGAGAAAATATGGCGTTTGGCAAATGTTGATATAAGCAAAAAAAATAAATAAATAAAAAAAGAGGAGAATAGGTAGCATTACAGTAATCCACACTCCTTCCCAGGTAATCTGTAACCCAATTTCCAGCCTCATGTCTGCTGCACAAAACCCCATCTCTATGAAAGCCCAAACTTTCATTCTCCTTTAGTTCAGCATGTCAGGCCGAAAGAAACCAAGTTGTTGGCCTCAGTCCATGAAAAGATCCAAAAACTATGATGAAAGTAGGCAGTAGTTGATCAGATAGCTGTAAACATATCCAACTGTCTGATTCGTCATATTAGATATACATGAGAACCAGAAAAAGGGCAGTACACAATGGACATCATCAGGATGGTTCATCTACCATGCACAAATGCTCGACTATTACTTTAGTTGGCACTTGGCACTGTCACACCCCGATTTCCAGTAATTCGGACGTGTGATTGGATTTCCAATAAACGACCAAAATCCACCCAAGAACCCGAAAATGCAGTGCTTACCATAACCACATCATGAACCACAACATATTCAAAACATCCACAATGAATCAGAGTACGAGAAATATATATCCAATGGAAGTCTATAAATAAAATCATTACTAAGTAAGCTGATGTTCGGGTGATAGAATAAATAACAAAAAATGTGATGCTTATCATCAAAATTCAAAACATAAGTAAATAAGTATTCCAAATAAATATCAGATACGGAGTAAGTCTGGACTTTACTCTGGAATCCTAAGTAATCAAAATCCAAAATCAAGGCCAGTCGCCATAAGCACAGAAATCACACTGGCAGCTATCCGGATGTCCCTCAACGTCAGCATCCTCAAGGAAAACACCAGCTAAAATAGGAGACTCCACGAAATCTGCTACTGTGTATCCTGTACCATCATATGAAACAGAGTCCGCAAATGGGAGTGAACTATTCAACTTGAACTCAATAAGGAAGTAATTACACACAAGCATGCAAGAACGAATGCAATAAATGAGTTGTTTAATTAGGTCCGGTGTAATGAGCTGTCATTGCCCTCTCGAGCTTCACCACGGCTCCAACCATGATCCACTCTCATGCAAGGATAGTGCAGCACTTCTAGTCTCCAAACTAGTCATGCAACAGTACCACCGATAGGCTCCAACCTGGTGTCTTGGTCCCAGACCTCAACTCGGAGTTTATGTCAATACCTAACCCCCTATTGGCAAGGGTTCAGCTCATGGTCTGAATAACCAAACCACATACAACTAAATGCACATCATTACAATCTCAGGCCGTACCCTAACAGAAGTCCCGGTCCCAGCTCCAACTGAGCACTGTACCCCAACTAGGATACTAGCTATGCAAAGCGGTGCCCATATGGATGGCACGGTCCGGCAGTCAACCCCATTCCATCCTCCACACTGGCTAAACAAACATCATTCTATTTATCACATTATGAAAGTAATATGCATATGCATGAGCAATAATAATAATAGTGGATGGCATGTTATCAAGCAATCATACAATATGCAACAACATCATACAACAGTTAATAAACATGGAAATTAAAACGGTCCTACTCCCTTACT
The DNA here is from genome assembly GCA_028583415.1 of Protea cynaroides. Lineage (NCBI taxonomy): Eukaryota > Viridiplantae > Streptophyta > Magnoliopsida > Proteales > Proteaceae > Protea > Protea cynaroides. The sequence continues at coordinate 57,450,264 of CM053268.1, forward strand.
TGATCATCAGCAAGTAACAGCAAGTTCTCAGTTTTCTCCCTTCATGATCCCACGTCAATTTTCCTAAAGTTATGCATTAATTAATCATTAGTCTTGGAACGGTAATACTGTGGGTCTAGAGGTCCCAGCAGTCCTTAGGTAGGGTTTCTAGGTCATCGGTCCAAGTGCAAAAGGGTACAAACCCAATCAGGTATTTGGGGACACCTACTGTGATCACTGATCACCCGGTTTTAAACGGGTGGCCTCAAGCTTGAGGCCTGTTGTTTGCGGCCTCTGGTGTAATGTCAGAGCTAGACAATGCCAAAGGTTCCAAGATGACAGGCTTTGAGTTTGAAGCCTGTCCCTTGAAGCCGCCGCCCTCTTGCTAGGCTGTCTTTCAAAGGGAGGTTGCAATATCATAGACCGCAAGTTGTAGCTTGCGGCCTTGCAGCCTCAGGAGGTCTTCTCTCGAGAGGTGCAGCCTGCGGCCTTGTAGCCTCAAGGTGGTCTTTCCTTAGCAGGTTGCAAACCGTAGGCCACGGGTTTTGTAGCCTGCGGTCTAGCAGCCTGCCGGGATTATACCTGCAAATCTCCTTCGTTTTGAATCGTAATCCATGAATTCTAACCTTTTATGGTCTTAGGTCTTTGTGAAATGCTTGGACTCCTCAATGGGGACCTTTTCCAGGTCTTTAGTGAATCTTTCATGGCATTCCATCGGTAAACGAATGCTGTCCAAGTATGCTAACTAATTTGGTCGGCATTCGTTTTCTCTTTCAATTTTAGTTTTTAAAAGTTTTCATTATCTGGTTTTACACTTCCACAGAGGGTGATTATTCTCTCTGCACATCCCTCGTTTTATCGGAAGTAAATTAGGGAGTTTAGTGCACTTACCGATATATTTCTGAAGCCTATGGTGTTTGTCCTAGCTTTCTGTTAATAGTGTTGCAGCTTTGAAATGGTGAATTCCCTTCTCTTTCTCAGCACCCTCTGTTGGTCTCTCCCAAAAACATGATTAGGGATTATGGGAGCTAATTAGGGATCCCTAATAGAGTTAACAATGAAAGAGGGAGAGTTTGCTTGGAGTTGGACTGCGGTTTCCCGCTTACACAAATCCTTAAGGGCTGCATCACCTAACAGATCCTAGCCGATCATCTTGTTTTAGTTGTTATGATTGTTATTTGGCAATTAATATGGTGGGCCCCATTTAGTTTAATATTATTCTAAATTAGGGTCTATGAAATACGGGTCTTATAGGTACCCACAGTGACATTCTAGATTTAGGATCAACAATGAGGAAGACAATCAGTTGTTGATCTTACCTGTACCTGAACATTTGAAATTCTCTTAAGCACCAGCAACAAAAAGATTCCAGTCATGGACCCTGAAGCTTGATACTGCAGACTTGAAGACCTCAGCCATCGGTATGCATCCGGATTGCATAGCAGGAGTAGCTAAACCAGCCCCCACTGTCATCGCACTTTCACTTAACGGGCTGCCACCACAAGCAAGAAACAAAGAAACGATTAAACCCCATCTCTACTCATAATATCTGCCAAGACATCCTCATATTTAATGCTTAGAAAGAATAGCCAAATTCCAGAAATAAACATCTCCTCCATCACACTTAAATACAGGAACGAGAGCAACTCACTTTTATCAATTCTGGCTTAATGTTTATTCCAATGATGAGTGCCCAGGTTTGTTGATAGAAATGTAATATTATAACAATATTTGCATTATAATATTACATATAGTTGTTAAGGCGCCAAGGCAAACCAAGGCATTGGAGGCCTGACGGGGAGCCTAGGGGACCAAGGCGCCCATTTTTCCAAGGCGTCACGAGGCCGCCTGAACGCCTAAGTGGCACCTAGGCAACACCTTGACAACTATGATATTACATTTTCAGGCAAACTTTTTAATCAATAAGAACCAAAAATAATAGATAGATAGATGGAAAGACAAATATAAGAGGGGGTGGGAAGAGAGAGGAGTTTCCCTAGAGCCTTCCATTTTACTTTCATATGGCCATACACATGTATGTAACCATTATTACTCCTTACTTGGAGCATGCATTGGTTTAGGTGTTAAACCTAAACAAAAATGTTGTTACTGACGATGGGGAATTTAAAACTCTAACCTCAAGTAAAAGGACACTGAGTTAAACATTCCACCAGATTCAGTATCAAATTGATGTTTTTAAGCCAAAAAGTTTCACTGTTTTTCCCAAGAATCAGACCTCCACGGGTAGGGTAGCCATCAAATCCCAACCCGAGTAAGACTAGATTGAACCACTTGGTGGTTTCCGGGCAAACCACGTAACCAGGCCAGCTATCCCTACACCGTCCAGGTCAGTGTAATTCTGAACAGTATATATCTTCAAATATTTGTTGTCCATATATTCCATTATATAAATGAGGGAAAGAATAAAAGGTGGTGCTTTTCTTCTTTTTTTTTTCTTTTTTTTGTCTACTGTGTCATTTGAAAAAATGAAGCATAGGGCCACGGTTTAACTTTGCAAGTGAATCACTAATTAGATTCTATCATTAATCACTCATGTGATTCTATCATTTTTACTCTAATCTTAGGACGTCCACTATAAGAATCGATTGGATGAATAATAATAATCATGAAAAACCCTCAAAGCATAGTTGTCAAGACATCGCCTAGGTATCCAAGTGGTTTTTCAACCCCTGGGCTGTTGGTCGCTTTATTGTATCACGCTTTGTTTATTTATTTATTTTTTTTAATTGATGCCATTTGTAGCATTTTTATTGGATGTATAAGGTACATGTATACCCCATAATGCATGGAATCATGCATATGTACTAAAAAAATATAAAATGATGCTCTAACCCCTCCCTTTAGTATAAATCCTTTTACGGAAGATGTACCCTTACAACGCCTTGGGAGCACTTAGGCGTCTAGGTGCCCCTCCGATGCCTTGGGTCGCCTTGGCGCCTAGACGACTATGCCTCAAATAATGAAAAGAAGGAAGAAATACCCCTTTGAAGGTACATTATCAATATTTTTTTTTTATTTGTGTGATCTTAATACATAGTAGGCTGATGGATTAATAAATGGTGAAATACACTGCAGAGGCAAAGCAGTGCTGGAGCAGCAGCAAGGTGAAGCAGCAACATGCACCGGTGAGGAGGGGAGAGAGAGAGAGGAACAGAACTAGCAATGTATGATATACAAAGCTGACATCATCAAGTCAACCCACGGGCCTCATCAATGCTCTATTAACTACTAACACATCAGTGTAAACCAAGAATTTGAATACTCGGCATTATGGAATATGCAAGATAATAATTACACACTTGGATGTGCGAGTAGGTGGAATTGAGGAAGAGATATATGCATCAAAATTTACCAAACTATTAGTTACTTAATCCTGATACTTGTAGTCATCAAACTAGAGGAAGGCGGAAAATAGTGCACTAAAGGTCATTCAATTAAGAAGTTTCAGAAACTAGTATCATCCTTCATAAATCATTACTTCCGACTTACTTTATTACAACTGGCTCATTTGCAGTGATTAGCACATCAGTACCAACTTCCTTTAGACGAAAGTTCGCTACATAGACCTGCAGGAGCCAATCAGTAAAATGCAGGAAAAAAAGAGGGGGGGGGGGGGAGGGTGAAAATTAATAAAAGATAACTTACCCTTACTATATTTTGTGCTTCCCTACCTCCCCGTCCTTTAGAAATGGCCTTTGCACGAGCAACAATAAAGTTAGTGATTGTTATGTTACATTTTGGATAGAACATCAGTGTTTATAAGTCAGTCAGAAATCACAGCGACACACAAACATCCACACAAGATCAGCACAAATTCTCAGTCAAACCAAGTAAAAGTCTAAATATCATAAATAATAATATTTTAAACCTATAATTTTTATTCTTTTCCCCTATATACCTCTAATATTCATCAACTTGATTTTTATAACATGCTCTATTGAAATATCTGATCTCATGTTTAGTAGCTGCACATTTAAAAAAAAAAAATACTTTGATTATACAAACTTACAAAGTTGGAGACCTCCAATTAATAATAATAAGGAAACGACTCATTTGACTATTATAACTAATATCTCTCCTGTCAAACAACCAGCTCTTACTTTTATGGCAAAAAAAAAAGGCAAAATTTCAAGGACATAATGTAAACAAGATGTAAACACTAAATGTATATCCCAACTCCCAAGAGAAGCATGATATATATAGAATGTAACCTATGTTAAGCAAGTACTATTAAGGAAAAGAATCAAGCATAAGTGTTAAAAATGAACAAAAACTCCCAAGAGAAGTATGATGTATAAAATGTAGCCTATGTTAAGCAAGTATTATTAAGGAAAAGAATCAGGCATAAGTGTTGGAAATGGACAAAAACTCTATATGACAAACTCGGAGAACCCCCAAAATATAGATGATCCAAGACTAGGGAAGACGAAATTTTTTATTTTCAAATATTCTTAAATTATTATAATACTGTGTAATGAAAAAATAAATGTTATCAAAGAGAAAGAAACACCTTTTACACATAATTTTATATTTCCATATAAAGTTGTAGTTATGGCTTATAATGATAGATTTTGTGAGGCACTCCAACTAATCCACAAGCATCTCTCTCCCCGGCCCTTTTAATTTTTCAAAATTTGACATTATTTTAATACTACATAATCTATGAATTTTATCTAAGAGAAAGGAAATATCTTGGTATTGTTTTGTGTGTTTTATCATGTTGTTGCACAAGTCTGGAACACAAAGGTTTATTCCCAACACAATATTCTTTTTTTATGTAAATTCATTGTATACATAAATAATATATGATCATAGACATACTACATTCTTTAAAAGCATAGACTACAAAGAAAAGCAATACAGCAAACTAAATTAATTTATGGTTTGAGATATTCCTTAATTGTACATCCAATAGTCCTTGGTACACCTACACATCAATTTGTCAGGTCATATTGGTCATTAAAAAGAATAATGGATCCCGTCATGAATAGCATTTTAAATCCTTATAGACCAGACAACTTAGTTAGATGTGATTTTGAACTTCATTCTGCTGTCAATGCCAAGGCCACTTTTATCATTTTATTAGCTCAATGGACCAACCCCTCCGCCCACCCCCAAAATGCATCTAGTACAGCAACCCAGCACATACCAACATGCTCAAGAATATAGCACTTTTGGTTTCCCTAATATGATAGATAAGCTAGGACAATTTGATCATTTTTAGGGTCAATGGACCTCGTTGATGTGTCCAGAGCATTCGCAAACCTTTCCCAGACCAAAACAATCTCAGTCAGACCCCATTTTGACCTTCACTGCACCATAAATACATAAAACACATCATGGTCATTTTATGGGATATGTGAACCCGATAATAAGTTTGGTACATTGGGCATCCTTCCTCAGACTAACATGATCTCTTCCAAGTTCTACACTGATTTCTACTGTTAACCAGCAACCAGTACAAATATCCAGTAATAAGCTCTGCATTCATGGAAATGATGTACATAGCCCATAGTTTAACGTTTAAATTGAAGTGGTCTCCCTCGTGTACATCCCATAGTTTCATGTTTAAATTGAAGTGGTGCTCTATCTCTTTCTCTCTCTCTAAAAAAAGTTGTCAAAAAAAAAAAAGAGATAAAACTAAAACACCCCGTTATGGATACGCCTAGAAGTCCCGCCAATGCCTTGGATTGCATTGACAAAGAGAGAGATACAACTAAAATAACCTGTTATGGAAACATTTACACACCTGAGTCAGTTCTAAGTTGGTGTGGCATAACATGTGTTGGACTGTCCAAGTAAGACAATGTATTTCCTTTTTTTTCTCTTTTTTTTTTTTTTTTTTTTTGGGGGGTGTTTTTTGCAAAGCAGATGGCATACATGGGTATTTTGCAAAGCAGATGTCAGACATGGTGGAGTGAGACTATCCAATTTGCAAGGAAGCCCATGTGTAAAAGACATGCCCAGTTCTCCTGTCAACTTCAACCACATGTGGCACCTGATTGCACTTTTCCTTTACAAACAATATAATTAAGATATTCTAGTTTTTCCTCAAGTAAAAAAGGTGGCTCTTTTAGCCATATGACAAAGGCTTTGCGGCTGAAACCTGCCACATGGGAAGGGGATGACCTGAGGAAAACAGGGCAGTATTGCAAGAGCCAACTCAGTAGCTGCATGTAAGGATCATTTCCAGCGAACCCCTTAATGTTTTGTCACATAGCAACCATGGTTCAAAACCTCAGCAAGATCTTGCCGAGATCTCAAGAATCTCGAAGTTCTAGAACAGGTCGAGACGAGATCTAATTACGAGACTAGATCTTGAGATTCTCGACCAGTTTTCGACTGGTCTCGACATTTTAGACCAATTTTGGAGCAGTTCTCAACTTGTCTCGACATAATATATGTGTCATGATTGTATGGTCTACTTGACTGCTTTGGGTTTTTTGACTATGACAATTAACTAATTAAGTGTTATTACGTTATATAATGTTACTGGCTCATTTGGTCTTCTTTGATCTACTAGTGTAACATCATTTAGAATAACCAATATTACCCTAGGTTTGCATCTGAACTTCAGATCGACACTGCTAAACATAGATGTAAACCCAAACAACAACCATGTGTAAATTGTTTTTACAATTTTATAGTTTAAATATGTTTATATATGCTAAAATATGGTCTCCCTAGAGTATCAAGCCTTAAAATAGTCATTTTAGGCCTGAAACACACTTTTTAAGCCCTCGCGGCTTTTTTACAGTGTTTCGCGGTTGAGATCTCAATTTCTCAAAGGATCGAGACACGCTCGAGACTTGAAATTTTGAACCTTGGTTGTAAGGGTACAGCTTAATAAGAGGATTTAACAAAAAGGAGGGGTTAGCATATCAGATTTTAATTGTTTTTAATACATATGCATGATTCCACGCATTATGGTGTATATATGTACTTTATACATCCAATAAAAATAAAGTAAATTATAGGTACCTCCCCTCTAGTATGCCTTTAAATCAGGTGCACCCTAAACCTTTCAAACAATTTCAAGGACACCCCCTCAAAAGCAAAAGAAATTCCAAATTCACGCGGTCCATTAGTGACTCTCTATTAACTAACGTTAAATGCTTAAAGTTGAAATTTTAATACCTAAATTACCCTCATGCAAAATTAGAGGACCATTTTACCCCATGGATCAGGTGCACCCCAAACCTATCTACATTTTCCTACACTGTAAAAACAGAACCCGTTGGTGAATGTTACCTAATTGAAGAAGAAATTGTTGGAACCCATTGGAGAAGGTAGGAGTTGAAGAAGAAATCATTGAAGAAGGTAGGAATCGAAGAAGATGAAGAATAAATTGAAGAAAAAGAAGGAAGGATTCTCTTTCGCCATCATTCGTTGGAGAAGGTAGGAGTCGAAGAACACCTCTTTCGCCGTCGTTCGTTGGAGATTTTCTCTCAGGGTTAGTATGACTCTCAGTCTCCCTCGAAATCTCTTTCTGTTATGGTCCACAACAAGAGAAACTGACTGAAATTAGGTTTAATCGAATCAGTCAGTATTTGGTTGTTTTAAAATCATACTAAGTGTTTGTTTATTTGTCTAAAAGAATCTGGTTTGTAGCTGGAAGAATATGTGGACTATAGTGAAGGTATAAGACCTTGGAAGCCAACATTCCTACAGAATTTAGATGATTTAAAAAAAATGTGTTTCAGACATCACATTTGTGGAAAATAATAGCAGTAGCCATGGCCAAGAAAAACAGTAGATTGTAGATTCTCCCTCCTGAAAACAGGGGAAAATGATAATAAACAGGAAAATACAAAAAAAATCATGCCTTCTTTTACGATTTTAACACTGTACATACATCCATGGCGCCATGAGAAATTAAAAAGTAAAGGAAGAGGGCATATACAAACATGGGTTTAGTCATTGGTGGGAATGGGAGTTTGAATCTTCTTCTCAGCCATCAGAACACAGTAACTAGATTTTTATGTTCATAACATTATCTTTTTTATTTTTAATATTTTCAAGGTTTGAATTCAGCTTTAGTTCGGTAGAGCGATGGCCATGGATTCCTCCCTCTGAAACATTTGATGCTTCGCAATGAATGCCTCCACTTTGCAGTGGATCTCATCAACAGACATTTTATCCTCTACGTATACCACCGCCACTTCTTCGGCCTCCCTTCCGACGATCCTGTATTTCTCTGTTTCCGACCGCTTGAGCTCTCAATTGTGCTCTTCGGTGTTCTTTGCCTTCAAGTTCTCCAATTGACTCCTTTGAAAGATCATCTTGGAATCCGATGAAGCCACCTACTCCTCTTCTCGGTATGCATTGTCGAACATTCTCACAATCTCTTCTTGGAGCACCGTCTCTTTGTCCACGTAAACCGGCTCCTCTGGCGCCAGTGCTAAAGCAAGATTGTCCTCTGCTCGGGACTTCTGACGAGACAGAGCATCATTATTGTTCTTGATGAACTCATCGTAGAGATCATCACTGCCGAAGGTTTTGGGGCTGAAGCCCATGGCCGAGAACTGGCCGGCTTTGGCGAAGAGAGCGAGGATGATGACGTTGCCCGCCAGGAAGACGAATCGAGGGCTAACCAGGACGAAGGACGACCAGATAGAGCTCTCGAAAATACTCACCAGAGATCCTAACGGGGACTGGAAGTCGAGTGGAGAACCAGGAGAGTAACACAAGAGCCATGCATACCTCGACGCAGCGGAATAAGTTTGTCATCTTACGAAGACGACGATACCATGGGTTTTGAACTAAGGGTTAGATAGGTAAATTAATCATGGGTATTTTGGTCCATTTGGTGTAAAGTTTTACACCATCTAAAAATAGGGTATAGTTGAAATTCTTTGAAAGGTTTGGGGTCCACTTGATTTAAAGGCATACAGAGGGGAGGTACCTATAATTTACACATAAAAATACTATAAATGGCATTAATTAAAAAAATTAAAAATAAAATAAGGCGTGATTCAATAAGGCGATCAACCACCCAGGGGTTGAAAAACGGCTTGGACGCCTAGGCAGAGCCTTGACAACTATGGCTCCAAGAATGAGAATGTATTCCCAATTACAATAATTCATTCCAAAGAATGCATTCCCAATTACAAGAATGCATTCCAAAATATGAGAATGCATTCTCAAGATTCAACAATGCATTCCAAAGAATGCATTCCCCATAATTCATTCAGAAAATAATGCATTCCCCAGGGAATGCGAACAATGCATCCCTAGAATGCATTCCCCAAAATGCATATTCCCCAGAAAGCATTCTGAAGATAATGCATCCCGTAGAATGCAATCCCCCTCCGAAGAATGTATTCCACATAATGTGTTCCGAATAATGGCATAGAATGCATTCCCCATGATGCATTCCGAAGATAATGCATTCCGTAGAATGCATTCCAAATTATGAGAATGTATTCCCAATTATGATAGAAAGTGGTGGAGATTTGGTGCGGCCCAACATTCATCACAATTGGTTTGAACAGCTTTGCGGCAAAGGTTGAACAGAGATCTATGTTTGCTTCAGAGAACTGGTTTGGCTGGGAGTAGTCGAGTTCGCCAGGAAGTAGGGCATCATAGGTGACCAAATCCATGGCCTTGCAAAAGCAGCTAACCATGCACAAGGCGATTGCTTGAGACCATACAAAGCCTTTTTCAATATACAGACCTTCCTTTAAGTCTTCAGACAAGAGAAACCAGGAGAGATCTCCATCTACACTTGTTCCTCTAACTTGCCATGTAAAAAAATATTTTTTTACATCAAGTTGTTATAGCTCCCATCCTAGGCTGATAGCACATGAAAGAAGGACCCGAACAGTTTTTATTTTTACTACGGGTGCAAACGTCTCCTCGTAATCAATTCCATAGGTCTAGGTAAAGCTTCCAGCAATTAACCGTGTTTTGTAGTGTTCCACAGTACCATCAGCATGTTGCTTAACACTGATTTAACGGTGCTCTTATTGGGAAGAAGAGACACCAACGTCCATGTCTCATTTTTCCGAAGTGCATTCATTTCCTTGGACATAGCCTATTTCCATCTCGGTTCTCCAAGAGCCTCTTGCCAAGTCTAAGGAATAGACATGAAATCCAAGGAAGAATCATATGAAACAACATTGGATATAGGATGCTGAGTACATGTCCTATGTCCTTTCTAAATAGCAATGTGAAGATTGTGTACGGGATCTTGAGAAAGAGTGCTACCAGATAAGTCAGAAATTGTCTAGAAAGAATTTGGTTCAAAAGTCAAAACTTTACCAGGTAAAGTAGTGGCAGTGGTGGTCGGTTGGATAGGCCTTTCCGAACAAACACACATAACTCAAGGTCAGTGGCCTGCTCTGGGACAGCTGCTGCCTGTGGCTTGGAATTATCTGGATGCTCATCAACCAGAACAGTAGGATGCAGATCAGACTGACCGCATGGATGCGGATTAGAATCATCAAATGGTTGAGTTTGAGACGGCATCTCTACATCTCCAAGATTCCCCCTGAAGAGATGACCGAGGGGCAAAAAGGCCACAGTCTCTAGAAAAGACACATCCATTGTAACCACACGACGAGAAGGCGGGTGGTAACACTTATATCCCTTTTGAGTGACAAAGCATGGTTCAAAATCTAAGCAAGATCTCGAAGTTCTCAAACAAGTCGAGACGAGATCTAATACGAGACCTGATCTCGACCTGTTCTCGACATTTTTTTACCAGTACTCGATTGGTCTCGACATAATATATAAATTATGATTGTATGGTCTACTTGACTACTTTAAAAAAAAATTTACTATGAAAATTAACTAACTAAGTGCTATTATGTTTATTCTTCTTCTAAAATATAATTTTACCGGCTCATTTGGCCTTCTTTGATCTTCTACTAGTGTAACATTATGTAGAATATTCAATATTACCCAACGTTTATATCTGAACTTCAGACCGACACTGTCATACATGGGTGTAAACCCAAACAATCACCATGTGTGATTTTTTTTTTCAATTTTATTGTTTAAATGTGATTATGTATGCTAAAAAAGTGGTTCTCTGGAGTATCAAGCTTTAAAATGATCATTTGAGCCCCGTGACACAATCTTTAAGGGAAATCTCGATTTCTGAAAGGGTTGAGACACCCTCGAGACTCGAGATTTTGAACCTTGACCTGACCTCTATTATGTATAATTTTATATATGTATTTCATTGGTGTAGAACATGATCAGCAGCCAACAATTGTCATACATCCTTGTCCGTCATTAGTTTTAATATAAGGGGTACTTTGGAAATCTAGTCTTTAGACATAGATGGAATATATTGTAACTATGATTTGGGTAGTTTCTTGAAGGTTTTAAATAGTTAAAATTGTAGTTGCTTATAGTACAGTAACTAGTTGCTTATGGGACAAGTAAGTTGGAATGCAGACAAGTTTTATAAAGGGAAGTACACGCTTATATAAAGGCCTGTAAGTCGTTTCTAAGGATGGTTTTTTGCTTTGGAATGAGAAATATTATTTTTTTAATGATGGATGGTGTGTTCCATGGAACCTTGATGTTCTTCAAGAAATGCTAATGTTAACTATTAAGTAGAATTTCTTTTACATTATTTCTTCTTCAAGTTTTTTTATTGTAATATACTCTGATTTTCTTGCTTTCTCACATCACAATAGTTTTCAAAGTTTCCTCATGAATACTGTTTAGTTGCAACTTGCAAGCTTCTTTCAATTTTATTGTTCTAGCATCTAGCCTCATATATAGAAACAGACCTGCCGAGTTTTGTTTAATACACACCACCTTTGACCTTCCCTTGGGTTCTATTGCCATCATTCATAATCTTACCAAGCTCAAATATAGCTCTTTTTATCAAAAACTTAACCCATGGTCTCTTTGTACACACTGAGCAACACATATATTTTTCCATGCACCAAGTAGTCATATAATAGTGAATCACATGACCTATCAAACTGTTCTTTGAGACAATTAAGTAATACAGAATTTAAAAGATGAAGACAAAAAGACACAAGCAAAAAGTGACTTGATACAAGAAATTTAATATTGAAGACCACAAATTACCATTTGGCCAACTGCAGTAGTAACGATTGCAGGCATATTTCTGTAACACAATCCATGTACCTCAACAACTCCTGATTGCTCAATAACCTGGCAGAAATTATAGTATCGAAATTATTACACGAACAAATTATTCAGATAATCCTAATGCTAAATGAAAACAAAATTAATATAACAATATTGCGCAGCACATCACCACATTACAACTCGACTCAGCCTTATCTTAACTAATGGGGTCGGCTACATGGATCTTAATGCAATCCTGGGTCACAGAACCCTGCTTTGGGATCATTATGGGCCCACAAGAGTAATATATTATTCAAATTACGAATACATTGGCAAAACTGTAAATATGCTGAAGTTCAGGATCAATAAGTGAAGGGAAAATAGGGTTATGACTTAATTGGAAGTAAATGTGGCGAATCTCTTCTCCTCGTCTAGGTCATCTACGCATCGCCTCAGGCGCCTTGGACGCCCTGAAGGTCTAGGCAGTCGCCTTGTTGCAGATGTGTAGGTAAATCATTAATTAAATGAAAATTTTCACATACCTCTCTTAAAGTTTCCATTTACCTGCAATTCAACCTTCCCCCATTATTGGCCACACGCTGTTAAGTTTTTTAATGGAAAAGGTGAAAAGAATTTTTTACCGTTTTACTAAAAACCATTCCGAGAGTGGGATGCCAATGTCACCAAAAAATTTATTCCCTAGCAGTCGAGTTGCTTCAAAGCTACGCAGTCACCAAAAGATGGAACTTCTCCTGAGGAATTCTTGGACGAGAGATTGAGTTATTACAAATTCCTGCAATTAGACACCGAAATATCTCCATTCCCCAAAGATTTTGTTTCCCCAATAGAGAAGTACTTGAGCTCGGCAAAGAGCCAAAAACTAGGTGAGCCAGCGAGTCTCTTCTCCTCTTCCTACAGACACCATCGCATTTCATGCAACAAAATTTCTTGTAATGAAGAAGTGAGCCAGTAACTCTCTAAAGCCAATGTCCCCAAATAAACTGCAAATATGGTTCAAGGGAAGATAACTCAGATCAAGAACCAAAACTCTCGAGTCCTTACAAGTTACAACTTACAAGTAACTCCGGTGAAGTAGCAAGGATTTTGATTCGGCTGCCAATTCTGAAGCACGCTGGGGTCCAAAATCGTACCTTTAAAAGAAAGCAATTTTTGAGCATCGTTAGCACCTCCAAAAATGAGGGTGGTTGAATTAAGGGTACCTTAGGGGAGGTGCATGAAATTTGTTTAATATATTATTATATTTATTATTTGTATTTATTAATTAAATTCTAAAACTAAAATTTTATTTGGCTTTGTGTACAATAATGTATTGTACACAAATACATGGAATCAATGTTTATAATGCATATGGAGGCAAAAAGGATTTCGTTTGGAAAAAAAAAAAAATAGAAATCAATTTGTGATTAGGGCTCCCTGCAACACTGCAAGTTCCTTTGGAGTCTGGACCTCTTCCTCTTCCTCTTCCGACGGTCGGCTTCCCTGATTCAAGAATGTTAGTAGCTTACATAGATTTATATTTGTATGTTGTAGGTTAATGTTGTTCATTGTTCTTCTTCTTCTTCCTCTCTGTGTCAACTTCAAGTCTGATTTTTTTTTTTTTGGGTCTTCTTCTCCTTCTCTACAACGCTGACTTCTGTTTTTTTCGAATGTCGATTGACTTTGACTCCTTCTTCTCCTCCATCTTCTTCTTCTTTTTCTTCTTCTCTGCTGCGTTTTACCACAGATATGAACTATTTTTTATTTTTTTGTCGAATATCGATTCAACCTCTTCTTTTTCTTCTTCTTCTTTGGCCTCTACTACAATTTACATCTTCAAATTTTTTTTTCCCATTTTCTCTGCAACTCCTTTTGTTTTTTTGTCAAAGCATTTTTTTTTGTTCTTTCTCTGCTACGCCTTTTTTTTTTGTCAAATCAATGATTCTTCTTCTTCTCTGCTACGATTTATGTCTTCAATTTTTTTTTCACTCTTTCTTTGCAGCACCTCTTTTTTTTTTTTTTTTTTTTGTCAAATCAATGATTCTTCTTCTTCTTCTTCTCTGCTATGTTTTACCGCAGGTCCGACAACTTTTTTTTTCCCCTTCTCTGCAACGCCAACTACTTCTTTTTTTTCAAATGTCAATTCTTCTTCTTCTTCTTCTTCTTCTCTACTATTTACCATAGGTCTGACAACTTTTTTTTCCCCTCCTTTGCAACACCAAACTGTTTTTTACTTCCCTTAATAGTTCTCTCTTGCAGCTTCAAGCTCACAAGCTCTGCTTTCCAACTTAACACATCAGCCTTCTGGTCTTCCTCCTTCTCTGTTGCGAATTTTTTTTTTTTTTTTTATTCTTCATCTAGGTCTGCTCAGGAGTTTGGTTTGCAGCTCAGGAGCTGGGTTCAAATTTTGAATTAATCTGATTTGGAAGTCATTTTTCATTCCAAGCATTCTCTTTATGCATAACTATATGCTCCCTACACGCTCCCTACGCACCCCCTACGCGCGCCCCCATACAGCGAAAAGAAAGTGCAACCACCCACCGTCGAAAAGGAATCCCACGCCTTTGTTTACTATTTTATTTTTAAGGCTTATGCTTCAGTGGATATTTCAGCCACCCTCTCTCGCTGCCTGGAGCCTTTCCACTTGACTATAACCACCGCCCTTCTCTTGACTCTCTTCCTTCTTCACCCCAGCAAAAATAAATGTGTCTAGATTATTCAATTGCTAGGTTACTTGGAAATTGTAATTTAACGATAACTTTTGATATCTCCATGGTACCTGGCCTATTAATTTGAAGATTGAGCAGATCAGATAGCTAGACACACATTGGCATGCTCAAACCCATTTGATTTTGGTTTCCCGGTGCACAATCACAAGAAATTATACATTATTCATATATTCCATGATTGACCTCTCATTTGAAGCAAAAAGATGCTATTCAACTCCTTGAAAGATGTAGACTAAGGCATCAATTATCCGTTATAGATATATTCCAAAGTTATACGACATGATCCCTTGCTTCATGAATTGTGTTTTAGTGGTTACTTTCTTCTCTGTTATTCTTCTCTGTTTTCTTGGACCAGCTGAAAGATGCTGATTTTCCTTTACTTATTGAAGTGTTCTCAACTATTAACTTCTCTAAGTTTAATGTTGTATGTTGTATATTTCTATTTGTGCACTATGCAGTTAGCAGTGTGAATATGGATGATGCTACTGGTAGTAACTCTACAACGTCAAGTATAACCAATCCAGCCTATGATCTTAGCAAAGATCCAACTAGAAAGGCTAAATCAAAAGATCCTGACTGGAAGTATGGCTATTGGCTAGATCTTGCAAATAAGAATATAGTTCGATGTATTCTACGTGATAGAGACATAAACCAAGGGGTCAAAAGGTTGAAGCAATACTTAGCTGGTGGTTTTGCTGATGCAGTCAAGTGTACCAACCAAGGTAAGTAACTGCTGAGATTTCTAGAGAGATGCATCAGTATAGTTAAGAATCAAAAGAGGAAGGTAGAGGATTTAAATGATCCTATTCTGAATGATGATTTGGATATACTCATAGAGGAAACAGAAGGACAAATGCAGCACCCATTTCAAGATTCCAGAGTAGTCCCAAGCTCTAGAACGGCTGCTAAAAGAAAACAAGTTTTCTTCCAACAACAAAAGGTCCCATGAATGCTCATGTGAGGAAAACTCCTAAGTTGTTAATGAGAAGTGGCGGAAAATGAAGGAACCTATACAAACTAAATTGCAAAATCGATTTAGATCAGTTGAATAAAAGAAGAAAGTTGATGATCATGTTGCTAACTGGATGTATGAGTGTGGGATTCCATTTAATGCTGTTAAGCCTAGGAGTTTTGAGAAAATGGTTGAATCCATCGTACAGTATGGGCCAGGATACAAGCCTCCATCCTATCACGAGGTGAGAGTGCCTTTATTAAAGTCTACAAAAGAAAAAGTTGCAAAAATGAGAAACAGTATGAAGTTTATTGGAAACAGTATTGTTGTACCCTGATGTCTGATGGATGGTCAGATAAAGGAGGAAGACATCTTATTAGTTTCCTTGTTAACTATCCAGAGGGGACATTTTTTTTAGATCTATTGATGCATCTCAGCATATTCAGGATGCTAACATGTTCCTTAAATTGCTAGACAACAAGAAGAGATTGGAGAAGAAATGTCGTCCAAGTGATTACAGAAAAAACATCAAATTATAAAGCAACTGTTAGCCTACTCATGCAGAAGAAGTGTAGATTGTACTGGACACCTTGTGCAGCTCATTGTCTTGACCTTATATTGGAAGAAGTGGGGAACTTGAAAGAATTTAAGCTTTTAATAGCCAAGGGTAAACAACCTTTATCTATAGACATACACGTCTTCTTGATGCTATGAGGATTAAAACTGATGGACAAGATCTTGATAGAGCTGGAGTAACTAGGTTTGCAATAGCATTTTTGACACTTTAGAGTCTATTGAGACACAGAGTCGCTTTGAAGCAACTATTTGTTTCTGATGATTGGACGAAAAGCAATTTGGCAAAGACAGAGGCAGGAAAGCAAGTAGCTGAAACATTATTTATGTCCAGTTTTGGAATTGTGTGTAAGATTGCTTGAAAGCATTCAAGCCCATTATTGTTGTATTGAGAATTGTGGATGGGGATGAGAAGTCTGCTATGCCTGAAGTATAATTGGCAATGGAAGAGTTAAAAAAAAAAAGAACAAAATTTTGGTGATAGAGGAAGATTGTGGAAAAAAACTTATCAGTATTATCAATCGGCATTGGGAGTGTCAGATGGGGCGGCCTTTGTATCTTACTGCATTGTTTTTTAATCCTGAAAAATTCTTTAAGTATATTGATGATGAGCCTGATGAGACCAGGAAGGGGAAAATCAAAGGGAAAATCTAGACTGTATTCAATGATGTACCTGTAAGAATGGTGCCTAATGTAAATTTGCAAGACAAGATTAGTGATCAAGCATGTTCTTATAAACTTGGCCAAGGTATCTTTGGAAAGGATATGGCAATCAAACAACGAGCTACCTTTAATTCCCATAAGTACTATTTTAATTTAAAAAGTTTAGTGCTTATTGTTTAAGTTATAGCTTTATAATTTATTGTATTTTATACTTTACAGTCAGATGGTAGACAACACATGGAGGCAACACCCCTAAATTTACAAATTTTGCATGTCGCATTCTAGGCCTATGTTGCTCTTCTTTTGGTTGTGAGCGCAACTAGAATACATTTGAGTTTGTAAGTATTAAATACAATTTTTATTTTATGAATATTATATTTCTTTGTTATGTACTAGTTTTAGAAAAAACGACATAATCTATTTTGTTTATAAATTCAGATACACACCAAGAAGAGGAACAAGCTAGAACATCAACGTCTGAATGATCTTGTATATGTCCAATACAATAGGCGTCTTCAAGTAAGAATTAATGAATGTCGTAAACAAAACAGAAATTATGATCCCCTGATGCTAGATGAGTTAGACTGGGGTCGTAAGTAAATGATTGGCCACCAAGAGGAGGAGACATTCCATGATGGTCTCACATGGGCTGATGTATATAGAGCAATTGGGGCATCAACATCTATTGAGGGATGCAATAGAGTAACAAGAGCCCAATCATCTGGAAACAATATCCACTACACACGCTGTGTGAGGAGGGAGGTTCGATTAAAGATGAGTCAGATCATAAAGATATTGAAGAGGAGAAAGATGTTAATGATGATGAGGATGTTGAGGATGACTTTGGACAGAGGCCTAAGGATCATAGTAGGGGGGAGCAGCAAGAACAAGAAATGGATCATACTTTAGTAGATGATTTTGATGTTTGATTTAATTTATAAAATTTGAATTTGGATATGGATTTTTAATGGGTTATTATTTCTTATTACATTGTTTAGGATGATTTTAGAAATATGAGAATTTCCTTCTTACAATCTTGTTGCATATATATTTAATGCAGGATTTATTACTTTTATACTTTATGATCTCTCCCCAAGTAGGATTCAAACCTACATCATGCCGGTTAATAGTCGGCTGCTCTACCACTGAGCTACTGAGAAATAGAGGCACAAGCACTTATTTTAGCATTATAAAGGTAATGACTAACAATACTATAATATTTTTTAAGTAACTTGATCTTTAGTTCTTTAAGTACATTATAGTCTTTCTCTTGTAGACTTGCTTCTTATTTATATGCTATGATATTCTAACTTCTTAGTTTATTGATTTGTGCTTTTTCATTTTTTTTATAAATATGCTTCTTTATGTCCTATACTTTATTCATTATTTATTAATTTTCTCATATTAATTTAGGTTATGTCTTAAATGTTGATTATTTATGTAGAATACTGCATATATATAAACATTAATATAGCATTAATATTTTAGAAATAAAAAAATACACTGGGAACGCCTTGGTCGCGTAGGATGGCCTCCAACTCCTTGGGTCGCCTTGTCGCCTTGACAACTGTGATGTGGGGTAATTCTGGAATCTCACAGTAAGTTTGAGAATAAATAAATTATTTTTAAAGAAGGGATTTTCAAAAATTAATATGACCTTACTTATAAATACCTAATACCCAATAGTTAAAGTCTTCTTCTTCCTCACGATGGAAACAGAAAACCACCGGCAACTGGGTTTGCTTCCAAATGAAATTTCTCTCTCAAATCACCCGCTATCAAGATGAACTTTTTGGGTTATGTTGCTGACCTCTATATCTCTTGAGTCATCACAAAAAGGCAACCAAAACTGCAGCTTGGAAATTAATAAATAAGGAAATAAATTCTGATAGTAAAAAGAAGAACCATTTCTGAGTTCGACTTATAACTCACGGCAAGATTAATTCCAGCAGGTAAAAGCCAAGGGTCAGAGTCGCCTAGGACAAAGGAACTCTCACGCAGAATTTCAGGAGGAAAAGAGAAGTGGTGAGAGAAATCAAATCCCAACTCGTGAGTGATTGTTAGAACACCCAGAACAGGGAATCACAGGTACGAAAAGAGAGAACAATAAAAGTAAGGGAAGAAGAGTAGAAAGCACCTGATATGAGGAGAGAATTCAGGTACAGCAGGAGGAAAGAAAAGCCAATGGTCGAACAGTTTTCCAAGATGGCCATTTCCTTCCATGCCACAAGACCTTTGATGCTCACCATGTCTCTAAGTTATTCTTCCCTGAACTAGTGCGCCCTCATGGCCTTCCAGAGTCCATTATCTCCAATCGTGATATCAAGTTCACAAGTTACTTTTGGAAAACACTCTAGTTGAAGACAAACACGAAGCTCAACTTCTCCTCAACGTTCCATCCCCAAACAGATGGGCAAACGGAAGTTGTAAATCGGAGCCTCGGAAACTTGTTTCGCTGTTTAGTGTGCGATCATGCTCAAACCTGGCCCTCTGTTTTGGACATTGCCGAGTTCGCGTATAATAGTTCGGTGAATTGTACAACAGGTTGCACACTGTTCGAGATTGTTCTTGGTCTCCAACCGCACCGCTCCATTGATCTGGGTCCCCTTCCTCCCATGGTGCAGCTTAGCGTTGAAACCGATGAGTTCATTCGCCACCTCACCGAGGTCCATACAGAGGTCTGGCATCATCCTGCTGTCAGCACCGACTCCTATAAGCTGGCCACTGATCAGCATCGATGCCATGTTGAATTTCAGCCGGTTGATCTTGTTATGGTTCGTATTGCACCCGAACGACTCTCTTCCAGCACTAAAAATGGTCCTCTAAAGGAGGGAACAGCACAGTGAGATGAAGAAAGCTTAAGGCTGTCCCATATGCATTGAGGCAAAAATTTCCTACAGCAGATTCCCCGCTTTACAGCCCTTCCCCTAAAATAACTTTTTGGTTGCTGATTCAATGAGTTTATGGGTTTGAAAACATGAGCACCGCATGCAAGTGATAGCACACCGGGACCCCACCTAAACAGTGGGAGCCACCCCTGAATGGTGGAGGTCCCCCTGCACCACTTGGATCTAAACACATGTTACCCCACTTATGCATGGTACTAGCATTGCCTCGCAGATTTAGGCAATGTAAAACTAATATAACCTTAATGGTCATATGGTGGTGTGCATTATATGCATCTAAAACATCTTTCACACGTGATTGGTTTGATTGTCCAAAAATGGAGATAAACCTGAAGATCTTCTGAGAGAATGACAAAGTTGAGCTAATTGACCACCCAAATCCTTGATGCAATCAAAAGACGCAAGTATAAGACTTACCACGCTTCCTTCAGCATCTTGTTCAGTGGCAAGGTCTTGAAGAAACCAGGTAGCACTTCCATTATCTTGCACATCATGCTTCAATTCTAGAAGCTCAAATATCAGGCTGTCATCACGAGCAGGATCTACAAAAACCTCCTTTAACCAAGAAAAATATATTTTACAAAAATCCCAATTAATTAGAACAAACAGCCACAGTTAGACAAACATACATTGCTTTTGTAAAGCTTACATATTACTGTAAACAAACCTGATGATCAGGAACTTGGCGAATGTTGCTCACATCCTACAAATCCAAACCAAAATCAGCTCACAATTGTCCAAAGTCTGCATAGTAATCTATAACACATTTGGTAACCCGTATTGATTTATACAAAGAGAAAAACGCCTGACCTGAAATCTAAGAGGAAATGCACTAGATATCGCCCCACCAAACAAAGGGCGCAGAACACAGTTGTCCCCAGACATGATAGAGCCTACTCCTCTTTCATCCCACCAAAGCACAAACAAACCTCAAGTTAGACAAGCAAACGAATAGAGCATTGCAGGTGAACAGTCTGGCAATTCATAGTATTCCACTCTCCATCTCAGATATTTGATTTCCAAACAACACTAAAATTGAGTCACAATATTTGTTTATTCTTCTCTCTAGTTAGAATATAATGAATTGAACAAAAGTAAAAATAAGTAAAGAGCCATGATCAATCGAGCATGAACCACAAACAATATAGACTCAATATCCATAATCACGCATCAAAACTTATTTAAAAATTAAAAAAAAAAAATCAGAGGAAAACTAATTGATCAGAGCGCAAGCCCATCATTCTTGTCGAACCTAGAATCCTATATAAGAACTAGTAAAAGAAGTAAATAACTTACTGAACAAAGCCAGGAAAACTTCGGTCGTCACTGGGCTACGAGCACTTGATTCACTTGAGTAATGGAGAAGTTTCTTCTCTACCGTGCATTTGACTGGTCGGGTTTTGCATTTTCAATCGATTGGAGTAGGATTTGGGCGCGTTGCGTAATAATCACGCTGCATTTGAAATGGAATGTAGCCCAAATCTAACAGAATCCAGGTTTCCATCAAATTTCGGTTTTTCCCAGACAAATGGGTCTGCATTTCACCGACTTTGTTACGAAAACAGTCACATAAATACCCTTGTCGACCCTTTTTTGTGTATGAGATGAATATGGGTAACTGTGTCATTTCACTGGAATGCCAAGTAAGCTTAAATGAAACCGTTGTTGAAGGCATTCGTCTATCTCTGGAACAATGATATATTCATGTAATTTTACATTGAGTAAGGATAGTATTTGAAGATGATAAGAATCGATATGGATGTAAAATACTCAATATTTGTTTTCAACAATTACGTGGTTTCTTATAGAACCATTTTACAGCTATTCACAAATTGGGTTTGATCCCATATAATTAGGAAGATAGTTACATTCAAAATTTAAATATTTGAAAGAATTTCCTCAGATTTGGTTGTTGAGAGAGGCGTGCATGGGCTAGCTTCTGTGGAGAGATTCTTTGGCATATCTTGGTGCCAATTTGTGCCAACTTCTATAGAGATATTCTTGAGCTTATCTGGTGAGAGAATCATGCTAGAATCGATTAAAATTTTCTTGGGCATATCTGGTTTGAGAATCGGACCAGCTTATATTGAGAGATTCCTGCATCCAATAATATCTTCATTATCATCCCCCCTCAAGCTGTGAGGTACAGAAAGTAGCACAGTTTGGTCTGAAGATATTTATGATATCTGAAGATATTTATGATATCTTCATTATCATCCCCCTTCAAGCTGTGAGGTACAGGAAGTAAGCACAGTTTGGTCTGAAGATATTTATGACGGACTGAAGATAGACCTTCCGTAAAAATATCGGCAACCTGATCTTGGCTGGAAACACACTGAACATCAATGGTTTTGCGCCCTACCAGCTCCCAAATATAATTATAATTGATTTCCACATGCTTTTGTGCGGGCATGAAAAACATGGTTGAAAGCCAAAGATATAGCGAAAATATTATCACACCATAGTACAGGGGCGAGGGTGATCGAGCAATGCAGTTCACGAAACAAGGAGCAGAGCCACGCAACCTCTACTGCTGTATGGGCAAGACAGCGGTATTCTGCCTCCGCAGATGACCATGCGACGGTGGTTTGCTTCTTAGCGCTCCAGGAAATAGGATTTGAACCAAGAAATACACAAAACCCTCCGGTAGAGCGTCTGTCAATAGGGCAACCAGCCCAATCAACATCACAGTAAGCAGTTAGAACCATGGGGCCGGGTTTGAGATGCAAGCCAACATTGATAGTCCCCTTTAAGAAACGGAGAATTCGTTTAACTGCTGTATATTGTGCCTCTGAGGGAGCATGAACAAATTGGGAGACCTGATTAATAGTGTAGGCCACATCTAGTCGAGTAAGTATTGCATATTGCAAAGCACCAACCAAACTACGATAGTGAGTGACATCAGACAATAGAGGACTATCATCGAGACTAAGTTTTTGTGTTGTGGTTGGAGTGCATATGGGTTTACACCCAACCATATTAGCCCGATTTAAAATGTCCAGAATATAGTTTGATTGGTCCAAGTATAAATCAGAGGCATCTCTTGTAACATGAATGCCTAAGAAGCGTGATAATGAACCAAGGTCTTTCATCTTGAAATGCTAACTAAGAAAAGCCATGAGATGCTTGATGGAGTTAGGGAGATTGCCAGTGAGGATGATGTCATCCACATAGAGAAGCAGATATAGCGTGACAGCTTTATGGTTGTAGATAAATAAGGAGGGATCCGATTATGAGACTTGGAACCCATATTCAAACTTTTCATACCATGCTCTAGGGGCTTGGTGAAGACCATAGATGGCTTTTTTCATCAAACAAACATAATCCGACCTAATGGGATCAACATAGCCAGGCAGTTGTTCCATGTAGACCTTTTCATGTAGATCACCATGTAGAAACGCACATTCAACATCCATTTGCTGTAGTGGCCATTGATTAGAGACAGGAATGGACAAAATTGTGCGAATTGTGGTGGCCTTTACAACAGGGCTAAAAGTTTCAATAAAATCCACACCTGATTATTGCAAAAATCCCTTAGCAACCAGTCTCGCCTTGTATCGATTAAGAGTGCCATCGACATTTTACTTCACTTTATAGATCCATTTGCACCAAAAATATTCATGGAGGGTTCAGATGGAACAAGAGTCCATGTTTGCTGGTGTTAAAGGGCATTGTACTCTTGATCCATAGCATGCCGCCATTCGTCATGTTTAGAGGCTTGCGAATAACAAGTTGGCTCAAAGTAGGCGATTGTGAGAAGAATGATAGGTAAAGGGTGAATGGTGTGGGAGAGGGCACGCCTTTTGAATATACCAGATTGAGACCTGGTGTGCATATGGTGTGTCCTATCCATGGGACGAAGAGGAGCAGCTGGTATGGACTCAGTTGGAGAAGGTGCAACATCCAATGGGGGTTCAACTGGTGGGACAACATCAGAGGTTTGGGACTCAACGATTTATGAAGGACACTCAACAGGAACCGATACCGGTGGAGAGGGTGGCAGGATGGACAGGATGGGGGGTGATTGTGATATGGAAGTGTGAGAAGAAATCACTTGAACTGGAACCCCAAAGAAATCCATATCGGGGGAGGAAAGGGCTAGGGATGAAGGAACAGTAGGTTCGGAAAATGGGAATCTATCTTCACTAAAAGTGATATGCCGAGAAATATAAACCTTCTTTTTTAAGTCCAGACACCGGTAACCCTTATGGTTAGAACTGTATCTCGAGAAACAACACTGGAGTGGAGCTGTAACTTATTAGAATTATAAGGTCTTAACCATGGAAAACAAAGACAACCGAATATTTTCATAATAGAATAATTTGGTTTGGTCATTCATGAGGAGTTCAAATGGGGTGAATTGATCATTGTGTTGGATTGGCATCCGATTAATAAGATAGAGTGTAGTGCTAAAGGATTCTAGCCAATATTTGGGAGGCATATGAGCATGAGCTAGAAGAATGAGTTTCAACAATGTGACGATGTTTTCGTTCCACCACACCATTTTGTTCAGGTGTATACGGACAGAAAACTTCATGGGTGATTCCATGTTATTGAAGAAAGGTTTTAAATACTGTACTCATGAATTCATCAACACCATCAAATCGAAATTTAATGATTGGGTGTTGGAGTAGCTTTTCAACAGTTGTTTTAAAAGATACAAAGATATCAAAAAAATCAGATTTATGTTTCATGGGTAAAAGCCAAGAAAACTTTGAATAGTCATCCACAAATAGTACATAATATAAAAATTGAGAACATGAAGGAGTTGGGACAGGTCCCCAAACATCACAATACACTAATTGAAGGGGGTGATGAGATACAGATGTTGACAACGGGAAAGAAAGTTTGTGACTTTTCCCAAGTTTGCATGAATCACACAAATTTGCACTCTTTTTATTTTTTTACTGAAATAGTAGAGAAAATTGATTGTTGAATGTTGGAGGATGGACTACCAAACCTAGCATGCCATTGTAAGGCTGATGCAAACGAGCTGAAGTGAGCTTGAGGAGAGTTGGAGATGGAAGGCAAAGTTGGTCTGAATGGATAGAGTCTATTTTCAACGGGCCATTGGTAAAGTATTGTCCTTCACACAACAATCAAACTTATCAAAATAAAATACACAGTTGTTATCGCAGGTAAATTTATGAACTGATAGAAATTGGTTTTGGCAGTAAGACAACAGAGTATATTCTTAAATTGAAAGTTGGAGAGGTTACTTGAGCCAACATGAGTTATGGGCAAACCTTGGCCATTCCCGACCTGAACAGTCTGTGCCATCATATGGTGTTGAGATTTGAAGATTGTCAATGTCAGGGGTAAGATGATGACTAGCTCCAATATCAAAATTCCAAGTATTACGAGCAAAAGTGCTTGATGAGACTATAGCTGCTAACTTTTCAGGTGGATGACAACCTTGATATGCATGATCCATTCAATGATAACAATTAATAGCAAGATGACCCATTTTATAGCAAATCTGACATTGAGGACGTGTGGTATTACCTAATTGATTCGGTGGTGAGGGTAGTAGTCCACCTTCATTTGCATTAGATGGATGTCGATGAGATTGGCATCCTCGATTTTGATAATTATTTCGACCTCGAGAGTATGACAAGCCGCGTCCAGCATTGGACCTATCATTGGACCTATTTGGGTAGAAGACCACTAATGCACTTGAGTTGTTAGATGAAGGTTCTTCGGCTAAAAACAATTCCTCACATATTAGTAAGGTGTGTAATTCTTCAATTGGGAGAGCAGTTGTGCAAGCTCTAATTCGAATGGAAGAACAAAACTGTCTATATGATGGTGGAAGATCATCAAGAATAAATAAGATAAGGTCATCTTTGCTCACAGCAGAGCCACAGGCAACTAGTTGATCATAAATTGTTTTAAATTGTTGCAAATAATCGGTCATAGTCTGAGTGCCATTTTTAATGTCACTTAATTGTCGCTTAAGGGACATGACATGAGCTGGAGTCATGGATGCATACCTTTGTTTCAACACATCCCATGCTTTCTTTGTAGAAGAAATTTCAACTATATATGGAAGAGCTAACTCACTTAGAGTAGCATTAATCCAAGATAGAAACATCTGATCTTTTTCATACCACTCGAAATCAGAAGTAATAAAAGAGGGAGTTGTGCCATCAATAAGATGCATCAACTTATGACCTCTCAAAATGGGTTCAAACAATGACTTTCATAGGAGATAATTAGAGGATGGAAGTTTAATGGGAATAAGACTAGAGATATTGGATATTACCAATGATGGATAAGGCGAGCTAGGTGGTGGAGATGTCGTAGGAATTGATGCAGTTTGTGGAACCTCATTAGTTGAGTTGAAGTGAGTAGAAGACATGATTAAGGATCGATGAACTGCTGTATAGCTTATAGTTCTGATACCACTAAGATTATAAGAATTAATACCACTAAGATTATAAGAATTGATATGGATGTAAAATTCTCAATGTTTGTATTGCACAATTACGTGGTCTCTTATAGAGTCATTTTACAGCTATTCACAGATTGGGATTGATCCCATATAATTAGGAAGATATTGTTACATTCAAAATTTAAATATTTGAAAGAATTTCTTCAGATTTGGTTGTTGAGAGAGGCGTGCATGGGCCAGCTTTTGTGGAGAAATTCTTTGGCATATCTTGGTGCTAATTTGTGACAGCTTCTATGGAAATATTCTTGAACTTATCTGGTGAGAGAATCATGCTAGAATCGGTAAGCTTATCTTGAATTGGGATATTGGTTAGGGTATAGGATCAATAAGAAAGGTATTCTGGTAATCTATCGATCCTAGACAAGATAGTGGTTTAGATAATGGTACTGTGTATTATAATATTATTTTGAAAATTTTTTATCTACACCCCATCAAGGATTGCTAACATTATCTACACCCACAAGATTGCAAAAACATCACCTACCACCCAAAAACTTTGCTGTGTTAATCAAAGAAGTCCACTCCGTCACAAGATTCCCGTTAGATGCTAATGTCAACTGCATTAGAATATTTCATAGACGATACTACCCTTTTAGCCTGTTAAAAGACCATTATACCCTTTTTGCCCCAAATCTGTTTTTCTTTCGTAATAGTAAAAGAGAAAAGAAAACCCTCGAATCCTCTTCTCGACAACAATGACGACTGTAAATAGTGTTTAACATCTTCTTCGTCGCCGTCAACGGTGCATGTCTTCATCTTCCTCGACTACGGTTTTGATTGCGACGACAAGGTAAATCGGCGACTGTCTTCTTCTTCCCCAAGGACTCACTTACATTGAAAGAGTTCAGTTTTCTACTTCAACGACAGCCAATTTGGTGATTTTTCTTTTTTGGCGATGATCAATTGGATTCGGATACAGTTCAAGTTCTATTGATTTTTCTCGCTCTTCTTTGGTGACAGCTACGACAAAAAGAAACTCTTCTTTATGTAAATTGATCCCAATTAAAAAAAAAAGCCAAGACTGTGATGTCGATGGCGTAAATCAGTTCTTTCATCTCTGGCTCCGATCCATATTGGGTAACCAGTTCCCATTATGTCTTCTCCGATGCCGATGACAACTATAGATATGTCATCGTTGGAAGATTGATTTAAAAAGGAAAAAAAAAAAAAACAATTCTGTGATTAGGAATTGGGATCAAAATCTGTAAAACAGAAATCTTAAGTGGAAGGAAAATAATCCAAATCGATAATTCCCTAGCCGAGGTCTCCTACTTAAGGATGTAAATGGATAGTCGAAAATTCGAATTCTATTCGAATCCGCACCCGTTTAGAGAAATCCGAATTCGAACAATAGGATTCGGATGTGAATTCGGATAGAAGTGGCCGGATTCGGATGCGGATCCAGATATAACCCCAAAACAACGGATATAATCCGCTCCGGATACAATCAGTGACAGAATATTAATAAATCCTAAAAATTAACAAAACAGGTGTTAAAAGAATTGAACAGACTTAGTTGGTGACAACTGTGACACATACATTGCTTTTATTTATTATAATAATCACATGCATTCATGAATCAATTATTTTATATTTTAATTAAAACAGAAAGTCTGAAAGTTTTCACGAAGCTTCTAGGTTTTCTCTTTTCTGTTTTCTTATCAAGAGCACTGAGCAATGCTGGGAATCTCGACTTACGCGGTGGTTTGTTAATCGCGAGCAGGGCTGGGAATCTTGATGGATGTAGGATTGAAGGAGGACGGAAGGATAAACAGAAAGGGGATTCTCAACGGCAGAACGGCGCAGGATGGAGGAAAGAGGGAAGGACAAACCTCTTCGTCATCGACGGTGGCGGCAAGTTTTCTATAATATTGCCGATGTGGTTTCGAAACTTCCACCCCCCATCCGTAAAATCACAGTTTGTTGGCCATTTTTCTACTCTTTTTCCTCTCTCTCCCCCTTGACCTTTGTCTTCTTGCTTTTTTGTTTCTTGATGATTTATCATTTCTTTATGGTGTTAGGGTTTTTGAAATTCATGGTTGGTTGGTATTATGAGTTTGTTCCTCTGATTTTAATCTCGATTTTAATAGTTTTCTTCTACTTGTGGTTTCATAAGTATCCCATCTGGTTTAATAATCAATTCTCTCATGCATTTTCAATCGATGATGTGAATCACCAACTTCATCTCAGATTCAACCTATTTGTCTTGTCGGATTCGAATCAGATTTTAACTGTGTATCCGGTTATATTTTGATTTCGATTTCGAATTCGAATTTGGTTTTTAGAAATCCATCGGATTTTGGATCGAATTCGTATAGGATATATGGTAAAAGGATTCGAATTCGGATAATGCCCTATTCGTGCCGAATCCGATCCATTTACATCCCTATTCCTACTTAGGAATTGGGATCGAAATTTGTCGATTCACCGCCATTTTTGTCCCTCTGAGCTTTGAAGGTGCTTCCATTGCCATCTAGTCATGAATCTTGTTGTCTCTAGATATATTGCCGTCTTTCCAGAAATCAATAGATGTTTTTCAAACCCCCAAAAAAAAAAAAAAAAAAAAAAATCATGTCATCACCATAGTACTACTAATAGTCATCTTTATCTTCGTCATCGTCATCACCATGATCGTCTTCTTCGACATCTGAAGAGTTGGTTCGCTGGAGTGGAAATGGTCTAAGAAATCTAATCATTATCAAAACTGAGAGAGAGGTAAAAACCTAGTCTTCGTTGTCGTCGAACAGCACGACATTGGCGATTGGCAACTGAAAAAAGTAATGGAGCCCATTACTTTAGTTTAATGCTGTTAAATAGGGCATTGCTGATCAAAATTATATTCTGAATCAAGGTTTCAGTTTAGTTCCCCATGGTTGTAGGGTTTCAGAGTTGTTTCGTATTTTTCTTATTGGATACTACACTAGAAAATCCCTTTCCCGATTATTCCTCCTAACAAATCATGACCATTTTTCTTTTTTTAACGACCATAAATCCAAAGTTTTCACCAGACAAAAAAATTCCAAGCAAAGCATCCCCTCTGTTTCAGTAATCCTTCAAAACCCATTGCTCTTCATCTCCTCTGTTAGGACCTAAATCTCGAGAACTCTGAAACTGTCTTCATCGGTCCTTACTTGAATGAATAAAGCTCGGGTAAATTTCAATAGAGGTTACCATCTATTCAATATCAGATTGATGAAATTGCCAATCGATCTTCCAGGGTTTGGGTTCCGAGAGGCTATATTCGCTGTCCAGAGGCTTTGTGAAACTCTGTATGTGCAGCTCAAAGCAAAGAGAAGATGATGAAGGGAGGCTTTGTGAAACTCTAGCTGTATGTGCAGCTCAAGCAAAGAGAAGATGATGAAGGGAGAAGAAGAACACTCGTGTTTTGATTGATTTCTGGATGCAAGAGACAGTCAAGGAGATGGGATGCGGCCGTGGACGCACAACGCAGGGGATTCCAATGTCAGGGGTTAGGGCTTGGGTGACAGTGAAAAAAAAAAAGATAGAAAATAGAAGTCTAATTTGAATATCAAATTACTCAATCAACATAATTTTTTAATTTTTTAAATTATAATATGAAGGGTAAAAATGTATTTCAATAATTTTATTGATTTTCGTCAATTAAGGGGATTTAGGTGATGTTTTTAACAATCCTTATTGGAGTGTATATAAAATTTTTTCTATTATTTTATATGATGAAATATCTTGAGAGAAAAAAATCATTTTATATTAATGGGAGTATGGGCCCCACTTGATGAGAGAGAACGAAGAGAGAAGGGAATTAACTCTTGTTCTTAAAAAAAAAAAAAAAAAAGACATCAAATACAAAGAATTAAGGGTGGACCAACTTGGGTTTGGTCTGGCCTGCCCAAGGGCCAGCCAGCAAACCAAGTCGTTCCACCAGAAAGAGTAGTTGTTGGGTATTAAGACAGCTCAACCATTGAGCTGTCACAAGCTTGTTAACTATACCAACACCTGTTAGTAAAGGTGTATGGGTTTTCGGTGACTAAATTACAGACCTAGGGGCCTTAAGACCAATAGTAAGAAGTTGGGGTGTTGTTTATTAAATATTTTTGTAAGGATACCAAACTAATTAGGTACTAATGTATTTACGTAGCATAAATTATGGGCAAATCAGTAACTTTAAGTGATTAGTTCACTAATTAAAAGTATAAATAGGCAGGAGTGTTAGCAAAAATCTTTTTTCTCACCTTCATTCCATATGTCGATGTGAGTGTGAGCTGCTCTTGCTTTGGAAAAAAAAGAGAGAGAGTTTCAGCAAAATAGAGTGACATAGTATGAAGAAGAAGAGGGGAAATCGGTTGCTAAGAAGAGAATGATGGTGTGAGGAGCTGAGGTGATGAAGGAAGCTGTAAAGCGGCTTAATGACCAGGTAGAGTGGTGTCAATCTTGGTTGGAAGAAGAGAGCAGAAGCAGCAGCAGTTGCTGCAACTTCAGGTGACCTGCAAAGAGGAAGAGAAGAAGGTTAGTTTCTACCTTAGATACTCAGGGAATTGCAGGCGTTTTATGGGTTTTTGAAGTAGGGTTTGGATAGCTTTTATGCTGGCCGAAACTCGCAAGTTCTTTATAAAAATGGCAGTGGCAGGGTTGTAACCAGCAGACTTTTCTTTAAAAAAAAAAAAAGGGGAATGATAATGCTGAATTAAGAGCTAATCTGTTAGTGGACTGCAAGGACCAGAACTGCGAGACATGAGGGCCGAGGATTTCATAGGAACTCATGGGTTGAAAGTTCTAGTCAAGAGTTTGTAAGAATACAAGAACGTATAGACAAAAGCATATCTAAATTGGATTGAAATCCAAGTAAATTAATAAGCTAAACTTTGGACCCTACAATGAATTTAGAACCTTTATGATCTAAGGAATGAGTTTTATACATAGATATGCAAACTGAATTCAATTTTGATTGGTAGCAAAATCGGTCTAATTGTTGATTCAAATTGTTGACTGAATCAATGATCAACACATGAATTGAGATGTCAAAGCAAGACTGAAGGATTCAATGCATAGCTTAAGAATTATACAGATCACGAATGAGATAATAGGATTAATAACTTAGAGATAATCTTATGCTGTACATACCATAGGTGGACATCACTATTTTTCCTAATAGAGAAACCAATGGAACAAAAGGACTAAATTTGAGGATAAGATCATAATACCCTTGGTTTAGGTGAATTTCTCAGCATGGAGTAAAATGACCATAGTACCCCTAACAATGAAAAGTGGAGTTAAAGTGAGGTTAAGGGAGGAGTTTCAAGGCCAAATGACTACTTTGCCCTGGGACTTTAATTAGTAATATAGAGAAAGTTAGATAAGGGAGAGAAACTTTTAATAAATGGATTTTACCCTTAGCCCTTGTCTGGGCATTATAATAGTGAAATCTTAGCAGAATGAGAAGGACTTTTTAGTCATTTTTCAAAGTCAGTAAGATAAATAGTTTTCTGAGATAAATAGGAGGGTTACTAAGAGAACTTCTGTGTAATGTTGTTGATTAGACCAAGAAAAGATTGAGGCCCAGGATTTGAGGAAAGAATTGAACAAACTTCTTCATATAGCAAAGGGGAAAGAAATAGACAGTACACCAAGTGAGGAATATATCCATCATATGATGTCTGGTGCTGTGTGATGTAAGTTCTGAGAGTTTATAATCTGCTCTATTCTGATTGTGATATCGTTACCATTCTGTAAGTTCCCTCATTGCAATGTTAGTGTGACTGTACTACGTATTGAAGGTTATCTTTATGTATGTGACACTGAGTCCTGTTCTGCTTAAGATATTGTCTGGTTTTGTAAACTTTTGTTATTGTAATTGATACTGTTTCTGTCACTATATTAATAATATTGTTACTCTTCCGTAAATTTTTTGTTACTGGAAGAATTAACGACACTGCTACTGCACTGCTGTTACTGTACACTGTATTGTCAAAGATATTAAAATCACTGCAAACTGTTCCATACTGTACTGTTCTGTAAGAAAATTAATAAAAGAATTAAAGTACCCATGGCTACTACCCACTCTCCATTAGGGGGTTATGTAATGGACGGAGATGCACTATGCTTACTGTTCTGTGCCTTCGGGCTTACTGTTCTATGCCTCCAGGATTTCTGTTTTGCGTCTTTGGGCTTATTGTTCTGTACCTTTGGGCTCACTGTTCTGTGTGTAACGGCTCCAACTCTTCAGTTCATAGTTTACCGCAGTAGCCACATGATTTTGTAACTGGATTCTAATCTGTAAATGACTGCTCATGCCATGTTTTTGGTCTACTTTGAGAATGTATAATTTTGCTATGCTTTAAAGATGTTCCTTAAACTGCTATATTCTTTTAAGTTTGATGATGCATTAGCTATTGTGTGATTGTTATGTTTCTCACTAAGCGTTTAGCACATTCCTTTATTACCATGTGGTTTTTCAAATGCTACCGCACTAGTCCCAGTTGAGCCATCAAGCTCTGTAGAAAAGAAAACTCAAAAAAGGATCATACTTGAGCCCAAGGGGGCATCAAATGTAGAAAGGAAACGATGTCTAAAGTATAAAAAAGGAAAAAAAAAATGTACATATACTTTTGAGTAGTTCGTAGGTTAAGTTGATGTAATAGTATTATGTAAAGACTGTTCCGCCACCAGTTAATGTATTTAACTTTCGTTGAAGGTTTGAAATGTTGTGATTTATGCTTTAGTAAGAGTAAGTTTTGAGTCATCTGCCTCTTGTGATCTTCGGTATTTTTAGTCTGGTAATGCTTGAGACCCCAAGTTTGAGAGCGTTACATATCTGGTGAGAGAATCATGCTAGAATCGGTTAAGGCTCTCTGTGGATCCATTTTTATTTTAGTTTTTTATCTATTTATCAAAAATTATTTTTGAAAATCATTTTTGATTAAAAATAAAATGTTATTTGGTAGCTACAATCAAAATTGATTGTAGAATGAGAAATAGATTTGGTATTCTATTAAAATACCAAATTATGGGTTTCAAGCATTTGACTTCGCTTTTCTCTCCTAACTTCTAGGCTCCGTTTGGTAAATCTTCGGGAGAACAGTTATTCTATTCTTCCGTTCTGATAAAATAGAAAAAGTGTCCCGAACAGCCAAAAATAGTCAAAAAATGTTTGGCAAATTTGATCTGTTTTTTGGTTCTCAAAGAACGAATTGGATGAAAATATCATCTCAGAACAGAAATTTTAGAACATGGTAAACCATGATCTTACGTTCCAGAACACATTTGTAAAGCACAAATTTCATATTCGTTCCCGACAGTGGTTATTTGTGTTAGAGCTCACTCGTCAGCCAAAAACCCTTGTTCGAACCCTCTCTGCGCACCATCTTCTTTAACCCAAAGAAGGTGCTCCAACCCACATCTCTGCTAGGTTTTGGAACTGCAACTATTGTTTCTGCAAGCTTCTCGGGAGGTATGTGTTCTCTCTCTCTGTCTCTCTTTCTCTGTGAACCCTTTGGATTGCTCGTCGGTCATTAGTATATCTCCCTTCTGTGGACCATGGTGGTTCCATTTGTTCAATTCTCGATCATTCTTTGGGTGTGATTATTGGGAACAGTGGTCGCCGCTCTGGTATATGGGCTTTCCACTAAAAATGAGACTGGCTCTCATCTCTAAAAACAAAGGTCTCATCTTCAATGTGATTTCTCAAGATGTCGATGTCTCTATATCTGATACAAGGTGTATCGGTAATGGCTACTTCGAGGGTAGCCGGCCTCCAGGAAGAAGAGAATAGAGAAAAGAAGATAGGATTTGGGTTGTAATTGCTTGCCCTCTACTTAGCTTCTTGTTTATATAATCGATTACAACGCTAGAAGGTTCTATTCAGTTACAAATCTATGGCTATAACAACTCAAAAAATTTCTAATCCTACGATTATTAAGCTATGCCAGGTGGTTCATGGTGTGATCGTAACAATATCTGAATTCTATATCAATTTTTGTTCCGGCTTGAGCTTTGTCTTTGATTTTATCTTCTGGGATTTTATTTCACTTTTTTTTTTTCATCGAATGCTTCAATTTCTATTCAAATTGTCAGTTCGCTTTTGTTGATGAACGAGCAAGAGGTTCTCTTTTATTGTCTTGCTTCTCTAATTTTATTATAGCAGTAACCTGTCATAGGTGGTAAATCTCCCAGTTAAATCTCAAACCTTTTCTACTGAATTGGTTTATTCCCATATCAGTTTTCTTTACATCGTATACTCCTATAGCAGATGTGACTCAAGATTGGATTAGGATTGCCCTATCCGTGCTTTTGAACCTCGATTAAGAGTGTCCCAAATTTATCAATGCATAATGTAGAAACTGAAATGACACACTGGTGGAAAGGGTCTCAAGTATGGCTGTAACAGAACCTATCTCACAAAAATGTAGTGTTTTGCAATTGAACAAAATTTATTTGGTAATTATCCGTGTAAAATGGAATATGACAGTATCTGTAAATTACAAGAAAGTCTTAAGCATTTATTTTTATAATTTCATTTTTTTAATATAAATCATTTTTCCTGCTCAAATTTGGGAGAGGACAGAGTAAGGTTTAAAACTATTGGTACATAGCATGGATATTGTATATTCATTTAAAACCTTAGCCAAGCCCCATAGGATGGATATTGTATATTCATTTTTTTCATGTACAACATAGTAACTAACAATAAATATGGCTTTAAATAAGATTGAATAGGGAAATGCATTTTGCATCTAATTGCATTTAGTTGAGAAATGACTTCGTTGAATAGAATTTGCATCAGGTGCAAATGGTGTCTTTGATTCAAAATAAGGGACTTTTCTTTTCTTTTACAATTAATACATGCAGGGTATTAGGTTTTCTATCATGGATGTATCTTCCAGAAACCTTATGAAATATAAATAGCCAGTGTAAACCCACTTATGTATTCCATTTCATATTATAAATGTCCCAAAAGATTCTAATAAAAATGGGGGACATAAATTAATTAATCAACCAGAACACAAAGTTGAGTCTTCCTACCAGAGGCAATTACAGGGGAGTCCATTGCTATTGCAACACCAAAGAACCTGATCTGGCCAGACCTTAGGTGAAGGGTTCTCCTAAAATTATTGTTCTAGAGGTATCCATTCTAGTTCTAGCTCAAACACTCCACATTCCACATTCTGCAACTTCAACAACACCTCTTGTTTCACTTTCCCAACCACAATGTTGATGATGCTGTCTTGTGTTAGGTTTGAAAAGGACCCATGTTGTTGTTGTTGATGGTTCATTAATTGCTGCGTGTGAGCATGAATAGACTGAATAGTGTGAGATGAGCCCTAATCTTTTATGAAGTAATTTTTTTTGTGTAGTTTATTTTTTGCTACTGTGCTAGCTTGGCTTTTGTAAATGCAATGCTTATTAATAATAAAAAGCCTTAGATTTTCCTGATTGTTGGTCTTTATGTCTAAAATTTTTCGACACCTACTGGGTTATCAGAAAGTCTGAAAGGACTAGGAACATCAGTTTTTAAGGAATGGGGCTGGGTAGAAATAAGTGTGAAATTTGCCTTATCTGTAATGGGGTAAATGACAGAGCAGGTGTGGTAAACCCATATCTATATACTTTGGTCTATTGCATTTCTTTTGCTTTGAGTGTCGAAACCTGGATAACTCCCACTGTCAATCGGTTTTTCCACATATGTTCAGTGGAAGATGTTCACCCACAAAGCTTCATTTGGGTTGATGAGTACTGAGCATTTAGTCAAACAACTCGGGTAGCACGTGCATATCCAACCAAATAGTGGTGGGGGATCATACTTTGATAATTTTTTTCGGCAGGATGTTCTATTTTCTTGTTTGTATGGGTACTTGTGCTCACTATTTTGTTCATTTACACTCCCCGATATGCATAAATATTTTATTTTATATGTTGGATAATTAAAAAATATATGTTTAATAGGGGATAATGGTTTACAAATTTTCATATTTAATAAGATATTGGTTAAATGGCGATTTTGTAATATTTGAATCCTTTGAAAAAAAGTGTTCTAGAACTAATTTTACCAAACAGCAAACAGGTCAGAACAATGTTCTCAGACTAGTTTTGGAACATATTTGCCAAACAACCTTAAGGCCAAAAGAATAGCCAAAGAACACTATTTTCATAATAGAACAGAAAAATACCATCTCTTCCAGTTCGAACAAGAACAGGTGAGAACGTTACCAAATGGAGCCCTACGAAACCATTTTGGTCTCCCTTTCCATATTAGATGCTTTATTCTAGGTGAGAAAGTTACCAAAAGGAGGGTATTGTTGATCATTATTTCTGTCAACTCACAAAACTTGGTATGCTGGAGAAAAATTCTCCCTCTCCCTTACTGTGTCTTCTAGTTTATCAATGTCTCATTTTAACTGCATCCACGTCTCTTAATTGGTTAATTTGTGGCCTTATTTTAAAATATTGTTGGCCGCATTGTGTTGAAGTGTAGATTAATTTGATTCATAGTTTGCCCCGGTTTAATGTTTCAGCAAAGTGTTTTAACATGTGTTCTGTAACTTTTATATTGACATAATGTGTTTTTTTTATTGATATATATAATGTATTACATGATCTTCATTTCTTAATTAGTTTGTACATCCTTTAGAATTATGCAGCATTCTGTAGTTATTTGATCAAAAGATTGCATTTTATGGGCAACAATCATTTGACTGCTGTTGCACTTGCCATGATCTTGTTCATATCTGTGATGGTCTACTAGCTTCCACATGTTCATTTTTACCCCCCCCTCTTTTTTGGGTGGGGTGGGGGTTATTGTATCATTGTTTCCGTTTACTCACCATAGTCATCACGGCAACAAGGTGACCCAAGGTGTTGGAGGGTTGCCGGACACCCAAGGCGCCCACCTAGGCAGCACCTTAGTTTCCAAGGTTCTTGGAAGGCCCCTGGACACCTAGTCGGTGTCTAAGCATCATCTAGGTAATGCCTTGATAACTATGCAGCTCACAAAACTTGGTATGCTGGAGAAATATTTCCCTTCCTCCCTTACTGTGTCATCTTTCTTTATCAAATTAGGAGTTGATCAATGCACTTAGATATTGTTGTTGAATCTAGAAAATCAGAAAACAGTTGTGCTTTCTAGAAAGGCCAATCACCCCTGCTTAACGCATCCATGTCTATTAATTGGTTAATTTGTGACCTTCTTTTAAAATATTGTTGGCCACAGTTGTGTTAAAGAGTAGATTAATTTGATTCATAGTTTGCCCCATTGCATGTTTCAGCAAAGTGTTAGAACATGTGTCCTGCAACTTTTATATTGACACAATGTGTTTTTTTATTGATATATGTAATGTATAACATGATCTTCATTTCTTAAATTATTTTTACGTCCTTTGAATTATGCAGCATTTTGTAGTTACTTTATTAAACGGATCTTACTTACACATGTGGAACTATATTTTTACCATATTTCTATTGTGATTGTAGATACCCAAGCTTCAGTAGTTTTGCTTGCACCACTGGGCTTCCGTTTGGCATGTTTCTTACATTTCATGTAAAACGTCTCTGATATGGCCACTAACACATCACCCAAGGATTAGGGCTTAGATGCTTTGTCCTTCACATGCCAAGACTACCTTAACATGTGTAGGAGACCTGTAGACTCTGATCCAAAGACTCGGGCTTCGGTGTTTTGTCCTTCACTTGCAAAAATGACCTGTACATGTCCAGGAGATTAATATACTCTGATCCAAGTATATCATCATTTAGTTTATTGTTTACTGAAGATCTGTGTAAATGACAGTGTGCTTTACGTGAGGTTCCCTTTGTCTTGACAAAAAAATACTTCCTGTAAAATGAATTTTAGTTGTAAACTTTATTTTGTATTTCTTTGCCATAGTCTTTACCTTTCTGATTGTACATGATGAGTTCAGGAATATGGTTGATTGAAGCAAAGAATCTAGTCATATCTCAGCATTATTCTTAGATGGTTATTTGTGAGAGTTCTACCTTATCTGCAAATTGTTTAATCTCTTTTGCATTTGAGAATTTGTTTTCCTGATGCTCGAACCACTATGGACTCAGGAATGCTTACAATATGGTGTTGCACAAATTTGGAGAAAAGCTG
Source organism: Protea cynaroides (assembly GCA_028583415.1). Classification (NCBI taxonomy): domain Eukaryota; kingdom Viridiplantae; phylum Streptophyta; class Magnoliopsida; order Proteales; family Proteaceae; genus Protea; species Protea cynaroides. The sequence continues at coordinate 57,488,677 of CM053268.1, forward strand.
TCCTCCGGACTTGTGACAACAATGACAATGCATCTAAAAGAAATATCGAAATTTATAGAAGTTGCTCAGGGAGCTTTGTTTCTGGAAGAGCTGAATAGGAAATGGATAGACCATAACAAGGCATTGCAGATGATCCGAGACATACTAGTGTATATGGACAGGACTTTCATTCCCAATACCCATAAAATGCCTGTCCATGAGCTCGGTTTGAACCTGTGGAGAGACAACATTATCCACTCTCCCAGGATCCAGACAAGGCTTCTCAATACACTTCTTGACCTTGTGCACAGGGAACGGACTGGTGAAGTTATAAACTGTGTGTTGATGAGGAATATAATCAAGATGCTAATGGATTTGGGTTCATCTGTTTACCAACAAGTCTTCGAGAAGCCTTTCCTTGAGGTATCAGCCAATTTCTGCAGTGTTTGAGTCTCAGCAGTTCATCGAGTGCTGTGATTGTGGGGATTACCTGAAGAAAGCTGAGAGATGTCTAAATGAAGAGATGGAAAGAGTCTCCCACTACTTGGATGCAGTGAGTGAATCCAAGATAACTAATGTGGTAGAGAGGGAGATGATTACAAACCACATGCAGAGGTTAGTCCACATGGATAATTTGGGCTCGGTGAACATGCTGGTGGATGATAGGTATGAAGACTTGGGGAGGAAGTACAACTTATTCCGCCGGGTACCTGATGGAATCCCTACACTAAGAGATGTGATGACTGCTCATACTCGGGAAACTGGTAAGCAGTTGGTTACTGATCCTGAGAGGTTAAGGGATCCTGTGGACTTTGTCTTGCGGCTCTTGGATGAAAAGGATAAACATGATAAGATAATCAGTTTGGCCTTCAACAATGCCCACTCATTTCAGAATGCTTTAAATTCCTCCTTTGAATACTTCATTAATTTGAACCCTCGGTATCCAGAGTTTATTTCCTTGTTTGTCAATGATAAGTTTCGTAAAGGCCTGAAAGGTGTCAGTGAAGAGGACATAGAGATTGTTCTAGACAAGGTGATGATGCTCTTCCGTTACCTGCAAGAAAAGGATGTGTTTGAGAAGTACTACAAGCAACACTTAGCAAAACGACTTCTTTCAGGCAAAACTGTCTCGGATGATGCAGAGAGAAGTCTCATACTTAGCTTAAAACAGAATGTGGTCATCAGTTCACTTCCAAATTGGAAGGCATGTTTACAGACATGAAGAGCTCTCAGTATATAATGCAACGGTTTTATGCTAGCCCAAGCTGCTGATACTGGGGACAGTCCTGCACTGGCCGTCCAGGTCCTCACAACAGGGTCATGGCCAACTCAACCAAGCTCCACATGCAATCTGCCAGCTGAGGTTCTGGGAAAAGTTCCGAGCGTTTTATTTACGGACCCATACTGGGCAGAGATTATCTCGGCAAACAAACATGGGCACAGCTGATCTGAAAGCAACCTTTGGGAAGGGTCAGAAGCATGAACTGAATGTGTCCACATACCAGATGTGTATACTCAAGTTGTTCAACAATGCAGCTGTCTGAGCTATAAGGAGATCGAACAAGGTACAGAGATACCAGCATCAGACTTAAAGAGGTGCTTGCAGTCACTTGCCTGTGTGAAGGAGAAGAATATTCTTAGGAAGGAACCCATGAGCAAGGATACTGGCGAGGATGATGCCTTTTTCTTTGATGACAGGTTCACAAGCAAGTTCTACAAGGTGAAGATAGGTACGGTGGTTGCACAGGAGTCAAAGCCCCGAAAAGCAAGAGACCCAGCAGAGAGTGGAGGACAGGAAGCCCCAGACTGAGGCTGCGATTGTGAGGATCATGAAGTCAAGGAGGGTCCTGGATCATAACATTGTTGCTGAAGTCACAAAGCTAGCAGTCACGTTTCCTGCCCAACCCTGTTGTAATAAAAAAACGGATTGAGTCCCTTATCGAGTGGGAGTTCTTTGGAAGGGACAAAGTAGACAGGAAACTGTGTCGGTGTCTTGCTTGAAAAACAACTTACACAGTGTTCTCGTCTATTCCGGTCAAGCTTGCACTGAAGGACGTATTTGGATTGGGGAGAAATGGTGGTGGTGAGGCTTCAGCCTAGATCTTGCGTTATTGGCCATGGACAATGCTCTTGGTCTCGCAGGGCAATCATCTTCTTTGGGTTGACTGAAGCAGTAGATCGATTGGATAGAAATAAAATAATGTGGAGGAAATAGTCCATTATGATTTGATATATTGAGAGGGTTCCTCACAACCCCATTGTTGGGGAATAAGCCACAATGCATAAATAGGTATCTTCTGATGGGAACCCACAAGGTCTCGGGTCTCAGGTTTTCCAACAAGCCAAACTTACTCCTATCTTTCTTCTGTTATATTTCCAAATCTCCAAATCCCCAAACTACTGCCGGTTTCTCCCTCTCAACGCATGTCTCTCCTTTCTTCTCATCTAACCCTCCGATAAGCCACCTTCGGCTCCCAAACACCACCCCCTCAAACAACCAAATTGAGGCACCACTGATTCGCAGGACACTGCCTCCCCTCTCCTCAGTAAGCATTGTTGGCCCTCTGACTCCCATCTCTCTCGATATTTTGGTTCTCTCTGCAACACATTGTTCTGTGTCTCTTCGTTCTCTCTGAAACTCTCACGTCTCTCTCTCTCTGACTCCCATTATTGCTTTGTGAGGTTTGTGATGGCGTTGGTCGTCCCGTGTTCGATCAAACCTCCTGCTGGTTCTCAATATGTGGTTCATGGTTTTAGGATTCATAATATAATAAAAAAACAGCCATTCACATGACCTGATCAAGTGTCGCAAGCGAATAGTTGTTTCCTTCAATTTACAATCCTGTTTTCCTCCTCAAATGGAGTTGTCCGTCCATTTCCAGAGCGTCAAATATAAGAAAGGGGATCCTTTTCCAACTCAAACTACATTTTAGAACAGGGGAAAAATCAAGATTAATTATTTTTATTACTAGCTTTGTCATTAATGGCTTCTGTAGTCAAACCAAATAACCAGTAACATTGAATTCTTCTAAGCCATGTAGTAGTTTCGTAATGAACGGTTCTCCGGGGTAATTCTTTATTTTTGAAAAGTCTCGAATCCTTTTCCATCAAACACAGCTTCAGTTTCACGAATCGAGTTGGACTCGAGAAGAAAGTGAGGAATTGGGGTGAAACCGTGAAAGTGGTTATGTATATTGGCAGCTGCTTAACAATTGGAGTTGCACACGATAATCCTAAAATGATTGGCTTTGCATTGTCTGGGATTGGATTTTCTCAATTTATTCAAACCATATCAGAAAATTGTGCGCGACAGAAACAATCAACCAGCCCTGTTGTGGTAGCCGGCCGATAGATTTTCGAATATCTACGATGCTGACCTTCATGCTTTCATAGAGAATCGGGTCTGCCTTTAGCACGGAGAGGGGTTGTGATACGGTTCGGAGTGATGAACCGATTCGTCGAAGCACCAGAGAGGAGAGGACACCACACTCTCCTAAGGGACTATGTGTAATGCATGTTTGGACAGTTGTCATAGGAAAGAGTTCGTTAGAAAATTGTAGAGATGAGTTGTGCGTTAAAGGATGTGTATACCAACAGTGATTAGTCTGCTATGCCCATTTGTGAGGCTCCATATATGTTGATGAATGGAATGAAGAAGGCATGAAGCCAATTATACTTTACATTTTCCTGTTAATTATTTTTCTCTTTTGGAGGTTGCTCCGTCAAAGTAGCATTCAGATTGCGTTCTCCCTTACAATTGGTGCTTTCACTGAGCTCCTCTCCTCCATCAATGGCGGAAGGGACTCGATTCCGACAGATCGATGACACTCTCAAACTTTTGAGCGAAACTGCTGCCGCTCACGGAGATCGTATGGATGCTTTTCAATCGGCGCTCCTGGATCACCAGCGAATACTCTCCGAGTTGGTTCTCCGGATGACAGCTCTTGACGGTGGATTCGAACAGATTTTACGAGCCCCTGACCTTTTACTACGCCACGATCGTCACAATCTGCTCCACAGATTCCAGTCGAGACTCCCCCAATCAGCCCTTGCATCACCGCCATTGCCAGTCATTCCGCCTCCACGGTACCCTCCTTGATTTCTTCAGCCTCGCAGTGTTCGGTTGGAGTTTCCAGTATTCGACGGCACTGATCCTGTTGGCTGGATCTTCAAGGCTGACCGATTCTTCAGCTTCCACAATACACCCGATGACCAACGATTGTTGATGTCTTCTTTCCATATGGTCGGTGCGGCACTACAATGGTTCCAGTGGATGTATAAATCCGCCCAGTTCCCTTCATGGCCAGTATTCACTCTAACACTGGAGATCCGTTTCGGCCCCTCAGAGTTCGATGACCCACAAGGGTCCCTCTCCAAACTTACCCAGACTGCCTCTGTCGCTGAATATCAATCCCAGTTCGAGGCGTTGGCAAATCGCACCGTTGGAGCATCCCCTGCTTTTCTGCTTAGCTGCTTCATTTCAGGTTTACTCCCTGCTATCCGATGTGAGGTCATGGCTTTCCGCCCCTCAACTATGGCACACGCAGTCGGCTTAGCTTGACTCCAAGAGGCAAAAATTAATGAATCTCGCTGCTCCTGGACTCGCTCTCCACAATCCGTCACAGTTTCGGTCGCGCCTCCAAAACCCATGACGGTACAACCCTCTATTACACCAGCTCCTCTGCCCCCTCCTACAAATCGGATCCCGATCAAAAGATTAACTCCCACTGAGATGCAAGCCCGGCGTGATAAAGGCTTGTGTTATAATTGCGACGAGAAGTTCACGCTTGGCCATCACTGTAAATCCAGGCAGCTTTTCCTCCTTGAGTATGCAGAGGAAGAGGAGGACTTTGAACCTCCAAATCCGCCAATCGACCCAGGAGTCGTGACCAACGATCGTGAAGCAGTACCTCCAGTAGACTCCACCGAACTATCTTACCATGATGGCAGGTGAACATTCACACTCTACTCTGCGGCTTCGAGGTTCGGTGCACGGGTCACACATTCAAATTCTCATCGACAGTGGCAGTACCCACAATTTCCTTCAGAACAGAGTTGCATAGTATTTGGGTTTGCCAATCGAAAAAACAAAGCAACTCTCAGTCCTAGTTGGCAATGGGACCAAGCTATGAGCGAAGGGATCGTGCGTCGATTACCAGTTTCATTTTCATCATATACAGCTCACATTGATGCTGTCATTTTACCTCTGTTCGGTGCGGACTTAATCCTTGGAGTTCAGTGGCTACGACAGTTGGGCCCTGTCCTCCTCGATTACAACCACCTTACATTACAATTTCGACACGGTGATAAGGAGATTCAACTTAAGGGAGAACCTCCATCTTCTCCTTCACAGCTCCAGGGAATCCGTCGCATGCTCTACACTAACTCCATAGCCACATTGCTCCATTTGGACCTTCAGCAGGAAGCCGATTGTGCCCAGGGTGCTTATCGTGAAGACCTGCAACAATTTCTGTCTTCTTTTGCCGATGTCTTTGCCACACCATCTGGGCTACCTCCCCACGGCAACAGGACCATGCCATTCATCTTGACACAGGGGCTCAACCAGTCAATGTCCGGCCCTATGGATACCCCTATTTCCAAAAGACAGAGATCGAAAGGTTGGTTGCGGATATGTTACAGGAAGTTATAATTCAACCAAGCATCAGTCCCTTCTCTTTTCCAGTGCTCCTTGTTAAGAAGAAAGATGGCACATGACGATTTTGTGTCAATTATCGCGCGCTCAACGCCATAACTGTTCGTGATCGCTTTCCGATACCGACAGTTGACGAGCTTTTGGATGAGCTCCATGGAACTAAATATTTTTCAAAATTGGATCTTAGATCCGGCTTCCACCAGATAAGAGTCCAAGCTGATGATGTTCCCAAAACTTTCGCACTCACGAAGGTCACTATGAGTTTCTAGTGATGCCCTTCGGCCTCACGAATGTACGTTCGACATTCCAGGCGACAATGAATCAGGTTGCAGATTCTGGAGACACTCTGTGCCCACAAGCTATTTGCCAAATTGTCTAAATGCCTGTTTGGTCAACAATCAATTGAGTATTTTGGCCACATCGTCACAGCCACTGGGGTCTCAATGGATCCATCCAAATTATCTACCATACTGCAATGGCCGGTCCCTCAAACAGTTCGAGCACTCAGAGGGTTCTTGGGCCTTACCGGGTATTATAAAAGATTTGTGGCAAGATATGCTACTATAGCCGCTCCACTCACTGACCTCCTTCAAAAGGGAGCTTTTGTTTGGAATTCTACAGCAGAGAAGGCTTTCACCACGTTACAGACTGCTTTGACAACTGCCTCCTGTCTTCAACTTCCCAATTTTCAAATACCTTTTACAGTGGAGGTCGACGCATCCGGTGTTGGTATAGGTGCTGTACTTACACAACTCAACCATCCAATTGCCTATTTCAGCAAGAAATTATCACCGCGTATGCAGGCAGCGTCAGCATATGTTCGCGAAATATACGCGATTACAGAGGCAATCCGTTGGTGGCGCCCTTATCTCTTGGGTCGAAGGTTTATCATCAAAATGGACCAGTGCAGCATCAAGGAGTTAACTGATCAGGTGATACAAACTCCAGAACAACAACATTGGCTTTCGAAACTTCTTGGCTTTTCATTCGACATCTTTTATCGCCCTGGCAAAGACAACGCCGCTGCAGATGCTTTATCTTGCATTTCAACCTCTGCTGGAACTTTTCTGGCAATCAGTGGTCCAGTCAACTCCTTCCTTGATCAGTTGCGTAAGGAATTATTACAATCTCCTGAACTCTGTACCATAAGAGATACCCTGTTGAGCACCCTTGCAGCGTTGCCTCTTTATGCTTACCGTGAGGTCTCCTCTTCTTCCAGAATCGTTTAGTGATTCCATCCGAATCTCCTTTACGACAGCAACTGTTTTTTTTTTTTGGGTAATTGACAGCAACTGTTATTAGAATATCATTCCTCACCCTCGAGAGGACATGCTGGGTTTCAACACCTACAGTCATCTAGCCTCACAAGTCTATTGGAAAGGTCTACGCTCACAGGTGAAGCAATTTGTCGCTCTTTGTCAAGTTTGTCAGCAAATGAAAACACTCCCCCCATCTCCTGCCGGACTGCTTCAGCCGCTACCTATTCCTTCTCAATTATGGGAAGACGTGGCTATGGATTTCATCACAGGTCTTCCTGTTTCTGGTAGTAAGACGGCTATTCTAGTTGTGGTAGACAGACTGAGTAATATGCACACTTTTGTGCTCTCTCTCCTGGTTATACCAGCCTTCGGATCGCTGAGATTTTCGTTGCAAATGTAGTCCGACTACACGGCATCCCGCGCTCTATAGTTAGTGTTCGCGACCTACCTTTCATAAGCCAATTTTGGCAGGAGCTCTTCCGGCTTTGGGCTTTTCCGGCTACACGAGACTACCTTGGCCATGAGCAGTGCATACCACCCCCAGACGGACGGTCAATCCGAAGCATTGAATAGGTGTTTCGAAATGTACCTACGTAGGTAGCTTCGTATCCGAGACGCCTCATCAATGGGTTCGGTTCCTTCCTTGGGCTGAGTACTGGTACAAAAGAGTGTACCACTCCGCGGCTGGGATGACACCAATCTGTGCCCTTTACGGTCGCCACCCTCCTGCCTTGGCTAAGGTATATTTCAGGGTCATCAGCTAATGAAGCAGTTGAGCATGAGCTTGTTACACGTGATGAGATATTACGGACCCTCAAACTCTACTTGAGTCGAGCCCAAAGCCGGATGAAGAGCCAGGCTGATAAGCACAGAGCTGATAGACAATTCGACATAGGTGACTGGTTGTATGTTAAACTGCAGCCCTATCATCAACTTTCAGTCTCACAACATGCTCATAGTGGGCCACCGCTATTTTGGTCCCTTTCAAGTTCTTGCTCGCATTGGTGTAGTTGCATATAAGCTGAACCTTCCCTCAAGGTCGCGCATACATCCCGTATTCCACATATCTCAGTTAAAGAAATGCATCAGTGCCCCTCCAGACTCTGACACCTTTGCCAGTTTTGGATGATCGTGACATGCCGACCCCCTTAGCAATCCTTAACTGTCGAAGTATCAAGCGCCAAGGTCAGTGGGTACCCCAGGTTCTCATTCGGTGGGCAGGTTCTCTTTAGAGGGGATCCGCATCCTCTCCTATTAGTGGTTCTGGGAAGACAGTAGCAATTTGCCCTGGATGGTTGTCATGTGGCTCTCGGTGAATCCGAGATCCACGTTCAAATCGACACTCAATCGACAAGTTAAGCCGACAGGGGGTGTCGACTCAGACGTGAGTCTCGGATTCACCTGAGAGCCACGTGATGGCCATCCGAGATAAGTTATTGCATCCTCCCAGAACCATTGGGAGGAGACGATGTGAATCCCTTTAGAGGAGGCTTCATGGATGGATACTGCCCCTCGCCCAACGGCTCTATCCCCAGTTCAACGTTGAGGACAAAGTTCTCACCGCAGATGGGAGTAATGATACGGTTCGGAGTGATGAACCGATTCGTCGAAGCACCAAAGAGAAGAGGACACCACGTTCTCTAAGGGACTGTGTAATGCATGTTAGGACAGTTGTCGTAGGAAAGAGTTTGTTAGAAAACCGTAGAGATGAGTTGTCCGTTAAAGGACGTATACCAACAGCGATTAGTCTGTTATGCCCATTTGTGAGGCTCTCTATATATGTTGATGAATGGAGTGAAGAAGGCATGAAGCCAATTATACTTTATTTTTTCCTGTTAATTCTTTTTCTCTTTTGGAGGTTGCTCCCTCGAAGTAGCATTCAGATTGCGTTCTCCCTTACAATTAAATGTTATAATTCAAGCTCAAGGGTGAGCTCAACTCAAAAAACTAACCTATTAAGTGAGAAAACCTCAAGATTTAAGAATCACACTTTAGTGTATATGGGATCCAACATGGAATCATAACATTGCCATCCTCTTTTCAAAGTCGACACCCCACATCGGCTCATTCTAGACGGTTTTCACTCTGCTTCACCAGGTAGCCCTTTCCCATGTCGCTCATTCTCTAAGTTGCCTCTTCCGCAGCGCCGGCCTCTCAATGAAAGCACCAAATGTTACAACTCAAACCCAAGGGAAAGCCCAACCCAAAATACTAGCCTATTAGGTGGGAGAACCCCAAGACTTAAGAACCACACTTTTGTGTATGTGGGATCATAACATTTCAGATCCCACACATACTAAAGTGTGGTTCTTAAGTCTTGGGGTTCTCTCACCTAATAGGCTAGTCTTTTGGGTTGGGCTCTCCCTTGGGCATGAGTTGCATCATTTGGTGCTTTCGTTGAGAGGCCAGCCCTGCGGAAGGGACAACCTAGAGAAGGAGCAACCTGGGAAAGGGCTATCTGGTGAAGCAAAGTAAAAGCCGTCTAGAGTGGGCAATCTAGAGTGGACCGACGTGGGCATCGGCTTTGAAAAGAGGGTGGTGGCAATGTTATGATCCCACATTGGATCCCACACATACTAAAGTGTGGTTCTTAAGTCTTGGGGTTCTCTCACCTAATAAGCTAGTCTTTTGGATTGGACTCTCCCTTGGGCTTGAGTTGTAACATTTGGTGCTTTCACTGAGAGGCCGGCCCTAAGGAAGGGGCGACCCAGAGAAGGAGCGAGTGACCTAGGAAAAGGCTACCTGGTGAAGCAGAGTGAAAGCCGTCCAAAGTGGGCAATCTAGAGTGGGCCGACGTGGGTGTCGACTTTGAAAATGGGGTGGCAATGTTATGATCCACATCAGATCCCACACATACCAAGTGTGGTTCTTAAGTCTTAGAGTTCTCTCACCTAATAGGCTAGTCTTTTGGGTTGGACTCTCCCTTGGGCTTGAGTTGTAACAGATTGTAAGGCAAAAAAGATCATGTCTAGCTGCCAAACGACAGTGAGGATCACAGCCGCACATAGTGTATTAGTACATACCGATGTGATTGGAATCCTCATTGCCGCTTGGTAATCATTACAGATGATTCTGGTTCAGTTGTAGGGTTCACCAGAGAGAGAGAGAGAGAGAGAGAGAGAGAGAGAGAGTAAGGGCGTAGAAGAGGAGCGGTAGGGGAGAGAAAGTGAAGGGTAGCTGGGAAAGAGACGAGTGGGTGCAGTGGGTTCGGGGAGAGAGATGCAGAGGGAGAGAAAGACGAGCAGCTGTTAGTGGATTTAGGCAGGGGTAATTTAAGAATTTAGAAGTATAAGGAAACAAAGAGAGGTTTAAGTTTTATTTGCTTGGGAAATCCGAAAAAAAAGTTATGGGTATGAGAAGTTGAGTAATTATAAGCTATGTAGAGGGGAGTTTTTGAAATTTGTCCTTATTGAAAAGGAAAAACCCATTCAGCATTCGATCCTTGTGCCATGTGGAATGATGCTGTGATAATTGAAACCACCATCAGTAAGGATATGGTCTAGAATCTGGATAAACCATGAGTCAAATGTTAGAACCAAACTCGATCAAATACCCTCCTATGTGATTTATCGCATGGAAAATTCTTTTTGGGTTTAAATTTTACATGAATAAGGTCCACTTATCCATAAAATTTTGATCCATTCAAGCAGATTTTTTTTTTCCGATCAGATCCAACCAGATATTTGGGTTGTCCCAAGGTTACTACTTGTTTCATTGTAAAGGTTTTCATTCAAATAATATTTTATATATAAAAAAAGTTTCCACGTAATATTTTCCTATTTTTAATTGTTTTTTCACATCAAAACAAAAATAGAAATCTTATTTTACGAGAACAATTTTCTTGTGTGTCATAGGGAAGTCTTATTGAAGGCGCATTAACCTATAAAACAGAAAGAAGTTCAACAGATCACCTGTAATTACCTTACCCAGCAAAATATGATCCTACTAGATGATTCACTCTAGATTTTCCTGTATTTTTATTCTTTTTGTCAGCATGTCTTAATTCACCAGTAATCCTGCAACATTGTTGAATGATAGAGTTTGACAGATTTTTTCTATTTTTTTTTTGCCCAAAACATACTTGTCAAGGGCTAAAACTGAGTTGCAGAACCAAGTTCACCAAATGCTGGAATACTCAACTTCAAGTTCATAGAAGCTATGGTTCTGGTCTGAGGATACATTAAACAAAATCTATAAGCATCTATGTTTGCAGCTACATTCACCAGACTTTGCATGACAGACAAAACATATAAGGTAAGTGAGAGCTCAAAGTTGCATCTCTCCATCTCCCAATTTTCAGAATTGAAGAAGGAAATCCAGTCACTCAAATATCATAAACGAATTGGCATGGATAGGACCATACAACTACAATCAACAGATCGATCTCCTAAACTTGCAAGGCCACATCATTGATCACACAAGAGTTTTGAAGGAAAACCGAGAAAAAAAAAGAGAAGAGATTTCTGAAGTAAAGCTAAGAAAAAAAGCTCCAGAAATTAGCGATAGAAAATAGAGAACAAGGGAACGCTGACAGCATTGCAGAGGTTGAGTGTTGAGTGGAAGTGAAACTAACCTGTGGGAATGATCGCTGGCTGCAGAGCGCAGAATGGACATTGAAAGCTTTGAATTAAACCGTCTTACGCCTCTGAAGAGAGTTTTCAAGGTCGAGGGTTACATCATCCTCCTGGAAGCCTCCATTGCTTCTCTAATTTGACGAAGAAGACCACAGCGTGGCGCGTAGAGAGATCTCTCTTCGCATGGTAAGAGGTAAAGCAAAGCTTGCGATTGTGCTCCTAATCGTACTCGCAGAAGTCGTAACTGTTAAGTATGAATTCTGAAAGAGCGTAAGCCGTGCGTCCAGTGGCCTTCTTGACCTAGTCAGAAGCAGAGTCATTTAAACCGCGACCTAAGTTACTCCATTACCGTTTGGTAAAAAAGATTGGCAATTCAAGCAGAGAGTCATGGTTTCGTATCTGTTACGGACAAATATAACCCTCGAATGTGCACACCACGCGTGTAAAGCAACGTACCACTAGTCAACAAAATTCTAAAGATCACCCCTCAAATAATCAGTCGACAGATGGACAACCAAAAAAAGATTCGTCAACAAAGATAAAGGAGAGAAAAAGAAGAAAGATAAAAATGGGGCATTATCCACATTACACACCAAAGCTTCATATGATGTCAGTAATAACTGAAGGTATAAATACTCCAACCGTCAGAAGTAAAATCATTGCCAATATTATATGAGCTTTCCCCCCATTACTTTTCCACTGAGCCTTCACCTTCAGCTAGCTCAGCCTTCACCTTCAGCTAGCTCAGCTTCGGATCAATACTTACCATAACCTTCCTACCCTGCTTAATATCAAAATGTCAGGCTTAATCCTGATTATTTGTGGCATAGAATTCTGACTTAAGTATCGAAGAGATTACAAGACATACAAACCCGACCCCACCTTTGCCTTGTTCTATCGCAGCAACAGTATCTAACCTTAGTCGTTAGGATTCAGGATACACGTTTTGCACCAAAGTCACAAAATGAGAAGTGAATCCAGCAGGTGAAATGTTCTTGGAAAGTACATGTGGTCTTGACAGGTTCGTTCAGCTTCAGTCTCTTGCAACTCTCACTTGCGGCTTCCACATCCTCTTGTATTTCTCTCTTTTATCATCAGTTTGCAGGTTGCACCATTACTACTACTTTTGGCATACTTATACTACTCTTTCCACCAGTGGCAACCACCAACCATTGCTGAAGGTCGGGGAGATCTTGGAGGAAAGCAAACCGGATTGATCCCATTCAATTCTCACATTAACACTCTGGAAAACGTTTGCTTTCACCATATAAACCAAGAATTTCTTCATCCACCCTTGTGATTGTCATAATTATTCCCCTTGTATAGTTATGTGATGAAATATGGTGAAGGTTCAAAATACCCTTCCACTGTTCCAGGAATCTCATCCAACTACCAAAAGGTGGCAGAGTTCTAGGAATTAGGATCAGTCGACTGAATCAGCCAATTAGGCCGATTCTGGGTATCCTGTGGCAGATTCAGACCGATTCATCCCGATTCAAATCGGAGTCAGTTCTGGTTTCTTGAACCTTGCTCTTTGCCGAGGGTGAAGGAAGACTTTCCTAGTCCTACCACTTGTGACATTTTCCATGACCTGGACCTGTTGTAATCCATCTTAATCAATCCCATATTAGTCCAGCAAAAGATTTGGTACGGATAATATGGTCTTAGATTATTAATATAACTTAATATGAACTTAAATTCCCTGAATTTATGAGCCGGGAGAATTCTTCCAAAGTTCTTATAAAAACTTCTCCTTTGAAAAGCTCTGTAATGGGAGCCTCTGGGTCAGGCTCCTAACAATTACAGATTCTCTTCACGAGGATTCACACATTTGACATTTCACAATGGAGAGGATCTTCAATAAACAGGAACTGCATCCCAGTTGGTGATCCTTGCAGACAGTTCTAAATCCAAGCACCGAACATGGTATTGGCAATGTCCTAAACTGATTTGGATCAGTGTACAGATACAATGATATGTTTACACGTGACAGATAACATGAATCGGATCAGGATCGGCCACTCCCAACTGATACAAACTGGCTGATACCACCGATCCAATGCCGATACCTTGAACAATGGTTATAGAGAACATAAAACATGAAATCCCTTCCTAACGAATACAAAATTCTCTAAAACCTCTGGATCCTTAACGTGCCCGTGAGGTAGGATCTCTTTTTTCCGGAACAGATGATCTACAATCTTGTATAAAAGTATTACTACCGTAGGATGACTCGTATATGTGTGCAATGTGTATGACTTCCGGAAATAAAATAAAAAAAAAAAAAAATTAGATATGGGGTAACTCCACTGTTGATGAAGAAAATGATTTTTGTTACTGACACTACAGCTTCCATATGGAAGTTTTGTTGACTCGTATCTGAAGCCTCAACCTAACCAGACAAAACCATGTGAAACCAAGGTTTGAAAAAATAGTTCAAAAACCCAGTTTCTGAAAGAAATTTGGATAGCTGATACGTAGGACTCCGATACACGACAGGCCATATGCTAGAAATATGGTACCAAATCTGACAAGCAAACAATCGAGTTGACACCATATATCAGTGGTTAAAATGAACAACAAATACAGGTACCAATGGCAAAAACCAACTTACCATGGACAGTGGAGGAAACCTACTCTCCAAGATGTTTTATCATATCACATGAAAGTAGAGGATATAGTCCATTGGATTAGTACCTATTTTGCTGCACAGAAGGCCACAGTATTAAGCCTGTAAAGCCTCCAATTATATATCATATCAATTACATTATGTTGGGGGGGGTGGGAAAGGTAGAAAAAAAAAAAACTACTATAAAAAGGATTGTAATCCATCTTTGATAGCTGTCACCTTTGGCTCTTTAGTTGTTTTTTAACTTCCAAATAATTGTTGTAGATTGAATCACTATAATCATATAACCTAATCAGCAGATTCATACCACAGGCCAGTTTCAAAACTTGTTCTCACCTGCATGCACCTGTATTACTATTTATTTGATGTTCCCACCAGACTGAATACAAGACCAACACCATTCTCTCCAAACCTTGTAAGAATGGAAATCCAAGATTTAAGATTTACTGCACAGGGTTAAGTTGCCGGATGCTTGTAACATAACATCTCATGTTTTAATTGTTAATAACTATAAATCTGATACCATTCACACATTCTGGACTTCCCAACAAGACGACTGATTGTGAAAAAAATTTACAATTGCAGAAGCTTTATTACTATTGCAAAAATGCCCCCTTGTTTGCACCCTCTAGCATCAAATGTTTCCTGATCATGAAAAATAACCAAGAAGCCTTTTTTTGCAACAGCAGACAGGCAAAGAATTGATCTACCTCACATAATTTGATGGGAACACAGCAAAAAATTTACTTGAACTTGATATACACCTATGGTGATTGGAAGAATTTACAAATTCTTGGATGGAGCGTCCAGAAGAGGCAATCCTTTGGTATACTGCATATAGAAAGGGTTGAATGCATTAGACTGGTTAATAAGGAACTCAACAAATTACAGGCAGAAAAAGCATAACTGTTATTTGGTCTAGACCTAGTAATGTGTAAGTTCAGTCTCAAAAGTTGGATATATTGCTGACTGTTTTTTTCATAAAAAGTAGAAGGTTATTTTTAAGCATAGTTTTTTTAAACCAGACTAAACTGGAAGTCAAAAAGAAAAACCAGAACCGCTTACACTTTTTCAATTTGGTCTCAACTAGGAACCCGCCCTTGTAAAAAAAAAAAAAAAAAAAGAATCTTTCTGGTTCTTGCAATTTATTGTCAACTACTCACAACCAGCTGGTTGGCTCAATGTTTAACAAATGAAAAATAAAATAAAAAAATTAAGAATTAAAGGAAAAAAAAAGGTCAGGAAACTTTGAACCAAAAAACCATCTCCAAGTTCTATCCACCACTACCTCCACCCACCCTTGTTCCTCCCTTCCAATGACATCAACCATGTGAATCCCACCAGAGAGAAATAAGAAGAGGTAATGTCCCGCACCACCTTCATCCCTAGTAATGTGTAAGTTCAGTCTCAAAAGTTGGATATATTGCTGACTGGTTTTTTCATAAAAAGTAGAAGGTTATTTTTAAGCATAGTTTTTTTAAACCAGACTAAACTGGCAGTCAAAAAGAAAAACCAGAACAGCCTACACTTTTTCAGTTTGGTCTCAACTAGGAACCTGCCCTTGTAAAAAAAATAGAATCTCTCCGGTTCTTGCAGTTTATTGTCAAACTGTAGGCTCAATGTTTAATAAATGAAAAATAAAATTAAAAAATTTAAAAATTAAAGGGGAAAAAAAAAAGGGCTGGAAACTTTGAACCCAAAAACCGTCTCCAAATTCCATCCACCACTACCTCCACCCACCCTTATTCCTCCCTTCCAATGGCATCAACCATGTGAATCCCACCAGAGAGAAATTAAGAAGAGGTAATGTCCTGCACCACCTTCATCCCCCTTCTCAATTCACTCATTCAAGATTGAGCCTTAGACGGCTGGCCATGCAGATTTGAGGAACTGAAACTCAGCAAGTGGAGGAAACGAAGAAGAGGAAATTCCTGCACCTGCCTCCTCATCAGAGATGCTGTGACAAAATGCAGGTGCAAGGGAGACATATAAGGGCAGATCCGATCCTGATTGGTCTCGGTCTTGGTCTTGGCCAATACCGATCTGATCCGATCCTGATCCGCATCGGTCAGTATCAGCCTGGATTGGTCTGTATCAGACCGATTTTTTATCCACACTTTTTTAATATTAACAAATACAACTATTTTAAAAATCTTAAACCGTAGATGGTCGACACGTGGCAACCGATTCCCTTAGACGATCGATACGTGTCGCGGAAGAATTTAAAATTTTAAAAAAAGGTATCAGGTCGGATTGGACAATCCAGCCCAAGATCCAATTTTGGGACTGACCCCAAAATAGCGGCCAGAATCAGTATCAGATTGGATTGGTCTCAGCCGATACCGATACGTATTGGCTGATTTAATACCAATATTTAGAACCATGATTGTATTAGTTACTGTTTACTAAAAAAAAAAAAAAAAAAAAAAGATTGTACCAGTAACTCAAAAGATAAACTAACCCAAAACCTGGCAGCCCAACAAATTTACATCATAATTCACCCAAAATCAGTCACAATGAATGGTTGTGTCTCCATGAGAATTGGTGATTTTTGAACTCAAATAAGTAATGATTTACTTAAGGGAATGTTTTTGAGGAGGGAAAGTGTACGTTGACACTATTTTGAGAGGTGGTTGTGTGTAGAAAATAACTTGTTTTCTAAAAATTCATCTACTCAAAAGGTTTGGAAAAGAACTTCGCACAAACAATGCAGCAAAGTGGAACTTGCAGGGTTAGCCAAATATGCACATGGCAGCAGATGTAATGGACTTGAAAGGTGCACATTGACCGATCATCCGAGAGATCGTTGAGGGGTCCCCACCAAGATACGACGAGTACCAGGTGGTTCGAGAGATTGACAAGCGTGCACACATTTAGTTCCACACTGGTTAGGATGAAGAGACTGGACAAGTTGATAACCCCTTAGCCTCCTTAACATGTCAAGACGCGTTTTAAAGCCTTGAGGCCCATGGGCCAAAGAGGACAATATCTTGACGGTTGATTGGAGGTTGGGGCGTTACACACATACTTTGTAAATTGGCACCTCAGGCTCTCGATGTAATAAATCCAATCCCTATCATAAAAACATGGCATGAATTATGAGTAAGCACGTTTCTTTGTGTTCTATTTTGTTTACATATGGAAATAGTGAAATACACCTCTTGTATAATGTAGAGAAAATCATTTTTGGATACATGACAAAAGGTTTGAGTTAAAACTTGCTATACAGCCAAAATATGATGTGGCAACACATGGACCTCTATGGGCCAATACCTCAGCGGCCATGTGCAAAAACCCTGGATTTGCCAATCTAGTTACCTTTTCACTAAAGCTGAGGGTGGAGGGACAAGTGTTTTACGCTGTCAGTTCTAAGCCCGAACAAAGGAATAGGGTTGGTGCATGCGTCAGGTCGGCAACCGCCATTATAAAACTTTAGCCAAACCCTTTTTGCATGGATCTCAAAATCTTATGCTAGGGTGTACCCAGAAACAACGTTTTGCACAATGACCAGGTTGTAATGGATAATGAGCATGGATTAGCTAGGGCATCCTTGTAAGCAATGCACTGCTTCGGCACCTAGTTGAGGTGACAAGTGGGCAAGGATTCTCACACCATGGAAGAGTGCATGAAGAGGCTAGTCCAAAGGCGTAAGATTAGATTAAAATATTGAAACATAGAAACTTTAATGGGAAAGAGTTTAAAATTGATAGATATAATGAGAACAAGAAGAATTAACATAGGTGTTATACAAGAAACTAGATGGAAAGGTAAAAAAAAAAAGCATCTTGGTACATAGGAACTTTAATGGGAAAGAGTTTAGAATTGATAGATATAATGAGAAAAATAATAATTAAGATAGATTGTATACAAGAGACTAGATGAAAGGGTGAAAAAACTAAGGAATAAATATGACTACAAATTTTGGTATACTGAGGATAAAAATAATAGAATTGGGGTTGGAGTAGATTAAGATTTAAAAAATGATACTGTAGATAAAAGAATTTGTAATAGAATAATATTCATCAAACTTATTCACCCAAAAAAAAAAAAAATCCATCGATCTTGTGTTAGGAAAATAGGTAATTAGTATAATTAGTGTTCACGCACCCCAAATCAGATTAGAAGAAAATCAAGGGAACATTTTTAGGAACATGTGGATAAATAGGTAATCAGTATAATTATTATAGGGGGAAATCTACAAGTTGGGAGAGACAATAAAGGTTATAAAAGAATTTATGGAAGATATGGTTTTGGAGATAAGAATGAGGGGACTTCAAAATTAGAATTTGTTGTGGCATGTGAATGCTAATAAGCCAAATAATAGCCAAATAAACTTCTTTCTAACTAGATGGCTGATAAATTATTATATATTGTAAACTTAACTAGAAGAAAGCTTAACCATGCAACACAGATTAATGATCATAGATATGTGTTTTAAAACATTTAATCGTAAGAAACATAAAATTATTTGCCTTAAGATAAGATGGTTGAATTTAAAAGGAGAAAATTTAAAGACATTAACTAATAAATTAGTAATACAAGGAAAGTGGGACTACAATAAAGACATTAATAAGATGCGACACATGGGAATTGGTGTACAGGAAGGGCCTCATCCTCTCGTCTTGCGCGGGCCTGGGAAGCTCTGGACTCTATCATTCGCCGTCCTTCTGGGAGTGGCGATATCATCAGTTGGACCGGATCCAACAATGGTCTTTTTTCAGTCTCATCAACTTGGGAGATAATCAGATCTCGTAGCTCCAAGGAGGATTGGTTTGACATTGTGTGGTTTAAAGGGCACTCACCGCGGCATAGTTTTACTTTGTGGAGAGAGAGTCTT
Organism: Protea cynaroides; assembly: GCA_028583415.1. Taxonomy (NCBI): domain Eukaryota; kingdom Viridiplantae; phylum Streptophyta; class Magnoliopsida; order Proteales; family Proteaceae; genus Protea; species Protea cynaroides. The sequence goes on from CM053268.1 coordinate 57,507,608, forward strand.
GACTCAATCACTGCCCACGGGATCCTTACTCTATGATAGGGGTATCATTCCAAGCTCTAGTTGTGGTCTTTGCTGGGCTTCTGCAGAAGACATCAACCACCTCTTTTTTTTATTGCACCTTCTCCAAGAGAGTCTGGGAATCGATCCTCCGAAAGTGCTGGCCGTCCAACAGAAGTGTCCAGCCTTTCGATCAAGAATGGAAATGGATGTTCAAGAAGTATAAAGGGAAGAGCAACTGTGACACCCTTGCCAAGCTTACATTTGCTGCCACGGTGTACCACATATGGTTTGAGAGAAACCTCAAAAGATGGACTTCCAAATCAAGATCCTACGCCCAGATTTGGATGCTATTATTTTCGACATGAGGGGCCCACGCCCTTCCCTCTCTCTAGATAATGCTAGAAATAAATTCATTTCATCTACTTGGAATATTTCCACCGTTGAGGCGGTTTTGTGTCCCTTTTGTTGGGCTTTCTACTAATATGTAAGGAGTCTGGTTCTATCCTTGGGATACTCAGATTTGTTTCCTCTTTTTCGGGGTAATGTTCATACAATTATTCATTCACCCCAAAAAAAAAAAAATGCGATACATAAGAGCAACTTACATTTAAGAATGTAACTAAAGAAGTTTTAAGTGAATCTAAAGGAAAGCGACATTCACCAAGAGAAACTTGATAGTGGGATGATGAAGTTTAAGCAGCCTTAAGGCTAAGAAATCTAGTTTTAAAACTTGGCAAAGGACTCAACATGAGGATAATTTTAAAAGGTATAAATTTGAAAGAAATGAATCTAAGAAGATAGTGGGAAAAGCAATGATTAAGGAATATAAGGATTTATATAACAATTTAAGCACAAAAGAGGGGAGGAAAGATACCTATAAAACTAGCTAATATAAGGGAAAGGAAGAATAGAGATTTCAACCATATTAAAAGCATTAAAAGTGAAGATATGATGTATTAAGTATTAACAAATGATGAGGAGATTAAAGAGAGATGGAAAAACTATTTTTATAACTTGCTAAAACAAAAAACAATACAAATAATAATGTTTCAAAAGATTGTAATAATCACCAAGAAACCACAAAAATCTTAGATATATACGAAAATGTAAAGGTGATAATATACTTCTTCCTTCTTTTTCTTCATATTATGAAAGTAAAATAGAAAGATACGACTTGAGCATCCCACCTAAGACTTGACCAACATCTCACCGAAACCATCTCAGTATCTCACTGCAAGTTGCAGCTTTGCTTCTCACAGGACTTGGTATAAACCAATTTTTTAATTTCCAAATGCTTACAAGAACCTCTTTATATAAAGAGGCTAAGAGGATTCTAGACCCTATCGGAATGACCTCCTAGACTTAATGGCTATACATTTCCAAAAACTTACATTGTGACTATTTTCAAGATACTTAATGATGTTTACATTTTAAAGGTCTTTTTCCACTCACTAATTATCTCCACTAACATCCCTCGGACGTCTCAATTCGTATGGCCACTTATCCCTCATATATGAACTTTCAAAATAGGCCAATTACAATAGAAAAGATAAAATTCCCAACCCATGACCCATATAACCTATTAGGCCACTTATTTAACCCATTAGACTAGGAATTTAGCTATATGTGTTGGAACCTCTTTTGATCTAAATCAAACGTTTTAAAGTAAGTCCATATGGTATTCGAGTAAACATGTGGAAGACCTTAGAAATTAGTGGAATAACTACGCTAACTAAGTTGTTTAATAAGATTATGAGTATAAGAAATATGTTAAATGAATGGCAGAGAAGAATTGTACTTCCAATTTATAAAAATAAAGGTGATATTCAAAGCTTTAGTAACTATAAAGGTATATATCTTATGAGTCATTATAAAACTATGGTAAAAAGTACTTGAAACCGACCTGAGATCATAGTTGCCAAGGCGTTGGAGAGGTGTCTAGGTGCCTAGGCGTACCCAAGGTGTTGTAAGGTTATATCTTAATAATAAGATTTATACAAAAAGGAGGGGGTTAGCGCATCAATTTTTATTGATTTTAATACATATGCATAATTCCATGCATTATGGTGTATATATATATGTTTTTTATACATCCAATAAAAATGCTACAAATGACATTAATTAAAAAATAAATAAACAAATAAAAACAAAACGTGATACAATAAGGCACCGACTGCCTAGCCCTATTCAACGGACGCCTAGGCGACGCTTTGGCAATTTGTTGTATCACGTCTTGTTGTAGAAAAAAATAATATTTCAAATATCCTATTTGGTTTAATGTCAGAAAGATCAATTACATAAGCTATTAATTATCTTAGGAGATTAATGGAAAGATTTAGAAAATGTATGAATAATCTCCAGACTTAGGCAAAGCTTATGATAAAGTCCCCAAAGAGTTAATTTGGTGTGTTAGAAAAGAAAAATGTTTCTGAGTACAAACGTGGACATTGTTAAAGATATGTAAATTGGTGTAATGAGTAATGACTAGTGTAAGAACTGTGGGGAGGATAGGATAGTAAATTCTCAATTACAATTGGATTACATTAAGGATTAACTCCTAGCCGGTATTTGTTTGCTTTAATCATATATGAGCTTACTAGAGACATTCAAGATCAAATCCCTATATGTATGCTCTTTGCTGATGATATTAATTTAGTAGATGAAACAAATGCATGGATAAATGTAAAGTTGGAATTATGGAGATCAACCTTGGAATCAAAAGGTTTCTTCTTCTTTTTTTTTTTTTAGAAGTTTTTTTTGGTTAATCAGAGGGTTTTAAATAAGATAAAAACATAATATATGGTGTGTAACTTTAGTAACAGTAGGAATGAAAGTGGAGTGGTGAAGATTAATGAGAGGGAGAAACTACAAAGTGAAAATTTTAGGTCCCTAGGTTATATCACGAATAAAAGAGAAATTGAGAAGTGCATCCGGAGTGTTGGGTGATCGACGTATTCTTTTAAAATTCGAAGGTAAAATTTATAGGATAGTTACACAACCAACAATGATGTATGAGACTAAATGTTGAGCAATGCAGAAACAACATATAAACAAAATTAGTGTAGTTGGAATGAAGATGTTGAGATGGATGAGTGGTACAACTAAAAAAGATAAAATAAGGAATGATCAAATAAGAGTTAATCTAGAAGTAGCTCTGATACATGATAAATTTTGAGAAAGCCGTTTGAGGTGGCATGGACATGTGCAACAGAATCCTTAGAATGGTTCAGTATGGAAGGGTGATGTGATTTAGATTGAAGGAGCTAAAAGAGGAAAACCAATGTCTCATACAGCAGAATCATCTTGGTGCATGTGAAGGTACTTCGGTCCACAATTTGCAGGCTCTCCATGAAAGCTTGAAGAAACCCAGCTAAAGTCCTGCTTCGACAGGTCAAACCATGGATTGGGTTGGTACTAACCTTTAGCATTTTTTGCATTAAGTACCTGCCCTCAGACTCCCAGCCCAAGCATTTTACCATTAAATCAAATGACAGTCCCAAATGGGGAAGTAAAAAGTAAAGGTACAGGAAAGCATCTAAAGTAAGATTGTTACAACCATTTTCAATGGGCCGGTGTTCGAAGAAAGGGTCCCCCCTAGGGGCACCCTCCCAAACATGTGTACAAGCCAACATGATTCAAGAATACTAATTGGTCATATTTAGAGTAACAGAAGTAACATTAGAGTGATCTCTATACAGTTACTAATCAATGAACCAGGAATGAGAGAATTACATGATAGTGAAGATTACCTACCTCTTCTTGCACCAACCAAGCTTGAAGGACTTCCTCGACCTTCAAACTGGGCTTGAAGCCTTGAATGCCAAAAATATCTTGAATAGTCATCAAAGATGAGGTGGAGGATCCATTGCTGTCCGATGTCGGAATAACTTCACCAGTGCTCTACGTTCACAGTCCTGAATAAATCAATTCACAGATGCAATTAGTAGAATCTAAAGTTTTTTCTAAATTTAAAAACTCAAACACCAATACTTGGGAGAAAGGCATGGTTGCAAACAGATTAAGCATATGGAATTTGAATATTGATGCAAAAGAACATAGGCATATGTTACAAAAAGTTTTGTATAGGCCTATGCTGGAATAAATTCACCGGTGCTGTATGTTTAAAGTACTGGATAAATTAATTCATGGATGCAATTAGAGGTATCTAAAATGTATTTGTCCCCCTTTTTTCATGTTTATGGATTTTAAATTGTAATGCCAATAGATTGGGGAAAGAAGCACGTTAAATCGTACTCCTTATTTGATGTGGCAAACAGACGATAGGCATATGAAATTATTAAGAGGTTTAAGAACTACAACCATAGTATGATTACTGATTAATCACATGATTAGGGAGTGGCTTGGTAATGGGGTTATCTACCCCGTAATAGAATAGAACGTAAGAAAACCAGAAAATCCAGAATCACAGGAACAGGAATTATAACCAGATTTAGAGAAAAGTATAGAACTAATCTTTTAGTGAACTAGAATTTAAATTGCAGGTTCTGTTTAAAAATAGGTAGAGAGAGCCTGGAAATCCGGTTCAGTTCTGATAGCTGTATTATAAGTTGAAGAGAAAACCTACTTCAACTAGGAAAGTTTCAAACTTGTAGAATCAATGGAAAATATCAGATGATTGGAAACACAAATCAATTTAGGAACAATCTTGTCTGTCAAAGAACTCGAAAACTCGGGCAGAGCATTGGTAGACTGATTGCCAAGAATAGCAGGCTTCCGAACAAGACAGCTTGCTGAAGAATGAGCAAAAGATTTGCAATAAGTATAGATGGGAGGCTTCCAATCATACTCTACCTTTGATCCATGAGACAGGCTTGACTAGTAAGTGAGAAATTAAAGACTAGTCGACAGACCCACCAGACAAGACAGACAAGGAGATAGTGTAGCGGTGGCTCACAGAGACTTGCAAGAACTGAAATCAGATTTCAAAAAGTAAGTAGAAGGTGGCTTAAATTAGAAACAAAAATTCGATTAAAATTATAGGGTTCTCAAACATAAACTAGAATAAAAAAGCAGTAGGCAAATTGATAGCAAGAACAACAGGGTTTAATCAAGAATCATTTCAGCAACTTGAACATGAATTTAAGTATAATATGAAATTGAAATAGATAACAGAACAATAAATCACAGGGTAGAAAATGTGAAGGTACGACCCTTGCAGGTGCTGATCAAAGCTTTCACTCAAATAAATTAAAGTAATAAACTTTATTAACTTAAAATCCGACTCAAATAAATAACTATAGTAAAACCCCAAAAAGCTTATTGGTAGCAGTCTAACGTCTACAAACAATGATAAAAAAAATTAATTAAAAAAAAACTACAAGTAAATTGCATTGACACTGAAATTTAAAATACTACTACAACCATTTTAATAAAAAGAACTATAAACTACTAAGGGATAAGCTTGAATATGCTTTAAGCTTATTCCTGCTCCGCTTCATCATCCTCGTCATTTGAGATATTAATTGTAAGAGTGAGTTAACCAGCCCAGTAAGATAGAATGTAGATACTTACCCCCAAAAAAAAAAAAAGAACAAAAAAAGAAGAAAGAATACAGAAAATACACAACTCTGTAAACAAGCACAAAAACTTTTCGAATAAATAAATGAAAGAAAATCTTTACTTCATTTATTTTAGAACAACTCACATTTAATTTCATATCTGACCAACTGCCAGGAATAACTAGCTACCACTGTCCTAGTAGAGAGTTCAACACGACCACATTTTGGTCACCCCTGTCTGACTTTGGCAACTCGGTCAATCCTCTATGACCTTGGAAACTCTGTCATCCCGCTATGACCTTGGAACTTGGTAATCCCTCTACGACCTTGGTAATTACTCTCCATCCTATTGTCCTCATTTACTCTCCACCTTATTGTCCTCGTTTACTTTCTACTCGGCTTACAACAGTCAGTTACCCTCAACACCTCATCATCTCTTTTTCGACACATTATTTACAAGTATGTCAAAACCACCATTTACACACTCTTTAACTCAAGCCATTATTAATCAGAATAGAAACCACATCTTTCAATCCTTTTATAAGAATGACAACACATCATAAACAACTGTTAACAAGCATCATTAAGACATATATCATAGAATTTAGAACAGCAAGTCATTCACTATATATGCAAACAGGTAATATTACAAGGAAAACATAGTAATACAACACCCAAGTGGTGTGAATCCGCTATACACCATTTACCTCTCCTTGCAAACACACTGTTTCTCCTTCAACCACTAAGCAATATCAAACCCTACATATATCAATCAATTGCATACACCAGTTACTGATAATACAATCTGTTATATGGACTGATCTGAATTGGATCTGGTTCTGAATCTGGAACTGGTATAAAAACTGATTCAACCTTTGATATATCATCTAATATAAACCTGGTACAGATACTCTTATATATACTTACTGATTTACAAATCTCACATATTCTGATATACAAAGTACTGATATAAGAATCTGAAACTGATCTCTACTTATAACAATATAGTGAAATACATATATACTGATGTGTACTTCAACATATTATCTTCCACTAATACACTAAATCTGAAATAATTATACTGAAATACAAAATCTGGCATAATTATACTGATATAAATTGATCTAAACATCAGGTATTAATCTGATATAAACTCTGATAAGAAAGCTGATCAACTGATATATATCTGTCGTCATAAATCAGTTACTAAACTAGTCAAAAACTGAATATGAATATGTACTTATATATGTACTGGTTACAAGAATCTGAAGCATATATGTATATACTAAGTTAATATAGGTTATACAAATCAGATAAGTACTAATATACATATATAATGATATATATGCATATAAATCTGTAACTGAATATCCAAATCTGGGCTGCATGTATATAAATGTGAATAAAATCAGGATTGTATATATTTATAAACTGAACTGAATATAAAATCTGATTTAAAAATAAGATCATATATAATATATATGATATACAAATCTGTACTGACTGATATCTAAACACTAAAGATAGGCTTGCGCATCCTCTACGCTCCCTCTTGCTCCTAATCAACCTCCTTATCATCTGAGATATCATAGTAAGAGGTGAGCTCACAAAGCCCAGTAAAAAGAACATAACAGAGGTACAACACTAGGATGATCACCAAAAACAAAGCGAATAAGCAATGCAAAACTCAGAAAATGCATAACAAGATAAAAGCACAAATAATATCAATATTCAATAGAACATATCATAATCAACACCAATCCATCCAAACAACACTGAAACAAGAAGATACCAAAGAAGCAAAAACATAAATCAACTACAAAGTATCACTTTAGTGGTGTAATTCTGAAATATTCCACTTGCACTCTTCCAATTTAAATCGTCCCTTCGCAGATCAGCAACTCAAACCTACAAGTAGTATAAATTTAACATCAATTAATATGTACTGACTACCCAAACAGTACCTTATCAACCCCTAAACTCCACTTCTAGACCTCCCGAACTAGGTCACTAAAAGTGTACGAATCTGCCTATAAATCGAAACTAACCTATATATATATATATATATATATATATATATATATATATATATATATATATATATATATATATATATATATATATATATATATATATATATATATATGGTCTGGATTCGATACGAAAAACTGGCATGAGATCTGTATAAAAATCTGCATAATATACTGTATATTAAATCCAAAATATTATGCATTCCAAATCTGTTACGGTATGTACATAAACTAGTATGCAACTCTGGTATGATATTTATAAACTAATAAATTGACTAATAAGAATTTATTAATGAAACCCATATATTTCAGAGATTAAGGGTGATCAAAATTTGATAATATAACTGGTCAAAACACTCATTATACCTGGTTTTATCAATTTTCGAAAACTGTTGTTAAACCGGTATAAAATCTGATCAACGGACTAATATAGAATCTGATATTAAGATTAAGATTTGCTATATATAATCTGTACATGGACTGCATAAAGAAATCTAGGCTGACATAATAAGATATGGACTGGATATACACATCTGGACTGCATATTAAAGTTTAACATAATTTGACACGTAACACTGATATACGAATCTGATATGACACCCATATAATCAATATACAAATCTGATACAGGTATTCACAATTGATAGTATGATATACAAATCTGATAAATAATTCGGATATGGTATAAATAACTGTTATAAAATCTAATACGGATATGTATAATCTGTTATGATATATATATATATATATATATATATATATATATATATATATATATATATATATATATATTTTTTTTTATATATAATATAATTTATAAAAATAAATTATTAAACTATTATAAAAAAAAAAAATTGGGACCTTGTTAAAAAAAAATTTTTTTTTTTTTTTTAAAACAAATAAAAAAAAAGGATAAAAATTATTACTAAAAAAAAAACCCTCTCGTAAAGGAAGCTCAAGAACGTATGAAGCTTAAATGGAAATTCAGATTTCTGAGTTCATTAATAAATTTAGAGATTTGAGGTCTGGTCATAGCAAGCCTATTTCAGGCTCATTAAACGAGTCAAACAACTCCTGTTCTCACAATCAGCCAAGTGTTGACAGAGGTTTCTAATCCTAGAATTGACAGATTAGAAATCTAGAACTTCTAATCCTCAATCAGCAGTAGGCTTGATTTGAGGATAAACACAAAGGAAAATAAAGCAATTGGTTGCTAACCTGAAATTTGCTGTTGTCCCTCTTTTCCTCTTCCTGATTTCGATCTCTCTCTTTTTTTTTTCTTTTTTTTTCCTTCTTCTTCTCTTGGTAACTCTTCCTCTCTCTCCCTTCATGGTTTTCCCTTTTCTTTTCTTTTTCCCGTGATATCTTTATCTCCCTTTTTTTCTGTTTTAAATATAGTAATCTTATCGTAATCCCATTATAATTTTATTTTAGAATTTTTAATTCTGTTATGACTCTTTTCTACTCTCTCTCTTCTCTAAGCAAGGAGTCTTACCCTCTTATAGTCTCTATGTGAAAAGGGATGTGGGACTCTCCTTATAATTTATCTCTTCCTTTATCCTCTTTTATTTTACTAATTTTATATATAATTTGACTCTCCTTTTTTTTTTTTCACCAATACAAGAGTCCAGGGTGAGTTAGACTCTTAATACTAGTCTTAAGCCTCAAGATAAGACTAAATAATTCAAGTTAGAGTGGGTCTCATTGCTGCCCACAATATAAGCTATCCAAAAATTACTATTTTAATAATAAGAATAAACTAATATGGGCTCCACTTATTATCCACGTTTTTTGCCATCCCACATATTCTAATTTATAATTTTTTAATCTAAATCACAATATATTGTTATAATATGACTCCCAAGGATAATGTTACATATTCCCCTATTTTACTACTACTTTTAGTCATTAAAACATTTATTATCCACGTTTTTGGCCTTCCCATATATTCTAATTTATAATTTTTTAATCTAAATCACATTATATTGTTATAATATCAACTCTTAAGGATAATCTTACATATTCCCCTATTTTACTACTACTTTTAGTCATTAAAACATTTATTATCCACGTTTTTTGCCTTCCCACATATTCTAATTTATAATTTTTTAATCTAAATCACATTATATTATTATAATATCAACTCTTAGGGATAATGTTACCTAATTTCACCAATTTCACCAAACAGAAATTAAATCCAAAGATCTGGGGGTTATAGCCATTATCTGCTAAATACTGCTGAAATGTACCTTCAAGTTATTCCCTGCCGTTGTCACTGCGAAGCACCTTCTGCTGGGTTTGGAATTGTCTTCATCATGTTATGGAATTGGTGGAAGAATTGAAAAACCTGATTTTTATGATGCATCAGATAAACCCAGGTAGCTCGAGTGTGACAATCAATAAACGTTAAAAACCATCTATGCCCAGAGATAGATGTAGTCCTAGCTAGTCCCCAAACGTCAGAATGTACCAAATCAAACATACTACTATTTCTATTATATGAAGGTAAATAAGAGGTACGAGCTTGTTTAGCCAAAATACAGGCTTTGCATAATAACTCGTCCTTATTACAATGTTTGACTACAAAAGGAAATAACTGAGATAAAACGATAGTGGAAAGATGACCAAGACAACGGTGCCACTGTTGGAGAGTGCTCATAGCTGAATAAATGTGGTGTGGGGTGATCTGGTGTGAAGGTGGTTTATAGGTTGATATAGGTTCTGAAGGACCATCATCAAGCAAGTAGAGACAACCAAGCAATCTACCATGTCCAATCGTCTTCCCGCTCGCTAGATCCTAAATCACATACGAGGAAGGAAAAAAGTTACCTTACAGTTAAGTGTTTTGGTAAGACTACTAATAGAAAGTAAATTCGTAGAGAAACTAAAAACGTGAAGGACAAACTGTAAAGTAAGGGTGGAAAAGCAACGGTTGGAGACCTTTCCAGATATAGGGGAGAGAGACCCATCTGCTACCCGGATTGTATCTGACCCAGAAGAGGGAGAATATAGATAAAAGGAGTTGGATGAACCAGTAATGTAAGAACCGTGCTCTGAAAACCCGGTTTAACTCATGGTTTACATTGTGACAGGTCTCCCAATCATAACCAGACCGGAAGGCGAGGCCGGGTGACGAACCACGATATCCAGGTATGAGAAACGATGTATAAATATGCAATTTTTACATACCGGTCTCAGTACCGGTCTCACTCAGAGCGAGACCGGTATGTGCGACCGGTATGTATAACTCGAATGGAGACGGACTCCAGCGGGTCCCACACTCCGAATCGAGTTTAGGAAAACCTTCTAGACGTGGGAGACCTTCCTCGAATGGTCTCCCACTATATATAAATACACATCATTCCCTCCTTAGATCCTTCCAAACATTCTCAAACCCTAGGCCGTCTAGAAGAGATCTGAGAAGGAGCAAGGAGGAAGGAGACCGCACAAGAAGGGGGATCTTCCGTTGGAGGAGAACACCGCCATTCAACAAACACCGGTAAGTGCTCAACCTCTATATTGATGTTAGGATTTTGGATCGAAGCAGTGAAACGGCACAACGATTCAAAATCCTAGAACCCCAAAAACCCCAGCTCTCATTAAGATCCAATCTAAGAACAAGGTGATGAAATAGTCGAAACCTAAATGACTAAACGAGTATTTGGACCTTAGAATGGTTTAGGAAAAACCCTAAAAGCCAAGCCAATGATCGACGGGGGAGGGAGGTCCGAGATTGGACTCTCGAACCCATACCGCAGGACATACCGGCTAGACATAAGTCTTGCGGTATGGTCCTGCAGTATATACCGCCGGACATACCGGCTGGACCATAAAGTCCTGCGGTATGGTCCTATGGTATATACCGCAGGCACATACCGGCTGCAGGGTACTGAGACCGGTATCGAGACCGGTATATACCGCAGGACATACCGGTCTCACTATACTGAGGCCGGTATGCTTACCGAAACCTGTTTGCTTGGCCAAACTTGGTTCTGACCAACTGTAACCCTAATAATTTAATTTTAACCTATAAGTATGATCATGTAGGACATGTAGACAACGTGAGTGGACTCTGTGACGCAGAGCGGACTTGTTATCACGCGTCAGGTAAGGGACAAGACCCCAAACCCTAAGTAACTAAATAACAGAAAACCATTGTGATCATATCTGTATCTGTGTTTATTGTTTGTTGTTTGTGCATTTTACATGCCATCTAGTATTTAAATTATTAATACATGTTCATGCATATTCGTATGCGGATGCTGTTTGTTTAGGCATGTGAATGTTTTGCGTTGGTGTGTGGAATGTGAAGGGGAGTGGAGCCCTGGATATATCCTCACACTAACACCTTTTCGTATCGCCGTCTACCTTAGCAGGCCTGGTGCGAATAGGGTATCAAGGGGAGGACTTGGGATTGTGGCTCTGCCTGCCCACCAAACTCGAGCCCTATCTCTATGTCGTAGGGAGCTGTGCTGGGGTAGGACCATAGATACTGTATTGACATATAGGACTGATCTCCTGGGTATATCAAACGATGGCCCCTTGGTATACTGTGCACCCAAGGAACCCCAGTTCCTATCTTTGATGATGCGTGCAGAAATTGATCGCCAGCTTCTTAGAGATGATCGCTGGGAGATGAAGGCAATCAACCTATGGCCAGAACCTCGGGTGTACTACAAGATTATTCAGCACAACCTGATTCCTTAGAGTGGGCACTATGAGAAGATTTCCCAGTTGACCCAGTATCTCTTATACTGCATCTGCACTAGGCAGCCCATCTGCCTTCCATATATTATCATCAGACGATGATCCGTGCTGCGATACCTAGTCAGATAGGCAACCTACCCTATGGGCGTTTGATCAATACCCTGCTCACTCGCCTTCATGTTGATTTAGTGGATGAGAGGATTCATGAGGATACCTTATCGTCTGACCTTGACTGGGAGGCCATCTGCAAGATGGGGATGCGAGATGCGCAGGTCAATGACGAGGAGAGGAACGTTATGGTGCGTCCCCGTACTCGGGTAGAGATAGCAAACGCTGAGGCGGCAGCAGCAGCAGCAAGGGTCCATGGGGGTGCTACTGAGGATGATGATCGTATATTCATGGATGTAGACGCCATACCTCCTCCATCACCACTGCATTTTACTGGAGCTAGCCCTTCTCGGATTCCTTCCCACACAGCTGGTGCTTCGCACCCATCACCAGATGACGTGAGGGGACTGCTGCATGAGATTAGGGAGGCCCAGTGCGCGACTGATCAGCGGATGGCCGATCTGGCAGCTAGTCTCCAGGTGACCCAAACTCAGGTAGCCTGACTTACGAGGATGTATGCTGAAGACTATAACCGAGATCGTGAGGCACCTCCTCCTCCAGCACCTCCAGCTCCATGATGCCTTTATTTCTTTTTCCTTGTACTACAGAATAACTATCCGGATTGTGGTCCGTACTCTGATTTGGATATGTATATATATATATTGTTTTTATTCGATGTGTATATGAAACTTGTTTCTCATCTTAATAGTGCATTATTCTCTTTCTTAATTTTTGTCTCATCCAACACAGGTGCTTATAGTGTGTTCTTATTAAAGCTTTTAAATTTATCCTAACTCAGTTCACAAACTCTTGTGGAAGTATACAAGTTTAATAGACAGAGCCCGATAGCTCTGATACCAAGTTGTCACACCCCAATTCTGCACCAACCAGAATGGTGTGATGAACCATCTATGATTCAATGGTTCAACCAGGATCTCGAATAGGCCGTGTCCCTTTGCTTAAACCATATACATCCACAACCATAATCAGAGTAAATAAACAATAGTGGAAGTCTTTAATATTAATGAACTGAGTATCTAAAAGTGATATCATAAATAAAGTATCCATTTATCTCCAAAAGACTAAGACATAAAATAAAATAAATTAATCAATTACATCTTCTAAATAATCCAACCAATAATCTAATCAAAGACGCATGAGTTGCACTCGCACGACGAATCATGCGACTCCATCATAGTTTCTGCATCCATCCCCACAACATGCCCGTACATGGGAGCATTCATATAATCTTCTACTGTAGGACCTGCATCATCAACTAAAAATATTCGACGTCGAAAGGATGAGCACACATTATGGCTCAGTGAACAAACAAAACAATGCAACAGACATATGCATGCATTTAATTCATATCTTTGGTCTGGTTCATAAGTTTGCAATGTGCAATAGAAAGGATTGGTGGCCGCCGCACCTCTATACACGAGTGTGTAAAGCCGCCCAATAGATCAAACATCATTGCCATCCCACATGCACCCATCATAGAATAGAGATAGAGCTAAAGTTTCCGGATCAAACACCGCATGACACTTCCCCTTAATGCCCTACCCATACCAACACGTAAGCCCCTATTGGCGAGGGCTTGCAAACTGGGCTCGCAACTAACCAGTCCTAATGTCAAACAGTGTATCCAAGGTCTCACCTCAGCATCCCTCAATACGTCCATAGAGATAGAGCTAAGGCCCCCCCGACAGAGTCAGAGACTACACGGTCCGAGACCACCTCCCCTGATGCCCTACGATGTAGTAGTTCTGCTAAGATAATGGCGATACGACGATGTTAGTGGACAAGACTTGAGTAGAGATAGAGCTAGAGTCTAGTGACCAAGATGAACCACAATGTCACGTCCTCCCCCTGATGCCCCACTCGCATCAAGTACACTAACCACACACAAACATTCACATGCCTATTCCTAGTATCATCATCATCATCATGTTATAAATAAACGGAATTAAATATGCATGAACATTAATAGAAGGAATATTGGATGACATGTGAAATGCACAATACACTCATATAAGCATAGAATCATTCATGGCATTAGAATCAATAATTAAAAACAGTTTATTATTAGTCAATTAGTTTAGGTCATGTTCCCTCACCTTTGGTTGATAGTAAATCCTTGTTCAAGCTTTGTGAATCACTTTTAAACCACTTGAAAACCTAATAAATTTATAGATTTTTAAATTAGAATTAATTCCCATGAATTTAGACTAACAGAAACTGAAGGGTGGCAGGTGTGGCAGCACATGTGGTCTCAGTTTCTGCAACCACAGGGTGTATGGTCACAGGGTGTCGTCGCATATCCTGCGACCATACATCCGACCACACCCTCCCTGGAAACTTCCTGAGGGCATGTGGTCGGACATGTGTGTCTCGTGTGGTCGCACATCATGCGACCACACGTGTGATGGTCGACCTTTCACTCTCAACTCCATTCCTTTATGTTTGAATCCTTTAGCTTATCATGGTACTTCCTATGATTGTTCTATGGCTCAGAACTATTATTTTATACACAATCCATTATCCACATAATTTCCTCCATGGATTCTCGTGGAATTTGTCCATGGATTGATGATTTTGGTTTCTCCTAAATCCCATATTCTTCATGAACTATTCTAGGCTCTCAATTTAACATGGGGAATATGTTCATACCTTAAGCTTGCTAAAGTTTCATAGTTTTCTCTGAATTTTCCTCCTCCTTAGTCTTCTTCTTCAATTTTCCTTCTCTTCCTTCTCTTCTCTTTCCCTCACTTTCAATTTGAGTTCTAAAGGAGTGAAAGAGACTAAGGGACGTTCTATTTATACACGAAAACCCTTCATAATATGCCCTAATGAGTTTAGGAAAGAACCCCCTTCGGATTAGGAAGGTTTCCTAATTTTGGTTTCTGACTGGGTTCGTGTGGTCGGAGGTGGGGTCGTAGAATCTGTCGACCACACCTTCTGAAATGTGCGACCACACGACCAAAATTCATGTGGTTGCACTATTTTGAAGTGTGGTCGGTCACACTTGTTTAGGTATGCGACCACACGCTCATAATTGACTGTTTTTGGATTGATTTCATACCTGGTCTTGTGGTTTCTTCACGCACTTGGTCTACTTGATTCAACCATGATAGGTTGACCTGATATAAGGTGGTAAGACCGGTTAGTTCGATACGGGTCTTACAATAATACCCTCATCTTTTCGACTCTGAAAGTATATAATTTCGAGGACAAAATTTCGGGTGGGGGAATTGTGAAACCTACATGCAAATTTCGGGAACGAAATTTCTTTTAAGGGTGGTAGAGTTGTAAGACCCGTGCTCTGAAAACCCGGTTTAACCCATGGTTAACATTGTGACAGGTCTCCCAATCATAACCGGACCGGAAGGCGATGCCAGGTGACGAACCACGATATCCAGGTATGAGAAGCGATGTGTAAAAATGTAATTTTTACATACCGGTCTTAGTACCGGTCTCACTCTGAGCGAGACCGGTATGTGCGACCGGTATGTATTTCTCGAATGGAAAGGACTCTAGCGGGTCCCATACTCCGAATCGAGTTTAGAAAAACCTTCTAGACGTGAGAGACCTTCCTAGAATGGTCTCCCACTATATATATATATATATACATCATTCCCTCCTTAGATCCTTCCAAACATTCTCAAACCCTAGGCCGTCTGGAAGAGATCTGAGAAGGAGCAAGGAGGAAGGAGACCGCACAAGACAGGGGATCTTTCCGTTGGAGGAGAACACCACCATTCAACAAATACCGGTAAGTGCTCAACCTCTATATTGATGTTAGGATTTCGGATCGAAGCCGTGAAACGGCGCAACGATCCAAAATCCCAGAACCCCAAAACCCTAGCTCTCATTGAAATCCAATCTAAAAATGAGGCGATGAAATAGTCGAAACCTAAATAACTAAACGAGTATTTGGACCTTAGAATGGTTTAGGAAAAATCCTAAAAACCAAGCCGATGATCGACGGGGGAGGGAGGTCCGAGATTGGACTCTCGGACCCATACCGCCGGACATACCGGCTGGACCATAAAGTCATGCGGTATGGTCCTGCGGTATATACCGCAGGCACATACCGAGTGCAGGGTACAGAGACCGGTATCGAGACCGCAGGACATACCGGTCTCACTATACTGAGACCGGTACTGCGACCCGTATGCTTACCGAAACCTGTTTGCTTAGCCAAACTTGATTCTGACCAACTGTAACCCTAATAATTTAATTCTAAACTATAAGTATGATCATGTAGGACCTGTAGACAGCGTGAGTGAACTCCGTGACGCAGAGCGAACTTGTTATCACGCGTCAGGTAAGGGATAAGACCCCAAACCCTAAGTAACTAAATAACAAAAAACCATTGTGATCATATCTGTATCTGTGTTTATTGTTTATTGTTTGTTGTTTGTGCATTTTATATGTCATCTAATTATTTAAATTCTTATTACCTGTTCATGTATATTCGTATGTTAGGATGCTGTTTGTTTAGGCATGTGAATGTTTTTCGTTAGTGTATGGAATATGAAGGGGAGTGGAGCCCTGGATATATCCTTACACTAACATCTTTTCGTATTGCCGTCTACCTTAGCTAGCTTGGTGCAAATAGGGTATCAGAGGGAGGACGTGGGATTGTGGTTCCGCCTGCCCACCAGACTCGAGCCCTATCTCTATGTCGTAGGAGTTGTGCTAGGGTAGGGCCATAGATACTGTATTGACATATAGGACTGGTTAGAAACGAAACCCACTTGCAAGCCCTTGTCAACAGGGGTTTAGGTGTTGGTGCGGTGTAGGGTATCAGGGGGAGGACGTGGGATGGTGGCTCAGCCTGCCCGCCAGACTCTAGCTCTATCTCTACACCAGAGTGAGTAATGTGGGGCAACAGCAGTAGTGTGGATCGTAGCCTAACTGTTGGGTGTGCTCACACTCTCATGGCATTTTGCAAGTTATACCTGACCCAATTGTAATGTTATCTCATGCATTTTGTATGTTGCATTGGTCTTGTGCTTTACTGAGCTAAGTTGTGAGCTCACCCGAAAATATATATTTTCTTTTTCAGATCTTGATGCAGGTTATACGGTTGAAAACTTTATGGCTGCCCCAGCGTACGGGATAGTAGCTGCTATTGACACACAGGCAGTAGAGGACGAGCATGACGCCTCATGCGAGTTCTCTTTCTGTGTGTTCCTTTAGGGATTGTTTTTTTAAATTTATTTTTCTTTCAGTTGATTATAGACAATGTAATAAATTATTATTAGATTATGGATGATGGCATAACTGGATAATTATTTATTTACAAATAGAAAACTCAGTTCATTTATTTATTTAAATCCGTTGCTATATATTATTCTCTGATTATGGTTGGTTTGCTTGGAATGGTTTGTTGACACGGTCTATTGAGATCCTGGTGTGAGCCGTGGTTTGGAGACGGTTCACTCACACTTCTGGTTCAGTCGGAATTGGGGTGTGACAAGTAATGTGGTCATGGCTCCAATGTCATAACCCGGACTGCGATGAAATGTACCCAACATGAGAATACCCGGCGTGTGAACCCGGTGTAGCGGATGATTCGCGTAAGAGCGGTATTTGCTGTAGGAGATAGCCTTAGTAGACTGCGGAGAGCATTGGTAGAGTTCCAGTATGAGGGCAAGCCTCTGTTTGGTCGAAGACCATTGTTAATCCGGTATACCTTGTTTTATGAATGGTTGAAAACTGTTGTTAAACCGGTATAAAATCAACGGACTAATATAGAATCTGATATTAAGATTAAGATTTGCTATGTATAATCTATGTATGGACTGCATAAAGAAATCTAGGCTGAAATAATAAGACGTGGACTGGATATACACATCTGGACTGCATATTAAAATTTAACATAATTTGACACGTAACACTGATATGCGAATCTACTATGACATCTATATCATCGATATACAAATCTGATACTGGTGTTCACAATTGATAGTCTGATATACGAATCTGGTAAATAATTTGGATATGGTATAAATAACTGTTATAATATCTAATACTGATATGTATAATCTGTTATGATATATATACATATATATACTATGAAGCTGAAACTAAGATTATACTTCAATAAGAAACCAAAACTAGGGAATTGGGTTACAAAATAAGATTTAAATTGATATTTAAACCATGAATCAAAGGCTGAAACCTGATTACTGAAATCAAAAACTCTTCAGTAAAGGAAGCTCAAGAACCTATGAAGCTTCAATGGAAATTCGAATTTATGGGTTCATTAATAAATTTAGAGATTTGAGGTCTGGTCATAACAGACCTATTTCAGGCCCTTAAAACGAGTCGAATAACTCCTATTCTCACAATCAGCCAAGTGTTGATAAAGTTTTCTAATCCTAGAATCGACAAATTAGAAGTCTAGAATTTCTAATCCTCAATTACCATTGGGCTTTATCTAAGGCTGAACAGAAAGGAAAATAAAGCAATCGGTTGCTAACCTGAAATTTGCTGCTATCCCTCTTTTCCTCTACCTAATTTCGATCTCTTTCTCTTTTTTTTTTCCCCCCTTCTTGTTCTTCTTCTTCTCTCGGTTTCTTTTCCGCTCTCTCCCCTCGTGGTTTTTCCCCTTTCATTTCTTTTTCATGATATCTTTATCTCCCTTTTTTTTCTGTTTTAAATTTAGTTATCCTAATCCCATTATAATTCTATTTTAGAATATTTTAATTTTGTTATGACTTTTTTCTACTCTCTCTCTCTCTTCTCCACGCAAGAAGTCTAACCCTCTTCTAGTCTCTACATGAAAAGGGATGTGGGACTCTCATTATAATTTCTCTCTCCCTTTATCTTCTTTTATTTGTTAATTCTAACTATATTCGGACTCTACTTTTTTTTTTTTAACCAATACAAGAGTCCAAGGTGAGTTGGACTCTTAATACTAGTCTTAAACCTCAAGATAAGACTAAATAACTCTAGTTAGAGTGGGTCCCATTGCTGCCCATGATATAAGCTATCCAAAAATTACTATTTTAATAATAAGAATAAGCTAATGTGGGTTCCACTTATTATCCACGTTTTTGGTCTTCCCACATATTCTAATTTATATTTTTTATTCTAAATCACATTATATTGTTGTGATATCGACTCTTAGGGATAATGTTACATATTCTCCTATTTTACTACTACTTTTAGTCATTAAAACATTTATTATCCACGTTTTTAGCCTTCCCACATATTCTAATTTATAATTTTTAATCTAAATCGCATTATATTGTTATAATATCAACTCTTAGGGATAATCTTACATATTCCCCTATTTTATTACTACTTTTAGTTATTAAAACATTTATTATCCACGTTTTTGGCCTTCCCACGTATTCTAATTTATAATTTTTTAATCTAAATCACATTATATTATTATAATATCAACTCCTAGGGATAATATTACCTAATTTCACCAATTTCACTACATAGAAATTAAATCCAAAGATCTGGGGGTTACAACCATTATCTGCTAAAAACTGCTGAAATGTACTTTCAAGTTATTCCCTGCCGTTGTCACTGTAAATCACCTTTAGTTGGGTTTGGAACTGCCTTTTTCTTGTTATGGAATTGACGGAAGAATTGAAAAACCTCATTTTTATAATGCATCAGATAAACCCAGGTAGCTCGAGTGTGACAATCAATAAATGTTACAAACCATCTATGCCCAGAGATAGATGTAGTCCTAGCTAGTCCCCAAACATCAGAATGTACCAAATCAAACATACCACTATTTCTATTAGATGAAGGCAAATAAGATATACGAGCTTGCTTAGCCAAAATACAAGCTTCACATAATAACTCGTCCTTATTACAATGTTAAAGGAAATAACTAAGATAAAACGACAGTGGAAGGATGACCAAGACGACGGTGCCACAGTTGGAGAGTGCTCACGGCTGAATAAATGTTGTGTGGGGTGGTCTGGTGTGAAGGTGGTTTTTAGGTTGATGTAGGTTCTGAAAGACCATTATCAAGCAAGTAGAGACCATCATGCAATTTACCATGTCCAATCGTCTTCCCGCTCATCAGATCCTGAATCACACTTGGGGAAGAAAAAAAGATTACCTTACTGTTAAGGGTTTTAGTAAGACTACTAATAGAATGTAAATTCGTAGAGAAACTAGAAACGTGAAGAACAAATTGTAAAGTAATGGTGGAAGAGCAACGGATGGGCCCCTTTCCAGATATAGGGGAGAGGGACCCATCTGCTACCCAGACAGTAACTGTCCCAGAAGAGGGAAAGTACTGATAAAAGGAGCTGGAAGAACCAGTCATGTGGTCAGTGGTTCCAATGTCCACAACCCAAGGGCTAGGGACAAATGAAACACAGTGACCAGCATGAAGAATACCTGACTGAGCAAAATGTGAACCTGGTGTCGCAGATGCGGATGAAAGAGCTGTATTTGCTGCAGGAGTTGGCCTTAGTAGACCGCGGGGAGCATTGGTAGAGTTCCAGTAGGAGGGCAAGCCTCTATCTGATGGGCCCGGCGCTCTGAAGTTCTTGGATTTTTGTATTCCTTTTTCACTTTGCTTGGCCTCAAAATCCGCTGGTTTGCCGTGAACTTCTAGCAAGTTTCCTTAGTATGCCTTTTTTTTCACAATGTTCATATCGAACAGGCTCTTTAAAGGAGGAATACTTTGAGAACTGCTGAGTGGTCTGAAGTGCTGACCATTTAGCTGGCAATGCAAGCATCATAGACGTATGTTTCAAATCCTCAAATGGAACCAAGGCATAAGCCTGTTCTAACGATGGTAGGGGCTCACAACTGGGGATTTGATCCCTGATTTGGTCAAATTCAACATTAAGGCTGGCTAAAAAATTATACACCCTTAGTTTGTCCTTTGCTAGTTTCATAGCAGCAGCATCAGTAGAGCAGGCAGCGGTAAACGTGTCAAAATAGTCCAACTCTTACCACAAACTTCTGAGTTCGGAATAGTATTGGGAGACAGTAATGCCTTTCTATTTAGTTTACATGAAGATCATAAATTAAGGAGTAGTTGCCAACCTGACTATTCCAAATTCAAAAGTTTGTGGCAAGAGTTGGACTATTATGACACATTTATTGCTGCCTATTCTATTGATGGTACTGCTATGAAGCTATCAGAGGACAAACTAAGGGTGTATAATTTTTTGGCCGGCCTTAATGTTGAATTTGACCAAATCAGGGCTCAAATCCTCAATCGTGAGCCCCTATCATCATTAAAACAGGATTATGCCTTGGTTTAATCTAAGGATTTGAGATGTACGTATATGATGTCTGCGTTGCCAGTAGAACGGTCAGCACTTTAAACCACTCAGTAGTTCTCCAAGTATCCCTCCTCTAAAGAGCCTGTTCGATGTGAACACTGTGGAAAAGAAATGCATACTAAGGAAACATGCTAGAAGTTAACACAAGAAACTAACTGATTTCGAGGCCAGTCAACGTAAAAAAGGAATATAGAAGTCCAAGAACTTCAGAGCACAACAGGCTCATCAAACAGAGGCTTGCCCTCATACTGGAACTCTACCAATGCTCTCCGCAGTTTACTAAGGTCATCTCCTACAGCAAATACCGCTCTTCTGTCAGCATCTGCTACACCAGGTTCACATTCTGCTCAGTCAGGTATTCTTCATATTGGGTACTATGTTTCATCTGTCCCTAGCCCCTGGGTTATGGACACTGGAGCCATGACCACATTACTGGTTCATCCAACTCCTTTTATCTATATTCTCCCTCTTCTGGGTCAGATACAATCCGGGTAGCAAATGGGTCCCTCTCCCCTATATCTAGAAAGGGCTCCAACCGTTGCTTTTCCACCCTTACTTTACAGTTTGTCCTTCACGTTTTTAGTTTCTCTACGAATTTACTTTCTATTAGTAGTCTTACCAAAACACTTAACTGTAAGGTAACTTTTTTCCTTCCTCGTCTGTGATTTAGGATCTAGCGAGTGGAAAGACGATAGGACATGGTAGATTGCATGGTTGTCTCTACTTGCTTGATGATGGTCCTTCAGAACCTACATCAACCAATAAACCACCTTCACACCAGATCACCCCACACCACATTTATTCAGCTATGAGCACTCTCCAACAGTGGCACCGTTGTCTTGGTCATCTTTCCACTATCGTTTTATCTCAGTTATTTCCTTTGGTAGTCAAACATTGTAATAAGGACGAGTTATTATGCAAAGCCTGTATTTTGGCTAAACAAGCTCGTACCTCTTATTTACCTTCATATAATAGAAATAGTAGTATGTTTGATTTGGTACATTCTGACGTTTGGGGACTAGCTAGGACTACATCTATCTCTGGGCATAGATGGTTTTTAACGTTTATTGATTGTTACACTCGAGCTACCTAGGTTTATCTGATGCATCATAAAAATCAGGTTTTTTAAATTCTTCCACCAATTCCATAACATGATGAATTCCAAACCCAGCAGAAGGTGCTTCGCAGTGACAATGGCAGGGAATAACTTGAAGGTACATTTCAGCAGTATTTAGCAGATAATGGCTGTAACCCCCAGATCTTTGGATTTAATTTCTGTTTGGTGAAATTGGTGAAATTAGGTAACATTATCCCTAAGAGTTGATATTATAATAATATAATGTGATTTAGATTAAAAAATTATAAATTAGAATATATGGGAAGGCCAAAAACGTGGATAATAAATGTTTTAATGACTAAAAGTAGTAGTAAAATAGGGGAATATGTAACATTATCCTTGGGATTCAATATTATAACAATATAATGTGATTTAGATTAAAAAAATTATAAATTATAATATGTAGGATGGCAAAAAACGTGGATAATAAGTGAAGCCCACATTAGCTTATTCTTATTATTAAAATAGTAATTTTTAAGTAGCTTATATCGTGGGCAGCAATGGGACCCACTCTAACTAGAATTATTTAGTCTTATCTTGAGGCTTAAGACTAGAAATAAGAGTCGAACTCACCTTGGACTCTTGTATTGGTGGAAAAAAAAAGGAGTAAAATATATATATATATATAATAAAATAAAAGAGAATGAAGGAAGAGATAAATTATAAGGAGGGTCCCAGATCCTTTTTCACGTAGAGACTATAAGAGGGAAAGACTTCTTGCTTAGAGAAGAGAGAGAGAGTAAAAAAAAGTCATAACAGAATTAAAAATTCTAAAATAGAATTATAATGGGATTACGATAAGATTAGTATATTCAAAACAGAAAAAAAAAAGGGAGATAAGATATCATGGGAAAAAGAAAAGAAAGGGGAAAACCGTAAGGGGAGAGAGAGGAAGAGAAACCGAGAGAAGAAGAAGGAAAAAAAAAAAAAAAGGAAAGAGAAAGAGATCGAAATCAGGAAGAGGAAAAGAGGGACAGCAGCAAAATTCAGGTTAGCAACCGATTGCTTTATTTTCCTTTGTGTTCAGCCTCAGATCAAGTCCAATGCTGATTGAGGATTAGAAGTTCTAGACTTCTAATCGGTTGATTCTAGGATTAGAAACCTCTGTCAACACTTGGTTGATTGTGAGAACAAGAGTTGTTCGATGTGTTTTAAGGGCCCAAAATAGGTCTGCTATGACCAGACCTCAAATCTCTAAATTTATTAATGAACCTAGAAATCGGAATTTCCATTTAAGCTTCTTACGTTCTTGAGTTCCTTTACAGAAGAGTTTCTGATTTCAGTAATCAGGTTTCAGCCTTTGATTCATAGTTTAAATCTTATTGTGTAACCCAGTTCCTAGTTTTGGTTTCTTATTAAAGTATAATCTTAGAGTTTCAGCTTCATAGTATATATATGTATATATCATAACAGATTATACATATCAGTATTAGATTTTATAACAGTTATTTATACTATATCGAATTATTTACCAGATTTGTATATCAAACTATTAATTGTGAATACCAGTATCAAATTTGTATATCAATTATATAGATGTCATATCAGATTCGCATATCAGTGTTACGTGTCAAATTATGTTAAATTTTAATATGTAGTCCAGATGTGTATATCCAGTCCATATCTTATTATTTCAGCGTAGAATTCTTTATGCAGTCCATATACGGATTATTCATAGCAAATCTTAATCTTAATATCAGATTCTATATTAGTCTGTTGATTTTATACCAGTTTAACAACGGTCTTCGACCATTCATAAAACAAGGTATAATGAGTGTTTTGACCAGTTATATTATCAAATTTTGATCACCCTTAATCTCTGAAATATATGGGTTTCATTAATAAATTCATATTAGTCTATATATCAATTTATAAATATCATGCCAGAGTTGCATACTAGTTTATGTATATACCATAACAGATTTGGAATACATAATATTTTGGATTTAATATAAAGTATATTATGCAGATTTTTATACAAATCTCATGCCAGTTTTTCATATTGAATCCAGACCAGATTTATATTAGTATATATGTATATATGTTAGCTCAGATTTATAGGCAGATTCGTACACTTTTAGTGACCTAATTCGAAGGGTCTAGAAGTGGAGTTTAGGGGTTGATAAGGTACTGTATGGGTAGTCAGTACATATTAATTGATGTTAAATTTATAATAATTGTAGGTTTGAGTTGCTGACCAGCGAAGAGACGATTTAAATTGGAAGAGTGTAAGTGGAATATTTCAGAATTGCACCACTAGGGTGACACTTTGTAGTTGATTTATGTTTTTGCTTCTTTGGTATCTTCTTGTTTCAGTGTTGTTTGGACGGATTGGTGTTGATTATGATATGTTTTATTGAATATTGATACTATTTGTGCTTTTACCTTGTTATGCATTTTCTAAGTTTTTATGGTATGCATGAGTTGTGATTTGTCACGCATCTAAATATTGGGAAATGTGGAGAATGTAATAAAAGGGTAATCAGCTACATTGGGTCCAATAGAAGGTAAATGAGGACAATAAGGTGGAGAGTCCTTTCTGAGTCACTATTGAGGACAATAGGGTGGGAAATCATTGCCATCTGAGTTGCTATTGAGGACAACAGGGTGGAGAGTCATTGCCATCTGAGTAGCTATTGAAGACAATAAGGTGGAGAGTCATTGCCATCTGAGTCGTTATCGAGGACAATAGGGTGGAGAGTCATTGTCATCTGAGTCACTCTCGAGGACAATAAGGTAGAGAGTCATTGACATCTGAGTGGCTTTGGGCTGTGGTTAATCCTCTACTAGGGCAATGGTATATGTTTATTCCAAGCAGTAGACTAAAAGTGATGTTAAATGAGAATTGTTTGGATTGTGAAATTAAATGAAAATTGTTTTGGAAGTGAAATTAAATGATAGTAGTTTTGAAAGTAAATAAAAAGTAAGTTTTCATGCATTGTTTATCCGCTTTGTTTTTGGTGATCATCCTAGTGTTGTACTTCTGTTATGTTCTTTTTACTGGGCTTTGTGAGCTCACCCCTTACTATGATATCTCAGATGATAAGGAGGTTGATTAAGAGCAAGAGGGAACATAGAGGATGTGCAAGCCTATCTTTAGTTTTAAGTTGAAGTTTTATTTTATTATAATGAATGTATAGGGTTTTAAATTCAAGTGTGACGACAAGTGTTTTTTATTTTATGTTTATGACACACTAGACTGCCACCAATAGGTTTGATTGACTTGTTACTTTATTTATTTATTTTAGTTACTTGATTCGATCGTTAGATCAATATCCGTGAGGGTTGTACTCTTACCTTGTATAGGTTTGGGTCGTGACAATGGCATCCTACATCAAACCAGTTGTGTTACACACCAGCTCAAAATGGGTTCGCAGAGAGGAAAAACCATCACCTCCTTGACACTACAAGAGCTCTAATGTTTGAAAATCATGTTCCAGCTCACTTCTGGACTGATGCTGTCCTTACTGCTGTTTCCCTTATCAATCGACTCCCATCACAAATTCTCAACAACAAAGCTCCTCTGGACTCTTGCTTGGCGATGCCTCCTTTGTGCTCCCACCAAAGGTCTTTAATTGCGTTTGCTAGGCCCGCAACCATCGATCTCTTGGCAAGCTTGATCCCAGAGGGTTACAATGTATCTTCCTAGGCTATCTTGCAACGCAGAAAAGGTACAAGTGTTAGCATCCTCCCTTACGGCGGACTTTTGTTACCAAAGACGTCCTCATTCATGAGCATCTTATGTATTACCCATCACATCTTCAGGGGGAGAAGGATGAAGCCGAAGCCGAAGATGTTTTTGCCGAAGATGTACCTCTTTTTTTACCAAAAGAAGCAAAAAGAATCCAAGAACAATCCATCACGGATCCGGATCCGCATGTTCCAGACACAGATGTAACATCAGACCCTGATGAAATACCATCTACACCTACATCCATTCCCACAAACAATCCTAAGCCTAAGCCTCTCCAAGTCTTCAACCGTGCCAGAAGCAAGCAAGGAAGGACCACTGCCATCAACGCAACTTCACATGTCCCTTCGCCCACCCTGGATCTAGAGACCAAGTCTCCTCCTGGTAAGGAACTCCCTCCCTCTGCTTCAAAACTTCCTATTGTTATTCAGAAAGGTACTAGGGCCTGGAAACTTCACCCTATTTCTAATTTTGTTTCATATCTCTCTTTACCCTTCCTTCTATGCATTTGTGTCCTCGCTTTCCTCTCTGTCTATTTCCCAAAAATGGCAGGATGCAATTATAAATGAACGGTTCAAAGCTACAATAATGGAAGAAATGAGAACCTTAAAGAAGAATGATGCATGGGACCTTGTTCTACTTCCACCAGGCAAGAGGTCAGTAGGGTGCAAGTGGGTATTTACAGTCAAGCAGAAAATAGAAGGGACTGTTGATCGATACAAGGCAAGGCTGGTTGCTCAAGGATTTACCCAAACATATGGGATTGATTACCAAGAAACTTTTGCTCCGGTGGCCAAAATGACCACAATCAGGGTTCTCTTGGCATGTGCCGTACACTATAACTAAGATTTACAACAGCTAGATGTGAAGAATGCTACAGCTAGATGTGAAGAATGCTACAGCTAGATGTGAAGAATGCCTTCCTCCATGGAGAATTTACTTGAGGAAGTTTACATGGATTATCCACCTGGTTTCACAGATGCTAACAGCAAAGGGAAGGTATGCAAGTTAAAACACTCTCTATATGGACTAAAACAGTCTCCTCTAGCATGGTTCAAGAGATTTCACAAAGTTATGATAGCATATGGTTACGTTCAGAGTAATACTGACCATATCTTATTTATCAAGCACTTATTTGGAACTTTCACTGCCCTACTAGTATACGTTGATGATATCATTCTCACTAGGAGTAATGATGACGAAATCAGGAAATGAAAGACGTTTCTGAAAAAGGAGATTGAAATCAAAGATCTTGGAAAACTCAAGTACTTTCTTGGGATTGAAGTTTCCCGATCTACAAAGAGTATCTTTCTCTCTCAAAGAATGTATGTCCTTGATCTCCTTTCAGAAACAGGACTGCTAGGGTGCCAACCATGTGATACTCCACTAGATCCCAGTACTAAGCTCAAGGAGAAAGAAGGAACACCAGCAGATAAAGGCAAGTACCAGCAGTTAGTTGGAAGACTCATCTACCTATCACACATACAGCCAGACATTGCCTTTGCAGTGAGTTTGGTAAGCCAGTTTATGCATGATCCCTACTCTACCCATATGGAGGCAGTCTATAGGATACTACATTCCTAAAGACAACTCCAGGAAAAGGGAACCTGCAATCACCTCATGATCATCTAGAAGTGGAGGCCTATACCGATGCAGATTGAGCAGGCAGTCCAAACCATAAGTCTATCTCTGGTTACTGCACTTTTGTGGGCGAAAAGCACTTTTGTGGGCGAAAATTTGGTTACTTGGCACAGCAAGAAGCAGAATGTAGTGGCCCGATCCAGTGCAGAAGCAAAGTTTAGGGCAATGGCCCAAGGAATATGCGAACTCTTGTGATTGCAAGGCTTACTCAGAGACTTGAAGGTTCTATGTTCTCAATCCATGACCATGTTTTGAGACAATAAAGCAGCTATCAGCATTGCCCATGATCCTATCCAGTATGATCGGACGAAGCATGTTGAGATAGATCGTCACTTCATCAAGGAGAAGTTAGAAAGTGGCTACAATCCAGATTCAGATTCCATTTATTAGATCAGAGGACCAGCGGGCAGACATCTTTGCCAAAGCATTACCTGGGAAACTCTTTCGTATGATATTGTCCAAGTTATGCATGAATGATATATATGCACCAACTTGAGGGGGAGTGTTGTAATCCATAGCCAATTCAAGGTTCAGGGAGAGTCAAGGGTAGTCTTGTATTTTCCCTTTCTTTATTATCATTAGGGTTTTATCATTATGAGTCCACCTTAGCCAACCTATTCTAAGTGGCGGCTAAGGAGGGACATGGTTGTAATTTGGTTACCAATATTTCATTATAAATAAGAAGGCTAAGTGAGAAAATTATCTCACTCATTCATCACCAATCTCTGATTCAACAATATATATATATAACTCAAGGCACAACAGTCTGAGTTTTATGTGGCCGCCAAGTTCCTAGCTGATCTTCCATCTGAATATCAACCTGTGAAAAACCAACAACTTGAAGGTGAGAAGATTCCTACACTCAGTGAGATATACTTTTGTCTTCAACGATTGGTGCCTCAGTGATTCTACTACTACAAGATATAATTTTTCCCTCAATGCTGCCTGCGGCCAAGGATCCTCCTCTAGTAGAGGCTACGGCTCTGGCCGAGGACGTGGTCGTGGCCCTCCTGTTCGTAAGGCTGGCCAACCCAACTCTGACAAAGCCAAAAGATATTGTACTCACTGTGGGAAGACTAATCACAACATTGGTACATGTTGGGACAAGTATGGCCGCCCAAAATGGGCTGATGCTCTAGTCAACTCAACTACCACTGATGATGCTCCTGCACAGACTCCTAATGTTGTAGCTTTTGCACCTGACAGCCTTAACCTCCTTTAAAGACACTAAAACATTTGTCCCTATTTTTCTTGCCGATGGGTCATCCACCCACTCGACAAGGCATGGAACGGTTTCATTATCACCTTCCATGACCCTATTATCTGATCTCCATGTTCCTAAGTTACCTCTTAACCTTGTTTCTATTAGTCAACTTACTAAATCCCTAAACTGTAGTCATGTTTTTCCCTTCTTATTATGTTTTTTAGAATCTCAAGACCAAGGCGATGGGCGAACTTGAGCACGCTGGCCTTAACTACTTGAAGCATACTAGATCGACAACTACCACTGTAACCAACTCAACTACTACCACCCCGCTTCAATGGCATCACCGCCTTGGCCATCTATCACTCTCCAAGATGAAGCCCCTTATACCCAACTGCATGTCCCTCTCTCATCTCGAATGTAAAGCTTGTGAGTTAGGCAAACAACACCGCTCCTCCTTTCCTACTCATCCTGAATCTCGACATACATCTCCTTTTTCCTCTATTCTTTCTGAAATTTGGGGACCATGAGGTGTCCTTAATAGACTAGATTATCATTACTTTGTTACTTTTATGGACAATCACTCCAGGATGACCTGACTTTATTTACTTAAGGAACATCCTGAGTTTCTTGATGTATTTACGAGGTTTTACCAAGAAATAAAAGTTCAATTTGCTACTTTTATCCATGTTTTACATATTGATAATGCCCTTGAATAAACTCAATGTGCCATATCAAACTTTTGTTTTGCTAATGGCATCATTCATCTAACTAGCTGCTCCTACACTCTCCAACAAAATGGGATTGTTATTGAACGTAAAAACCGGAACCTCTTAGAGATTGCTCGTTCTCTAATACTTCACATGTATGTCCCTAGTATTTTTGGAATGATTCCACTCTTATTGCCTGCTATCTTACTTATGTCCTCCATAACAAACTTCCATACTCTATCCTCTGTCCTACTGCTGCCTTATAACTGTACCGCCTCATGTATTCGGTTGTGTCTGTCTTGGGCATGTATTACAGCCTTAGCCGGATAAGTTGACTCCTAGTTACTCATTGCCACTTTGTTCGTGTTGTTGTCACATTCTTTGAGAGTACATCTTAATACCCAATCTGCCATTACTCCTCCATCACCTCCACTACCGTTGGTTGCACCTTGTGATGACCCCCTAGACTCCACCACCTCCATTGCAGATTTATCAGTGCTGCAAGAAGACTGCTCCAGTTCCTGCTTCAGTTCCGACTCCGGTTCCGGGTCTCCTTCCCGCTCCGGCTCCTGCTCCGTCACCCACTCCGCCAGCCCTGGTGTTGCAATCACTCTTGATCAGCTTGTTGCTCTTTGTAAGGGTATGCGTTTTTATACCCAAAAGTCCATAATTACATACCCTATCGACTGGTTTGTAACTACCTCCCATCTTCCTGTCTCTACCCATAATCTTGTTGTGTCCCTATCTACCACCTTCATTCCTTCCTCCCACCTCTAGGCCTCATCTCATCCAGGACGAAAGGTGGCTATGGAAGCTAAGATGGATGCCTTGATCTCCAGTCAGACATGGACTCTGGTTGATCTATCTGCTAGGAAGGCTGTTGAACGCTGTCGTTGGATCTATGCTGTAAGCATTATCCTAATGGGTTAGTTGAGCGCCTTAAGGTGAACCTGGTTGCCAAAGAGTTCACTCAAATATAGGGATTGAATACTTTGAAACGTTCTCCCTTGTTTCTCGTCTCAACTATGTACGTGTTATTATCTCCTTGGACGTTAATTTCGATTCGCCTCTCTATCAGATGAATGTGAAGAATCTTTTTCTGTACGGGGATCTCTAGGAAGAAGTCTATATGGACCAACCTCCAGGGTATGTTGCTCCGAGGAAGAAGCATACCAAAGTTTGCAAGTTACACAAGGCTATCTATGGACAAAAACAATCACCACGTGCCTGCTTTGATAAATTTAGCTCTTTTATTACACACTATGGTTTCTTCCTGTTTGTTTGACTAGTGCCGACATTTTAAAGTTGTTATGACAGTGGTTTATATGGATGATATTATTTTACAGGAGATGATAAATCTGGTATTCCTGAGTTCAAATCCCACTTACACAAGCAGTTTCAAATGAAAGATTGGGGCCTCCTCCATTATTTCCTTGGCACTAAAGTTATCCGCAGTAGTGAAGGTATCAGTCTTTCTCAAAGAAAATATGTTCTATGTTGTTTCTAAACTAGCTAACACACCAATGGATCCTCATCAAAAGTTTGAGACCAATGACGGCAAAGATTTTACTGATTTACACCGATATGGGAGACTTCTCGGTAAACCTATCTATCTTTCTGTTCCTACACCTGATATACCCTAATTGTTGGAGTGGTTAGTCAGTTCATGCAAACTCCTAAGGAAGTTCACTGGGAAGCTATGTGTCATATATTAAGGTACCTAAAAAAGTCTCCAGGCAAATGACTCATTTATCTTTGCCACAAGTACATTGATATCATATGGTACTCAGATTTTTTTTTTTTTTTTTTTTGGGTAAGTGTACTCAGATGTTGATTGGGCTGGTGTTAATGGTGATAGACGTTTCATAACTTGTTATTGTATATTTGTTGGTGGAAATCTCATCACATAGAAAAGTAAGAAACAAACTACTATACTCGGTCCAACGCTGAAGCTGAGTATCATGCCATGGCACATACTGCGGCTGAACTCATGTAGTTAAAATCTCTTCTTCAAGAGTTAAGGTTCCCAGTGACTCAACCAATGAAGATGTTTTGTGATAATCAAATTGCCATATACATTGCTAGTAATCCAGTATTTTCATGAACGTACCAAATATACAGAAGTTGACTGTCATTTTGATCGAGAAGCCTTTATGAAGAAACCATTGGTTACTCCCTTTGTTTCCTCCTAAAATCAATTGGGTGATATATTTACCATATCTCTGTTTGGTCTTGCGTTTCGAAAGAACTATTCCAAGCTCGGTATGGGTAACTTATATGCTTCAGCTTAAGAGGGGATGTTAAAGTATTAAAGTATAGAGGGAATGGACCCATTCCCATCGTGGTCCATTCCCTATCAGTAACTATCTACAGCGACAACTCTGTTGTCACCTCTACTAGCCATGTCAGCAAGCTGCAATGGAAAGATTAGTTTTAGATTAGTGTCGACTAAGTCTTCTTCTTTATTCTATCTTCTAGTCTTTTACTTTAACAATATTTCATTATGTAATCAAGAGACTAGAATTATTGGGTAACTAGGATTTATTGTTTATCTAGGATTCCTCACCATGTTGGCATATGAAATTCCTACCTCTTATGTAATTAGGACTCCATCATGCCGACATGCAGAGTCCTAGGCCTATCATTTTTCACTTTCATCTGGGGGGGGGGGTATCTCTCTCTCTCTCTCTCTCTCTCTCTCTCTCTCTCTCTCTCTCTCTCTCTCTCTCTCTCTCTCTCTGTTCTAGTTATTTTCCTTTTTCTTTTGTTTCAAACACTACTACTTAAACTAGGACTCAAAACATAATATAAACTTAGAATGTAATATGGACTCAAATTCCTAAAAAATCTACGACTTGCCTTAATATAGAACACATAATCAAAACAGGAATAGACTAATCAATTCCTAATCCAACCTGATTAAGGACAACTAATTACAATCAAAATAGGAAAAGAAAACTAAAACAGAACTCTCTAAGAGATTAGGACTAGGAATTCTGGAAATGCGGGAAATTCTGGAACCGCAGGCTTCAGTTGAGCCTCTACTTCTGCTGGAACTACTTAATTTTTGCATTATTTGGGCCTGAGTGACCAAGTTGTCCATTCAGAGGATTAAACCCTATTCTTCAACAAGTCCTACTACTAACTTAGAGATTACTAGGCTATAAACAGCACAAGCAAAACATTCTTAACGATCCAATCTTTATTGTTCGTTTGTCAGAGTTCTATTACCATGTACTAGTAACATCTTTCTCTCCAGATATGCTTACTGGAACCTATAATTTGCCAAATATTTCCTATTCAGAGAATTGGGCCCCACTACTAGGTCTGCCAGGACAAAAAACAGCACAATCAAAGATTCATAACAATCTTCTTCTTTTTCTTCAGATCTATATTTTTCCCCTTTTTTCAATTGTGATGCAAATGTTCAGCAAAAGAAAGAAGAGGAAGAAAGCTCCCGTGATTCATGGGTTGAACTAGTTTTGGTTCTAGTCTGGTTTTAAGGTTCAAAGTGAGCCAGTGGTTCAGAACTTGGTTCAGTCCAATCTTGGGGTTATTAAGTAGCTGGAATAAAAATTAAATAATTCAGTCCTTGATAAGAGTTTTTCTTCTTTACAATTTAAATGTTTGAGTCAGTTAAGGACTTCTCCTTTCAGCCTTTTTGGTTCTGTGAGATTCAGAGCTTAGTTTCTGTGAGATGCAATGAAAGTCATTAGGATATCACTCAAGGATTTAGGACTTATCAGAGGAGAACAGAGACATGCAACCACATGTCACTTCATTATGGCTAGATGACCAGTATTATGTGTAGACTTTTTTATTATTTTGTTGTACTTTTGTTTGGGCCAGACTGTTATGTTATTATGTTGTAGTGCTGTAATTTATTATGTTGTTGTATTAATTGGGGATGTAGTTTTAT
Source organism: Protea cynaroides (assembly GCA_028583415.1). Classification (NCBI taxonomy): domain Eukaryota; kingdom Viridiplantae; phylum Streptophyta; class Magnoliopsida; order Proteales; family Proteaceae; genus Protea; species Protea cynaroides. The sequence continues at coordinate 57,541,535 of CM053268.1, forward strand.
GGGTTGTTATTTTAAGAAATAATTGTTTTGTATTCTGTGATGATATGAGGCCCTTTGTACTCATGACGCAAGAATATGAAAATATTTGGAACTTATGAAATTTTTCTTTTTTTAGATTTTTCTTTTTTTTCTGCAGCATATTGCAACCTGGTGGTCATAGGTTCGAAACATGGAAACAGCCTCTCCACGTTGTGGGGGTAAGCTGCGTACATTCTGCCTTCCCCGGACCCTACAGTAGCGGGAGCCTTGTGCACTAGGACGCCCTTTAGTATGAGTAATGACTCTGCAATTCTTAAGAGTGATCCAAAACGGTGTGAAGCCAAAGTACTTATCTACAAACCTCTTCTTCTCCACTCTTCTCTTTCAAACCTAATTGATCCATATTTTAATTCATTGTTGTGTGTTCTATCAAATTCCTTCCAACTTCCATCTTCATCTTCTTTAAGCGTCTTCCATGATTCCATCTGTCCATACAGCCCTCTTTGGCGCTCTTTCAACTAGGGCAGCCCATAAACCCCAATAAACTATACCTGTTTGGCTGAATAGGACTGTTTCTGATGAAAGATGTGGTATCCCAAATTTCCTTTACCTTCCTTAGCCAAATCTCCAGGAAACCCAACTTTTCCCTTCTTGCCTAGACTTGATTTTTATTAAATTTCATACCAGATTTTGTACCAGTTCAATTTCTCAACTTTTGCCCCAACTACAAGTTACAATCCCAAATACCTTGAATACTTTTCTACCAGCAAGAAGGAGGCCCTGAGGACACATTGGACTTAGGCAGTGATTTAGCACTTATTCACAGCACTCTAACTCATGGGACAGCAAAGGAAGGTACTGATCTATCATTTCTCTTATCAAAGTTTTCCTTAGCATATTTAGCACGAAATTCTGCACATATGATTCGTTTGATTCTTTATTTACGTGTACTTATCAATAATTTCTGCATGTATGTCGTGATATAAGAGTTGGATACCCTTCCCAGCCATGTCCTACGTTTCACTTAGGATAATTTTACTGGTTTTGCAAACCTGTTCTACACCAGAAAGCCTTGGTGGGATTCTAAGGTAGGCTTAGGCCCCATTTGATAACCATTCTACTCCTTACTTCTTAGCTCCGGAGCTAATCCGGAGTAGAATGGCAATTGATAAACACGATTCAAAAACTGACTCCCATGGAGTGAACCGCTCCGAAAATGTCTCTGGGAGCTAAAAAAACGGAGTTAAAAAAAAACTTACTTCTTTAACTCCGGAGTTGGTTTATGGGAGAGATTTGAGGGAGCCAACTCAAACTTACTCCCGACAAATCCCGAAATCAACTGTTGAATGCAAGACCTTCGACTGGTGAGCCTTCGACGGGATTGCAGAGACTGAGGACTGGTGAGCCTTCTTCTTCCCTTCTCCTTCTTCCCCTCTTCTTCCATTCTCCTTCTTCCCGTCTCCTTCTTCCCTTCTTCTTCCCGTCTCCTTCTTCCCTTCTTCCGTTGTCCTTCTTCCCTTCTTTGATTCTCCTTCTCATTATCACCCACTGTTACCGAACTCTGCATCTTCTCATCTCCTTCTTCCCTTTTCCCTTTTCCCTTCTGCTTCCATTCTCGTTCTTTCTTGTTAAGGGTCCCTTATGAAACCCTAATTTGGGGCAATCGATCGATTGGGGTTTCTTTTTGATTCTCTACCACTTAGTCATCATTTACGAAACCCTAATTTGCAAGAGCGAGGTGCCCATATCGTCAATTCCCTTGCAAATGTTGCTCGAAAGACCAATGTGGTGTTCATGATGGTTGGCCATCCGTCAGACGTTCGATCTGTAGTGCTTGGCATTGAAGGTGTTCTATCTAGCCTCAACGAAGATGGGGTAGTTGTTGACACAACTAGCAGCCATCGGCGATATCGGTGCTAGAGATGGCAAATTGGCGATTTTTGCAGGTAGGATAATTGGAGGTTTTTGCTAGAGTTGTTTGGGAGAGGATAATTGATAGGGATTTCAGACCTGATGGATTTACAGAGTATGTGGTGAAGGATTTGGGAATGGGTCTTGATGGGGTGGAAGATGATGTTGTGGTCTTGCCTGGTGCTGCCTTGTCTAGACAGTTGTACCTAGGTATGGTGGCTAATGGAGATGGCAAGCTTGGTCATCATGGTTTAATTACAGTCACTGAGAGGATCAATGCAGTTGCCAAGTTATAAATTTCCTTTTCTCTAACTCCTTATCTATCTCTCTCATGAAAGTCTGATTTGGGTTTTGAAAGGTTTTTCTTCTGGGAGGAAGGGGGTGGATGAGATGGGGGTGAAGGAGAGATTGTTGCTTCTGGGTTAGTTACATTTCAGTTGGAGTTTCTGTAAGAGAAGTAATTTCTTTGCTTGTAAAACAGAAATCTAAGTTTTCTTTGGTGTATGGTTATTTATTTCAAAGTTGCACTCTTGTTCAGATCCATTTCTGCTTTAGATAAGCTGTTCAGGTTTTGTTTTGAATTTTGACCCTTTTTGAGTTTTAATTCGTGACTTTCTAATGCAATAACAGCTAGTTTTTCGAATGAAATTATCTCTTTCTTTTTTTTTTTTTTGGCGAACAATGAAATTTCTCTCTCAAGTTGCAGGAAGGCGAGTACTCCATATATAAAAACATTTATAAAGTATATTTGTTAATGCTCTTGGTTCTTGAACAGCTCTGGAATCAATACAGAGTAACTTTTATCAAACGGCATTCTACTCCCAATCAGCTCTGGAATTCATTCTAGAGCAACGTTATCAAACAGCATTCTACTACAAAAATCTGGACTCCAAAGAAGAAGTAGATAACGACTCCAGACCAGAAGTAGCTTTTTGGGAGCTGGAGTGTTATCAAACGGGGCCTTAGTGGTGCTTCCAAACTTAAGTTTGGTGGGATGCCAACTCAGAGAATCATGTGGGATTCCTGATTCATATCCTTCTCCTTTTCTCTTCTTCTTCCATCGAAAATAAGTTTCTGCAACTCTTTTCTCCTATGCATGCTTATCTTCTATTATTTTGATTCTGTTTTGCTTTAATCATATTCTGTTGAGCATATTTTTCATCTGAGCTCTATTTCAAGTTCTGCTGCTGTTTCTGTTTTCCAAGCTCAGTCTTTCAATCAATTTCTAGAATACCTCAAGTATGATTTTAAGATTTCTCAGTCAGGGTTCTGACTTTCTAAATCTGGTTACAGTTCCATGTTCAGAATTGTTTGCTGACTTCACTTTATTCTCTCTTTCAATTTTTTATCTTTAAAATCATCTCCATCAAATACTGTTTCACTTCTGATTTTCCTATTAAAACTGTGATTTCTGTTATCAATATTGTTTGCTTATTATTCCAGATTTCTGCTAGTTGTTTGGGTCTCAGGTACTGGCATTCTTGCTTAATAATTCCATTAAATAGATCTGTTCTTATAACCTAATCTACTGGTATAGATTCTCTGTTCTGGAATTTCTGATTCAAGAATCCTAACCCCAGTAGCACTGTGTCGTATATCTTAATGAAACCATCAGATTCAAGTCAAACATTGAAGGACTGTTCTTTCTTTCACCTAAATCTGACCTTCGACCAGAGTATTAAACAGATCAGACTCATCTTTATTCTGTTATGATTTTTCTTGTGTTCTGGTTTGTTTCTAATCCTGTGATTCTGGAAAAACTCTTGGTTTTCTAAATCCTAAACTTTAGGTGGTTCGAATTCCATTATGTCCTATAAAGAAATCAAATATAGACAGCTAAATCACCACATCAGGCTTTTTGCCAAGATATCTGGCTGATTCCAAGATAGTACTAGGCTGGACCACTGTTGGGTGACAATCTTCTTTAAATGAACCACATGTACCAAAAAGGGTTCCTTGAACATTCTCTTGTGCTTATGGCACAGGACTCTTAAGATTCTTACCATAAATAAGGCAAAGAAAGCAAATTTAAAGGTCATATGAGTATGATGGCATATGAATCACACTTTTACTGAGTGTGCATATATTTGACAAGCCCACAGCAGTGTACATGCTGCACAATGAGGGTGGAGAAGGAAGTTGTGAGCATGGGGATGAATTTCCATCTCTTCACTACAAACAGTGTCTATGATTCAGTTCTTAAAACAAATATTGTCAAAAGATCAGAAAAAATATCACCCTGTAGCTGTACTTGTCCAGTCTATTGACAGTGAGACAGATATAAATGCTGGAGACACATTTCAGATTCGGCAGATGCATACAATACCTTGAACATGTTAAAAAAAAATGGCTTATCCGGGTTCGTTCTTCTCAGTTTCAAGTAAGTATATGCAAAGCTCAATTGATCACGAGAGGTGAAGCGATCAACTTCATTGAACCAAAGGCATGAAAATAGATTTGACATTGGAGAATGAGCCCTCACGATAAAGGAACCTTCAGGTACATCTGCAAGATCCCAGAATACAGGAACAAACTCATGAATTTCTAATAAGAAAACTGAGTGAGAAAGAAAAGACATTTCAGAATTTAAATAAATAAATAAATAACAATGACACGCACAACTTGGAAGAGGGGTATCTGGGTCTGAAGGGTCAAACTTGGTCAGACCATCAGACTGGTAGAAAACAAACTGTTCATCGATGGCTGTGTGATTGTACTTATTTAGACGCTTATTTTGAAGTACCTCCTCCCAAACACAGTGGCGATCATAATGGTTTGAAATAGCATACTCTGATCCCTTTCGCCACAAAAAATATTCAAGAATCTGCATCGGATCAGTTTGAAGACGCATTTTGCTATCAAGCCAAATAGAAAACCTGAAAACAACAGAATACCAACGACATTTTGTGACTTGAAATAAGAAAGAATTTAAAATAAAGTGTGTTGAATCCCGTTGTGGTTGTCATTGTTGTCAACAAATTGTGGCAGTTGTGCAACACACAAAGTACAGTCAGTGGCAGTGATACAATGAAGTATATGTACAGGCAGTGATAGAGCAGTTATAGTGGCAGAGCAGTGCCAGATATGTCAGTTGACAGTGGCTGGTGCAGATCAAGAGTTGGGCCTGGCCCAATTAAGAGCAACCAACCAGACCTACTCCAGCCCAGAAGCAAGAGCCAAAGAGATCTCTTTTTACCGCCAATTATAGAGAATACCGCCAGCTCTATATTTTTTAGTTAGGAGTTTATTTTGTTTCCTAATTGGTTAGTGATGCTATTTAGTTTCCTAAAGTGTAGGTTAGTTTAAGAAGCCTCGATTACTTGGAGACTAAGACTTTCCTTAAATCTAGTTTCCTAGAAGTTTTGGAAACTTTCCTATTTTCTAGTTTTAGGAATTTTCTATTATTTTATTAGAAACTTCCTACTTTATAAAGGGAGTTATAGTTTGCTATTTTTCAGTTAATTGTCTTTCCAAATTGATGTAATTTTTCAAACTATAAATAAAAGGAAGAAGGGCTGGCGGTAGTAGAAAGAGTTGGCCAGAGTTTAATATTAAATTCTAGTTGAGACTCAACCGAAACTCTTATTTTGTTCATTCCCGTTTTTAGATAATAGTGGTTTTTTGAAAATTTATAATTTTTTCACCCATGGTTGAATCACCTTCAAATTTGGGTATGTTATCAAGCACATCCTAGAGTACTTCCCCTCCAAGCTTGAAGACCTCCCAATGGCTGAATCTCAAGATAAGTGAGTTTTTTCATAATTTTATAATTCTGGTTTGCTAAAATATATGTTTGAGACCTACTGGCAAGATTGGTTTCGATCCCACCCATTGGATCAAGCTCATCTTCTGGGATATTGTTCCTTATATCCTAAGGATCAAAGATCCCAATTTTTGAAGCATTCTTACAGACAGATTTGAAGTTGTGGAATTATTTGTTCAATTTCAATTACTCTTGTTTGTTAAATTTGGGTTTGGACTGAACAAAGATCCTGTAGCAAAGAGGGATCTATGAATTGGATGTGTTGAAACCCTCTTTGCCACCAACGGCAGTGAGCAGATAGAGCAGTGAAGTGCAAGATTACATCATTAGATCTTTTAAGCATGTGTGGCAGTGTTTGGAAGTGTGTCAGTGATCGGCAATGATGTGGAAGAGCTGATAGCGAGTTGACAGGGTTTGTACAGAGTTGGCAGGATTTCGGAAGAACTGCAGCAATAGGTCAGTATGTCAGTATGTTTAGCATTGCACGAAAGCGTGCAACAGTGCTTGGCACTGTGTGGGAGCTACGGGTGAAGTTTACGTCAAGTTGCAGGACCAAACTCAGAGATTCGCATAGACGTTTCTACCTTGGATCTAGTTTTGGTGGGTCCCACAGCAGATTCAGGGGCAGCAATGAACATAGAAGTGGCAGGCCATCAACTTGGCTTCGCAAACGCATTTCGAATCACCCAATTCCGATGTCTCCTGAAGAAGTTCTCGTAATTATCGTGTCGACGCACTGTTTGAAAGCAGCCTGTTTGAATTCCAATGAACAAACTAAAGGTACGCTAGAAGGCGAGTAGTTTTCGCAAAAATTCTGGTGCGAGCACTGTGAGTGGTCGAGTATAAAAGACTCCATCCATAGTGCAACACTGAAGCAAGTATCGATCTGGTAGATCGTGGATACAATACACCTTATCGTCCATTCTATTGGCAAATAACAGTCCCGCATTTTCAAAATGTGTTAAAGTGTGACATTGGAGATCGGACGGCACCTAATCCACCTGCTTTTTTAAAGCTAGATCTAATGGGTGATATTCCATAACATAACAAGGTTCACCTTTGATCAATCTGAGCTATCCAATTTGCTTCACTACGCATCGATCTAACGGCCAAAAAACAGCAATCTAGAGGCCTATATAAGTCCAAATTAAGCCCAATCTTTTCCTATAGCCTTGGAATTCGAGCAAGAACGTAAAGGAACACTCAAGAGAGCAGAGGGAGAAAAGAAGAAAGGTTTTTGGTGCAAAAACCCAATATGATCAATAAGGCTTCTATTTTCATGATCAAAGCACATACAATTAGCGTTTTAGCTTCCAAGAAGTGGCTAATGGTGGAGTTCCTCAGGTGGAGGTAACTTATTCATGCAGTTCCTTTTGTTTTGTCTTAGGCTTTGTAAATTGATGAAAAAGCCTAGATTGTTGGGGTATTGGGATTTGGGTTTGTGTAGTTTATTTGAGCATTCATTATAAGGCATTGGGGTGTGCTAATTGGGGCTGGACACACATTTGGAGAAGCCTTTGCCCTGTGGTTAGGATTGAAACTTTGTGGTCGTTACCCTTGCTCGTACACTTAGGGGTCGAAGCAGGTAGTAGGTCCTGGACTGTTACCGTAGTTAATCCGAGTGGGAATGAATGTTGAGCCCGGTTAGGGCATTACTCCGTGGACTAGTCTTTCACACACTATGGTCTGTTGAGGTGAACCACTTATAATTTGTGTTGTGTGGTTGTTCATATATACTTGCAGTGTGTTTGACTTGCAGGATGGGTATGTTAACCTGGTAGGACCTAGCCACAGTCTAGTGGTGGCAAGGTGACATGTACATACGACTTTAGTGATGTAGTTGGTTTGGTCTGACAGCATGGATTTGAAAAACAATAAGGAGTCTATACTTGTGACTGAGAGTTCAAGGGATTGTTTTTTGCCTACCAGTCTACCACTGATTCACCACCCTCCCTCACAATGTCCATCTAGGAACAACAAAGTGCAAGTATGCAAGTCTTGAGCTACAAAGACTATCAAGACTTGCACTGGAGCAGACGCAAGCAGCCAGGAACCACCATTTGGTGGATACCAGATTATACTCTCTTGTAAACAAGCATTACTAGAAGGTTGAAATGAGTGGTCCAATTACAATCACTCATAACAACAACAAAGCCTTATCCCAACTAAATGGGGTCGGCTACATAGATTCTTGTCCACCAATCAGCTCTATTCGATGTCATTCTTGAAGCAAGGTCTAAGCTACGACCATTTAGATATTCTAATTACAATCACTCATGCAGTCAAACAGCCCACATAAAACATTTAGACGTGATGGCTACGACCATTTAAATATTCTTCAATTAAATCCCTAACTCAGTTCCCTTGATCATTTTTTCCAGAGGAACATTTAGATTTAATGGCTATGACCATTTAAATATTATTCCCTTACTCCCTAACTCGATCCCCTTGAGTGATCATTTTTTCCAGAAATTCTGGTAATAATCACGTCACACATCTTGTTTTTAGTAGAAGTTCTTATGTATCTAGCTAGGTCAACAATAAATAAAGAAGATTGTATAAGCATCTTACCTAGCTGATGGGAACAGCCGGTGTGATAAGAACTTTGGCACCTTCCCAGTTCTCCGCATGTCTGTGTAGGGTAAATTCCTGACTATAACTGGTCTCCATAAGCCAAAGTGTCCACTATCATCGGGAACATGTCCGTCCAAAGAAAGCTTTGCCATCGTTTGCTCATCCAGAAACATAACAAAACAAACATTCCTCTTTGAATAGTCACTGATCTGAAAAAAAAAAAAAAGCTAACAACATTATAAAAGATAAAAGGCTATGAGAAGCCAGAAATAGTTATATTGACATGAAAGAAAAGAGGATTTTCGGTGTTGTACAGAGATAGTGCCAAACGAACATTGTATGATTCAGTGTTGACAAACAGAAATCAATTAAGAGATTATGATAAAAAGAAAGTTCGGCTAAACAATAGAATGGAAAAAATACTCAGAAAATGTCAGCCAACTAGAAAGACAATGTTTGGCACACAATATGGAAAACATAAATTAGCTAATCAGCCTAGAGAATTCCAATAAATGCTAATTATAACATACTAACAGGAATGACAAACTAATCGCATGCCCAGGTTTAAAAACAGTTCTCACAGGCTAACCTACGAAGAGCTACTTCGTCTCCCAAGAAGAGCATAAGAATACTGAATACCCAAAAAATAAAGTAGGTGACAAAGCTCCAGAAACAAACTTGAGCAAATAGATACAGGTCATATAATGCATTAAGATAAGGGAAAATTTCATGCACCTCCCCTGAGGTTTACCCCTAACTTCAACCACCCCCCATTGTCTTCAATAATGGCACGCACCTCCCTAATTTGGAACGTAAGTATCACACAGACCCTGTTCATTAGGACAGGTCTGTTAGATGCTGACGTGCCTTCTCCCTTAAAATTATAATGGCAATATTACCCTTGGACAAATGACAGTGCAGCACCTGCATCGGAGAAGATAACAGCGCCTTTTGTCTCACTCTCCCATTGTATCCACAATCTCAACTGGTTCCTTATTTTCCTTCAAATTTGCCTTCACCTTTGTATCTTTTCTAACGATTCCTAGGGATGTCGTTCACAAGAGGGGGTAAGATTCTAATCCCTTGTTCTTATTGTTAATAATATCAGTTTTCTTGCCATCGATTCCATAAAAATTGACTTCTTTAGCTTCTGTAGTAAGATGGTTTCTACGGAAATTTAGGAGGGATTTTCTCTTTGAAACTAAGTTTGTGTTTTTAATCTCCAAATTAGTGGAGACGTCAGTGTGAGAGGGTGAGAAGATAATGGCGGATATGAGGCCTGGGAGTTGTTGGGGTTATAACGGTTTGCTGAGTGGTATTCCAAAGTCGAAAGACGAAGACGAGAGAGAAAGAAATGGAAGGAAGAAGACAGACAATTAAGGAAGAAAAAAAAGTTGGTTATGGCTTTAACTCCGGCTGCGTGGAAACTGTACTCACTATGCAGCCGGACGTCATCTACTGTGACACCGCCACCAGCACTGCCAACGCCAGCAGATTGTTAGGCACAAGTGCCTCGTCAATTGGATTGAAAAGTAGCCATACCTCTGCTGTCTTCTTTAATATTGTTCCCTGTGTCACCCAATCCAAAGCTTGGGGATCGGACGGTTGAGCTGGAGTCAAGAGATGAACTGTCACAGAAGGATTTTCAGTTGCCAGAGCCAGAGAAGGCCATATCCAAGTTATGGCAGCATCGAGCAGCTCCGTTCCATTAATTATTTGGTTTAGGTTTAGGTCTAGGATTTTGTTTTCTCCATATCTCTTTCTCTCAATTCTCAACAAAATCTGGTGGTTAGTGTGGATTTGAAGGTGGAAATAGCTAAACCACCCTCCTTCTGGTAATGCACTGCCGGAGAAGGACGTCACCAGGAAGTGCGCAGTCGGAGAAGATTGAGAATTGCCGGAGAAGAATACTATTTCTTCAACTGTTGGAAGGAAAAGGAAGAGAAGACAGAGGTTTTTAGGCAGGTAAAATACTAAAATGTCATTCCATCTTTTTCCAATAGTCATCTTAACAGTGTGGGTGTGCGGTTGACATTATTGACGATAATGGGGGTGGTTGAAATTTGGATAAATCTCAGGGGAGGTTTGTGAAATTTTCCCTTAAGATTATATAAACTCAGACGTTATTAAGCCAAATAATGGGGGAGTGGGAGATTTCAAGCTTGAATCAACAGGAAAACAAATTCAAAGTTTTAAGTAAATATCTACAATGAAACAGACGTTATCAATCATAGAGTATATAACAGCTCATGCCATATGCCATATAGATAATGTTTTTCTTTCAAATTAATCTAATTAAGAGAACCTTATAAACCCTCAAACATGTAGTTTACCTTCTTTGTTTTGCGGTTTGGGGGGTGTCTGTGTGCGAATCATGCATTTTACTTTAAAGCTAAAAGCAAGAAACAGAAAATTTAATGGAGCAAACAGCCAAGGAAATTCAACTTGAAGTACAATATACAACATACATTCATCAAAAAAAGAGCAAACAAAGAAGACAAAAGTACAATTCACAATTTATCAGAACCTAAATAAGACTAATAAATCAAACCACAATAAATAGATATTATTTTCCAAAAATGGCTCAGATACCTTTCTGCTTGTTGGCCTTCTCAAAAAATCAGAGCTTCCAAAAATGCACGATGATACCACAATGTGGCAGGTATTCATGTACTCCTTATCCTTCTCATATAAATCAAATCCAGTAGTTGGCGACCCCTCTGGTCCTTTAACAAAACCACAATGAATTGTTTGATTTTTTGCATAAAAGGATTTCTCTCTTTCTTCTAGAGTCTGATGTCCTCCAAATCTGGGTTCAAACTTATGATGCCCGTAAGTTATGTCCTCCCTCTCTATATACCCCAGGGTAAACTGAGTAAAATTCATGTAATCCTTGGGCTCCACTAGTTCATTAACTGACTCCGCAAACCCAACATCACATGGAAAATCTGGAAGATCCAATATAATAAGAAAATAAAAGGCATATAAGCATGAGTTAGCCATACGGAATGATTAAAACTAAATTCATGAGTCACCTGCTTCGTAGAAATATAAATATAGCACAAGTGGACAAGAATACGGGAGAGGATCAGTGGAAAAAAGCAGAGAAGACAAGGGCTATGGGATGTGGGGACTCTTAGAGGACTGTGAGCCCCTCTCTGTCCTCTCCAGTGACCGGAGAAGAGCCATACCCACTCCAAGCAACATGTCTGTATGTAAAAGGAGGGGGGGGGGGATGATGGCACGTTTGTGATTAAAAAAATGCAATTCATCAACCCCCCACCCCCAAAATCAACAAAAATTTGGAGCACTTGTTCAACCAAGAAGTGAACAATCAGTGATTATCACAAAAAGATTCTAATAATTTCATATTAGTTGGCTCCTTCACCTTTTAGGCAGAATGGAAAACTAATGGTGCCCTCTTTCTGGCCGGAAAAATAATGGTGCCCTCTTTCTGGCGCACACAAAGTCCCCAAAACCAATAAATCTATTCAGCAAAGTCCTATTATCTTGAACTAGTCACAGATTACATGTGAGTAGTACAATTAGTCCCAAAAATTAGAGGGTTCAAATTGACCTTTTATGTAATCACACATTTACACTATGTGAGCTATTGCAGGATCCATATAAAATTTGGATGTGGCTCAACCAATCAACACCATGTTGTGGGATTGGCTTCAGTGTCGGCGAAGTAAAATATGTCTGAAGTGCTCGCAACAACACTAACCAATCTTTCCCAGCGAAAAATCCTCTTTTCCACCACCCACCCTCCTAGGAGAAGCTTGGTGGTAGGCAAACACGGTGGTTAGTCTGTCAGTAGGAGACAACAGGGACTCAACCTGGGTAATAGTATGATACTCGGAAACTTTATAATATCAGCAAATTTCGATCCTCAAAACGCTACCCAGAAAGGAGGATATACTTCTTGGAGTTTAATCCTGAGTAGGGTGCCAGAACTCTGGGCAAGACATTTGATACCATGCACACAATCAGAAGTGTTTCATCTGTTGGTAGTGGTGCTAACGTTTCCGACTTTTTTCTACCTCCCATTCAGTGGTTAAAGCTAAAACCAAACCCCATCACCCCCTGACGGCCCCCAAACACACAGGGAGGAAAAAGTACAAGTACAAAAAAAAAAAAAAAAAAAAAAAAGAATCATATTCTTGCATTTTAATCACATTGTGTCTCATTATAACTTTGCTTATGTAAACCAAAGACTACAATAGTCCGGTATCTGTAGATAAAGTTTTGAACCTTACCAAGAGAAACTCCTTGAGTGGAGTTTGAAGAAAGATCTTGAAATAATCAAGAAGACAACCTCTTCGTAGACAGGAAGCAAATAAGGATTTGTCTGTAATATGTGAAACAGCATTACATGCTGATTTACCAAAAAAAAGGAAACGGCAACATGTGCTGAATTATCATTTGGGCCTTGATAATTTTTATCCTACTAAACATTTAAGATGCATAAGGCTACTCACCCTGAAAAAAAATGCATAAGCTTGAAAAAATCATCTGATGATCAATAAACTCTGATAAAGGTGAAACATGAAATATTTACTGATGCAGCAGAGGCTACAAATTTGCAGACCACATTTTCTGTACAATAGACCTATATCCCCTCCCCCCCCCACAACCCAAAAAAAAATAAAAAAGAAGCAAGGAATGGAATGGAATGGAATGAAAATTACCATTCAGAATTTATTCTCAGTTCAGGAAAACCAAAAAAAAAAAAAGGTGTGCCAACATACGTTGCTTACGCTGTTTGCTTCTAGGCTGTTCTTTACTGTACAGTCCTGATGTCTCTTGATAAATATCCCTTTGGGGTGAAGTTTCACCCTCAATTTTACCTGCAAACAGTTGTTTAAAGAGCAAAGAAAAAAGAAGCTTAAAATGCCATCAAGAGGAACAACAAAAACAATTATATGCTTGTATTAAATTATTAATATCTCCAATAAATAGACGCCAACAATAATAATAGGTATTGGAATAAAGACAAAAAAAGAATATTAACCTAAAGACACGGTGAAGCTTTAAATGTTTAAAACAGGAAAAAAAAAAGAAGCTTTAAATGTTTGTTGCAGAATTGACTTAAGGAGGGAAAAGGAAATGAGGAGAGAACTGAAGTTGATAGCTGAGTATAAGATGACTCAAGACTCTGCTACCAAATTTACCACTGATTTTCCTGACTTGATGATCGGTTCAAGAAACAAATGGATTCAGGGAGCCATGGGATGAGTTTTAATCTCTAAATGAGCCTGGTGGAGCCGTATTTAGCAAATCATATTGTGACAGTACATGGATACTATCATACAAGTGAAAATAGTGAATTGCTACATATAAGGTCAATAAATACTGAGGGTAGACTCATCGGAAAGGGAAAAAATGACAGTGAAGTCGATGTAACAAGATACAATGTCCATTCCGATAAAGCATTAAGCTCAGAACCATTCTTCTACTCGCCAAATGGACTCCACTCAAATTTAAAGAGTGCACGAGTAAGTGAGACTCATGAGCATAGTTCAGAATTTCGGCGGAAATTTCAAATCTCAGCCGAAACATTTCGTATTTTGACAAAACCGAAACTATCCTTAGTGTCGATACGTTTTTGTTTCGGTCGAAATTAAGGTTTCGACCGAAATATGGTCCAAACCGGTTTGAACCAAATACGAACCACTTAAAGATTTCAACTACTTTTTATTTAAGCCCAAGGCCCATTAGTGATGTTAGACATTGCCCATAACCCATTAGTGACGTCAGTCACAGTACCCAACTTGTAGTTTAAACTGCTTTCCAGCTATCCTTTTTATAACATTATGTCTTTTTTCAATTCTATGTAGTTATCGATGTGGGACTAAAAAAAACTAACTTTTATTACCCAGCTTTCCTTCTTATAATATTGTGACTTTTTTCAATTCTATTAAGTTATCCATGTGGAACTAAAAGAAATGCTCTTTTATTTTATTACAGCACTAGGACTCTAGAAATCTGGGAACTTATTTTATTTTTCAGATTCATCAACAAACAAAATTAGGATGATGAGATAAAAGTAAAAAAAATAATAATAAGAATAATAATAACTGCCAAATGAGTAATTCTGAAGACACAAAGCGTCAAATGAATCATGTAGATTGGCTTCCTGTACATTAAAGTTTGTTTCTTCATTAGTAACATTACCATGTTATAGTGTCAGCATAGAATTACCATTTATGATGTTGTTTATGTGCAAATGATTCAGTAGATATGTTACAAAGGTTAAAATTACATTACAGAAAAAAATTGAACTCAAAAAACATTTTTTTGGCCACCAAAACCACATTCGGAACCATCTTCTTTTTCTTTTTTTTACCAGGTTTCGCCGAAATTTCGACTGAAACCATCAAAATTTCGGTTTCTAGCCTGGCCGAAACCAGGAACGAAACCAAAATTACGATCCTTGCTCATGAGAGACCCTCCTCTTAAGAACAATGTCTAGAAAATCATATAAGATTATGAAAGTGATAGAGCATCCTGGCCTAATCGTTTCACTTTAGACTTCTACATAAAAATGTTTTGAGGATCATAAAGGAGGATTATAAGAACTTATTGCACAGATTTCAAAATGACTATGATGCAGGACACTTGGGGGCTGCTCCTACTAGCCCTAGCTCAGGCCCAATTAGATACTCCAAGAGATACCATCTCAGACCAATCCAAGTCCTACCAGCCCTGCATTTTTATTTCAGTTATTGCAGTGTATTTAGTTTTATTTCAGTTTATTTTGCAGGAGTGGCTTTTTAGCATCTTTTTTTTTTATTGCATATAATTCTGTTTTCATTTTAGTGGTAGTGGTGGGCAGTTATAACCACCCCACAGCAAGTATGTAGACATTTCTTTTCTTTAAAAGGGCTACTGCAGCCTCTTTGACGGGGAGGATGGAATAAATAAATAAATAAAAAAAAGGATTATGACTCTTCTTGTCTCCACCCCCCCTTTCCTCTTTCCTTCTATTGGGTTTCCCTCTCTCTAATTCTTCTTCTTTGTTCCTGTTCTTGTAGTCCACCCCATCAGTGGAGTACTTACATATAGGCAGCAACAATGGTTTTTAGTCCTTTGTTAAGACAAAATCCAGGTTGAAGGCTTAAAAGGATTCTACTAGACATTTGGGGGACACAGAAATAATCCTTGGTAGGATCCTTTCTACAAGATTAAGAAAGGTGTTCAACACAGGGATTTTGTGTAATAGCTGACACAGAAAATATTATAAACATGTCACTTGAGACTTATAGTGCAAACAAGAATGGTTTTTTTGGAACCAAGCAAAGAAAGTCGATGAAAGCTAGATACAAAATGGCTTCTTCTAATAATTTGTTCAATGGAGATTTTGGAAGCCAGTTTTTAGAGCCCAAGAAGCGCCCTCCCTCCCCACTCTTATTCATCTTAGTGACTAAAACTTCTTTGGACACCAGTTGACAGTAGTAATGCAGGATGTGCAAAATAGATGGTTTCTGACCTTCCACTTGCAGATGATATGCTTGTCTTCCATAGAGCTTCCTATATGCACTTAAGATATTTGAGTGTATGCGTTAATGTATAGGTAGTGAGCAGGGGTATGGCTGTAACAGATTTATTTATCAGAGATTTATTAGACCTCTATGTAATTGCTTCAGGGGTATTTCAGGAAAGAGTTCAGAATAATATATTAATAAGTTGTTGGTTCGGCGGGGGAGGCAGTTAGACTTTTGTGATTCACTCTCTTCCACTCTTCTCTTCTTCCCTTTGGTTCCCTCTGCTTTCCCTTTTCTTTGCTTCTGTTGCACAATTGGAGATGCTCTAATATAGTTTCAGTTATGTGCAGAGGAGTTATTGTAAACCTGCATTCTTGCCTTCTAAATATTTTGAGATTCCTTAGAGACCGAATTTCAAGCAAACAGTGAGGCACCAGTAGTAGAATGCCTTCAAAATCCTATGAAAGAGAAGAAGTGTACACATAGTTGTGATTGTAAAATTGAGCTATTGCCTTCTAAATATTTTGGGACCTTAGAAAATGAATTTCAAGCAAACAACAAGGCGCCAGTGGTGGAATGCCTTCAAAACCCCATAAAAGAGGAGAAAGAGTGCACTCAAGGCTCAAAGTGCCGGTTTCGACCAGCCTTGAAACTGAGACATCTCGGGTTACCACCGAAACTCAGTCGAAACATAGTATTTTTCCTGGGAGATCTCGAAGCTTAGTTTTGAGACCCAAAAGTGTTTTTCTTGATCTAAGTTTTTTTTTTCTATAGCCTATTTTAACCATTTTACACATATTCTTACATTAGTTTAAATAAAAACATCCAAAATGATAATATGTGGTGTGGACCCAAGCTTGCTAGTGTACGCTGAGACCTGGGATTGTGTATAGAGTTAAGTAGACAACACGTATTTATGACTAACATTCGCATACTTATAACAAGATTTGACCGGAGTGTAACTCCTTTATTCAAGCAATCTCGAATTTGTTGCAAATCTAGCATAATCAGCTTTCCAACAAATCCAAGATTGCTTGAATTTGAGTTATAATAAAGGAGTTATACTCCGGTCAAACCTTGTTTGGAGTACGTGAATACTATTTACAGTCATCTGAATGTAAATATTTTTTCGAACATCAAAGCAAGAGATTATTTTGGTGCACTCTTGGTTTTTAATGATGGTTTACTATAATAAGATTTATAAAATTTTTATATTTAGAAAAAAGCCTAGCATTTGGAAGTTGAAAATCACCCCCACACCCAAAAATGGTTTTTGTTCTTGAACTGGAGGGTTAACTTTTTATCTTTTTGGAATTTGAATTTTAAACTATTTTTATTATCTTCAAATGGGGGTGTTTGCTTATTTATGAATAATATCATAAGTAAATGAAATCATTTACTTAAATGATATTAGTCATAAATAAGTATTGATTGTTGTTCCTGTGTCTAGCCTAATAAGTGTTGCTTCTGTGTCCTGTTCCTGGCTTTAGAGTAGAAACCTGTTTATTTCGACAGGTTCTGATAGAAACCCAGCTGTTTATAAACCAAACCAATGTCAAAACTAGGTGTTTCAGTCAAAACCTGATCAAGTTGGACCAAGTTTCAACCGAAACCATGAACTTTTCCATTTCGACCCTCCATCTCGTCTCGAAAAGGGTCGAAACCGAGTTACGCCGATTGAAACCGTGTATCGGTAGAGTATCAAAAAGGCGATATTAAGAGACGTATCGTATCATACCGTGGATACGGTGAATATGCAAGGATATAGCGCAAGATACGCACAAGAACGTTTAGGGAACATGCAAAACACATTTTTAAAGCACAAAAAACACTATAACAACATTAAGAAGGAATGTTTCTTATATTCATACTAAATTACTGATACCACATCGAAGTTGCAAGTTTTTAGCCTTTTCTCGCAAGTTTTGCTTCAGTGATCAATTAAACTTCAATCTTCGAATGAAACAATAGTTGAATGCTCATTTTTTTATGCATAATCAAAGCCCTAAAGTTTAGAGAGTAATTGGTTTACAAATAATGGTCGAAATTCAACCATCTTACAAGCTTTTTCCGCTGGTTAGCAAATGCATCAGGAAATGAAGAGCACAGTCATTTTAAAGCTCGTATCGACTGGTATCAACCAGTATCGATCGATACTTTTTTATCCAAAATTTAATTTTAGTTGCATTGACATGTACTGTGTATCAACTGTATTGACCAGTATCGGTTCGACATAGTGGATATGCAACGATACACACTACTTTAAAAATTGAAAGACGTATTGCAAGGGTATCGTATCAACCCTCTGCGATACGGATACATATCGGTGCGTATTGACCATATCGTATTGATACTTAAAACCTTGCCCACAAGGTCAGTATTTGGAACACTACAACAAAGGAACATCAGTTGTTTTCTCGCAATGTATAAAATTCAGGATATGGCTTGATGATACGATCTCCCTTTTAAATGGTAAATGATGTATCCTCATCAGCTATTGTGTAAAGATTTTATAGGTATCTATAGCCTGACTATGGATAGCAAGACCACAGAGCGTATTATATTGATCCCAACCTACCTTTCTCTACTGCCCTTGGTAACACTCTCCGGAAGTGATTTCATGGATTTCTTGCTCACCAAGAACAGCTTGTTAGTAGAATAGGGTTTAGCACATAAGTCTGATTTTTGCTCACAAAGAACAATTTTAATAGAGCAAAAAAAAAATCGGTTTACACGTTTGCGAATAATTTTGACGAAGCAAAAAGCAAGACTCTCACGACCCTCGTTCACGATAAAATACTCTCTTCATTCTTTAACCACGTGTATCCATACCCTCTCTCATCTCCTGTCTCTACTTCGACCTCGAGGAATCGCTGCTGCAACCATCCAAATCACTGCTGTCGTTCACTGCTGCAACCTTCTACCGCCTCCTCCTCGACAGACAACTAATCCATAATCTCAGCCCTCATGAGCTTCTCAACGGTTCCTAGCTGAGCCACCCCTGTCTTCCCCGAGAGCAGTAGCAAGAGATATCGTCTCCTTTGGTACACACACACACACACACACCCACCCTCGTGTCTCCCACCAAATCTCTACTAACTCTACAAGGATGTTGTTTTATGCCGTTTGAGGTTTTATTATGTAAGTTTATGTCCACTGATTTATGTGGCTTCAAGGAGTCTATGATGAGTATGGGTTCAAACCATAATTACTTCCTGTAATTAGGATTTGAAACCCATACTCATCATAGTTAAGGTTTTTCGGCCGGTTACCCTACACTCATGGGTCTGAATTTTGGCCAAAATATTGCGGTTTATTTTAAAACCGAAACGAGATGCAAAGTCAAAACCAAATAGAACAGGATTTCGGTCCAAAATCTCAAGTTTCGACAGAATCTTGGTCCAAACACCTTATAAAATATCAAGTTTCAATCGAAATTTGTCTATTTTGACCCTCGAAACCTGGTGTACTCTGACTTTAAAAGTGAGAGTAGTACATGACAAGCAACAGTATACAAAAAGGACAGTGTACAGCACACATGATGCAGGCCAGGTGTATAAGAGAAGGGGCCGAAAGAAGCCACCAGCTGGGCTAGGCCCAATCTAGATCCATTCCAGCCGAGATCTCTATTTAGAGATTTCTCCTACCACCAACAATTAATAGCCAACAGCAGTAGTTAGGACTCTTTTGATTAGTTTCCTAATTTTTAGTTTACTTATTTTCATTGTTTAGTTTCCTAAAATATAGGCTAGTTAGTTTAGAAGTTTTAGTTACTTGGAGACTAAGAATTGTCTAATATTTAGTTTCCTAATTCCAGTTTTTGGAAACTTTCCTATTACATTGTTTTAGAAACTTCCTAGTTTATAAAGGAGGTTTAGTTTCTCTAAGTTTAATTTCTTTCCTATTTTATTTGTAAATTTTCAAGGCTATAAATAAGAGAGAAGGAGGCTGGCAGCAGTTAGATTTTTTCCAGAAAAAGAACAGCTAAAATTCTATTTTATGGTCGAGTCTCCAAGGTTGTGAGACTCAACCACTTCCATTCCCTTTCATCCTTTGCATCGTTACTCCTATTCTTGTTTCCTTTGTTGCTTGTCATCTTTGACCTGATATTGAATCACACAATACAAATTAGAGGAAGTGAAAATCAAATCAACAGTCGACATCTATTCCGATCTGTCCAAGCATTGGCGGAACCAGGTGCAGCACGCTTTCGAGATTCATAGATCCTCTAATTCTTCTCGGATCCTTCTCAAATTTCAAAGGGTGTTCACATCTGTTACAAGGATCACCTATGCCAAGTTTCATCTAATTCTAATGGTTAGATTTAAAGATAAGTGGCTTTCTTCATTGCTTTTTACTGCAGTTTTTGAATTTGGACTGTTTATTCGATCCTGTAGCAAAGAGGATTGTTAAATTAAGTACTTGAACCCTCTTTGCCACCAATTTGGTATCAAAGCATGGCTGAGGAGAATTCTAACTCCCCTAATCAGTCCAATAACTCCAATGACCCTATTAATTTGATTCTCCAACAATTGGCCAAAATGGATGCAAAGTTAGATAATGTGGAAGTAAGAATGAGTAATTTGGAGGAACGAATTAATCCTAGGCCTAGAATAGAAGCCCCTAGGAGAAAAGCTCTTATGGCCAGCTAGTGCCAAGACGTATTGCTAAGGTTCCCCAAAGAGTCCCTAGGGAAGAATACTAAGACTCACCCTATGAAGATTATGGAGACCAACCTATCCGTTACCAAACCCATTAGGTACGGATCGCCTCAAGGAGATTCATGGGAAACAAAACCTCCAAACTTTTCATGACTGGTTGAATGCCATAGATGACTATTTCAATTGGTTTAATCTTCCCAAACCATAAAAGCTGAAATTGGCTCGCTCCAAACTAATGGGGGGGTGCCCGTGATCATAGTTTTAAAACTCGACCGAGAAGGTCGACCTTCGCGGAAGTCTCGAAAGGGTCGAGACGAGAAACTGGTTCGAAACTGGGTCTCGACCAGTCTCGACCAATTCTCGACTGGATCTCAACCAGTCTCGACCAGTTTCGAACTGGTTCATTTTTTCTCTAACCTTGCTTCTGTTTTCTTCTTCACCTCCATTCTTTCTTCACCAACCATGCATCTAAGGTTCGAAAACCTCTGTTCTTTGCAAATCTCTCCATCAAAGTGCTGTTGGAGGCTCATTTTGACCTATTCTTTGCAAATCTAAGGTTTGAGGTATGTTTTTTTCCCTAAAATTACTTTTTTACATGAATATGTTTAATACATGTTGGTTCATCATGAAATTTATATATGTGAGAGTCATTAGGCCGATCTACAACCTCATCCTTTCGAAATTATTTTCTTGCATATATATTTTTATTTTTATTTTCTGCTAAAAAAAATAAATTTTTCAGCAATTAAAAATTAAAAAAAATATGATAAATATTAATTAGATGGTGTTGAAAAAATTATATAATGAACACCGTTGGCTGATCTACGCGGCCACGGTTTCATTTTTTTTTTTGTAAATATATATATTTATTTTATTTTTGGTTTAAGAAAATAAAAAATACATTTCTTAAATATTAATCAATTTACTTTCAAAATAATATATATTGAACACCGTTGGCCGATCTATGCGGTCACGGTTTCAGTTTTTTTTTTCTGTACATATTTTAATTTTTATGAATTTTTTATTAATAAATCCTATTTTCCAGCAATAAAAAATTAATAAAAAATTATTAATACTTATCTACTAGTGTTCAAAATAATATATGTTGAACATCGTTGGCCGATCTACGCGGTCACGATTTCAGTTTTTTTTTCTTTACATATTTTTATTTTTATGAATTTTTTATTAATAAATTCTATTTTCCAGCAATAAAAAATTAGTAAAAAAATATTAATACTTATCTATTGGTGTTCAAAATAATATATGTTGAACATCATTGACCAATCTACGGTTTCATGTTGTCAGATTATATTTTTCGAAAAATAAATTATTTTTATTTAATATCCAAAATTATTAATAATATCTAAATAATTATGGAAAATTAGGAAAAATATTTTGTTTTCTTGTAACATAGTTTTAAAATTTTGAAAAGTAATTTCAATGTGTTTTGAGTTGTATTCGCATATTTGATGTTTTTATGTTCTTCAATTTTAAGTTTTATTAATGTAAATCTATTGATTTAAATTTATCTATTTATCATCTTATGTAACAGATTCTCGTTCTAAATATTATGGTTGCTTCGGGTTCTCGTGAGGGAGGTAGTGATGCTGGTCGTACTGACATGGCTTGGCAGTATTGTACTGCCATTGACGGTGATAGAAATAAGACCCAATGCAAATTCTGTGGGAAGAAGCTTATGTCTGGTGGGATTACCAAACCTAAGCAACACTTGAATGGGACTTCTACAGACGTGGCAAAGTGTGCTATAGTTCCTGTGGAGATTACCAGGGTCATAGCTGCACAGATGAAGGGAGGCCAGCAAAGAAGAGCAGAGAAAGAAAAAAGTAAACAACAATTTGAGGAAGTAATCCGAGGTACAGTGCGTGGTTTGGATGATGATAGTTCAAATGATGATGGTCTAGATACCAGGGGTTTGACTGAGGAAGAAGCAGAGATCAGAGATGGCAACAATGGCTAGTAAAGTCAGCCATGAGATGGAAATGGAAAGGTTGAGGCAAAGAGCCTTAGGGGCAGGTGGTAGTAGATCATTTCAGCAGCCCGAAGAACCACAAACACAAAGTAAGGGAGGGTTGGCTTCTATGTTTAGAAAACCAAAAAGTACTAGAGCACAACCCCAGGCACCACCACCTACTGCTAAGGATGAGGATTATGTTGAGATTCTACAGCAGGATCCAGTAGTTTTTAGAAAGGTTGGCGCCAAACAGAAGAAATTGAAGAGTATGTAGAACTGGAAGGGTACAAAAGAATTTATTGGGGATGCCTTTGCTAGGTGGTCCATCTATAATAGTATCCCAGCAAATGCCAGTGGTGGCCCATACTATCAACCTTTCTTTGATGCAGTTGCTCAGGCTGGTCCTGGTGTTAAAGCCCCCACTCCATATGAAGTGATGAATGTCTATCTCCCAAGAATTAAAAAAGAGTTAGAAGTATAGATAGAAGGGTTAAAGAATAATTGGGGTGCATATGGGGTCATTATAATGTGTGATGGTTGGACTGGTCCCACTAGAAAGTCCATCATCAACTTCATGGTCTACAGTGATGGGAAGACATCATTCTTGAAGTCTGTGGATGCATCTGCATGCACAAAAGATGCTAACTACATCTATGGATTGCCACAGACAGTGGTAGAGGAAGTTGGTGCTACAAATGTAGTGCAAATTGTAACAGACAATGGCACCAACTACAAGAAAGTAGGAGAGATGATGATGGCTAACTATAACCTTTTTTGGACTCCATGTGCTGCCCATTGCATTGACTTGATGTTGAAGGACATGTGCAAGATCCAAAAAGTAAAGCAAGTGGTTGAACAAGCACGCCAGGTGACAACATTTGTATACAACCATGGCTATTCTTTGAACTTGCTGAGGGAGAGATGTGGAGGGGACTTGGTAAGACCCGGCATTACTAGATTTGCTACTAACTACATAGCACTAAAGAGCTTTCAGGCAAAGATGGTAGGCCTCAGATCGATGTTTGCTTCTGAGGCCTGGTTTGGGTGGAGGGAGTCCAGCTCTCCTGCTGGGGTTCAAGCACAGACTACTATAGCTTCAGAGGAATTTTGGAGAACACTGAAGGATGTAATCAAAATTCTGGAGCCAGTGGTGAAGGTGCTGAGATTAGTGAATACAGCATTCCAGCCCACCATGCCACATTTATATGCTGTCATGGATATGTTGAAGGACCGTATAAAAATTGTGCTTCCACGTGGAAACAAACATTTTGTGAAGATTATCAAAGATTGATGGGAGAGTCAGCTGATGCACCCATTGCATAAGGCTGGTGAGTATATTTAATAATGTCTTTAATTTAGTTCCACTTAATAGTTAGTACTCTATTTTAATCTGACGACTCATATTTTGCAGCATACTATTTGAACCCCAAGTACCAATATTCACATGTGCTTGGGCTCAATTCTGACCTTATCGGTGCGGTAAAAGATGTTGTGGCAAAATTAGTGTCAGATTATACTATACAAGCACTGGTCAATCTGGAGGTGAGTTGTATGGCTTAAGTGCTGAATTATTTGAATATCTACATATTACAATGGCTAATGGTTATAAATTTTGAAATGGGTGTAGATGAAAACGTTCAAAGATGTTCTTGGGAGTTTTGGAACTCCCGCTGCAGTGGCTGGACGAGATAAGACTGATCCTGGTATGGAATTATGGAAATTCAAATTTTCAAGTAACATATCTTATTTAATATGTGTATTAAAATGTGTTCTTCATCTTGTGCAGCTGAGTGGTGGTTGTTGTATAGCGAGCATGCAGCTGAGTTGAGGAAAATAGCAATCAAAGTCCTATCTCAGACATGTTCCGCATCTGGGTGTAAACGAAATTAGAGTACTTTCTCCCTTATCCATTCAAAGAGGCGGAATAAATTGGGCTCTCAACGGCTAAATGACTTGGTCTACGCCCATTACAACATGAAACTGAGGGTTCAATACTTGAAATTTGAACAAAGAAATGAACAAGAGCTGATCGAGCTAGCCGACGTCTTCCAACTATCTTCAGATGAAGAGGATCCCTATGTGGAATAGGTGAGAGACAGAGCAGTTCCAGTGATGGATGAGCCTAGTGGGATGCCCGACCCCACTGTGTCTGTTCCGATGGGTTCTAATCTCGAGCGGTTTATGTCCTCGGATGAGGATCGTGTACACGCACAGTTGCCTAGACCGTTTGACCCACCAGCTGGTACTGGTAGTGACTCAGAAGGCGATGATGATACAATGGATCAAAGTGGCTGGTCAACTTCTGATAGTAATGGTGATGATGGTAGTGGTGGTGGTGATGAGGGTGGTGGTGGTGATGAGGGTGGCGGTGGTAATGAGGGTGGTGGTGGTGATCCTAGACCGACTGTACCCATTATTAGACGGACCGGTGAGAGTCAATATATACACACTACACAGGATCTAGATCATGGTGGATGTGCATCTTCATCACGGCCTACAACTGGGTATACACGTAGGTCTCGTCAACGGGAACGCCCTTTGCAACCAGTGGAAGAAGAAGAAGAACGTTTCTTTGACATCGTTCCTGATCCTGATATTATGCCTGATGTTGAAATTGATAACATGTCCACAAGCTTTGGAGGACTGAGCATTGAGGGTAGCAGTGGACAGGAGCAGGGGCAGTGAAGTGCTCATGGATTTGGCACCACTTCGGCGTACAGTTCTTATTCCGGTGATGATGACCGCATGATGGGAAGTGCATATGATTATTCCGCTGATACTAGTAATGCTACATCACAGACTGGCTCAAACTTTGTGGACAGTCTCTTTTCAGTCCCAAATTTGCAAAGAACCACGCCCCCACACCAGCCAATATATGCTCACTTTACTCCACATTATAGTGAATTGTATCCAAGGTTGGGTATCTTTAGAAACTTCCCGGATCATGTGTATGAGAAATATGTGGAAGACTACTAGACCTTCTATAGCCGAAGGATGTCGTGGCAGGATTTTGTTTATCAGACCGAGATATATTTTCTTCAGCAAAGTCAATCTGATCAGATGGAACCTACACGCCACTCTACATATGATTAGACAATGGGATGGACTAATGGGAATGTATTATTTCATTCTGAGTATTTAAGTCTTTCATATAGTGAGTACTTATAAATTATGTCATTTTGTGGGAATTATGATTTATGAATGTATGATTTTTCGATAATGTGATTACTTTTTATGCTTCAAATTTGTTTATATATGTTAAATAAGTATTTTCCTGCAATATATAGCCTTAAAAATGGCTATAAAATGGACTTAAAACATCAAAAAATGGTTTAAACCATAAAAAAAAACCTGTTGAAACTCACATTTTTACCCTCTGGGAGTTTCGGCAGGTTCTCGCCGAGATCTCGACTAGGTAATCTCGGTTTTCTCAAGGGTCGAGACACCCTCGAGAATCGAGATTTCGAACTATGCCCGTGATTGGTGGCGTAACTATGAATATGGCCTGATGAGGAAGTGGTTGGAACCTACCACTCGGGAGGAGATGAAAGAAGAATTGAAAGAAAAATATTTGCCAAAGTCCTTCCAAAAAAGGCTACACGACCAGCTGAATAATCTTCAACAAGGAACCATGAATGTGGAAGATTATGCATATCAATTTGATCAATTGTGTGCACGTACTGGATCACGGGGCAGTGATGACCAGATGATATCTTGGTTCCGTTTGGGATTGCGACCTGAAATTAGGGAAAAATTGGGTGTGGTTGATATTGTTAGTCTCAATGATTGTGTTGATAAAGTTTTTCAAGCCGAAGATCTCCTAAAGTCTTTTAGAAGGTATAACCCAAATTATAATGAAAGCAAGAAATCCATGACAAATCCCAAAAGCAGAGTGGCTGCTCCTCGTCCTACTCCCAAGACAACTGAAAAGGGAAAAGAGCCAATGGCTTCCAATAACAATATTCAATGCTATCAATGTAATGCCTATAGTCATTATAAAAGAGATTGTCCAAGAAATGTGAAAGGCAATTCCCTAGTGGCTTCTATGGAGGCCAATGCTGATTTTCAAATTTGTGAACAACAAGAAAATGATTCCTATGATAATGCAGCCCTAGGTGATGAACAAGAGTATAATTTTGATGAGGATGAAGAATCCCTTGAAATACATGTTGTGAGTCGTATATCAGTGGCTGAATCAAAAGGGGAAGATTGGCGTCGCCATTGTATTTTTACTACCCGTATGTCTAGTGGTCCTAAGCTTGCTCAGATTATTGTGGACAGCGGTAGTAGTGTTAATGTTGTGTCATAAGCCTTTGTGATAGATGCTAAACTTGAAGTTGAAACTCATCCTCAACCCTACAAGGTATCACTTCTCAATGGCAATACCTTGGAAGTGAGCCAAAGGTGTTTGATTCCACTACAAGCAGGGGCCTACAATGATACGGTTTGGTGTGACATTATTCCTATGATATTGACTGATGTATTATTGGAAAAGTCATGGTTATGTGACCATGATGTGTTGGTTAGAGGCACCAAGAACCAATGTTACTTCGATGTTGATGGGAAGCCTATGATATTGAAGCCTCTTAATGTACCAGCTGAGAAAAATAGGTTCCAAGCTGTACAACTAAAGTGTAAACAAATCCTTCAAGCTCTCGAGAAGGGCCAACCAGCCACCAATAGTAAGAACAAGAGCAAGAGGCAATCAATCATCAAAGGCTGGACAGCAAGCTGATCACCCATTATTGATACTCAATCAACAAGACTTTGAGGAAACAAGTAAAGAAAGTGGTGTAATGATAGCCCTCATAACTAGGGAAGTTGTACCCTCCGAAAAATCTAACCTTCCCCTACCTATTAGATCTCTTTTATCTGATTTTGCAGATCTTGTTGCGGAAGAACTACCAAACGAGTTGCCACCAATGAGGGACATACAATATGCAATTGATTTAATCCCCGGATCGGTGTTACCGAACCTCCCCACCTACCGTCTAAGCCCCACAGAGCATGCAGAACTCAAAAGACAGGTGGATGAATTGTTACAAAAAGACTTCATTGTAGAAAGCACGAGTCCATGTGCCATACCAGCACTTTTGACGCCAAAGAAAGATGGATCATGGTGGATGTGCATCGATAGCAGAGCAAATAAATAAAATCACTGTCAAATACAGATTTCTTATTCCACGGCTTGATGATATGCTAGACATGTTGACAGGTGCTACCATCTTTACCAAGCTTGACATACAGAGTGATTACCATCAAATCTGTATTCATCCCAGCTATGAGTGGAAAACAGCCTTTAAAACGAAAGACGGATTATATGAACGGAAGGTTATGCCTTTTGGGTTAACCAATGCCCCTAGTACCTTCATGAAAGTAATGACTCAAACACTCCGACCGTTCATCGGTAAGTTTCTTGTTGTTTACTTTGATGATATACTGATATACAGCAAAAGCAATGAAGACCACCTTGATCACATACGGTGGGTAATGAAGATCCTTCGAGATGAGAAGTTGTACTTGAATTTGAAGAACTGTTCTTTTATGCTCCCTAAGGAAGTTTTCCTTGGTTTCATTGTCTCATCAAAAGGGGTAGAAGCTGATCCATTCAAGATAGAGAGCATTACAAATTAGCCACTCCCGAAAACTCTCACCGAGGTTCGTAGCTTCCACGGCCTTGCGTCCTTTTACCGGAGATTCATACGAGGGTTTAGCTCCATTATGACACCCATCACAGAGTGCATGAAGACAAAGAAAGGTCCGTTCCAATGGACCCCGGCGGCCACCAAAGCATTCCACCTTATAAAGAAGGCCGTAACTAAAGCTCCTGTCCTTTACCTTCCTGATTTTGACCATGTGTTCGAGGTTGCTACTGATACCTCATACTCGGGAATTGGAGGGGTACTTATGCAAGAAAAGCATCCAGTGGCATTCTACAGTGAGGAACTCAATGATGCAAAGAAGAGGTATTCTACCTATGATTTGGAACATTATGCTGTTGTACAGGTGATAAAGCATTGGAGGCACTACCTCATAGGGAAAGAGTTTGTCCTATACACTGACCATGAGGCACTCAAGTTCCTTAATTCACAACGAACCATTAGCCACAAGCATGCTAAGTGGATTTCGTATCTACAGGAGTTCACTTTTGCACTCAATTACAAGGCCGGAAAAGAAAACCAAGTAGCAGATGCTTTGAGTCGCAAAGTGAATATAATGAGCACATTTTCAGCCCAAGGTACAGGAATTGAACATATCAAAGGAGAATACATGACAGATGAAGATTTCAGTCCTATGTTTCAAACATTACAGCAAAGTGAGACTAACCCAAAATTCTCGATTCATGATGGCTACTTGTTTATGGGAACACGGTTATGCATTCCAAAGACGTCCCTACGCCAACACCTAATTCGGGAGTTACATGGAGGTGGTTTAGGTGGACACTTCGGTCGAGATAAGACAATGGGACAAGTTACAGATCTTTATTATTGGCCTCACTTACCCAATGATGTGCAAAATGTGATCCAACAATGCCGTGTATGTCAACTAGCTAAAGGCACCAAGCAAAATTCTGGTTTGTACACCTCACTCACCATGGTTACATATTAGTATGGATTTTGTCCTCAGCTTGCCATCCACGAGGGAGCGGTATGAATCTATATTTGTGGTAGTGGAAAGATTCTCAAAAATGGCGGAAGACTTTTGATGCAAAACATGTTGTTGTCCTATTCTTCAAGGAAGTGGTGCGTTTTCATGGGTTGCCCAAGACTATTGTGTCGGATCAAGATGTGAAATTTATTAGCTATTTTTAGAAGACTTTATGGTTGAAGACCAATACTAAGTTGTTTTACTCAACCGTCTTCCATCCTCAAACAAATGGGCAGACTGAAGTAGTAAATTGAAGTTTGGGCAATCTTCTCCGATGCCTTGTTCGTGATTATGAGAAAACTTGGCCCTCCATCCTTGATATAGCAGAGTTTGCATATAATAGCTCCTTCAATTGGACCACAGGCCGTACACCATTTGAGATAGTGCTTGGCATACAACCCAAGAGGCCTATGGATCTTGTGTCGCTTCCACCTCAATTGCGTGTAAGCATTAAACCTGATGAATTTATCTGTCATATTACGGAAGTACATAAGGATGTTCGGCAACGTATTGCGCTTAGCAATGAGGTATATAAAGCTAATGCAGATCGTCATCGCCGTTATGTGGAGTTCAAGCCCAGTGACATGGTAATGGTTCAAATAACTCCTGAAAGATTTACTCCCAGTGAAGCTACCAAGCTACATCCACGAAAGATGGGTCCCTACAAGGTGCTCAAGAAGATTGGTGCCAACGCTTATGTCCTTGAGCTCCCACCTGACACGCTTATGTCCTTGAGCTCCCACCTGACATGGCCATCAGTAACATTTTCAACATTGCTGATTTGACTCTCTATGTGGGTCATCATTCTGACGAAGGTGATACGGAACATGCTTTACATCTCCCACAGTTTGCCATTCCTCCAACTAACCAAATTGAAGATGTTATTGACTCCAAAAACACAATGACTCGCAATGGTGGAGGTTACCAGTCATTTTTAGTCAAGTGGAAAGGGCACCCACGCAATGACAGCACGTGGATACATGAGGATGACTTCAAGCACATCGACCTGGACTTTTATGACTGTTATATGTCTTTCTTCCATTCGTCAGAGACGAATGTTTCTAAGCCGGGGGGAGCTGATGCAGGCTAGGTGTGCAAGAGAAGGGGCCGAAAGAATCCACCAGCTAGGCCAAGCCCAACCTAGATCCATTCCAACTGAGATTTCTATATAGAGAATAGAGATCTCTTGATGTAAGCCGACTTCGACTTAGGAAAATAATGGATCGGGAGAGTGGATTTATACAAAATCAAAGGAACAAAAGGGAGGTAAAATGCAGAAATAAATTTTGGAATTTTTTTTTAAGGTAAAAAAGATATAATTTGATGGAAGTGAAGGTGGGGTGTCTTACTTCTCTTTTAGGATATAAATCAACTTCAAAGGTAGCCTACAACTCTTCAAGGAAGTAAGTGAAGAATAAAATTCCAACTCTTCTAGGATGGAATGAAACTTCTTCCAGGTTTCAAGGGAGAATTCTTCGAGGTTCAAGAATTGCACTTAAGTAAATTTCATTCATAAGAATCACTTCAAATTGTCTCTGCAATACAAGCTAATCTTGGTGGCTTTTTATAGGCATATTAGAGAAAATAAAAAGACAATCATACCCTTAAATCCAAGGGCTGAAAATATAAAATAGAAAACAATAAATGATAGATTAAATAATGGACTCTTCCAATGCAAGAGATTACTCCAATGAGTATTGATGCAAGTTTCAAAGTTTTAATTCAAGGTCCAATGTATTGATGCTAAGTTCAATGTCTTGATGCAACCTCCAATGTAGAGAAGACTCTAGAAACATTGAATAGAAAATGCCATCTCACTCTCTACTAGGGACTTGAAAGGTCACCAAAAAGGGGTTGGTTTCAAGGAGCTAGGGCTAGGTTCATTGGTTCTTCTGTAACTTGGTTCATACATTGGTCCTGGGCCAAATGGGCTTTGTGGGCTTGGGCTTTGATGCTGGCCAATCTTCGTAATTAGACTACATCATTCCCCCCCCCCTTGTGAGAAAGAATTCATCTTGGAATTCAAGTCTTCTTCATTAGTAGAATCGCCCATAAATGGCGTTAAATGGCGCACATTGAAAACATCATGATTCTTCATATGAGGTGGAAGCTTTAGCTGATAAGCATTGGGATTGATGCATGCAAGAACTTCAAGAGGTCCAATCTTTCGATCACTAAGCATGTTATAGCTTCCAACTAGATGCCGTTCCGGTGGCAAGTAAGCCCAAACAAAATCACCAGATTCATAGATTACCTTACGGCGCTGCTAATCAAAGGCCTTCTTGCAGAGCTTTGTCTTGTCTTGAAGCTCTTGGTGCACACTTTCATGGATTTGTCTCATTTCAGAAACAATATCAACTTTGCCAATTGACTTTTCTGGAAATGGAATGGGTAAGAGGTCAAGTGCCGACTTGGGTTGTCTCTCATAAACAATGACAAAGGGACTATAACCCGTGGTTCGATTCACCGAACAATTAAAGGCAAACTCCCCAAGAGATAACCGATTTTCCCAAGAGCGGTGATTGTCATCGATCAAGGTCCGCAACAAGTTTCCCAAAAATCGATTGACTATTTCAGTTTGACATCGGTTTGGGGGTGGAACACCGTACTAAACTGCAGTTTGGTGCCAATACTTTTCCAAAGTTTCCACCAAAAATGACTAAAGAATTTCGTATCTCGATCAGAAGTGATGGTCTTAGGGAAACCATGCAATTTGTAAA
This sequence comes from Protea cynaroides, assembly GCA_028583415.1. Taxonomy (NCBI): domain Eukaryota; kingdom Viridiplantae; phylum Streptophyta; class Magnoliopsida; order Proteales; family Proteaceae; genus Protea; species Protea cynaroides. The sequence continues at coordinate 57,573,250 of CM053268.1, forward strand.
CTTCTTTAAAGAAAAGATCATACGGGATGTATCCATTGTTTTGCAACAATGAATGAAGTGGGTTATCTTTGAAAATCTATCAACCACCACAAAAATTGAATCCATACCTCGAAGTGTGTGTGGCAATCCAAGGACAAAATCCATAGATATATCTTCCCAAGGAGCTTGTGGTATGGGTAAGGGTACGTAGAGGCCTGCATTGGCATTTTGTACCTTTCCCACTCGGCACTTTCGACACTTCATCGCATGACTGTGCACATCTCTCTTGAGGTGGGGCCAAAAGCACTTAGTCACAACTAAGTGTAGTGTTTTGTCTCTCCCAAAGTGTCCTCCGTTATATATCTCTTCAATCACCTTTTGCCGTAAAGAGCAATCTGGAATGCATAAGCGATTTCCTTTGAAAAGGAAACCATCACAAAGAGTAAAATCGACAAGGACATTGTCTTTTGCATCTAAGAGGAGTTTGGAGAAGTATTCATCCTCTTCATAAAGCTCTTGAAAAAATTCAAAGCCAAGTACAGTAGTACGCATCATAGAGAGCAAACCCTTCTTGTGGTTAAGAGCATCGGCAACTCGATTTTGAACACCGGCCTTGTGATTGATATGAAAGTTGAATTCTTGACGATACTCCTCCCATTTTGCTCGTCGAGAATTGAGCTTTTGTTGACCTGAAATGTACTTCAAAGCTTCAAGGTCAGTGTACAAAACAAACTCCCTATGAATCAAATAGGGCCTCCAATGCTCAAGGGTACGAAAGAGAGCATAAAACTCTAAATCGTAAGTACTATAACGGAGCTTAGCATCATTCAATTTTTCGCTAAAAAAAGCATCACAATGTACCTCAAAAATAAGATCAAAATTTAGAAGAGCTAAAACCGGGGCAATGCTTAACTTTTCTTTGAGTTGCTCAAAACTTCGTTGGGCTTCATTGGTCCATTCAAAGGCTCCCTTTTTTATGCAAGAAGTGAGTAGGGCTGCTAAAGAACTGAAATGGGCAATGAATCGCCGATAAAAAGATGTCAATCCATGGAAGCTACGAACATCATGAACATTGGTTGGAGTTTACCATTCTTGAATCACTTTGATCTTTGCATTGTCAACGGAGATGCCATCCTTGGAGATGTTGAAACCTAAGAAGAGAATTTCCTCCACCATGAAGTAGCACTTGTCCAAGGCTACATATAGACTTTCGTTCCTTAGGGTGAGTAGCACTTCTTAGAGGTACTGCAAATGATCATTAGTAGTCTTACTATAAATAAGAATATTATCAAACTAAACCACAACAAATCTTCCAAGGTAAGGCTTTAAGATTTGGCTCATAAACCTCATGAAAGTGGATGGGGTATTTGACAATCCAAATGGCATGACTAGTCATTCAAATAGTCCATCTTTGGTCTTGAAAGCCGTCTTCCATTCGTCTCCCGGTCTAATTCAGATTTGATGATAACCACTTTTCAAATGAAGCTTCGAGAAAATGGTAGCGCCAGATAGATTGTTTAAGAGATCATCAAGGCGGGGAATGGGAAAATGGTACTTAACCGTAATCTTGTTGATGGCTCAGCTATCAATACACATCATCCATGTTCCATTCTTCTTTGGCACTAAAAGTGCAGGCACAGCACAAGGACTAAGGCTTTCTTGAATGAATCCTTTATATAAGAGTTTTGTGACTTGCCGTTGCAACTCAGCATGTTCGGTTGAACTCATCCGGTAATGAGGTAGATGAGGGAGAGGAGCACCGGGTACTAAATCAAGTTGATGATGAATTTCTCTCATCGGAGGGAAACCCAAGGGTAGGTCGGATGGAAACACATCTTGAAACTCACTTAATAGTGGTTTCACTTGGTCCAAGATGGTTGACATTTGTACATCATACTCTAATTTATTTAGCATTATATACACAACATCTACCCCTTCCATAGCACCCTTTACATCCCTTACTGTGAGCAAATTTGGGGCTGGGGAATTTTCCATCAATGGAGACTTGAGAAGCTCCTTGCTAGGTGCCAAAATAATTCTTTTCTTATCAAATTCAAAAGAATAAGTGTTATTCCTCCCATCATGAGTAGTTCTCCGATCAAATTGTCAAAGACGGCCACGAATGATGTGGCTAGCATCCATGAGCAATACATCACACCATATTTTATCATAATATGTAGATACAATGGAAAAATGAACAAGGCATCGTTTGGAAACGGTTACCTCACTACCACGCTTTAGCCAAGACATTTTGTATGGTGTGGGGTGTTCTTTCAAGTCCAATTTCAACTTTCGATTTGCCTCCTCTGAAATTACATTCTCACAACATCCGGAATCAATGATGAGTTGGCATAACTTACCGAAAATGGTACATGCTGTGTGGAAGATAATGTTGCGCAACCACCGGTCTCCATTGTCTTGCTTTGGGGCGAGAAATATCTTTCTTATCATGAAGAGTTCTCCGGTATCGGCATGGAACACTTCTTCATCTTCTAAATGATCTTCCTCTAAAATATCATCATTATTGACATCCTCAGCATCGAATTCATTTTCTTCGTCCTCAAAACCCAACAAGACACCTTTGCCCTTATGAGAATGTTTGGCATTTTGACAATTACTTGCTCGGTGGCCAATTTCCCCATAAGAATAACATTTTGTACCAGCAGAGTAAGTTGAACCAGTTTAGGCAATAGGATTAGTAACCTTTGGATGAATAGACAATTTCTCCATGTTAGAGGAACAGTCAAGAGAATTACTTGGTTTAGTAGTATTCACCGGATTCCGATTTGACCGATTGGAGGTGAAAGTAGATTGTTGTTTCCGACTTCGAAAACATTCCACCTTAAGGGCTCTTTGATGTGCATCTCCTACATCCCAAATGTCAAGGACTTCAAGGACCTCTTGAATGTAAGATTATAGCCCATTCAAGTATTTGTTCACAAGTATCTCTTCCGGATCCATAATGTTGTTACGAATCACCAACTCATTGATCTCATTGGTGTACTGGTCTACCGTGCGCGTACCTTGTCTCAAATTTTGGTACCGTTGATAGAGCTCTCTCTTATATCCCTAGGAAGTACTTTTCCTTGGAAGTACTTTTTCATCGTCTTCCATCTTTCTCCATGAAGTGAGGGGTGCTTTGTCAATGAATTAACGTGTTTGCGTCTCACGTCACCACCAAGCGATGGCCTTGCGTCGAAGGCGCATGGAAATGATGCCAACCCGACGATGGTCCGGGACATTTCTATGCTCAAAAACTTCACTTACAAGAGTTAGCCAATCAAGAATTTCATCAGGAAGATCAGTACCTAAAAACTCTGGAATATCCCTATTGACTTCTTTTTCCCAGTCCCCATTCTCGACCTCCTTGAGGGTAGTGTAGACGAAACCCTCTTGTTATGGGTTCAGATCCTTCTGATAAGGAATCATCGGATCTATCTTCTCTTGAATTTGGTGGATTGTTACCTTCTCGTAGTCTCTGAACCTCGAGAGTAAGGTTCTAAATTTGTTCTTGCATTTGTTGTACCTCGAAATTTTAGGCCCGTAATATCTCTCCTCCTTTGCTCTGATACCAAATGATGTAAGCCGACTTCGACTTAAAAAATAATGGATCGGGAGAGTGGATTTATACAAAATCAAAGGAACAAAAGGGAGGTAAAGTGCAGAAATAAATTTTGGAATTTTTTTTAAAGGTAAAAAAGATATAATTTGATGGAAGTGAAGGTGGGGTCCCTTACTTCTCTTTTAGGATATAAATCAACTTCAAAGGTGGCCTACAACTCTTCAAGGAAGTAAGTGAAGAATAAAATTCCAACTCTTCTAAGATGGAATGAAACTTCTTCAAGGTTTCAAGGGAGAATTCTTCGAGGTTCAAGAATTGCACTTAGGCAAATTTCATTCATAAGAATCACTTCAAATTATCTCTGCAATACAAGCTAACCTTGGTCATATTAGAGAAAATAAAAAGACAATCATACCCTTAAATCCAAAGGCTGAAAATATAAAATAGAAAACAATAAATGATAGATTAAATAATGGACTCTTCCAATACAAAGGGTTACTCCAATGAGCATTGATCCAAGTTCCAAAGTCTTAATTCAAGGTCCAATGTATTGATGCTAAGTTCAATGTCTTGATGCAACCTCCAATGTAGAGAAGACTCTAGAAATATTAAATAGAAAATGCCACCTCATTCTCCACTAGGGACTTGAAAGGTCACCAAAAAAGGATTGATTTCAAGGAGCTAGGGCTAGGTTCATTGGTTCTTTTGTAGCTTAGTTCATACCATGGTCCTGTGCCAAATGGGTTTTGTGGGCTTGGGCTTTGATGCGGGCCGATCTTCGTAATTAGACTACATCATCTCTCCTATCACTAGCAATTAGTAGCCGACAGCAGTAGTTAGGACTCTTTTGATTAGTTTCCTAATTTTTAGTTCACTTATTTCCATTGTTTAGTTTCCTAAAATATAGGCTAGTTAGTTTAGAAGTCTTAGTTACTGGAGACTAAGAATTGTCTAATATTTAGTTTCCTAATTCCAATTTTTGTAAACTTTCCTATTACATTGTTTTAGAAACTTCCTAGTTTGTAAAGGAGGTTTAGTTTCTCCAAGTTTAGTTTCTTTCCTATTTCATCTGTAAATTTTCAAGGCTATAAATAAGAGAGAAGGATGCTGGCGACAGTTAGGTTTTTTCCAAAAAAAGAAAAGCTAAAATTCTATTTTCTGGTTGAGTCTCCAAGGTTGTGAGACTCAACCAAATTCAATTCCCTTTGATCCTTTGCATCGTTACTCCTATTCTTGTTTCCTTTGTTGCTTGTTATCTATGACCTAATATTGAATCACACAATTCAAATTAGAGAAAGTGAAAATCAAATCAACAGTCGACATCTATTCTAATCTGTCCAAGCATTGGCAGAATTAGGTGCAGCAAGCTTTCAAGATTCATAGCTCCTCTAATTCTTCTCGGATCCTTCTCAAATTTCAAAGGGTGTTCACATCTGTTACAAGGATCACCTATGCCAAGTTTCATCTAATTCTAATGGTTAAATTTAAAGATAAGTGGATTTCTTCGTTGCTTTTTACTACAATTTTTGAATTTGGACTGTTTATTCGATCCTGTAGCAAAGAGGATTGTTAAATGAAGTGCTTGAACCCTCTTTGCCACCAACACAACACTTATTTATGACTAATATCATTTTTAGTAAAGATATCATTCATAAATAAACAAACCCCCCCCCCCCCCCCCAAAAAAAAAAAAAAAAACCATTTAAATCTAATAAAAATAATCTAAAATTCAATTTCCAAAAGGATAAAAATCAACTTTCTCGTACAAGAAGAAAAACTGGATTTTCGATCACGGGGCGATTTTCAACTTTCATATGCTAGCTTTTTTCTCCAATTTAAAATTTCCATAAATCTTATTAGAGCAAAACATCATTAAAAACCAAAAGTCCGCCAAAATAATCTTTTGTTTTGATGTCCTAAAAATTATTTTCATTTAAATGACTTTAAACAATAATCACATACGCCGAACAAGGTTTGACCAGAACGTAACTTCTTCAATATAATTTGGATTTAAGCAATCTCAGACTTGTTGCAAAGCTAAATCTGATTTTTATTAAAGGAGCTACGCTCCGGTCAAATCTTGTTTAGAGTATGCGAATGCTATTTAAAGTCGTCTGAATAGAAATAATTTTTTGGACATCAAAATAAAAGATTATTTTGACAGACTCCTGGTTTTAGTGATGTTTTACTTTAATAAGATTTTTGAAAATTTAAAATTGAGAAAAAAGCCAGCATTTGAAATTTAAAAATCACCCCGCAATCGAAAATCCAGTTTTTGTTCTTGAATTAGAAAGTTGACTTTTATCCCTTTGAAATTTGAATTTTCGACTATTTTTATTGGATTCAAATAAGGGTATTTGCTTATTTATGAATAATATCTTTACGTAAATGAATATAAAAGTTAATAAACATTTACATAAATGATATTAGTCATAAATAAACGTTTTCTATTTAACTCTAAATACAATCCCCAGGTTCCAACGTACACTAGCAAACTATAGTCTAGACATAGAAAATCCATTTAGAATGTTTTTTCAGTGAAAATCATTCAAGGGATATGGCAAGAAGACTGAAAATGCGACACACAAAAAAATTGGGCTTAAAGAAAACTTTTTGGGCACCGAAATTAAGTATTGAAATCTGACAGAAAAATCCCAAGTTTTGGTGAAATTTCGGTTTTGGGGCTAATAGAAATATGCCCCGAAACCGAAATATAAAACCTTGCCTACGCTAATATACTCCTTGTAATTACCCTTTGTGACCAAAATCAGGAAAAAGTACTTACAGGTCAAAAGTACGTGTAAGTACTTTTTGAGAGCAGAATGATTACCAAACGCAGCCTTAACAGTTAGGGCTCAAGGGGATCCATTCTTTTCACTAGGCTTTTGGAGACTCAAATATGTTTACATCCATAAGTAAGAGGAGGTTGAGAATGTGGGAGACAGAAAAATCAGTTTTTTTTCCAATGAATACTTCATAAAAGCTTTCCTCCTACTTTCCATAAGCGGTGACGTCGAAGGGTTACCTTTAAAATTTCAGTTCTTTCTCGGAACAGTATTGGAAGAATATTAAAGATTGATCAACTTAGTTAGCATGGCCATATTATTCGTAACATATATGCGCCTTTAAAACGCATAAAAGTGGAGCCAAAGTCTTTGAGTTCTTTTCTGTGGGAGTTTGGTCTTCAGTGGATCATACAGAATACATTCATGGAGATGATTAAGAATTGGTAGATTATATGTTCGGCTAAACTAGGCCAATTTATGGAAACTGGAACCTATGGCCATCAGTACACTTGTCTGGGCTGAAAGAAACGAAGGAGCCCTATAAGGCATCCAAGCCCACCTATAGGGATTAGGGTGGCCACAAAGCGAAGGATATGGTCATCTTCTGGACACCAAAAATATAAAGAGTTTACTGACTCCCATAAGCATGATACCCAAAATTTGATGGCAGAATCTTTTGGGTCAGCATTTTTTTTTTTTGGGGGGGGGGTTAGGGGTTGGGTTCCATAGTTTGAAGACTTTGTACTAGTGTTTTGTATATACAAGTCAGGCCCTTGGGAAGTAATGTTTCTCCCATTAAATTATCCTTACCTGTCAAGAAAGTCAAAAAACAAAAAAAAAAAAAAAAAAACAAAAAAAAACAAAAAAAAAAAAAAAAAAAGGATAACTTTGGAAACAATGAAAAATGAAAAGCTTATATGTTCAAACTCACCATGGAATACTGACATATATATCAAAAAAAGCAGCACGAGCAAAAACATCCAAAATGAAAGCCTCCGTCTGATAGCACGACTAAACCTTCTCCCTCGACGGCCTCTTGAACCATACTCATTTCGTTCATAAGACCGAATAACTGAACCTGTGTTATCTCTTCTTTCAGGTAACAGTTCGGTGGTTTGCCTGAAAAGGGTCATAGTGACATCTCATAATACTATATCAACGAGTCCATCTGCAGGACAATTCACCTGAAAGAAAAAAAAATATGCATATAAAATTGAATGAAATGATAATAGTTCTGCACTCCAATTGTACTATGTTCAGTAATTCAATCTTTTTCATTCTTATGATAATAAAATGTATAAATCCAGGTCCCCGTGCCTGTCTTCAACTAACAATTTATCAAAGAAACAATCTATTTATAACAACAATAAATATACTCTTCTACTACAGTAACATAGAATTTCGAAATCCTGGATGAGAGAGTATATTTAATTTGGTCCTGCAATGTGATTTCATTCTGAGAAAGACAACAGGTAAGAGAATTCACAGAACCAGTGCCATCAAAACACATGCGAAACACGCAATAAAAATTTACTGATCCCATAAAATCATTCCCAAGTTATATAAATTATATTCAACTTACGAAGCCACAATCAATAAAACAGATCGATAGCCAAGTACAGGAGTTGTACAATATGGAATGGAAGTGTAAAAAGTATTAAATATATCATACACAACTACGAAAATCAGGGCCAAAGTTAATGCGGGTAGAACAAACCAAATTTGAATTTTTGCTGTAAATCCAAGTTTGGTCAAGCCAGGCTGAAAATCAGAATGCTTCAAGCTAAACTTTTGAACTCATGAATCTTCGGAATTGTCGGATGTGGAATTGCTCCATTTGGTATGTGCTTTGGCGGTCTTTTGGAGGCTTGCCTGATATAATGCAGCAAGAAATAAATAAGACTACCGTTTGGTTGATTTCCCTTGCAACATGAGGAAGAAAAACAAGAGATAAATCAAAGATATGATCAATTGATTCCAAAAGATTAAAAAAATTGGGGAAAAGGAAAATTATTATCACACGGGTATGTTATTTTTCCAAACGTCACAAAGCAAGTATCTTCTCTGTCACGTGGATAGATGATCTGTCAGAAAAGTCATTTCTAACTGTTGAATAGAGAGAACATGATCTATATTAATTATGGATAAAACTTCTGGATCGAATTCAATCAAGGGGAGAGGTTCTTTGGAAGTAGAGCAGAAAAGGGGAGTCATAATGAGTCTTGGAAGGGATAAGGGATATTACAGGAACTCCAATGTAGGGGGTTGGGGTTTTGTGCCTTTTTGAGGGTGGATAATTGGATAACTCCATAACATGGAGTCTCTTAGCTGAGGTGTAGTGCAGAAAAACTTTTGCCTTCAATCAAATACCCCTTTTGTATTACATGCATTTCAGGGTCTAACTATCAACAATATAATATACTCTCCCAACTCTGAACAGCAACATATGGGTTTAGATTAAAAAAAAATCTGAAAAATAATGGTTCAGTTCAGATTTGTCTTCTGATTTCTGGAAACATCCCATTCCATTATTATATCTGTTAAAAAAAAAAAAAGAAGAAGAAGAAGCAAACAAACATTCCATTTTTACATAAATAACAATTAAAAAAAAAACTATTTTAAGAAAGGAATTTTTCTTATTCACGCCTCCAAGGTGTCAAATGATTTGGTATCTTACTTTTTTTTCACTCTTAATATTACACACTTGTTTTTTTAGTGAGGGTAATTCTTGTAATTTTACATGCCTATTCGAAATTGTACAAGACAATGACTATCCTTGGCCTTGATGATGACATAATGATGGGAAAATCCCCTTTTACACTTTGACTATGAAAAAATTTGGGAACAAGACAAAGGGTTTTTAAAAGAACATGTCATATTCCAAATGCACCTATAAAGGTGTCGTTAAGATACTCCCTTAATTAAAATATGAAAAAGAGAACATGAGAAGAGAGAGTCAACATAAAAAAAGGGTATGAAAAATACCATATGAAAGTGAGTCAACATCAGAAAGGAGGAAAAAAACTATGAAGATAGAGAAGGTCAACATCAGAAGGAAAAAAAAAGTACAGTATGAAACATACAATTAGAAAGGAAAAAAAGGACTTTGTTTTAATGTGTCAGCTATTCTTTAGGCAACCATAGCAAATCAACAAAGAGCCGAGGCTACTATGCTTTCTTGCTTAAGAAACAAATGTACATGAAAATAAGCGAGTTCTAGTTTTTTGTAACCCTAACTAACATGATTGCTTTCTTGAAGCTGGACTCATAGATTGAAGATTTGTATAGGAAAATGCGGGTACGCTAAATGATCAATTAAATAACTTAGGTGAAGCTGGGTTGGGTGAGTGGATAGTTGTTGAGGCAGATTGACTCGGATGATGGTTGGCAGTGCTACTGGAGAAAATAGGTGAGCTTGGATGATCTCTTGGCAAGATGTAAGACATGCCAGTGACAATGGTAAGCTACTTGTATTGGTAGAGCCATGTTCGCAGGTTGTAGGAGTTGTCTGGGGAATTTATGCTCACAAAGCAAGCAAACTTCTGTGAAATCATCTCAACTTCTTCTCAGATTTTTCTATATACTGGTTTCCAATATTGGGTTCTCTGTTGGTTGACGTGCTACTGTTGTTGAGATCTAATACAACTAACATGAGCTTTGCACAATTGCAGTTACATAACGCCAAGTAATCAGGTGGAAGAATACCATTTGAGTTGTTTGACCAAATGCTTCTGTATATGATTTACCTACATTCAGTTGACAAATAGGACAGGAACAGGAATCCAACAGCAGAAGACCCAGAAAGCGTCACCTAAACAAACTCTTTCCAGAAACTCCATTGGGGCAAACGAAGAATCAAACAGTTTCTACCAAACCCCAAAAATAAAAGAAAGAACAAAGGAAGAGAAAGGGTAGGAAGGAAGGAGATAAGAGACGCAAAATTTCACAGATCCAAAACCTCTTTCTCTCTCTCTCGTTGAGACTACAATTTCCAGAGTAATGTCTGAGGTTGTAACAGATCAACAGAAGGGGGATGTACAGGTAAAAACAAATCACTCACAACCAACAAAGAAGAAAACATAACACCCATGCAATCCAAGTCTTTCAACCATCAAAGTAGAAGAACGAGAGAAAACAGAAGTGCACATGCGATTGATCACTCACCGTTGCGAAAACAGAATTGGGATTACTTGCAGTTGCAGAGTGATAAGCCGAAGTTGATGGAGAACAATAGGGATTTCACAAGGTTGATTAGGAATCTAGATACAACAATCAAATTTTTATAGGTGCAGAGATTGGATTAAAAATTAAAACGCAAAAAAAGGAATCCAAATCGTAACGTAACACGAGTCATTATCCTCTTCATTCAATTGCTGATCCTTCAATCGAGGATCCAACGGTCTCTCTTTAATTCGGTGCGCTTACCAATACATCGGTAGATGTGCCTGATTAAGAGAGACCGCTAGATCCTCCATCCTCCAGCAATTAGAGACGATAATAACCCATGTAACACAACTACTGCGCAGAGCACTTGAACTGATCTGGAAATTCGAAATTCGATCTTCTTCTGGCCTTGTTGGATTCATTTTTATTTTTATTTTTATTTTTATTTTTATTTCATTTTTTTGACGTGAGTGTTTGGTATCATTTATATGTGGTATTTATCATAAATAAAAATGAAAAGAAAAAATTTCATCTACCCTAAAAACTATGTCGAAATCAATCTACTACCTTATGGTTTCAAGAAACTTCAATCGGCCTCACTAAACTGATGAACTTGACATAAAATGTGATTAGACGTTTCTCCCATTTCTATTTGAAACTGAAAGACACTAAAATGATATAAAATTACTAATTTACCCTTCTTCTTTGAAATTAAAAATTTTTAGAATTACTAATTTGAGTTCTTTTCTCCTCTAGCCATCGACAAAGTCGACCCCACGCCCTATCTTCTCTCCTTCCTACTTCTTCGTCTTCACTTCTCTCCCACCTGGTTTGGGGGGCGGAGTTTCTTCATTACAGGTGAAGTCAACGAAGACTGTTCGACTTGATTTGTCTCTGATGCAAAGGATTTCAACGGTGGTTAGTGGTGGTGGTCTTCAGCAAGGAGGTACTTCGATGGTGATTGATATTACGAAAATCAAAGGAAAATCAGATAACCAAAGTAAAGAAAGCACTTACAGGTTGCAGAAATATATCAAGAATGCAAGCAGTGATTGCATAGAAGCTGATTTAAAGGATGTCTGTGGCTACTAATCGATCAATTCCTCTAGGATGGTATCAACGGCCTGCCTGACCACTACGGTGGCTCCACTAACAACTGTTGCAAGTTCTTGATGCTGATGGTCCGGCTGTTTGTCTCCACCATTGGCCAAGACCAAATTGGAGTCCATATCTCTCTTGCTATCGACCACCTTGAAGCCATCGACTCAGATCTTGCCAGCCTGGGCCTCGCAGTGATCGATAAGCTCAACCAGCTCCAGTGAGAGATGCGCAAGCTAGCCTACCTTCAAGTCACCCAACCACAATACACGGCCTATGGACAGACTGAATCAAGGCAGCACGGGACCAATCATAAGTCTATCAGTACATGTAGACTTGGAGGAGATGAAGTGAAGGAGGGAACAAAAATCAGGAAATTTAGCCTTTATTACTCTCTCAATGGACCAAATTGTGGAAAAATATCATGACTAATTGTGTCATGGAGGGACTCGGGCAATGGAGACAAGCACATAAAACAGATCGAATGATATGTGGCATGGAAATTAAAGAAAAGTGGTGGAAGGTTCTAGACCTGCAACCTCCAACATGAGATCGCCACTTGCTATTGAACTCCTAATCGAAAACGAAATCGATCGTGGAATCAAACAAGCCCTCTTTCAATAACCCTAAGCCAGAGAAATCTGGAACAAGTGGTGAGAAGGAGGGTTGGGGATGATGGTTGAACAGGGATGAAATGGTCTTTTAACTTTAAAATAAGGGTATTATTGTCCAAGATTTTTCAAACAAAGCTTACGTCATCAACTAATAGAACTCTATTAACAAGTGGGGTCTCTTTGATTAACGTGACAAAATTTTGGGTGATAGATGAGAAATCTAGAGACCAGTAGGGTTAGATCAATTTCGACATAGTTTTTGGGGGTAGATGAAACTTTTTTCAAATGAAAATTATGTCAAAAATCAAAAAGAGGTTTTTAGCTCTTTTTGAATTTTGCCTTTAAGTTTATTTTTGGGCATAAATTAATGAGTACATGGTACAATTTTTTCCAACGTTAAAAAAAATGAGGACAAAAACGTAATAACCTATTGTAATAAACTTTATATAAAAACTTGACAAAACCAACCACTATAACCTCTTCGAACTCTTCAAAGAAATGTCTCTTGTCCAAAGGTCCTTCCAAAAAAATGTCTCTTTGTTAAGGAGTTTTTGCAGAGTTCATTTCTCTCTTTTAACTTACCTATTTCACTCTCTTTTATTTCTATACTTCTCTCTCTATTTATCCTTTCTTTGTCTATTTTATTTTTTTCCTTTTTGGATTTCGCTTCTCTCTCTTTGTCCTCTCTTCATTTCTCCTTCTTTTTTTTTTTTTTTCCTTTTTCTTGTGAATTTCGCTTTCAAATAACTGGTAGGATCACTTATAACACAATCTTCACCACAGGTAAGGGTTTTTTCCGTTCCTCTTCTTCTTCTTCTTTCAGTTTATTCCCCTTCTTTCCTATTCTTTCTTTATATGTCACTTATACTATTAACTCTTCTTAGGTTTTTTACCAAATAAACTAAGAGAATCTTATCCCTTTCTTGAAGGTTTTGAATGTTTTTGAACAGTCTTCTAGACATTGAAATGTTTTATAAATTTTGCTTCTAGATGCAGTGAAGGGTTGTTTATTTGTTGAGATAGAGCCAAAGACCAATCAGACATGAAGTTGAAACTCAAACCACAATAAGAAATTATAGATTTACGATAACGTAATTCCTAATACAAAAGCACACCAACGTTTGTTGACCAATTAGACAGATTGGGAGAAATTATATATTTTTTTCACAAATGTGGTGGTTCAAGAATTATTAGTTCTAGGGAATTCATTCAAACTATCATATTATCTTCTCAATGCTATTTGAATAGAAAAAATTAGGAGAATTTATTTATCTATATGCTTGTATTGGGGATTTTGTTTCCAAACATGCTAGTTTAAATAGGAAAAACTATGAAAGTTTACTTATCTGAATGTTTGTGTTTGGAGTTAGTCTTCAAAGCAACAAAGAAAATTGAGAGCATCTTATTTTAACTGTTTCATCCATTTTGATTTTTTTGGGGTTTGTTTTTGTTATTAAAAAAAAAAAAAAAAAAAAATAGAATCTTTTTTTTTCTATTTTCTCCCTTTTTTTTCTTGGTGCAAAACTTATCTTTTTATTTCTACTTGTACGAAAATAGGAAATCTAGTTTGCAAGTCCTGTTATGTGGATTCTATTATGTGGTAAGCACAATGTAGGCTTATTGATAGAACCATAAGAGCAGTAGAAAACAAAGCAAGACAGAACAAGCAAAAGCAAACACAAGATTTATGTGATTCAACCCTCACCTAAGGTTACATCTACTAGTGAAGACAATTAAGGAAACATACACTGATGCTAGAAGAGTACAAATAATTACCTGAGCACTTAACAAAAGTTCACTATTCCAGACAATTACTGACGTGGATCAGCCACCAAATTGCATTAACATTGGGGAGCAAAATTACAGCTTTTGCCTTCTGCTTAGCTATACTAAATCTATTTATCATTTTACAATCTATTTTTTTATTGTAGCTACCAAACAGCTTTTTATTTTTGACAAAAAATAAATTTTAAAAATGATTTTTTATAAATTGATAAAAATAAAAATGGATCCAAACTAGGCCTCCATCCGGCCATTTTCTCTCTGCGGGGTTGCAAAACGCTTTCAATTTCCCTCCTACACTGTCCACATAATAGGACCATTCTATAAGGACCTTTTGGACAATTCACATCGCATTCTTGTACAGCCACCATATGGAATTCAAAATACAAATTGCCACCACCACTAACAATCTGATAGCATTTATACCAAAAAAAAAAAAAAAAAACCATCTGATAACATGAAAATACACCAAGTTCTTTATGGTATCATTTATATTTATGTTTATTATTTATAAAAATAAATTATGAATCATAAATAATAATCGTTTAATATCACTAAATATAAATAAGTAATAATAGATTATCACAATAATGACAAACACCTTCTAACTTATTTATAGATTTTAAATTGTATCGGTGTATTATCGGTGTATTTTAAATATAAATAAGTATCATAAATCATACCAAACAACTAAATATGTCCTATTGTATTATATAATTAATTCTATAAGACATACCAAAGAGAGTTGACTCCTTAATATAGTTTATATTTATGTTTATGAGTTATCTATGATAAATCATGAGAATAAATTATGGGTAATAAATAATAACAATTTAATACCACTAGACATAAAGAAATAATAATAGATTATCACAATAGTGATAAACACCTTCTATCTATTTGTAAATTTTAGATTATATCAATTTATTCTAAATATAAATAAATAGCATAAATCATATCCAACAACTACATGTTATAATGTATTATATAATTAATTTTATAATACATACCAAATAGAGCCTACATAATACATTATCACATATGTAATTGTTTGGTATGATTTATCGTATCTATTTATATTTAAATAAATTAATTTAATCTAAATTCTAGGAATAGGCCCTCTTTTATATTATACATTATAACAAATGTAGGGCTCCTTGGTATAGTTTATATTTATGTTTTTGTTATTTATAATAAATCGTTTATAAGAATAAATTTGGAATCATGAATAATAACCATTTAATATCACTAGATATAAAGAAATAATAATAGATTATAAAAATAATGGTAAATACCTTATAAGTTAGGCTCTCTATGGTATGTATTATAGAATTAATTATATAATACATTATGACATATGTAGTTGTTTAGTACGATTTATGGTACTTATTTATATTTAAAATAAATTAATATAATCTAAAATGTACAAATAGGTTAGAAGGTGTTTATCATTATTGTGATAATCAAATTTTTTTTTTTATATCTAGTGGTATTAAATGGTTATAATTCATAATTTATAATTTATCCTCATAAATAATTTATTATAAATAACTCATAAACATAAATATAAACTTTACCAAAGAGAGCCTTATTTGTAAATTTTAGATAATATCGATTTATTTTATATATAAATAAGTACCATAAATCGTACCAAACAACTACATATGTCATAATGTATTATATAATTAATTATATAATACATACCAAATAGAGCCCCGTTGTTTGGTATGATTTATGGTCCTTATTTATATTTAAAATAAATTGATATAATATAAAATATACAAATAGGTTAGAAGGTGTTTATCATTATTGTGATAATTTATTATTACTTCAAAGGAATCAAGTATCGTGTATCGATACTATATCGGTCAGCTGAAATTAAGAGACGTATCATATCGTATAGTGGATACGATGGATACGCACGGATACGCATGGATACGGGGCAAGATACGTACAAAAATGATTAAAGAACATACAAAACATAATTTTAAAGCATAAAAACAGTATAATTAGTAACATTGAGAAAGAAAATGTTTCTTACATCATAGACACACATGATTATGGGGTAGAATATACACAGAAATGATTAAGGATCATACAAAACACATTTTTAAAGCATAAAAACGCAAAAATCTATAAGTAACAACATTAAGAAGGAAAGCGTTTCTTACATGTAAATTACTCAGCTAATTCCATGTCGAGTGATGGCCTAGATCGAACTCTGACTCATATTGGGGAGGAAGAGGTGCAACCAATATTATTTGGAATGTATCTCTTATCCATGTACAGTAAGTAAACCAATCCATATGTTGATTATAGAATGTAGTAAACTAGAAATAGAAAAGTGCATACTCTTCTAAAGTTGACATTATTGTTTTTGGGACCCACGATGTCTTAGTTTGACTTCCATGTGATGTACTACCAGCGTTGATGTTCACCATTATTGCTCCATTGTCTGCAGTAGAACTCATGCTCATTGACTTCATTTCATATATAATCATATTAGTATCATCATCATGGAGTTGCTGCCTACCCTTCCCCTTCCCCTTTCGGTTGTAACTCCTTTGTTGTAAGCGACCACCATGATCATCGTCTTGAGTTGTATGAATATATCCTGCCTCTTCTATAAAGTGCACCGGATCATATGATTGCATACCACCACCACTACCACCAGCATCACTTTTACCACTGACCCCACCACCACCACCACCACCACCACCATCGTCATCATCATCATCATCATCATCATCATCATCACCACTCTCCTCATAAATAGTGCCTCCATATTTAGCACCTGACCTCGTCCTTCTAGCATCACCATCAGAGGGGGACGAAGTGCTATCACTTTGGACTTGATCTTGTGTTTGTGATGGTGGTTGTGTTTCATCATCTTCATCTAGTTGACGAATGATGTCATCTATTAAAGGATCAGGTCTAGTAGATTGTCTATCCTCAGCAATTTCATCCATCACAAATGCTCTATCGGTGTCCTCTACCCATGCTCTAACTGGGTCATCCTCATAAAGTGCATGGGTCATATCAAGTGGGTCGATGTAGGCTTCTGTCTCATTTAACCGCTCCAATTCCATACATTTTTTCATCATCTCATGTTGTAGTGCACGTAGACTAGCTTCTGAAGTTTTTGATGACTGAGGCGGTTGCATGGTTTAGTATGTATTAGCCCAAAAGTGCTCCAGTTCATTTCACAACCACTTGAGAAGACCGTTTGGGACAAAATCCGGATTGCAGTCCTTCTCAAGTGTAGAGCACTTGTGCCATAGTTAAGCCATCATTCAGTTGCACAAAGAACAATATTTTCAATCAGCCACTAATTAGTTAAGTAAGACACCAATCAGTTAAGACAAAAATAATATATTCGTTGTCTAATTTACCAGGAGCCATCTTGAATGCAGCTGCCTTAGCAACCCGATCACAAAATTCTCTCCGACATTCATTGAAAATTTTAATCTACAGTAGTTAAATAACTTTAGTCAATTATAAAGGGTTTGTGCAACTAACATTTATGGAAAACAAATGTGGTTTTTGTTACCTGTTTTGTGGCCAACAAGGCATTACTTGTATCTGGCTTCATTCTATTGATAACTTTTCTAATAGCTTTTATATATTTCAACTCATACCCCAATCCATAGTTTGAATATTATTGATCTGGGTTTAAGTAATATGCTACACATCCAGATGTAAGAAACATTAAAAATTTATAATTCAAATCCTAACTGATAAATATAAAAAGCAATAATCTAAAACTAATGGAAACCAAAGTACATGCCATATGAATGTCTTGTAACAATATTCCTTCCCATCGATTCCCTATAATCTTCAAATATTTTTTCTTGGATGATGGGTTCCATTCATTTAACTTATATCTTATCGTCCCTATTGCATCGACCAACAGCCCCATTGTTCGCTCCTTATCACCATCAACCATCTTAAGTAGAACAAATAGGGGCTTCAAAATCTGAGTTATTTCATCAACCTTCTTCTAAAATTTTGTTGACATAAGGATATCTGTCACCTCATGTAAGACCCGCACTCCACTAACTTGGTTTAATCGTGTCGTGCCAGGTCTTTCCATCATTCCTGGACCAAGTGGATCGAGCGTGTGAAGATAGATCACAAACCAGGTATGAGAATCTACTTAAAAACACTAAAAACATACCTAAGGTCGCATGCCTGGGTAGGTATGGTCGATCATAAGGAAGGGAATAAAAAATCTCAAATCTAGAATCCCACGGTCGATGACTTCGATCCTATGGCCGATGGTTTATATGACCGTATGATCGACTGTGAGAACCCAGATCAGACGTCGAGTTTTGGAAACTTTCCTAAACTAAGGGATTGCTTTCCTAATTGAAAGAGGACTCTATATGGAGAGTTTTTCTTTATATAAAGGACGTCCCTCAACCCTTTCACTCTTTTAGAACATTAGAAAATCCTAGAGAAAGAGAAGGAAGAGAAGGAAGTGAAGGAGAAGAGAAAAAAGCTAAGGAGAATAATTTGCTGAGAAGAGATTGACTCTCTATCACAGGCAAAGGTATGAAACGAATCTCTAGAGATGTAAACTCTAAGGAATAAGTGTCACACCCCAATTCCGCTCCTACCAGAATGGTGTGATGAACCGTCAACAAACCAACGGTTTAACCAGGATCTCACAATAGGCTATCCCACATATGATAAATCAAAACACATTCCACATTAATCAGAGTAAATACACAATAAATAGCGGAAGTTTTATAAATAATGAACTGAGAATCTAACTGTGATAACCATGAATAAATATCAAATTATTGTTAAATCAACTGAGACATAATTAAATAAATATCAATTACATGTCTTTAATAAAATCTAAACAAAATCTAATCGAATACGCATGAGTTGCACTCGCATGAGGAGTCATGCATATCCACTAAATCTTCAGCTTCCATTGTCGCCACATGCCCGTACACAGGAGCGTTCATATAATCTTCAACGGTGGTACATGCATCATCAACTAAAAGTATTCGAATTCGAAAGGGTGAGCACACATCACGACTCAGTGAGCAAACAAAACAATGCGACAATACATATGCATGCAATCAATTCATATCTTTGGCCTGGTTTAAAGTTTGCAATGTGCTATAGAAATGATAGGTGGCCGCCGCACCTCTACACACGAGTGTGTGGAAACGCCTAATGAAAACGGCACTGTCGCCCCACATGCACCCACCATGGACAATATACACCCCATGAAAACGGCATGGCTGCACCGGTTGCCCATACCAACACATAAGCCCCTATTGGCGAGGGCTTGGAAACTGGGCTCGCAACTAACCAACCCTAATGTCAAACAATGTATCCAAGGTCTCACCCCAGTATCCCTCAATACATCCATAGAGATAGAGATAGAGTCTGGTGACCAGACTGAACCACAATGCCACGTCCCCCCTGATGCCCTACGACATATTAGTTCCGCTAAGGTAATGGCGATACGACAATGTTAGTGGACAAGACTTGAGTAGAGATAGAGCTAGAGTCTGGTGACCAGGCTGAACCACAATGTCACGTCCTCCTCCTGATGCTCCACTCGCATCAAGCACACTAACACTTGCTTAGTGGACATGACTTGAATAGACCATGGCACAATATACCCCGATAAGAACGGCATCGAAGTACCGATTGATACCATCCCTACCCGCACCATGTTCACCAGCCAAACACAAACATTCACATGCCTATTCCTACCATCATCAACATCATCATGTTATAATCAATAAATTTAAATA
This sequence comes from Protea cynaroides, assembly GCA_028583415.1. NCBI lineage: Eukaryota > Viridiplantae > Streptophyta > Magnoliopsida > Proteales > Proteaceae > Protea > Protea cynaroides. Next base: position 57,593,015 of record CM053268.1, read on the forward strand.
TGCATGAACAGTAATAATATAAATATTGGATGACATGTTGAATGCACATTACAATCATACACGCATATCACAATCATGGTATTGGACTTAAGAAATAAAAAACAGTTTGCTATTAACCAATTAGTTTAGGTCTTGTTCCCTCACCTTTGCTTGTTTGTAGATCCTCTTTCAAGCGTTAAGAATAACTTTTATATCAATATTATATTACTAGAAGACCTAACAAAGTCGATAGAATTTAATTAGAATTTATTTTAATTTTTACAGTTTGCTATTAACTGGGGATCGATGCCTAGGGTCGGAGGTTCCATCGACCTTAGGTGCTACCCCTCCTTTCCTGAACTTCCCGAATGTTGGGGGTCGATGCTAGGGTCGGAGGTTCCATCGACCCTAGGTGCGACCCCCCATGGTTTGAGTCGAAAATATCAAATTTCGTCCATTCTTTCATGTTTGGGGTTCTATGGCTTGCTTCTATAGTCCATTCTATACATGTTCTATGGTTTAGAACTATTCTTTATTCACCTACATGGTTTCAATGATCTCCTCTATGGTTTCCATTGAAACCTAACCATAGATGGGTGATTTGGGTTTCTTCTAAGTCATACCCTCTTCATAAACCATTCTAAGGTCTTAAATAAATCATGGGAATGTATTCATACCTTTGGTTTGCTAAGATTCAGAGTTTCCTCTGAATTTCCTCCTCCTTGGTCTTCTTATTCAATTATATTTCTCTTCTCCTTCTCTTCTCTTTCTCTTTCTCTCAATCCAATTAGGGTTGTAAAAGGAGTGAAAGAGACTTAAGGACGTCCTATTTATAGAGTAAAACCTCACAAAATAAGTCTCATTGAGTTTAGGAAAGGTTCCAATTGAAATTAGGAAAGTTTCCTAATTTTCGGTTCGTGTTGTTTTTCTCGATTACCGGGGGTCGATGGAGGGGTCGGACAATTCATAGATCCCCTGCGACCCCTGGTCACGGGTCGATGGGGGGGTCGGACCTGCCTGTTAAAACCTGCGACCCTACCCTCATTTTGACTGTTTTTGAGTAAATTTTCATATTGGGTCTTGGTTTTTCTTCACACACTTGGTCCACTTAGCTCGACCATGATATGTAGACGGGTCCCGACACAAAATATAAGGTTAGGCCGGGTTCGTGGCATGTGGGTCTTACAATAAGATTTCTATGGAGGATAGATAATATCCACCTATTATGATCTATGTGATTTCCTTGAGAAAATCTCAAGGAGAACCATGAGGAGTGAATTTGATGATTAGGGTTAATAAGAAATTACTAATGATGGCCATAGGATGACCTTAGAATAAACCTCATTAAAGAACAGAAGAATTAACCCAGGAAGAACTCGAATTTCATGTAGACTGTGACCATAAATCTTAATATCGCAACTACGGTCGACCATAGCATGACCAGTATGACCAGAGGATCGACCATAGGCATTCGGGAAGATTTCAGAAATCATATGATCGTAGCTACGGTCGCACCATATGCGACCATAGGGTATCGATCGTAGACAGTAAGGTCGATACAGCATGAGACCATAAGACCAATCAGACACCTATCAGTGCTCTGTTTCAATTTTCGACTACTGTAACATGTCACATATGAACCCTAACTTAAATTCATATTACTTTTATGTTGTTAAATCAATTCAAAAAAAATTTCAAGGCTTGGAAGGACATCGAGAATTGCTAACAGGTGAGGGAACAAAACCTAAACTAATTGGATAATAATAAACTGTTTATTTTTATTGAGTCCAATGCCATGATTAATTCTATGCTTGTATGCTTGTAATGTGCATCTCATATGTCATTCAATATTCCTACTATTACTGTTCATACATATTTAATTTTGTTTATTTATAACATGATGATGATGATGATGCTAGGAATAGGCATGTGAATATATGTATGTGGTTGATGTGTTGGGTGCGAGTCGAGCATCAGAGGGAGGACGTGGCATGGTGGTCTTCGACCTCATCACCAGACTTTAGCTCTATCTCTACTCAAGTCTTGCCCACTAACATCTTCGTATGCCATTACCTTAGCAGAACTATTACGTCGTAAGGCATCAGGGGATGTGGTCTCGGACCGTGTGGTCTCTGACTCTGCCGGGGGGTCTTAAGTCCATCTCTATGGACGTATTGAGGGATGTTGGGGTGAGGCCTTGGATACACTGTTTAGCATTAGGATTGGTTAGTTGCGAGCCCAGTTTGCAAGCCTTCGCCAATAGGGGCTTTTGTGTTGGTATGGGTAGGGCATCAGGGGAAGTGTTGGCGGTGTTTGATCCGGACACTTTAGCTCTATCTCTATTCTATGGTGGGTGTATGTGGGATGGCAATGGTGTTTGATCCATTGAGCCAATTCACACACTCGTGTATAAATGTGCGGCGACCACCAAACATTTTTATAGCACATTGCAAACTTATAAACAGACTAAAGATATGAATTGAATGCATGCATATGTTTGTTGCATATTTTTGTTTGCTTACTGAGCCGTGATGTGTGCTCACACTTTCGACGTCGAATGTATTTAGTTGATGATGCAGGTCCTATTGTTGAAGAATATATAAATGAGCGTCGATGTATGGACACGTTGCTGTGATGGATATAGAAGTTGAAAAAGATGTGCATGATTCATCATGCGAGTGCAACCAATGTGTTTTTGCTTAGGTTTATTTATAATTTGAACATCGGATATATAATTGATTATTTATTTTTATGTCTTGTGGTTTGGATATAATTGGATTAAATACTTATTTATCATTGTTAGACTCTCAGTTCATTATCTGTAAGACTTCTGCTTATTTGTTTATCCTCTGATTATTAGTGTGAAATGTGTGTGTGGTTTGATATGGTAGGTACGACCTATGCGAGATCCTGGGTGAACCGTTGGTTTATTGGCAGTTCATCACACCATTCTGGTTAGACTAGGATTGGGGTGTGACACCTCAGTCCCTATCTTGGTTGCATGATATGTACTCGACAACCATTATCCACTAGTTACCATATAGAGTAAACTTGCATTTCGCTGCCCAAGGCTGTTCAAGACAACGTAGTTGGTTGCAAACCTTGTTGCTCCAGGCCTTATCAAGTCTCCTTGTGTGTGCTTTCTCATTAAAGCCAATACCCAACTGTGATTGTAAATAAAATTTGTCACATTTCTTGCTTGACCAACCACCTTAGCCACCTTGGGCAACTCTCTAATATCTTTAAACATTAAATCAACACAATGTGCAGCATAAGGTGTCCAAAATAGATGTTGCCTCTTTAGCATAAGGGTTAGTCCAATTTTTTTGTAATTCGCATCATTATCTGTAACAATCTAAACTACATTTTCTTCCCCAACTTCCTCAACAACTTCATTCATCAATTTGAAGATATAATGTGCATCTTTCACGTGAGCGGATGCATGAGAAAGATGGAACGCCCATCATAGTAGACAAAAAAGTTGATGATGGACAGTCTTGTGGGCCCACTCCAACCATCACACATGATGATTATTCCATACTGGGACCATTTCTGTTTGAATGTTTATATATAATCATTCACTTCACCCACTATGGCATCCAAGTAAGGGCCACCAATCTGATAGGCTGTGGGGGCTGTCACACCAGGTTCACAGCACTGTATCTTCCTCACCATTGCCTTGAAATAGAGATCTTTGGCCTTGTGTGATGGGATAAATGCACTGTGGAATCATTTAGCGATAGACTTTCCCATTCTCTCACCCATGGACTTAGAATGCATTGACTCCTCTGTCCTCTGTTGCCCTGCGTCTCTTGGTTTGAAGGGCATTGAAGGAGTCATGTCATGAATTTCTGGGCTTTTCTTCCTCTTGCCTCTCACTCGATCAAACATACCTCTTATATTGCTGGATTTATTCAATGAAGCTAGTTGCTTGTTCCTACTTCTATGTGTCCCACTACTACTAGCACCATTACCATCAACACCCTGAGACATAGACCTTATTAGCTGGTCCTCATTCCAACGTTTTTCTGCTGCCTCATGCCTTGATCTTTTAACTACTTGATGAATCTCATCTTCAGCATCCATATCGGATCCCTCATATCCTCTAAATTTATGTGACTCTCATCCTCCATAAGGTTTTCTGTTATTCTCTCTACATCATCATTCCTCTGTTTTCCTTTTGCTTTTCCTTCAGTTAAGTGTTGTGTCATTGCCCTGCTTACCTCCACTAGATATTTTGAGCACTTCTTGACATTGGCAAAACCCCTGCCATGTGTTGCTTTTGTCGTGTCACCCCACCACCATGATGTTCAGTGCCACAGAAATTACACTTTGTCGTTAATTTATTGTCGTTGATTTTAGTGCAATACAATCAACCCACGTCATTGTTTGCCATATTCCTACACATCACATGTGTGATACGACATACTAGATTAATATGTAATTTAATGTGAAACATTGTATATGTAATTACAAAAAAATCACATATAAAATTCTTACACATAATGGTAAAATTTTACATCAAGCAAATGGAGCCTAAGGTTCTTTGTGCACATGTAAATGTTCAACCCAAAAAAAGTTTGCCCCAAGACGAAATAAGGATAGAGAAATTAGGACCAACAAGAGAGTTCATGAACCATCATGAGTGGGTGGGTGCATGGGCAACACATATGACCATGATTTTATGGACTCAGGCAAAGATCGGTGAAATCGGCCAAGGTCGATCCCAAGCAACACCCAATTTCGATAAGTGTTATGTCATTCCTAATCGATTCTAGGGTTTCTTAGGCCAATGGGGGCGAGGAATTGTTTCAAAATCAGCTAGGCCTGATCCCATGTTCTTGAACCTTGCATAGGACCGTATAACATTATATGGGAAGTTTAATGAATTAAATTATGAAATTTATTTTTTTTGCTAAGAAATTATGAAAATTTAATCTATTACTAGATGGGTTTCATATGCTTAGATGGATCTTACACGCTTAGATTAATTGCTAAAGTTAATTTTAAAGTTAATTCATATATACTAATCACATTAAATATAAAATTAAATGATGACAAATTATAAAAATTACATCAAATATAAAAGTGGTATTAAATCACAAAAACAAAAATCATATAATGTAAGCAAAGAGAGAGAGCAGAGAGAGAGACGGCAGAGAGGGAGAGAGCAGAAAGCAGAGAGAGAGCTGAGAGGTATTATATTATATAATTTATATATCTATTTTTTAGCCAAAAAATAAAAAAATGCTGAGAAGTGAGAACAGAGAACAAAGAACAGAGAGCAAAGAGCAGAGAGAGAGCTGATAGGTATTATATAATTTATATTTATATATCTAATTTTTTAAACAAAAAATAAAAAAAAAACTCGAAAATTACCATTGAACAGCAAAGATGGTAGATCAGTGGTCTACACATCTAATATAAGTAGTAGAAGACAAAAGGAATAATTTTTTGAAAAAAAATAAAAAAAATAACTGTTCTTCAAAAAATTCTCAAATCGAACCTCTAATTTGTCACACCCCAATTCCGTACTATTCAGAATGGTGTGATGAACCGCTAAATAACCAACGGTTCAACCAGGATCTCGAATAGGTTGTGTCCGTTTGCTTAAACCATACAAATCCACAACAATAATCAGAGCAAATACACAATAGCGGAAGTCTTTATACTAATGAATAAGGGTGTCAAAACTGGGCCCGGCCCCGTAGCACGGACCGAGCCAGCCCGATATAACCCAAACCCAACCCGGACCGAGCCTTAGTGGATAGGTTTTGGTCTGAGCTTGTAAAGCCCGACACCGTTTCAGCCCAAACCAAAACCAAACCGGATCAATCCGTTAAGAAGCCTGAATTAGCCCAAATCGATAAAACCCAACCCGAACACCTGTAAGGTCCGTTTAGGCCCAATTTCTTAATTTTAATGGTTTTAAATTTTAATAAATTGTGTTACACTATTAGAGTTCACTTCATGATCTAGAAGATTATGTGAATCTATAGTTCAAAAAAATTATGTTAATTGTTATAGTTTATTAAATTACATACATATGGAAGAAATAATGCTAATTTTATAGATAGAAATAATAAAATAGACTATATAATTTACATATAAAAGGGGTTCGATAAGCTCGATAAGCCAGATCCGGTCCGAACCAATCCGAAATCACCTCAATAAACCCAGCCCGATAACAAACCGACATCGGACCAGCCCATTAGTTATTGTGTCCAGCGCAGCCCACTCCAGCCCGAATTCTTAATGGACATGTTTTTGGCTGGGCTTATAAAACCCGACACCGGTTTAGCCCGAACCAAAACCGGCCCAAATCGGCTCGTTGACACCCTTACTAATGAACTGAGAGTCTAACAATTATAAAATAATAAATTATCTAATTATTCTCCATTGATTAAGACATAAAATTAAATATTTAATCAAATATTTAAATTATATTTCCTTAATAATGAAAATCTAATCGAAGACGTAAGAGTTGTACTCGCATGACGAATCACTCCACCATAACTTCAGCGTCCATCGCCGCCGCATGTCCATACAAAGGAGCATTCATGTAGTCTTCAACCGTGGCACCTGCATCATCAACTAAAAGCATTCGACGTCGAAAGGGTGAGTACACATCACGACTCAATGAGCAAACAAAACAATGCAACAGACATATGCATGCATACAATTTATATCTTTGGTCTGGTTCATAAGTTTGCAATGTGCTATAGAAAGGATAGGTGGCCGTCGCACCTTTATACACGAATGTGTGGAACCATCCAACGGATCAAACACCATTGCCGCCCCCATATGCACCCACCATGGAATAGACATAGAGCTAAAGTGCTTAGGACCGCACCGCATCACACTTCCCTTGATGCTCTATACCAACACGTAAGTCCCTGTTGGCGAGGGCTTGCAAACTGGACTCGCAACTAACCAATCCTAATGTCAAACAGTGTATCCAAGGCATCACCCCAGCATCCCTCAATACGTCCATAGAGATAGAGCTAAGGCCCCCCCGACAAAGTCAGAGACTACACGGTCCGAGATCACCTCCCTTGATGCCCTACGACGTAATAGTTCTGCTAAGGTAATGGCGATACGACGATGCTAGTGGACAAGACTTGAGTAGAGATAGAGCTAGAGTCTGGTGACCAGGATGAACCACAGTGTCACGTCCTCCCCCTGATGCTCCACTCGCATCAAGCACACTAACCACACACATACATTTACATGCCTATTCCTAACATCATAATCATCATCATCATGTTATAAATAAACTGAACTAAATATGCATGAACAGTAATAACAGGAATAGCAGATGACATGTGATATGCACATTACAATCATACAATCATAGAATCATACATAGTATTGGATTTAATAAACGAAAACAGTTTATTATTAGCCAATTAGTTTAGGTCTCGTTCCCTCACCTTTGATTGAGTGTAAATCCTCGTTCAAGCTTTATGAATAACTTTTAAATCACTATAAATGCCTAACAAGTTGATAGACTTTAATTAGAATTAATTCCAACAAATTTAGACTAGCTGAAATCATAAGGTCGCAGGTAGGGTAGCACCTAGGGTCGGTTACCAATTGACCCTAGGGGTAGGGTCGAACGTGGGGTCGGTTATCAATCGACCCTACGTGCGACCACACCCTCCTTGGGACTTTTTGAGGGCATGTGACCGATCCTGTGGTCTCGTAGGTCCATTCTAAGATTGTTCTATTGCTCATAACTATGATTTTTACACATTTTCCATTGCCTATGATGATTACTTTCATGGATTCCTTTGAAACTCATACATGGATAGATGATTTGGGTTTCTCCTAATCCTAACTTCTTCATATTCCATTCTAAGCTCTTAATTTATGAAGGGAATTAGACTCATACCTGAAGTTGGCTGAGATTCAGAGGTTCCTCTGAAATTCCTCCTCTTCCTTAGTCTTTTCTTCAATTTTCTTTCTCTTCTTCTTTTCCTTCTCCTTCTCTTTCTCTCACTTTCAATTAGGGTTCTAAAATGAGTGAAAGAGGCTAAGGGACGTCCTATTTATAGAGGAAAACCCTCCAAAATAAGTCCCATCGAGTTTAGGAAAGAACCCCTTGAAATTAGGAAAATTTTCTAATTTACGGTTTCTGTCTGTCATTGTAGGGTCGCAGGATCCGTCGACCCTACGTTTCTCTAGTCATGCGACCCTACGACTAGAAAATCATAGGTTGGACTTTTGTTGAGGTGGGATCGACCCTACCTGTTTAGGCATGTGACCCTACCCTCATATTTACTGTTTTTTGGTCAAACTCATACCTGGTCTTGTGATTTCCTTCACGCACTTGGTCCACTTGGCTCAACCATGATAGGTAGACCTGGTATAAGATGGTAAGACCGGTTAATTTGATACGGGTCTTACATAATTGGTGTTTAAATCCATGATTGTAGTATGCATTCATCAAATGGGACCTTACTTCACTGATTCATGGGAAAAAAAACAACACAAAAATCGAATTAATGTGAAAAAAATTGAAGTTCAAAGTCATACCTTCAGGGTTTCCGCCTGTGGAGCTTGAAGAGATGATTTTCGCTTCTAATCTTCACAAACAAAGTGTTTAATGCCTCATTTTCAATCGTTTTAGGGCTAAGAATCAAAGCCCTATGCTATTTTGGAGAAATCTCAGAGGAAAATCAATTTTTGGAGAGAAGAATGAGTATCGACTGCTGGAAAATGACGAACATAAGAGTGGTTTTGTCTCCTTCGATATTGGTCGATACATATGGGTTGTATCGACCAGTATCGAGCCGTATCGATTCGATACTGGTCGATACATTATGTTTTTTTTTAAACTAATTGCAAAACTGTATCGATACAGATGCTATGTATCGATCGTTTCGAACTGATACGGCTCGATACGATCGATACGCTACGATACTCTGTATTTTTTTTAAAATGGGATTCGTATAGCCTTGTATCATATCGACTACTGTCGATACCGATACGTATCGATCGATACGCAGCGTATCGTGTCGATACTTGATTCCTTGGTTAGTTTGTGTTTAGTGGTATTAAATGGTTATTATTTATGATTCATAATTTATTCTCATAAACTTTCACAAAATTTTTTATTATAAACGATATAAACTATACCAAAGAGAGCCTACTTTATAAGTTGATAAGTTGTTTATCATTATTGTGGTAATTTATTATTACTTTTTGGGTAAATTATTCATACCACTCTTGACCTTTGACTATGATACTGAAACATCCTAAAGTTGATAACAACTACGCATACTACCCTTTTGATTTGTTTGGACCATTATGCCCTTATTGCATTTACCAACAAAAATGAGGAAAAATCATTTTTCTTTTCCCGGCAAGGAGTAAGAGGATTCACATCCTTCTCCCAGAGGTTCGAGAGGAGAGAGGACGCCCCTGTTGGATGGTCAACACCCGAGCCCTGCATTCGAGCTGACACCGAGTGGATAAGCTGAGCTGACAGGGGGTGTCAGCTTGGATGGAGGGCTCGGATTCACTCGAGCCCCACTTGTCGGCCATCCAATGGGGCGTCTCCCTCCTCCCGAACCTCTGGGAGGAGAGGGCGTGGATCTGGAGTAGGAGGGTCGGGGCCTGGAACTCTGACCGGTTTCATGCGCCACCTGGTTTCCATTCATTGTCTAGTCCAACCAGGATTCGCATCCTCTCCTCCCAGTCATTCTGGGAGGACAGTGGCAACCTCCTTCGGATGGTCGTCACGTGGCTCTCGGTGAATCCGAGACCCACGTCCGAGCCGACACCTAGCCGACAAGCCAAGTTGATAGAGGGTGTCGGCTGGGACATGGGTCTCGGATTCACCCGAAAACCACGTGACGACCATCCGAGAGAGGTTGCCGCGTCCTCCCATAATGACCGGGAGGAAACGATGTGAATCCAGTCCAACCATGCAGATGCAATCAAATATTTGTGGCAGTTCTAGTTCTCCTGGATCGGCCTTTCAATTAGAGCCTTCGTCACCCATTTCACCTAATAGCGGTAACGAGAGTGTTCCGGATCCAAATGGGGTGGTGCAAGGAGAACATGCTGGAGGAAAAGGGGTCGACCTCGGAAGTATGGCCCTGATGGCTCGGTGTTGTTGGCGCTGTTTCCTTTGTCCTCCTCTGCTCCTCCAGCATCGTCGCTCGCACCCACTCAGAAGCAAGGCAGAGGGCAGCCAGGAAGCAACAATTAGCTTAATTTCGTTAGTATTGCCCAATTTTTTTAATTTATTATCCATATAAACTGTAAAGAACGGGCAAAGTGGAGCTGGTTTTAATTATAAAACCATTGAAATCGTGACAAGAAGGAAAGCATTTCAATATTCTGCAACCTCGGAAGGTCAATATTCTGCAACCTCGGAAGACGACGACGTTTGCAACCGAAACCCTTCCTCTCTCTCATCGGAATCTTTTCTGCGTAGATAACTGGGAAGCAACCGCCATTGCCGAACCCATTCATTTTCTCTCCATCACCATACTCCAAATAAAAGGCCCCAGTCTTCGATCTCTGAATCTCATAAATTTATATCTGAAACCCCAAATCTATATTGTGTGTATGAATCAGGGATCTTGAATGAGAGGGTACTCATGTTGTGAGAGGAAATCTGCTTGGCTGGGAATTCCACGGTTTTAGAGACAGTAGGGTGAGATTAAAGCATGAAATCACAAATGGTGTGTAATTCTGGGTGAATTGAAGAAAATGTGTAAATATGAACCCAAAAATCAAACATTTGCTGGATGATTTGTCCGAAAATAGAAATCCATCAAACCATCAGTGGGAAGATGAAGCTAGACGAAAGGCGAATGAATGGATGTGCGGAAACAGCAACTGCTAGGGAAGAACGAGAGCAAAAGAAGATCGACGAGAGAGGAGATGATGGAGAAGGAATTGGGGTGGGAGAGGCGCATACACTGAGCAGAGTAGAGTGTTGAGCGACCTGAAGAACACCATTAACGTGGCATTTTTTTCTCGGACTTTTAACAGTTTCAATGAAGGATGGATTTTAGTATTTTGCATCTAACCAATGCTCACCGGAGAAGAAAGAGAAAAGCTTGGGTTTAAAAAATATCAATGACTAATTTCATCTTTTTACAATAACCGGCCATAACGGTATTTTGGACATTAAAAAATTTTCATCACACTGACATCAACATTTATGGGTCTTTGTGTATCAAGGTTTGAGATTTAGAGATAATATATGTAGTTGTTCTCAACTTTAGGGTAGTAGATGTATTTGGATCAAAGTCCATGGATGGTATAAGTAATTTTTCGTTACTTTTTTATGTCTAATGTACAAAAAAGTTAATATTTATAACTCATAAATTTATTCTCATAAATGGTTTACTATAAATAATTCATAAACATGAATATAAACTATACCAAATAGTGCATAAGATATATAGAATAACTATTTCAATTGCTTTTACCTAAAAAAAAAATTCAATTGCAAAGTACTAACCCTAAGTAACTTTTTACCTCCCCCCACAAAAAAAATCAAATAACCAAGGAAATGGCTCAAAATTGTTTTTAGGGTAAATTACTTGAACTTCTCATGTACTTAGGCCTAATTACAGACTGGCCCTCTCGTGGTTTATAAATTACACAACTCATATCAACTAATGGTATAAACAATAGAGCATGAAATGACTCATTTAAACTTGCTCTAAAACAAATAGGTAATAAAATATTTTTTAGGTCACAAAATAGATCGTCCGTTTCCAAGTCTTTTGAAATCTACTCCATCTATTGTTTCAAAACTTAAAAAACACCATCTTCTTCTTACCTAGTGGAATGGCCAGAAAACGTTACAAAACAACACCATTATTGTAGCAGCGTCAAGCATCACTCCACTTTAACATTGATATGTTGATCTCAAATCTCACCACCTTTTCTTCCTCTTTGGCCCTTTTTGGCTTGTACAAAGTGATTGACCCGATTTCGGCTCCGAACCAGCATTCATGGTGAGGGCTAGTAACTCTTTAGCTCCTTTTTTTTTTCAATATATCTTGTAATTAAAATCAAAATTTAGGGTCACTTCATAGTCCATGACTTCATCTCCATATATAATCCTTTTATTTTCACTCGTATCATTCTTCTAGAGCTGAGTCCTGACCTAACTATCTTTTAAGTTAGTTATTCTCTTTGACCTTTAGGTCCAATTAGAGGGACTTGGATAGAAGAGTCAATTTTGAGTCTATGATTCAAACAAGCTTTTTTATTAGCTGTGTCAGACCCGCACTCTACTAACCCGGTCTAACCGTGTCGTGACAGGTCTTCCCATCATAACCAGGTTAGGATGAACCAGCCAGAAGATGGACTATATAGCCAGATATAAACTTAGCCCTCGTAGGTTGTCCAGTCGGTATTATTAGATTATCTGGTCCTCGTGTTAGGCGACCGGTAAATCGACCGGCCAAGCCCAGAATCAGACTTCGAGTTTAGGAAAGTTTTAAAATTTGAGTAGAATTCCTTCCTAATTGGAATCCCACTCTCAATGGAAGTTCTCCCTCTATATAGAGAATGTTCCTTCACTTCTTTTCACTCTTTTGATTACTCACAAACCCTATAGTTGAGAGGAAGAGTGGAGAAGAAGGCTTGGAGAAGGTGAGAGCTTGGGAAGAGGAGGAGTTTCTGCAGGGAAGAGTACCGTCGGTTTCCAACTCGCCATAGCAAGAAACAACAGTAAGTGTTTTACCTCTGTAGATGCTTAAAACTTGTTTGGATCTCCAATCATAGTGTTGGTAGATCGAATCCAACACCATGACTGGAAGTCTATAATCTTTCAAGCAAATATAATGGAAACCATAAGATCATAGAATTAGGGTTACGTGTAATGGCTAAATTCTAATGACTACTGACCATAGAAAGACTCTAGGATGGATCCCAGTGTTAAGCCAAAGAATCGACTCAGAAAGAAATTGGACTCAAAGGTAAAATTGAGATATGACTCAGGAGTTGTCTGGTCCCTTGACCGATCGGCTATATAGGAGACCGGAGAGGCAACCTGTTACTCTCGGAAAGTATGACAGGGTTTGTCCGGATGACTCATCGGTCGACCAATGCAAGGTCGGTGACTCGACCGGAGAATGTCTGGAAGGTTTATATTGGAGACTGGACAGTGAAACAGAATACACAACTTAATGGAATAGAACTTTAATCTAAGTTCATTAATTGTTTAGGTTTTCCACTAGTTCAAGATAGTTTCCAAAGCAACAAACGTCATACTACAGGTAAGGGAACAAAACCTAAACTAATTGGATTATAACAAGCTACCATTTACTATTTGTTATTGATATTGATGCCATGATTCTGTATGTTGTTTTGTGCATCTCACATGTCATCCAATTTACCCTTATATATCTTGTTCATGCATATTTATATTTCGGTTATGATGATGATGATGATAAGGATAGATATGTGCTTGTGTGTAGTTGGTGTGTTGGATGGGGAGAGGTTATAGCATCAAACCATTCACCATACTGACATCGTCATATCGCAATTACCTTAGCGGACTTAGTACGTCGCAGGGTATCAGGGGGGTGATGGCTGTGTGGGCCCTAACCTAGCCAATGGACCCTAGCTATATCTTTGTGGGCATCTTGAAGGATGCTGGGGTAAGGCCTTGGATACACTTGATGACATCTAGGATTGGTTAGTCACGAGCCTAGTTTACAAGCCCTCGCCAATAGGGGCATACGTATATGTACTGGTATGGGATAAAGTATCAAGGGGAGTGCTTGCGGTGTGTGATCCATTAGGCTCTAGTTCTGTCTTTATTTCGTCGTGAGTGTTGTGGGATGTCAACGGTGTGTGATCCGCTGGGCGTGCTCACACTCTTGTGCATGGAGGTGTGGTGGTCGCCTATCCTTACCATAATACATTGTAAACTTAAACCAGACCAAAGATATGAAATGACATCATGCATTTACTTGCTGCATTGTTTTGTTTTCTCAATGAGCTATGTTGTGTGCTTACCCCATGGTATCATTTTCTTTTTTAGTTGATGATGCAGGTAACTCTATCGAAGATTATACGAATGCCCCATTGTATGGACATGTAGTGGCTATAGATGTACATGCTGTGGAAGACGAGCATGATTTTTCATGTGACTATTTCCAGTTTATTTTTCTTATTTGATTTATAGTTTGTAATGGATATTAAAATATGTTTTGGTTACGTTGGATAAATTGTTTAATTACTTAATTGTAATTAGACTTTCAATTCATTTTAATAAAGACTTCCATATTTATTTATTATCTCTGATTGTTATGTAGATGTGTATGGTTTGATTGTTGACACGGTCCTATGTGATCCTAGCTTGAGCCGTTGGTTCATTGACGATTCATTCATATTTCTAGTTCGTCCAGAATTAGGGTGTGACAAGCTTCTTCTCCAGGCGAAACGAAAGAAGTTGAGACTTTTATTGGTTTTATAGGGGTGGAGTAAGGACTTTGGATTGAGGAAGGGAAATTGAAGACGAAGAGAGGAAACTTAGATGCTTTCACCTCTATCATTTGGCGGAGGGTAGTCCAGGTACTGTCCAGTTTGGCTTTTTTTTATACGCTCTTGGTGAGTGGAGAAATTCTGATTGTGTTTCGAGGTGGTGTCGGCTTTGTTTTAGTTGACAGTTTCAATGGGTTTCTCGACGAAGCGTTACCTCTGCCTTTCCGGCTTAAGCATATGCCAAAGAAGCACCAATTCAATCAACTAAAATTCCTTTTCGGGATCGCAGAGTTCTTTCCAACCATCGCAACAGAGGAAACTTGAGAGACGGATGTGAGAGTACAAGACCATCTCGAGTTTAATTCTCGACGATGGCAAATCAAGCAGTAGCAACGATGGGTTCTATGTGCTTTAGAAGTCCGATAGGGATGCTTGGGAAATAGGGAAACAACATTGGGAAGAGCTAGCTAGAGTCAGGGAATGTGTAATTTGATGAGTTGAAGAAGAAGGATAATCGTTTCGAGTCTTGCACATTCAATTTTGCTTACTGCGTATGAATTTTAGAGCCACGGTATAATTGTGTTACTCCCTTGTAGGCTGACTCTAGGATCACACATTAAGCTAGTGACGACATAGCGTCTGGCTCACACTGAGTACAACCCAAAGATTTCTCTAACTATAGGAGAGGATCAGTTATGGTCTCGCAATTCACGATGGAGTTGCAAGGACTGAAGACTATTGATGGGGAGGAACACCCAAGGATTTTGCACTTCAATCCTAGGTTGAAGGGCGACTAGAGTGGGAGGCTGGTCAAGCATTATTGTAGCACTGTCAAACATCACTCCACTTATAAATTGAGATGTTGATCTCATCATCTATTACACAAACCTCCTCGGGTAGGGCAGCCTTGATCGGGGGTAGTGTTGATGTTGGCGATCTATTCCAACAACTTCCGGCTTAGAGAACACATACTCCTTCCAGGAATAGCTGACAACATTAGTTGTAGAAGATAACGATGAGATGTACGAGTTGTTGTTTTTGTAACGAAGCTTTGGGATTTGGGAGGAATCAAGATTCAAGATGGGCAAAATGGTAACTCTACTAGCCATTAAGGGTATAATCAGCATATAAGTGTTTAGGTTCAAGTGACGTTAGCAACTAACAGACCACACGAGATGGAGTGGAGTTTAGTGTAGCCACTTCCTTCGAAATAAGGGAGCTAAGTATAATTTGTAAATCATGAGACGGTCAACATGTAATTAGACCTAAGTATAAGGGAAGTTCAAGTAATGTACCCTTGAATTTAAGTGACAAAACTATAGTATGGGAAAATTGCACCACCTCCCCTAAACTTCGCCTTAAATCCTGGCATTACCTTAACTTTGGAGGAAATTACTCAAACCTCCCCTTATTTGCAAAGATTGTGACAGGCAGACCCTATCTGTTAGGATAGTTTTGTTAAGTGATGACGTGTCATTGACTAAATTGAAATAATGTCAAAGTTGCGCTTACATTGGTATAAACTTACCTTTTTACACCTTGTTTTAATATACCAATGACAGTGTCTCATCGTCGACTCTATAATAACTCTAATCTCACTTGACCAAGGATGTAGATCTCTCTCTCCCCCCCCCCCATATCTCTCGCACTATACCTTTTCAGTTATCTGGTATGGTCTTCTCCAACTATTATCTTTTCTGTTATATTCCTCTATGCAATTCCATGGTAGTGCTATATGATCATCAAAGAAATAGGTTCATGGTGATGATCAAGGTGGCTTGGATACGTGTTTATCTGGAGCATAAGATGGCATGGAAGCTCAACTTTGTACTAGCAGGCCCTCTAGAGGTCAAGTACCATGGACGTCGTAAGGATTTGGATGAGAAAGAACTGGCTCCTAGACGCGTGTACCCTCTCTTTTGGTTTCTCCACCGTATCACATGATATACTAAGTTGATCTTCCAGCTCACCCAGCTTTATCGAAATTTCTGCTCGATCTTTCTCAAGGTACTCGACTCTACTGGGTACATCGAGGTTGCTATTATTCTTTACTGGTTCACCGTCGCTCTCCTCTATCCAACCTTGAAGCATTAATCAAATTGATTGCCCTTTTTTCAGAAAATTCAACCATTTCTTTTGATTTGGCAATTTATCTCACACATGAGATGATGAAGCAGCTTGACAACATCACAAAACAAAAATTCTATCGTCCAGGCTTAGAACACAATTTACCAAGTATCATAGTTTTTCTATTGCAAGATACACATTTTGATTTGTGGGAAATTACACTTATTGTGAGAATGAATGTTACGAGGTTTGTATGCTTGAAGCCGTAAGAATATTTGGCAGCCACACTCGTCCCAAGCTATGGGGTCTGGGCTTGGTACTGGGTTATTGTCTTTTTGATTGCTACCATAATAAATCAGATGTACAACTTCCTAAACTCCAGCCTTTTGTGCTCTTGGGGTGGTGTCCTACGCGAGGGAGCATTACAAGAAAATTTGTTGTATCCAATAGGGACAGAATAGTACCAATGGAACTTGGGTTGCTGAGAAGAGAGGTAGTTGGAAGAGATGTTGCTAAAAGATAGGTCATAGAGAAGAGAGCTCGTTGCGGGAGATAGGTCGTTGCTGATAAGATATTTGAAAAAATAGGTAGGTTAGTAGTTTAAATAAGGGGAATGGGGTGCATTTAGAACAAGGGTAATGTTATTATTTCAAGTTTTTCATGTACCACCGTCATCGTAAGGTGTACCTGAATTTAGGGCTAAGTTCAAGGGAGGTGCGTGTAATTTTCCTTGAAGTATCGCCATTATATTATATTATGATGAAATGACATTCTTTTAAATTTTAATTCTTAGACTCAATCTTATAAACTTCCCAGACTAGTGAGATGTGTCTTGGGTTCACTCATATGCACTCATCTAGCTGACATTTAAATTGGTCGAATGGTCTGCGCCCTACTTGTTACTTCATGTACTGTGACTTCATCTAGTGTTCAAATCCTCCCACCTACACATGCCTTGTAGATAGCCTCTCCCTTTCCCCCACCCTATGAGTAAGGTTGTCAATTTGGCTCTAGATTTGGGAACTGTCCCATCCCATTGTTAAGTTAAATAGGACAATTCTGAAAGTTGGTTTTGGAATCATTTACTAATTGGGACAGGACGGTTATAGGTCAGGTTTTTTGACGAGCCTATAACCGATAGCCCAATAAATAACTGATAGGAACCAAAACCATTAGGAACTATTTAATGTACTTATACCTAAGTATGCATATATAATATATTTTCCATCTTCTATTTTTAGTTACTATATGTATTGGTTTGCATGAGTATTAATGCTTATATGTAAATGTTCTAATTGAAGTGTGCTTAGGTAGATGAAGGGTGAGTATTTGTTGTATTTAAAACTAAGGACTGATGAATAGTAGATTGATTTGCCTCACATGGGGATTGGGAGCATTAGCTAATTGGTCTAGATGATACCAATATAAAATACATGTCCTTTGGTTTAAATGCTCTGACTTTTAGTCCAATTTTTCAATGAATTATACCATTTTTGCTAAAGTTGATTGGGCTTGTACCCTCATCCATATCAAATATTGTTAATACATGGGTGAACCTTACCTTGTATAGTTGATATTTGAGACGCTTCGGCAGTTCAGCTTATGTTTTTTCATCATTTCATAAATAATGTATTTATGAAAATCTTTATTCATAAATAGTGCCCAAAACCATTAAGAAATTGGAATTGGACCCTTCCGTTTAAACGGGACGGATCTTAGTTTGGGGATCGTTTAGTAAAACGTGATGGTTCTAAAAATGAACTCCTTAAGACTGAAACTGTAAAAATCGTTCTAATCACTCGCGGGATAGCGAACCCAAAGCTATGGAACTCAGGTGTGGGACAACACGTCCTTGTACAATGCTCAAGGCTCTAGGCTGAGTAGCAGGAGCTACTTTTCATTTGTTATGAGCCCAAATGATGGATTCAATAAGTTCTTGCCAATAACCACGACCGCTGAATAGAAACATTAAACTGAAAGCCCATACAAAATGAGCACCTAGGAGTGAACATTGCTACTAAAGAAGGGAGAGGGGAGCCTTTACCGCGGTTAGGTTCCCTCGTTACTTTTTGGGATTTTGGCTAAAATTCTGGCCAGCTCATTCATTCATTTTAATTTTACATTCTATGTTGCGCATTTATTTCCATGAATTTAATCAATAAAATATATAAACAAAATAGCCATGTCATCCTCCTGTATAAATGTATGTATGCATCCAACATCAAAACACACATAAAAAGAAACGCTCCCTCAGCCCTCCGCCCCCCAATTCTCAAGTCAATTCTTAGACGATCGGGAAGGCAAGCCAGTTTCTAGGGATAAAGTCAAGTCAACGGTTCAAATTCAAGGTACGCTTCGCTTAACGAGAAAGATTATTTTCTTGGTAAGCAAGCTGAGGTCTTTCTCTTCTCGTCAAGAAGAGAAGATCGAAGCGTGATTCGAAGTGCTGCGCACCTTTAGCAACGGGCGAAGCCTACCGAAAATAACGCAAGCATCTCTGAATACTCAAAGTTTCATATCCGAGGCAAGTTTTCAAGAAACTGCTCGAGTTTTAGCAAAAGCCGCTCTACGGAGGTCGTATTGATTGGTTGAAAGGCCTGAAAGAGAATGTTGTTATGAGGGGAATGATACCTGTTGGTACCGGATTCAAAGGATTGGTGTGCCGTTCAAGGGAACCATTCCATCTAATATCCTTACAGGCTTGGATCCTTTGTAGCCATGCAACCCTTGCAGCCCTATTAAGGCCATTGGATTACATTGGTGCATATGTAAATACGTTCTCAACTACCTAAATGGAACGGGGCAGGGGTTGCACCGAGTGCAGGAAATCCAAACCCTACCCTTACCTATGAGGTTATGAAAGCCAGGAGTATGAAGCAAAAAAAAAATCTCACTCAATTTTAATGCGCCAAGAGGGAAGATTATTATTATTATTATTATTATTTTTATTTTTTTTTTTATGGGATCAATCCTAATTAGTAATCACCACCAGCATTGGTTGCATTCCAAAAATGATTTTCCGTGGGCCAGTGATTGCCCTAATTCCCCGAGTATGAACATCTAAACAAACCGGGCAAAACGAAAAAACTTCCTGGGTTAAGCGTTACATTCCAGAGATTAGCCGCTCTCTTCCTCGCTTCCTTATTGGAAGTAGGAAGAGACACACAGAAGACAAACTTCTCCATTGTCGGAGCAAACTTGCAAGATAGAAGAAAGTTAATCAACAAAAGATCCAGCTTCGACCAGGAGAACTTCAATCGCAGGTTTCCCCTCCTCCGTTCCATTTAACAAGCTGAATCCAGGGAAGTTCATATATCTCAAACTCTTGCTACAAAATATAGTTTTTCAGTTCAAACTGTATTTATTCTCACCATTTGATTGAAGCCCGGAGGAGGTAGGATGTCTGCAAAATGGCGAGCTTTGCAGCACCGGCATCGTTGCACTTACAGCGCCGTGATATTTCCTCAGTATTACATCAACTCGTTAAATCTATTGCCTTCGGATATATCCTCTCTAAAATTTTTTACTGAACTGAAAGAGTTGATCTCACTGAACTCGATTTACTCGCAAGTTGAACACGCAAAGAAAGTCACTTCGTCTTTTGGAGAGTTGCTAAGCAATAGTGGAGATAATGTAGTTTCAGAGGCAGCCCAGTTTTATTTAGAGGTACTGTTTCTTGAGAATTCTCTCCCGTTGCACAGAACTCTAGTTTCTGTTCTCGCCAAAGCCCGTGATCACCAGTCCCTAATTAAAAGTTGTCTCCGATCACTGTGTAATGAATATGGCGTTTTATGTTCGAAAGGGAATAGATTTTCTGTATCTCGTGTGGCTTTGTCGTTGATGAGTTGCCCTAAGTTGGCCTTTTTAATGGAAATCGTGGAGGAATGCTCCATTTCGGCAGCTTTGGATGTAGCTTTTGGTATGAATGCTGTGCTTTCCGAGGTTGAAGGTGGTTCCCGGCCTTCGCCCGTTGTCATGGAGCAATGTCAGGAGGCATTTTCTTGTTTATATTACTTGCTTCAGCGCTTTCCCTCAAGGTTTATTGATCCCGGGTTTTGCCGAAGTAGTCAAATACCTGAAGATTCGACCCTATTTGAAGTTGTTATGAAACCAATAATGAGAACCTTGAAATCAATAGCCTTTTCTAGGGATTGCTGGGTGGCCGCAGGTGTTAGTTTCTGTGCTGCTCTCCAAGCGTATATGAATTCTCAAGAGCTTGCTTTGTTTCTAGTTGAGGCTTTTTACCATGAGACTTGCTGTTCAATTTCTGATTACGAAAATGAATTCAGAAGTTCAGATTTCGGGTTACCTTGTAAAGGATATCTATGTTTAGAAATCGTGAATTTGTCAGTATTGGGTAGGCTCTGCTTGCTGAGGGGAATCCTTACTGCAATTCCACGGACGGTGCTCAATACCCAATTTTTTTTATCAAAGAATAGTTTAAAGGATTCAAATTTTCATGGTAATAAAAGTGATGTGATTTGGACTATACTATTTGATGGGATTTTGCCTGAGCTATGCAACTATTGTGAAGATCCTATTGATAGCCACTTTAATTTTCATGTCTTAACCATTATGCAGATATGCTTCCAACAGATAAAAACCTCAATACTAGCTGGCCTTGTCAATCTGTCAGACAATTATGACCCACTTCCTGAGAACATGGGAACTCGAATATTGCGAATAATATGGAATAACTTGGAGGACCCTCTGAATCAGACAGTTAGACAAGTTCATCTCATTTTCAATCTCCTTCTAGATATTCAGTCAACACTTCATTTGGCAGAGGGTGGTAATGGAAGGAAGTCCTTCTTACGGAAGACTGCAGGGGATCTTCTTCGTCTAGGGGCACGTTGCAAAGGAAGATATGCTCCTTTAGCTTCTCTTACTAAGAGGTTGGGTGCAAAAACTGTTTTAGACATGAGCCCAAACTTGCTGTTTGAAACTACTCATGCTTACATGGATGATGACCTGTGCTGTGCTGTCACATCGTTCTTCAAGTGTTTCCTTGAATGCTTGCGCGATGAGTGCTGGAGCAGTTATGGTGTTGAAAGAGGGTATGTGACTTTCAGAGGGCATTGCTTGCCTCCTGTTTTGTATGGACTTGTTTCAGGAATTCCGAAACTCCGTTCTAACTTGAACACTTATGCCCTGCCTCTTCTGCTTGAAGTTGATGTGGATAGTATATTTGCAATGCTTGCTTTTATCTCAGTTGGCAGTGGAGATGAAACTGAAATGGTTTATCCGGAGCTAGCTGGTGCTGACAAGGATCTAATGGTTGACCAGCAAGTAGCTGCTCTGGTTTCATTACTGAAGGTATCTCGCTTGCTTGCACTGATAGAAGGTGACATTGATTGGTACCATAACTCTCCAGTGCTTCAAGAAGAAGATGGTCTGGCAACAGAAGGTTGTGACCGTTCGGCACTCGTCTGTATTAAGGGAATAAAGGTCAAAATCATTGTGGAATGGCTGGTACTGGCATTGACTCATGTTGATGAAACACTCCGTATTGATGCTGCAGAGTTTCTTTTCTTGAACGCGAAGACATCTACTCTGCCTTCTCCTTTGGAACTGAGCCTCATGAAGGAAGCACTGCCCCTGAATATGCGGTGTAGCTCAACCGGCTTTCAGATGAAGTGGACCAGCTTGTTTAGAAAGTTCTTTGCACGGGCTCGGACGGCTTTGGAGAGACAGTTTAAAGAAGGTCGCTGGCAGCCGCTAGCATGCTCAGACAATTATAAAGTGGACCAAGATGAGGGAAGCAAGCAAAATATAGTTGATAAAGCTCAGTGTCTTTTTCATTTTATGAAGTGGTTGAGTTGCTTTCTCTTTTTTTCCTGTTATCCTTCTGCGCCATATGAGAGGAAAATTATGGCCATGGAGCTCATGCTGATAATGATCAATGTCTGGCCTGTCGTTCCTAATTTACAAGGTAAATCTAGTTCCATATCTTCTGCAATCTGTCTCCATCCCTATAGTGAAGGGTTCACGCTACCTAGTTCAACTTTATTGTTGGTTGGATCAATAGTCGATAGTTGGGACAGACTGAGAGAGTGTTCTTTCCGGATACTTCTAAATTTCCCTACCCCACTTCCTGGCATTTCCAGTCAAGATAGAGTAAAGGAAATGATTTCATGGGCCAAGAGGTTGGTATGCAGTCCACGTGTCAGAGAAAGTGATGCGGGGGCCTTGACTTTACGGCTTATATTTAGGAAGTATGTATTGGAGCTTGGGTGGCCAGTTGGAGCTTTACTTAACATTGTTCCTCGTAATTCACAGTACAAACTGGTTTATGGGGATATTGAAATTTCTAAGTTGAAATTCCCTGTGATAGATTATATACTATCCTTGATCGATTGGTTGCATGTTGCTGTGGTGGAGGGAGAGAAGGATCTTTCTGAAGCATGTAAGAACAGCTTTGTTCACGGGATACTGCTTACGCTTCGATACACTTTCGATGAGCTGGATTGGAATTCCAATATTGTTTTGTCTAGCAGTTTTGGGATGAAGGTCGCACTGGATAAGCTACTTGAGCTCATCATGCGGATAACTTCATTGGCACTTTGGGTGGTATCTGCAGATGCGTGGTATCTCGATGATGTGGTTGATGAGACTTATCTTTTGGATGCACCAGTGGAAATGGATGTAGCTATGTCTTCCCCAGAACCTGAAGGCAATAATTTAAAGCTTGTGGACAATGTCGAACCATCAGAACAGTTTGTCATGGTTGGTTCTTGGCTTGCTATCAAAGAGGTACGACAAATTTTTTTTTCTTTCTGGTGGATTCTTCTTTCCTATGTTAACGCATTTAGTTATGACAATGAAAAACTTCAAACTGTCCTTTGTTGACATTTACCTCTATGCATTCCGGGTGGTAGCTAAGATCCATTTAGTTAATCTATGTCTAGAAATTAGATTTTAGAGCTTATAACTTACAGCTGTACTTCTACTTTCCAGTTCAAATTTGAATTTCCACAGGAGAATGAACAGGAAAATAAAAAGTAAAAATCATTAAACAACTTGTGCATGTTCAGATAACTTAAGGGATGCAGAACGTTAATGGAGAAATGATGTTTTTGTTCTTCAGGTGAGTCTTCTCTTGGGAACCATCATAAGGAAAATACCTTTGCCGAGTTGCACTACTTCAGATTCAACTAAGCACGGGGAACCTGTTTGTGAGGCCATTGATGCACCACTTGTTACGACATCTGATGCCATGCTTGACATTATACAACTTGAGAAAATAGGGAACCATTTCTTGGAAATTCTTCTGAAAATGAAGCACAATGGTGCTATTGATAAGACACGGGCTGGATTTACAGCTCTTTGCAATCGTCTACTTTGTTCAAATGATCCACGGTATATTTCAATTCATGCCTTTTGAAATCAGTGCATATTAAATAGGCATATTGTTTCTTCTGGACTCTCTTTACAAGTTTGTTTTAATAACTCGAACGCACTCATTTCTTGTATCATCATTTTCCGTCCCCCCCCTTCTCTTTAATTTTGAACCGACTTTAGTGTGGAAGAATAGAAATAATGAGAAGCAAATTGAGGGGCATAGGCAGTCCCCTGTCACTACATGAAGCAATACAAGAAGTGAAAAGGGGAGACTGCAACTGTGCAAGTAAGCTACATAATGAGAAAGGAATTCTTGGCCCAAATAATTCTCCCCTTGACGACCCCATACTTTGCAAGGTCATCCTCTATTTCATTGGCTTACCTTGGCTTCCAACAGATTGAGAAGTCCATTTAAGGGCAAGCTGCCTAATGATTCTAATCATGTAAGAAATCTCTATGGGCAATCTTTGTCATTCTTGATCCATCCAAAAACAGCAGCTGAGTCACCATCCACTTCAATGTTCTTGTATCCTTCCCCAGTGATGAATTTGATACCCATTCTCAAGGATATACTATCCAGTGAGGCCTGAATCTGCACCGATGATCCCTCCATTGATATGACCTAATTAGATCTTATGACCTAAGGACCTGGATTCCCCAGAGGGCACCCATCAAAGAAAATAAATGAAAGAGAGAATCCCAAATTGTTGTTATTATGAAGACCTTGGTAGAATGGTGCATCATGAAGTCCCAACTTCTGTCCAATGATGTTTAGATTATTAATTTTCTTTGTAGGAACTATATATCTCCTTTATTGTTTTCCTTACAACCAAGCTCATCAGGGTTAGAAAGGGAATAATTAAACTTTTGCTGCTTGACATGCAAATTTATTATTGTTTTTCTGAATGCCATTGAATTTATTGTTGCATTTGATTGCACACAAATATCCTTACATTATATTACTTTTTACCCAATATATGTATATATATATATATATATATATATATATATATTGCGTTACTGTCCTCAAGAAGTTGGATAAGGCTTTGTTGAGTTGAATTTAGGTGTATCTATTTTATTTCCAATGACTATAAGATGGATTTGAGTGATCACTAGTCATATACATTACTTTGCCTATTGTATTATTAATCCATAAATTGTGTGCATAATTGGTGAATTCATCCATTCACATTATACATATTATTTCTTAACACTCTGGTTGATTTGCCTTCTCAGGCTTTGTAAAATGACAGAATCTTGGATGGAACAACTGATGGAAAGAACCGTGGCCAAGGGACAAACTGTGGACGATTTGTTAAGGCGAAGTGCTGGGATTCCTGCTGCATTCATTGCTCTTTTTCTTTCAGAACCAGAAGGAACTCCAAAGAAACTCCTCCCACGGGCTCTAAAATGGCTAATAGATGTTGCTAGTATGTTTTTAACCAATTCAACCAAAGCAAATAATCAGCAGGCCCAGGACAATGATTTGCATATGAACTTTGTAAAGCTTGACCAGCCATCTATAGGTGCTCCATCAATGCTAGTGGATGTGAGTGAAAAGAACTCAAAAATCCGAGATGAGGGTGTGATTCCCATGGTACATGCTTTCAATGTCCTGAGGACTTCTTTTAATGACACCAATCTAGCAGCTGATACATCTGGTTTTTGTGCTGAGGCTTTGATTGTTTCAATACGTTCATTCTCCTCTCCATATTGGGAGGTTAGGAATAGTGCTTGTCTTGCATATACTTCCTTGGTTCGCCGCATGATTGGATTCCTTAATGTTCACAAACGTGAGTCTGCAAGGCGTGCTTTAACTGGGCTTGAATTTTTTCATAGGTATTGTTGGTTACCATTTTACCCCTTTTTTTTGGTCCTGCAGGGGTTGGGGGGTGATTGTTACTCATATCTCTTTCATTCCTTATATTTTCTTGGAGGAAATCTTGTTTTAATCATCCAGTTGAAAAAAATATAGCTTCTTGAAAACTACTGCATGCATTGAATGTCTGCATATTCTATTGATATTTTTATGCTTCAGATATTCTGAAAATGCCCCTTTTGGGTATATATGTTTGATGTAATGATCAGACAGTGTTCCTTTTTATGGTTATCTAGGATCTGGCAATGGTTGCTTGTCATGTGAAGATTTACTTTACTTATTACTTTCATATGAAGTGATTGCATGATAGAAAATGGAATCTTCTTGTCTTTCATTGTGTTATTCATGGCTTGTTGTCTTTATTCTGACTTATGTCCTAGGCATTTCTGAATTAACAATGTTTTCTTATTTTTAATTGTTCAAAACAATATACTCAGACATCTGTGTGATGCTTAAGGAACGTATTTGCAGTGTTTGGATTTCATAGGCAGTTTCTGTATAATCTCTTATAGTCCAAATGTTTTTTTCCCCTGTTCTATTGGTATTCTATTACTTTTGGTAGGTTAATCGTACGTAGTATTTTTAGTTGGATCTCCAAGTTTTTTTAATGCTCCATATTCTACTTGAGCATCTGAATCTGGGTCAATACTAGCAAAAATCTCTGAACAAGGTTCTAGCACCATTCCATTCAACTCAAACATGTAACTAAGACACTGTTTCAATTTTTCTTATCTGGTTTTATCACGTTTAATAACTGGCACTTTGTGTTAAGCACCATTTTTTTATACATGGGTTTTTAAAGTAATATTTATTTGTTTATGTATGTTTTATGCGACATGATTCAAAGTCCTAAAGTTATATGTTCAGTATGGTCATCTAGTTGTGCTCTGACCACTGATGCATGGGTTCAGAGGGATATGCTGTGCTTTCTGGTGTCTATGCATCTTTAGCAGCAGCATTTGACTTCCTGTTTTCATTCTTCGTATGATTTAATTTATCTTCTGGTATTATAGTGCAATGGTAATGCAAACCCAATAACGATATGGTGAATCGATAATGATTGCAGGTAGGATCCCAATGGTGGTGACTTCCAGCAATAGATAATAACTGTAACAAAAGAAAAGAGAATGAAAGAAGGGGAAGAAAGGAGGCCGATCTCAGGCCAAGGGCATCTCACCCGATAATCAAGAATCACAACTACTCAAAAATACTCGAACCTATTCAACTTTAACTTGACCTTGGCATATGCCTTGCATCATTTAAATAGGGCTCTCATTTGAGCCTCAAATTGGAAACATAATTAATCTAGGAAGGTAATTAACTAGGAAAGTAAATACTGAATAAAATCCTATTATAATAAAACAACATCTCTTCTTGCTATAGCTGAGGCTTCCATCTATGATCTTTCCATGCATGATCTTTATTTGATCTAGCGAGATTGTGTGAGATCTTTGACTTGATCTTGATTTCTTGATTTCCATTGGCATTTGCTGAACAATATTGCATTAAATGGTGTTATCTCAAGATTCATTTGATTGTATCAATTAATATAATTTTTCGTGCCTGAAGGTATCCAGTATTGCATCCTTTCCTGTTCGGCGAATTGAAGATTGCCACCGAGTTGCTTGGGAATGGATCCTCTGAACATTCAGGTTCAAACATCGCTAAAGTTGTGCATCCGAGCTTGTGTCCAATGTTAATTCTTTTATCCAGACTGAAGCCCTCACCGCTCAGTAGTGAAAATGAAGATGGTCTGGATCCCTTCCTGTTCATGCCATTCATTAGAAGATGCTCAACTCAAAGCAATCTCCGAGTTCGTGTTCTTGCATCAAGAGCTTTAACAGGCCTGGTATCTAATGAGAAACTACCAAATGTCCTGCTCAATATTGCCAATGAGTTGTCTCATACAGGCCAGATGAATAGTAGCTCCATTTCACCTAGCTCGGTTCACAAAATCAATGGGGTCCATGTGGCTTCTTTTAATTCCCTTCATGGAATGCTATTGCAGTTAAGTTCTCTCTTGCATTACAACTGCAGGAATTTGTCTGATGTATCTAAGAAAGATCGTATACTTGGTGACGTGATACAGTTGCTCGTGACATGTTCATGGATTGGCAATCCCAGAAAGTGCCCATGTCCCACCCTTAACTGTTCATTTTTACAAGTTCTGGACCACATGCTCAGTATTGTGAGGACACGCAGGAGTGAACATTATCGTTCTATCCGTAGCCTTCTCCTTGAATTATCTTTGCTATGCTTAGATGCAGAGGTTTCTCATGGAACCCCATTTTATGATCCAACTAAAATTGAACTCCGCAGGCAGGCAGCTGTCTCCTATTTCAATTGCATTTTCCAAGCATCGATAGACGCGGGTGAAGATCTTCATATGAAGCCCCAGAGATGTTATTCACCAGCATTAGATTTATCCAAAGCACCTGAAATTGAGAATTCTGTTACTGTGCTTCAGGAAAGACTAATACTTACTCTATCTGATGAATCTTATGAAGTTCGACTTGCTACACTGAAGTGGCTTCTGAAGTTCCTTAAAGCGACCGGATTTGGTGTATCCAATGGCCTATCTGACAGTGACGCTTATGTTGTTCACCAGTGGTCTAAGACTTATTTGCAGCCATCACTGATGCAAGTCTTATCTGTTGAGGAAAACCCTAGATGTACTTATTACATTCTGAGAATTATTTTTTCTTGGAACTTGCTGCAGTTTCAGAAATCAGGTGACCAGTGCATGGGAACAATTTATGTTGGTGGAATGGATTATGACACAATTTTTGAATTTTGGAATAATTTATTATTCTTGAACAAGGGTGTGAGACATTCGAAGACTCGTGAAACTCTATTATGCTGCATGGGGATATGTGTGAAGCAGTTTGCATGTTTATTCAAAAGCTCTTTTCTTTTTTATTTAGAAGGGAAGAAAACCATTGATTCCAGCTTGCTTGATCAGCCAGAAAAATGGGTCCGGATCCTTGGGTGCATCAACTCTTTTATTAACCTAATTAAGCAACATAGTGCCTCTTCTGAGCCAATTAACATGCGTAAGGCAGTCGCAGAATCCATTGTGGCATCTGGGTTACTGGCAGAAGCAGAGTATGTCAGTTCTTTTGTCTCAAATACCCAAATCCCCTCAGAAGACAAGTGTCCTCATTTTGATCCATCAGAAGCTGCTGACACTTATGCTTATGGAATACTAGATTTATGGTTCACATGTATCAGGTTGTTGGAGGATGAAGATGTTGCACTTAGACAGAATCTTGCCAAAGATGTTCAAAGGTGTTTTACTTCAAAGGTATGTGGAAGAAGCCAGCAGAATGGTGTTGTTCCCACTCAGGTGGAGAAAGTGATTGAAGCAAGCTTTGAGTTTATGTCTTCAATTTTCGGTCATTGGATTGTGTACTTCAATTATCTTTCGAACTGGGTTCTGGACACTGCAAGTTGCACACTAACCAGAGGAGATCTAGTTAGACGGGTTTTTGACAAAGAAATTGATAATCACCATGAGGAGAAGTTGTTAATTTGCCAATTTTGTTGTTTCCATTTGGAGAAGCTTCCAGTTTCCAAGTCTTGGGCAGTCAACATGGGAAACAGGAATGAGGTCATCATTTTCTTACAGAAATGGAGAATGAGGTTTTACTATCAATTGAAATCTTTTTCCATTGATTATACAGGGATACATGATGGTGTTGATTGGATTGGTGGCATGGGTAACCACAAGGACACATTTATATCATTATATGCAAATTTGCTCGGCCTTTATGCCCTCTCACAGTGCCTCTTCAATGGAGAAGCTGAGATTGGTGTGCCCCTTCTCACTGACCTTGTTGAACTCGGAGGAACTATCAGACCTTTTGTTGGGAACCCATTAATTTCTAACTTGTATTCATTGGTGATTCATTTACATGTGAGCAAGCTGGGTGTTGCGGACCCTTTTAGTGACGAATTCAAAGATGATTCCTCCATCTGGGAAGGTTTTGATCCTTATTTTCTTCTTAGGTAAACTGTAATTTATAAAACGGTCATATTACTCATTTCAAACTGATAGAAGAGTGTAGATTATTTCAAGAATATTAGTGTACTAAATGTTTCTCTGAAGTGTTTGGAAAACATACAGCTCTTATTTTTCAGCGAAACTGGGGTTTTGCTTTGCTGGGAATAGTTAGAAGGTAATGTGTTGCTGAAAGAAGAGCGAACCTGAGAAATCTTGCCCCCAAAATAAAAAATTAAACTGTTCCAAGAACCCATTAAACTAACTTTTCCTTTAGCTACCAATGACTGAAGTTATTATTTCAATTTGAGTTACAGCATGGTTCAAGGGATTGATTGGGAGTGGATCGGTTAGTAACTGATGTAACTGATATCTGCCAATCTGATCTGGCAATTCTGGTATGTTTTAGCCAAATCTTGGCTGGATTGGAATTGGAATCAATGGAGGCCGGTCTTGTTGCTGATGATTCTTCGTTGAACATGATTACTAATTATTAGCACTTTCCCAAGTAATATATGATGATGTTTTAGAGACAGTAACCTATTTCTTTTGTGTAACTTCAAACTAGGTTTTGATACAGGAAGAAAAACATAGTTGAGGTCAAATAAGTTCGTCTCTTCCTGCAAGCTGTATATGGTAAGTTTGAAGCAAGAGGAGGGCAGCAGGTAGTTCCTGGAAACTTTTCTGTATGGTTTACGCTGGGAGTGACTTGTCACTCGAATGGGCTTCCGAAATGAAAACTTCGAAGTTCCAGGCCATTTTCTCTTATTATCACCGTTTTTAATGTTTGTGTATGGTTTTGCTGTGTTTGGTGTGCATTTTGGAAGGCATTATAGTGTATTCTTGAACTTGGATCTTAGAATTTGGTAAGACAATGTGGTCTTTTCTAAAATTAATTTTTTTTTCCTATTTTTCTTTTTTAGCCTATAATGAAAATATCTCACATTTTTAGTCCATTCTCATTCTACAGTATCTCAAGAATGCATACCAAAAGCAGTATTAGTAAATACACCTACTAGTCCATTCTTCCCCCCTATTTCCTCATTATTGTTCATCTTCTCCAGCTTATTACTGGTAACATAAGTCCAATCGATTCAATTGTAGACCCCTACAGATCAAAGTCGGTTTGGTCTGATGTTTGGGAATCTGTTTCATACCCAGAAATCCTTGGCTTGGGTCGATTCTTTCGTATTGATCTGTTGTTAAGTTTCCATCTTCAAAGTTCGAACTTATAAGTGGAGGGACTCTCAAGTATATAAGATACTCAAGGTTCCAAACTTAACCAATGTGAGATTATTCCAACATTCCATTTCACGTGTAACCTCTTTTTTTGGTGGGAATACATATAACATATGTGGTCCTTCTTTTGGGTGACGGTAAGGACTAAGGAGGGAACTTAGAGTTGCGATACCATTTTATGTTTTCATCTCAAAAGTTTAAACATAGAGGTGGAGGGACTTTCAAGTATATAAGACACCTAAGGTTTCAGACATAACTAATATGAAATTTTTCCCAACACCTGTAAGTGGGGTAGGGTTTGCAGTACCGCTTGGGTTAGTTTCAACACTGTTATAATAATTTATGGATTGCTGAGTCAAGGGACTACTAGTAGAAATCCATAGGGCTTGGAATTTGTGACTTTACTGTCAAATCTCAGCTTGATTGATGCTCATATGAGTAAATGCCCTCACCTGGAATCAAGCACATCTCCACTGGTTCTTACCATGAGCAGCATGGTAAAGAAGATTATTTCTTATTCTATTTATTTCTTTTAATTGATTTTCCATATTACCCCTTTCTTAACCCATAATAAGTTCTCTAACTTTTACTTAGCTTTCGAATCTTCCGCTCATCAATAAATAGTAATCTATAATATCTATTAGTAAAGGAACTACAAGCTATTAACATGGGTTTTGTTATATGTTATTATTCTCTTTGCTGAATGAATGATGTAGATGTCTATTGTATAATGAATATATGCCCATATTTAGTCTAGGATTTTCAGAAGGCTACCAAATTAAACACATATCGTATTAATGCCGTATTTTATTATGCCGGATTATTGGTATTCGTATTGAAATTTGTCTCCATTTAATATCCATACGTATGTGTATCCCAATTTTGCCGTACTCGAAGTTAAGCTCTCTTTGGTATGTATTATTGAATTAATTATATAATAAAGTTAGAAAATATTTATCAGTATTGTGATAATCTATTAGTATTTTTTTATGTCTATTGAAACCAAACCATTATTACTTATGACTCAAAAATTATTTTTGTAAATGATTTACAATAAATTACTCATAAACATAAATATAAACTATACCAAAGAGAACCTTAGTATATGGGAAAATGCTATTTATATTTGTCCAACAATGGTTAAATAGAAGTTACTCATTGTAAAGCCTCAACATAAATTTTTAATTTCACTACTAGAACACTTCCAAAAAATGGAATAAACCTTCAAAAAACTCTGTTCTTGAGCTCCCCTGCTGAGCTTCAATATATCCTTGCCTTCTTCTCTTTTTTCCTTGAGTTCTTTTTTTCATTTGAGAAATCCCAAGAGAATTCCTTCTTTTTACCCTTTTCCTTCTCACCAACTCTCTTTACCTCTCTCACAGCATTCTCACCTCCTTCCCTTTTCTTCTCCCCTTTTTCTTAATGATCAAGCCAATAGAAATGGGTCCTAAACCCCAACTCGAAGACATTTCTTTTTTTGGGCACTACAATGCCCATTGTAGGGACACCCATGAAGCAACCCTTCTTAAATGGGATGGGGGAAGGTGCAAGGCACACGTTAGATATAGATAACAAGACTTCATCCACTGACCAAACTTCGGACACCCTCTTAAGCCATCAATGCCAAACCGCTAGAGCAAATCTGGGTCTATGCTATGGTTCATTGATTAGCAATATTCATAGCCAGACCAAGCTTTCTTGTCCACTTCAGACCTGCAGAGTGACATTATGGTAGGTCCAGAGCGGATCCGAATCGTCTCCTCCCTGTACTTCAGGGAGGAGGGAGATGCCTTCATCGGATGGCTGACACGTGACTCTTGGGAAAATCTGAGCCCCACATCCGAGCCGACACGCTCGGCTTGTTGGCTGGGTGTCGGCTCGGACGTGGGGCTCGGATTTTTCCGAGAGCCACGTGTCGACCATCTGACGGGGGCGTCCGTCCTCCCTGTGAAATACAGGGAGGAGACGATTTGAATCTGTCCAGAGCAAAAGGAAGAGGGAAACAGATGAGAGTAATTTGAATTGGTTCACAAATGCATGACTTTCTGTCAGTTCATGTTTGCATGATGCAGACTAGTACGTCCTGGAATCTTTCCTGCAACTCTTAATGCTAAGACAGCCCCGTGACTTGAACAGTCCCAAACTCAGTTATCAATGGAGTTGAGCCCAACTAATGGACTTCGGAAATGAAAACTCCAGTCTATATTTTGTCCTTTGTTTGTGCCTGTTTTTTTTTGGTTTTTGCCCTTTTAAGAACATATTCCATCTCTCCTTGAACTAATTTCTTATGGCTTCCTCACTCCATCTTCAGTCCATAGTTCTGTTCATCCTCCTTAACTACTCAACAACTTCACCATTACCTACCCTTTTAGCTCTCAATTGCACTCCACAACATAAACAGACCCTCATGCCCAATAAATCTATTATATCCTTCCTTGATACTCTAATCCCTACTATAAATGCAACCCGGTTGGTGACCTTCGCAATCGGCACCAGACCAGACCGGTTTTATGGGCTCATCCAATGCCGGTTCGGTCTCTCGATGTCTGCCTGTGCTTCATGTGCTCTAGGTGCCAAGGATAGCATCTCCACATTATGCCCCAACCCAGAGTCTATTGCAGCTTGGTTCAATGGTTGCTACATCTAGTACTCCAAATCCTCTAATGGAGTTCAAATTTTCTCATCCACATCAAACCAGAGTAACATTATCGAGATTGGTAATTTCGATGTTGCTCTGTCAGTTTTGTTTTTAAGGGTTAAAGCTGAAATCACTGTGGCTTCAAATCTTGGTTTTTCAAGTGGAGAGGTTGTTTATGGAATGTATGGCAGTAGAATTTATGCAGTTGTAGAATGTGTTCAATTGGTGTCTCTGAAAGATTGTGAAATCTGTGTGGGTGAAGGGATAAAGAAGCTTCATGAATGCTGTGGAGGTCGGGTGGGAGGAGTGGTTGTTGCTGGGCATTGCATGGTTCAGTTTGAGGTTTATCAGTTTTTCTCACGTTCCATGACTTATGACAGTGGGTCAGATTCTGAAGGAGGGACACAAGTTAATAGATCTTATGAGAGAGAGAATGATGATGGTTATTCTGGTCTGCGTGTGAAAGTAGCTCGGGTTTGGGGTGTTGGAGCTGTTCTTTTTATGGATTGTTTTTGGAGCTTGGCTATTGAAAAGAAAGATTGTATACACTTCTAAGGTAGCAGTGGTTAACTGAGGTGGTGATATGAGAGAAAGAGAGAGAAAGAAAGAGAGAGAGGGGGAGCAGTAACAAAGGGGTGGGATATTATATGTGAAATGGAGTCATATATATATATATATATATATATATTTTTTTTTTTTTTGAATTGTTTTCTGTTGTTATTTGCATTATATACACGTGGCTTAGTCAGCATCTGAGCTTCTTAAGTCTTGGACTTTCGTAATACTTAGCCTAGTTAGGATCTGAGCTCTTCAAGTCTCAGACTTTCGTAACACTCAGCCTAGTTAGTGTCCAAGCTCCTCAAGTTTCGAACTTCTGCAACGCCTGGCCTTGTCATCTCTCAAGCCTTATCCGTACACAACCCGTACAACTGATCGCATAACTTGTCAAACGATAATGGCCGACATGTCAGGCGAAACCCTCGAATTGATAACCTTGTGAGGACATAACGGATAGTATATCCGACATAACCAGTTGTCAAGTCAATCCACTCAAGGGACCCCAGGGGATAGCTCAGATGGTAGAGACCAACACCTCAAAATGAAGAGGTCATGAGTTCAATTCTCTTTTTCGGATTATACCTACCCAAAAAAAAAAATCAATCCCCTCAAGGACAAATCCGACTTTACACCACCCAATGCTATACTCTATAAATAAACCAGATTCCGAAAGCAAATGGATCCAACTTTTTACACTCAACTCTCTCTTGAGTCCCACTCATACTCGGAGTTTGTATTCTCATACCAAGCTCCATATCTACTTGTACTCAGAACACTAATTTTGGCATCGAAGTGGCCTGAGGATCTAAAACCCGACCTCTTTTGATTTTTTCTTTCTATTCACAAGTCCGACTTGCACCCAAAAAGATGGCTCGTTTTTCTAACTGCAACATTATCCATGTAACAAAGGAATATGACATTTCTAGAAATCACAATACATTTTTGTGTCATCTAAAGTCTACACACTCTTTTGATTGTGTTTTCTATCTAAAGTTTATTTCCCCCCCGAAACAAAAAACCGCCCGAACCCGCAAGAAAAAAATAGAAGAGTCTATTTGTACATAAAAATTGGAAGATTACATAGTAATATATATAGTACATTATCTTTTATGCTACTATTTTGAATTCTCATGGAATGTTTTTACTTTTATATTACTCTATATTTCTATTATGTTGTGCTTTATTTTATTTTGATCTTCTATTAATCTTTTATTGTATTCTTCTTTTGATAATCATTCATGTCTTATACCTTGTAAATATTTGGCATATATGCTAAAATGTTGCGGTAAATCCAGGTTATATTAATATTACCATGATGATAATGATTTTTAGATGGGGTGGGTTTGCGACTCACCCGTTCCTATTTCACCCCTAATGATGATTCATTTTAGTGCACTCATTGACTTGTTACAAGGCTAAAATGTAACAACTTTTTTTTTTTTCAATGTTTGCTTTCATGTTTTTTTTTAACTGCATAAAAATTACTGTGAAGAGAATCACCTATTGATACATTCATGATTTGAAGAATAGAATATGGAGTCGAATATGATTTAAATGATTTTCAATCATACCAAAATTGTATTAGGCTCTCTTTGGTATAGTTTATATTTAAGTTTATGAGTTATTTATAAAAAAATTATTTATAAGAATAAATTATGAATCATAAATAATACTTGTCTAATACCATTAGATATAAAAAATAATATAATAAATTATCACAACAATGATAAATATATTGTAATCTATTTATAGAGTTTAAATTATATCAATTTATTTTAAATATAAATAAATATCATAAATTATACTAAATAACAAGGGCAGATTTTTTTTTTTGAATTTAAAATAAAAATAAGAGAGAAAAAGAGCAGATTATGTAATTGATTGATTCTGATTTGGCACCGAATCGATTAGATCCGGACTGATAAGAGCCGAATTGACCGTTTGGATTTTTTTTCATATGTAAATAGCCTAGAGTTGATACTTACATAATCCTCATCCCTCGCCGACTCGAGGCTATACTCTACTCTACAGT
Source organism: Protea cynaroides (assembly GCA_028583415.1). Lineage (NCBI taxonomy): Eukaryota > Viridiplantae > Streptophyta > Magnoliopsida > Proteales > Proteaceae > Protea > Protea cynaroides. The sequence goes on from CM053268.1 coordinate 57,629,217, forward strand.
CATGGCGACGGAACTTGAAGAACTAGTGGGCTTCCTCTCGTCTCCTTCTCCACTAGTAAGTTCTACGCTTTGTGACTGTTTCCGCTATGAACTTTGTATGTTTAAATGTTTGGGCGACGATTGTGTATCAGAAATTCAGATCGCTTTCATGTATTTCCCTCATGGTCCAGCGAAGAAATTTTCAGTATCCTTAGACTTTAACAATATTAACGTTTCACTCTGAAATAGAATCACATTGCATAAGCATTAAGACTGACTTGATATTCTCTGAATTTGCGTTTCAATCTACAAAATTTTCCAGTAAAGGAGCCGATTTTTCATTGAACGATACATCTTGCAGGGCCTCCCGTACCCCTTCCGAACCCCTCGGGTCAGAGCGAGTTACCACATGGAGCTTAAAGATTAGCTTGATGTTATTAATTAGGGCTATCGAAAAATTAGATTTTATGAGCAGGATAGGCTCAGGCTGGTTGTTGTGTCATTGCTTTGGTTGCTTACGATGAGTGTGTTCAAACTATATATACTACCTCCACTGTTGTCAGTTGAAGTTGGTTTCTATGTTACAATACAACAATATAAACATCCCTCAGACGGGGAGCCCACCCGCCCACACACATGGTCTGCAAGTGACACCATCACGAGGCACAGAAGGTGTAAAGCTAAGCATAAGGGGAGAACAACAAACAACACAAATCCCTCGCACATATCAGGATCAAACACCCGTCCTCCTGACTCTAATATCAAAAGCTTCAATTGTTTAGGAAGGGAAACAATATAAATCAACAAAATGTTCATCCGCAGTTTTGCTACTGGATCACATTTCTTGGTTGAGGCTTGAAAATGGCTAATGTAGTTGTGGAGTCCACTGTAAGCTTTGCTCTGTAATCTCATGGTCCCAGGCCAATGCTAACCCTTTCTTAGGTTCTGGGAATTTAGCCACAACTTTTGGATCTGTAACAAAGTGCACGGTGAGCCCAAGAACCATTTACCTGTCTCATAATTTCCAGTCCTGTGCAAGTGGTCTTGTTAGCGCGCTTGAAATATACAGAAAGTACCCAACCCCACTTGGTCCGAATTGCTTGCTGCACTTTACACTCCTTGTATTGAAATGTCATGTAAATTTATCTAGATCTGATAGTAATAGCAATTTCTGTCAACAAAGGCAATATTATCATTATTCTGATACTTTCATTTGATCACCTCTTATTTTTCTTTCCAATGGGTTCCATTGGTTCGTTCAAGACAAGTTTCAACCCATTTTGTTTATTGGTTCTCTTGATTTGAATTTGGACTAAATGGTGATTGGATGGGTTGCTAAGAAACTGTCGATGAAACCTTTTTTTGCCCTTCATGTGAGTTTTTGGAGTTATATTGTTCCATCATTTTTCTTGCTGCTACTTTCCTTTTTTTTTTTATTTTATTTTTTTTAAAATTTTTTAATATATGGAAGTTGGTTTTCCATGAACCTTATGTGAGTGGGTGTTCCTCTGTCCTGGCAACTCCAAAAGCTTAAAAGTCCATCCCAATGGATGGCACCATGTCATCAATGGTGAAGAGGTTATTTTTGAGCAAGAGAGAACAGTGCTGGACGGAAAGATTGGGAAAACTGAAGATTGCTGTCACATTGAGAGCAAGATCTTTTGTAGTGTGGATATGACACTAACAGGTCCCCTCTTTCTCTTTCTGAACTGCTCATTGTGTCTGTAAAGCTAGAGGTGGTGGTGCCAACAAGCTTTAGCAAATTTTCAGCGTGTTAATGACATCAAGGAGTTTCTCGTCATTACCTATCTAAGACCTACAGGGTGTGACATCTGCTATTAGATCGTTTTATTGATATAGTAACCTAGGATATTTGCATAGTGGGGTTGATGTGACTGGGGGTTTTGGACACCTTGGTTGTTGAAATTCTTTTTGGAGTAATTTGTTCAGTGAGTTAAATGGTTGTTTGATGTCTCTCCCTCTCTCCCCCTCTCCTCTTCTCTTCCACAGTTTGGTATTGATGTTCAATAATTTCATACTAAATAGATGTGTATCTCTGTGGTATATTTTCCCCATTTGATCACTTTCTTCATCCCCATTTTATCTAATAATAAAAGTCTGTACAGGTAAAGAAGGCAGCTGTAGATATAGTTCGGGATGTAACTGGCTCGGAAGATGGTTTGCTATCCCTTGCCAACTACTCGGAAATTGTGATTCCGTCATTGTCCCACCTTTTAGCTGAAAAGAAGGTGCTTTACACAGTTCTATCTACTTTTGCAAAAGAACGAAATACTCATTGTCTTCATACAATGTGCTTAAAGGATCAGGAATAACTGATCCACCAAACTGTGAATTGGCAGAGCCTTGGCTGTTCCTTGATTTTTGCTGGAATTTGCTTGGATTGCCAATCCTTTTCCAGATCAATTGGTCCTTAATCATTGTTTTCATAATTAGGTAAATTTAATGACACAATGCCATTAAAGCATAGAATTCTTATTGAAGACTAGCAAAAGATAAATTGAATGAAAGAACACTTTCACTATTCCAACCTGTTTCGTAATGAGGCTGCCATTTATATAACTGCATGAATTTTTGGTGCTTGTTTCCAAAGTACTAAAATGATGATGTTCTCAATACTTCAAGTCTTCAATAACCCTTATTTACAAACTATTTTTATCAAATACATCCCCATGAGTTCAATGAAATCCCCGCTTATGAATGGTACTTTGATAAAATTTCTAGGTGGTTATCTCCAGTGAAGTCAAGATACATGGTTCAAGGGGAACTAATCAAATCGGTTGGAGGAAAAAAAAAATCTAGAACAACATTAGCAAATTCACCTGAGATCCTTATGAGATGTAATAGTATGTCGCTGGATCTATGTGGTTTATGCTCATCAATGATTTTGGGAAAATGGTAGATTACCTCTGGGTAGGCCATACCACAAGAATTTGAATCATTTAGAGATTCAATGATCCTCCATATGATCTGGAGCCTTCATTTGATGATTTCAGTATTTATGTGCAGAGGCTAAATCTTGGGCATCCTTGAGATCAATGAGCATGTATTTGATTCATGCTACAGTGCCATTATGAGCCTCATGGCTTTAGTTCAAATCATGTATGAGTTTCCTCTTCATAATACTGCCATGGATTAACTCATTCACTTGATCTTTCAGGAAGTTTCTGAGCCTGCAGCTGAAGCTCTTGTAAATCTTTCACAAAATCCAGACCTATCAGCAAAGATGGTTGCAATAGGGATGATTAAAACAACCATGGAGATGCTATACAAACAAGATTCTGGCATTACCAGATTGCTTGTTATGCTCCTAGTTAATCTCACACAGTTGGATGCGGGTATTGTTTGCCTGCTTCAGGTGTTGCAGTAGTCTCCTTAATTCAGTCTTCATATAATTGCCCATTTCCTTTGTAATTTGCATCAGAAGTATGCTTAAAGCTTAGTGACCCTATACATAAATAAAGTTGTTTATGAGCATATTTATTTTGTAAGTAAACGAGGCTATGTATCATTTCTTGCGACAATGGTAACATAATTCTTGTATCCTGTACTTCAATATTGAACATTAAATGCTTTTTTTTTTTTTTTTTTAAATATATGTTTACTGTGAGTTCCTATTCCTTAGAATGGAGACGAGAAGTTACAAGGATTGTATTTGATGAAGCTCGTTAGGTCATTCTGTACATCCTCAAGTGAAGAAAGAGGTGAGTTATATTGATTTCTTATTATTAGTTGATTCAGTATACTTTGAAATATTTTGTGTGCCCTGGCAATTAGTATCCCTGCAACTTACTAAATGCTGTCCTGTGATACTTCCACTATTAGTTTTTAATTAAGCTATGATGCAAGGTGTTTTACTTGTCCAGAGGTGAAGCATAAGCGACATTATGTGAACCTAAATCTAATTAGCATGAATTTTTAATTAATTTAATAAACACATAGGCTATATAAAATATTCATATAATTAAGGGGGGAAAACAAAAATTGAAGATAATATATGGTAAAAGTGAAGGAAAAGTTTTAAAGTGATATACATGTAGACTGAAGCACACAGTCCTCAAACTTAACGTTGGTATGAGGCATGTGTGTCATTTCCATCCCACCTTGACCCATTTCCTTTGTGCTTACACCAAGACAACTTCATATGCCTTTGAAAGCTTTTACCGGGCAAGTAATTTAAGAGCTGCATTTCAACCATAGGTGTTTTTGCATCTGTTATAAGAAGGTAATCAGGACCAAGGATCATAATTTCGGTTTCGTGCTTGGTTTCAACCAGGCCAAAAACTGAAATTTCGGTGGTTTCGGGCGAAATTTTGGGGAAACATGGTAAAAAAAATTTATAGTTTCGGATGTGGTTTCGGTGGCTATAAAACATGCTTTTTGAGTTCAATTTTATTATGTAATGCAATTTTTACCTCTATAACATATCTACTGAATCATTTGCACAAAACAACATTATAAATGGTAATTCTATGTCGACACTATAACATGATAACGTACGCAAACATTGAAAAGGATAGTAAATTAAAAACTAAAGAAGAAACAAAATTTAATGTTCAAAAACATTCCAAAACACTAACTTTAATATTCAGATTACACAAAATAAAGAAGTCCACTAAATGAATCAAATCCAAGACGAGTGTCTAGGCGCATCTAATCCCCGACCCTGATACCATTGCTGTTGCCGATAACGGTTGCATCACATACGTATCCCACGTCATAATGTGGGACCAGCTATCCTCTACCAGTGCGTGCACCATGGTCCTCATCCTGTGTGGAACCAGGATACTGACTCTCCCCTGTGAATCTGATGGGATCTGGCTGCGTCTCGGGCTGCGTCTCCATGTCATGTTTCATCTCCCTTAATGTTGCACTTCTACTACCACCTGTACTACCATCACCACTTGCACCACCATCACTACTCTCACCAATATCACTGTCATCATCATCACTGGTTTGTGTACGTGTTTGTGTCTGTGTCTGTGTCTCTGTGGGGGTAGGTGAATGAGTGGTGTCATCCCTAATATCATCTTCAAATGGTCTGCGTGTCTGTGAATGAATGCTACCCTTCGATGCCATAAAGTCATTAACATCCACTCGAAGTTGTAAAGCAATTTGACTGCGAGGCCGACCTCCAGGCTCATGTAAAACAGGCTCACCTCGATCCCTCACCTACTCATTCAAGGGATCTTCCACCTCTTCGTCCACCTCGAAGATCTCACTCAATTCGATCGGGGTGATATCTTTTTCCAAGCCGAGACAAATGTTTTCTTCCCTTAATCTCATATTGTAGTGGATGTAAACGAGACTCTCTAGCCTTTTTAACATCCAAACGGTTCCGCCTTTTTGTGTGTATGAGGGAGAATGTGCTCCAATTGCGCTTGCAACCAGAGGCAGAACACGCACTTTAATTGCTATCTTGCACAAGTTTGGGGAGTCTTCCATATAAGACCCAACGTTCAGCTGCATGATAACATAAAATGGTTGCATTAGAATTATAGCCTAAAATACTCTAGAATCAAATAATTTATAAAAAATTGATTCTTGTGACCACCGACCACCGTTGCCTTGACTCTGTTAGGGGCCTTTAGCTATAGTGGGGCCCTTGATTCTTGGTTTAGAGTTGGGGGTCGCCCTAAACTAAACGAGTAAGTAGTTTGCTGGGCCGCGCGGTATAATTTATAAAAAATAAATAAAATTAGAACCATTGGACTCACCAGGGGTAGTTGTTGAACGTGCAGTAATTGCAGCCTCCCTCCCAAAACTTCCAGTTGCATCTTTGAAAAATTTGATCTAAATCCATTGCATTAGGTATTAGCATTATTTTGTAACTTGTAACTTTCCATAATAAATATTAGATATTGCCATAAAATAGATTAAACACTCACCTCTCACCTCTTGATTTTCATCGGATTGGATACTTGGATCAAGGTTAAGCTTTGCCACCACATCTTGAACTGTTTCTATCAAATCCTGTCTCATCCCAAGATTGTCTTTGTATTGGTAATTGGGATTGAGATAATATGCTAAAGAGAATAAAATTAATTTTTTCAAAATTCAACAAATCATCTACAACTTACAAAAAGTTAAATTTATGTAAAATAAATAAATAACTATTTCCTTACCAGCCTTATGTAGTGGATGTGAGAGTTGCTTCTCTCAGCGCTTCTCAATGATTTTGATAAACCCTACAATACCCCTTCTGTAGGCATCTACAACTTGGGCCTTCATCAGTTCCATTGCTGCCCATAAATGCGGTAGTGTGGGTTTTTTTTTTTTTTTTTTTTTGTGAATCAACCATTCTTAGGACTTTGACAACTGGCTCTAATATCATTACAACCTTCTTCAGATCATCCCAGAATAAGTCATCTGAAATTGTTGACTGCGCTAACTGACCACGAGGAGTAGAAGACCTAGGCCAATTAAACCACTCTTCTGAGGCAAACGTGGATCTCAGACCAGGCTTTTTTGTTTCAAAGCTTTTTAGAGCAATGTAATTAGTGGCAAACCTAGTCAAACTTGGTCTTACTAATTCCCTTTACATTTTGTCCTCAATAATTGGAGAGCATGACCATGGTTGTAAACAAAAGTACTCACCTGTCTTGCTTTTTTTACAACATCATTGACAATACTAATACTCCCCATATCTTTCAACATAAGGTCTATGCAATGAGCAACACATGGAGTCCAAAATAATTTATACCTGTGATTGTTCATCAATCTTTCCCCAGCTTTCTTAAAGTTGCTGCCATTATCTGTGACAACTTGGACCACATTGTCTATCCCCACTTCTGCAACCACTTCCTTCAACAGATTGTAAATATATGTTGAATCTTTTCTATGCTTTGAAGTATCCATAGACTTTATGAAAATTGTTTTTCCATCACAAGACACCATAAAGTTGATGAGAGATCGCTTAGTGGGTCCTGTCCAACCATCACACATGATTGTAACTCCATAGGTTTCCCAGAATGGCTTTAAGTGCTTCACATACTCTTCTCATTTCTTCTTGTGTTGTGGTAAATATGTGTTGTAGAGCTCATGAGCTATGGGCCCCTTCACTCCTAGGCTAGCCTTACTTACCACATCTATCATGTTCTGGTAATATGGACCAGTAGTAGCATGTGCAGGAATATTATTATAAAAAAACCACTTAGCCATAACATACCCAACTGCCTCCTTTGAGTTAGTCCAATAATGCTTGAGATTTTTTTGTTTTTTTTCTTACTTGGGGAATAGTGTAGGATTACTAGAGAGGATGTCTACTGCTGGGCCGTGGCGTGGTATAGTGAGGGCCGTGATGATGACCCGAAGCCTGAGCCTCTCTGAGATCTCCTAAATGCTGGTGGGATCTGTGGCTGGGGATCTAGATCTACTGTCTCTCTCCTCCTCCTCTGTGTCCGACCCTGGAGCTCTGCAGCATGTCCACTAGAACTAGCTCCCTTGAACATCTGCCTCCTCTTATCCTCCTCTGTCTCTAATGTCTGTTTACTAGCATTCATGGCTTGTCTCACATTCTCTTCCTCTGGATCCTGGTAGTTAGTGTCATTTAAGTTAGGTTCCTCTGGGTCATAGTCCTCTTCGTTGAGTACAGGTAAACTCCTCTCTAAGCTTGCATCTTCAAATTCCTGCCTCGCTGCCCTCTTATGTGTCTTCCTCTGTATCCCACTCTTCAGCACCTTAGCCATGACCTTTTTAATTTCTACAGGGACACTGGCTCCAGTTACATTACCATCCCCACCAGCTAGATGCCACTTCAGGCGAGTGGCCCCACCTCGTCCAATTTTTTTCTTGCAGTAGTTGCATTGGGAGGTCCTCTTGTTAGCATCAAGGGGAGTACCATGTCTCCATGCAAAGTCTCCAGATCCTTGTGAGTCAGATATTATGTTGCTAATAGCCTAACACAAGTAAACATAATGAAATCCTAAATTAGCAATTTAGTACCCAAACTACAAATGAAAAACAAAACTGGTTACAACGAATTGAGTCATCCACGAAAGGAAGCAGCTGTTGTTATTCATGAGATTCATATGATATGAAGTTTCTATATCATGATTGATCCCCATTTTCTTTACTTATTGCAGGGAGAAATAAAATGATATAAATGCCCTTTACGTCGCTAATCTTTTGTCAGACTTATTGCTAATCTATACAAAAATTGAAAGTAAAATGGCTTGTCTCTTGGAGATGTTGTAGTTTTGTTTCTACAATGCAAGCCATTAAACCTAGCCATTGCCCAGTTCAGGAAGCTTATTTTAAATAGACTATTAAGGCCTTGAATTAGGAAAGCGTATTGTATCTTGCAGAAATCTGTGGTTAATAGTGATATTGGAAAACCAAACATTGTGATATTGATGGAATTTAAGTTTCTGTTGTGGAAGCTTCCAGCAAGGTCAGTAAAAGAATGGTTAAAGAAACCAGCAAGGTTCAAAATTTCGAATTTTGCTCCATTTGCCCTCTGCCGAAACTGAAATATTTTGGTGAAATTTCGATAAATTTGCATATAAATTTCGAAAACTCATTTCGTTTCAGTTTCTTGTGAAAACTGAAATATTTCGGTAACCTGGAAACAAGATAAAAGGTTAATTGGTTAGGATTAAAAGAATAGCAGTAATAAAAGCACTGGCCAAGTGGTTTTGGGGTCTAGGAGTAAAAAATCAGGTTTAATGGTAAATGGGTGTAGGAGTAGGACAGCCTAGTGTTTAGTGCTCTAAGGCTTGACTATAAGCAAGAGGTAATGTGGATTTTGTGATGGGGTTGGCAGAATAAATAAAGATACATCCTAATACATGCATTGAGAAAGCCCAACAAGAAGGGTGGGAATAGGATTTCAACATGTTGTCTCAGCTTCCAACATGAAGTTGATCTAATATACCAAGACATCAGGTTTGGCAATGCAGCTATTTCCAATATTAATAGGTTTTCAACATGCTGTCTCAGCTTCCAAACTGTGGTCAGATAATCTATGTACAAAGTTGTTTTTCTTGGGAGGCCTATACTTCAGCTAGTTGGGCAATGAGTCTTCATTTTGAATCCTTTTTCTTTTGTTATATCCAAACCCTGAATGGTTTTGGCAACTTCTTAATCTGGAATCCTTCATGTAATGGGGGATCCAAAGAGCATGTTATGCACAATGGTTAATGCCACAACCAGCACAACTACTCAAGCCCTGAATTTTGATTATTGTCCAGTAGATTAAGTTAATTCATATTTTATTTCATTTGGCCTAACTACTTTCTTATGGTTATGCCACAAACAGCTTCAGTGTTATATCAAACTTTTATAAATAGTGATTTACATATGGTTGTCAACACTCTAGTGCTCAACACATAGATGCATATATGCATGCAAATTTTCAATGATTTTTCGGTTGGGGAGTAGGCCAGCAGGTCAGTTGTTATCTTTTACTTGGTAAAGAAATCAACTGAGACGTGTAAATAATTGAAGTTGTATTTATTTATCAAGAATTGTAAATGTAGGTGCATTAAGAAACATCTTCCGCACCCCTAAAAAGAAAAATGTGTATAAAAAACTGTCTAGCTAACAAAGCTACTTTGACAAATGTGTATGATGAAGTGCACTTACTAAAACATTCTTGTTATATAGCATACTTGTAACATAATCATATCAAATTTCAATATTTTTATATCCCAATCCACTGTTTATCATGCAATTTTCAAAACATAAACTGGTATGAAGACTAAAGGAGGACAAGTTGAGATGAAAGAGAGGACTACCATGGTGCAGGTTTCTGAATTTGACTCAACTCATTCAAACTCAAACCAGGACAAAAGACAACAGCAGCTTCAAAATAGTTCAGCCATCCCAAGAGCCCAAGTGAGGACTACCATGGTGCAGGTTTGTGGCACTAATGTCACTATCCACATAGACACAATCACACAAAACAACTTTGTATTTGAAAAAAGGCTAGCACACGGTGGTAACTACTCACTACACATGATCCTGGGATTTTGAGTGTTCTCTGTTCCCACTTATTTAACTCTGCAAAAAAGATTACCTTTTAAAAGAAATGGCTTTGTCTTTTAGATCTAAAGTAAAACAAACAGATCACAGTAGGCAGTAGAGGGAATAAGGAACTAAAAGGAAGTGGGAAGACTTATTGGAAGAGAAGAAGGGACAAAAGAGAACCTCCAAAAGTTATCTTCATTCAATGTTCAGTCTACCCTTACTACGGTATTTAAAAGAAAAGTTACAGAAGTAAAACTAAACTGTTATAACAAAAAAAAAAAAAAAAACCTTGAAACAGAGTCCAATTAGAACTCAAACTACTCCTATGAATCCTATCTGGTGTTCCCTACTGAAAAATAAATATAAAAAAAGCAGAGAAACTTTGTGCAATAGAGGAGTTGAAAAAAAAAACCTCAAAACAGAGTCCAAATAGAACTCAAACTACTCCTATGAATCCTATCTGCTGTTACCTAAAAATAAATATAAAAAAAGCAGAGAAACTTTGTACGATGGAGGAGTAAAAAAAAAAACCTCAAAACAGAGTCCAAATAGAACTCCTATGAATCCTATCTGCTGTTACCACTGACTGGCCGGATTATTTGCATACTCTTCCTGAAATATTTATGTGTAACCCATGGTTAAACATTTACAGAATGAAGATTTAACCCAAAAAAAAAAAAAAAAGAAAAAAAAAAGAAAAGAAGATTTCAAGTTGTAGAGAAATTCATCTCACGATTCGCATAGGTTTCAAAACCTGGATGAGTTGGGGTCTTTGTATTAAAAGGATGGAAACTCGAGGAAATTATCATCGATAATCCGAGATCGAGAGAGAGAGAGAGAGATTCAATTTGCTGTTTCAGCGCCCTGCAGTAACGTTCGAGAAGGAGGCGAAATCATTTCGACTGGTTTCGTTGAAACAACTGTTAAAAGCCCTAATATGGCCGAAACTACAATTTCGGACCGAATTTAGGTAAAAGACATACCACCAGCAAGGATGGTTTCGGTTTTGATAAAAATTGATACGTGTTGGCCAAAATCCGAAATTTCGGTCGAAATTCTGAACCATGATCAAGACTTATGCCTAGATGTTTTTGACTATCGATACAGATGAAAGAAATGGATTTGGTTTACAGGAACCCTAAATTTTCTTGGTTTATCATTCAGTTTTTTTTTTTTCTTCTGGTTAACTTCTGTAATGATCAAGCCCTTTTTTATTATTATCTGCATATTTCTGTTTTTGATGGTAAAACTAATGTATGCTTATTTAAAAAAATTAAAATAGTAACACTAATGTATGACAACTTTTAGCCGGGCATATTTTTGTTTAGTTTTCCCTTATTCTTCTTCCTTAGTGGGGAAATCCATCTAAATGTATTTTTCTTTTCTTTTTTCCTTTTTTTTTTTTGGTTCTTTATTTATAGTAGAAAACAACCGATCTGTTTATCTATCCTGTGGTGGGAAGAAGTGATGGTAACTGAGCCTTAATGGTCCATCATTTCATCGATCATGTTTCCAATCTCTAATTTGCATAGAGCATTGACATTTTGCTATTATAGTCAAATTTAACATTAGAGTGACCCCTTTCTTTCCCCTATTGTATGCATATCAGAGGATCCTTTTGAACATGTTGGGTCGATACTTGTAAACATCTCCAAAATGGACGCAGGAAGGAAATTGTTATTGGACCCAAAGAAAGGTCTTCTGAAACAAATAATTCGACAATTTGATTCTGCTAGTCCGCTGCGAAAGAATGGGGTACGGATAAGAAGTTCCTTCAATGGATTAAGTTTCTTTTTTAGGAAATATATTTCAGGATACAAGCTGTTTTTAAATCTGCTTTCTTGAGATCTTAGATTATATAGTTCTTGTCCAAGTTCTTATTCTAATGAAGGGACAATGTGTTGCTACCATGCTAATTACTGCAGCTTTGTATAGCTTTCTTTGTATAGGTTTATTGAAATATGAACCTATATTTCTTTTCGTAGCACCAAAATTTCATTGAAAAGATAGAAGAGAAAGGAAAGGATGAGATCAGTGTGTAAAAAGATCTTCCATCCTCATATTTTTTTTGTACCAGAGAATCAAGTACATATTTATTTCTACAAAGGCAACCTTTTCAATTTTACACTATCTTTGGCTAGATTTCTTTTTCTTAAAAACCCCATAAATGTCTTCAAAAGAGCTACTTTCTTCTTCCTAGTACCCACTAGGTAAGTTTTTAATTCTTCCATGGCCAAAAAGCAACCCTAAACTCTTGCCTTGAAAAATTTGGCAAGACTGGGTGATGTAGGTTAACCTAGGGTCTCTAGTTTTTTTACCTACTCTAACATGATGAACTAACACAAAGATTTATGAAATAACTAACTAATGGTAGGGACTGTTATGGGCAGTAACTCAAATGACATGCTTACGAGATTAGTGTCATGATAACCACAAGTAAAGAACAGTATAAAGCCAAGTAACATGATCAACTAAGCAATAGTTAATTAGGTTTCATGTTATGTTCATAATAAACCATAGGTTAAGAAGTATTAATGTGCAAAACATTTCAAAACTCCTAAACTAACAAGATTAAATGCCTAATGACTAGATAACCCTATGAACATGTAAAAACAGTAACTTTCCAATAATTAAAGAGATGGATACTAACCATAACATGCTAAATACGAAAGCTCAGATGTAACGATGCTATCAAAGTGGCTGTCCACGTTAGTAAGCACTAACTTGGCATTCACTATGGCAGAAATTATGTGGATTGAAGTTACAGCTCAACATGATGTACTAGAACAAAAAAACAAATAACCCAACAGCAGGTTATCACTATGATACGATTAACAGAAGGGGTAACATAAAGAAAAAATTTAAATAACTATAGGTTTGGGTGCTGCCAGTGTACATTAGGGTAGTCTTGGGCTAATTTCTAATAACTAGTAACCAAAACAGCAAAAGAAAAGGGGAAAAAGGCCATTGCCCGAGAGCAGTACAAGGGAGGGGGAATTTCTGTAATAAGAAAGAGAGAAGGGAGAGAAAGATAAGAGAGAGAAAGGGGGAAAAGAATCTGTCCACATATTCAGGAGGAGGGGGATGTAACTGTCCTGATCACAGGAGAGAAGCCGAGAGAGAGATAAGGGGTTGGGGAATATTTGCGTACCTGCAATGAGAGAGAGAGAGAGAGAGAGAGAGAGAGAGAGAGTAGTTTCTTTTTCCCTTTTCTTTTTTCTATCAATAATCATCCTCTTTCCATTAATAAAATTAGCCTTTAATAGGCTTACAAACATAATTAGAGTATAACTCTAAAGACTAATAAAAACAAACAAAATAATAAGCTAACTCAACAATTGAATTTAAAACCATCGTCAAAAGGAAGGGGCCCACAACTGGGACTCACAATTCTAACAGAAAGATATTGCTTTTAATAAGGGAACAAAACCAATAAAAGAACTAGAGCCCACGTCTAAGGGATGTGTGGGGTCCACCTTAAAAGAAATAAAATAAATAAAAAGAGTCTTAAAACTAATGGACTATTAAGACGATGTCCTCATCACTGGGCTTTAAGAGGAGAGTTGGTTTTTTTTTTTTTTTTTTAATCAAAATCAAGCTGCATCGTCCACCTAAATTCTACTTTATGTACTGTTTCTTTCTTGAAACATCACCTTAATTCCTAGAATCATAGTTGTCAATGCGTCGCTTAGGCGGCCTTGTGACGCCTTGGAAAATCTGGTGACTTGGTCGCCTTGGCAGGCCCCCTGATCGTCTAGACGGGTGCCTTGGTTGTCTAGGCGCTCTGTAAAGTCTCCAACGCCTTGATTCGCCTTAACAACTATGCCTTGAACTTTGTAAAGCAGTGTCTCCTCTGCTTTGTTTTGGTTAGAAATGGGAACAATTTCCACCACCTTCTTTTGTTCTTAGGCTCTCTTTGGTATCATTTTTGTTTTTGTTTTTGTTTTTGTAGGTTTTTGGTTCTGGGAGCTGTTTATGAAAAGAAAAAATAAAAACAAGCCCAAAATCAAAAAGAGGTCTTTGGTCCAAAAGAGTTCTGATAGTTTTGCGCAACTTTTTATGAACACGTGGGTTGAAAGCCTCCAATGACCAAAAAACAAAGGGTAAAACCGTAAAGATGATTCTAACTGCAGTTTCCCTAGTAAAGCCTCCTCTGCGAAACTGAAAAGCTCATTTGAGAAGTAAACAAATCCTCTTCCATTGCAAGTCTTCGATCTTTGATCTTTGAAGTTTATTTCTCTCTTCATCTGCTGCTCTCAAAAACCAAGACAAGTACTTCTCTTTCTCCTTTTTATTAGCATTGATTTGGGTTTTATTTTCTGTATTTCATCTTTAAGGTTTTCCTTTGCTTGGTGAACTCCCTCTTTGTGTTTGGAGGTTTCTATGGGTTTCCTGGGTTTCATTCATAAATATGTTTCTCTCACTAGGGCTTTGGTTTTCGACTTTAATGACGAGCAGAGACAGAGAGAGCTTTGGTGAACTCACTCTATCTGTGTCAGAGATACCAAGAAAAATGAAGAACGATATATAGGCCTTTACATCCCATTGTTTGTGTCTTCTCCAAAACGAGCGATTTTGACTTCCATTGCATATGAATTTTGTCTTCCTATTTTCAATCTTGACCACTAGAATCTCGTTAATTCAAGAGCTACTTTTTTTTTTCCTCTTTTTTTTTTTGGTTGAAAGAATTCGTGGGCTACTTGCTCGATCTTTTGTTTTCTGGGTTTTATCTTTAATTATCGGGATAAGATACTGTAATAGAGAGGTTGGAATAAGATATCTTTAATTCTGGGTCTTCCTATTTAAGTGAGTGCATGAGATTCTCATACCTTTCTCTCACTCTGCTGATGATGGTGTTTCTTCTAAACCTTTTTCTTCATCTGCTGCCTCATCTTGTCACTCCAATAGAGAGATTGACCTTGTTACTCTCTCTCTCTCTCTCTCTCTCTCTCTGTGCCCTTGATTTTTTTCCTCTATAGTTTTGCTTTGCTTTTGTTTTTTTTTATTTCTCTCATTTTTTTATGAAGCAACACAATTCGGTGATACCCTTTCCCTTGTTTTGATGGGTTTCTGAAAGACCCTCTTACGTGGTTTCTAAAAGACCCTCTTACGTGGTTTCTAAAAGACCCTTCCCCTTGATTTGACAAGTTTCCACTTGCTTTTTGAGATAATTTACACTTTCTGTGTAGACCGCACCACAAGGAAAGGGCTTTCTTTAGAGAAACCAACTCACTTTCTGGCACTTGTTGGTATTTTCTTAAGAATCAATAAATCTTAAATATTATCTAGAATTCTAGAATTTATAAGCTTGCCAGGCGACTCTCTTTCTCTCTCCTAATTCTCAGACTCCCATTCCAATTTTTCATTCCAATTTCCTACTCTGTATGGGATTCCCGACCTCAACGGCTTGCCAAACAGCCTTTTCACTTTCCTATACATCCACTTCTGTGCCGCTTCAAGGCTTCAAGAAGAGGGAACCTTTCTCACTTTGTTTGAATTCATCAAGACTACCACCACTGCCTCTCCTCCCTCACGCTAGTCAAGCTTCATCAGGTACCAACCAAGAAAAGAAAACTAGGTTTCTGCTGCTGCTTCTTTTATTCTCTTATGGATTGTGTTTGTTAGGATAGGTAGTGTTCGTCATTCTGTTTATATAGATGGATGTATTAAAGTTATAAAAATTATTTTTAGACATTGGCATACCAAATCTATTTCTCATTCTACAATCTATTTTTTATTGTAATTACCAAACGACATTTTATTTTTGATAAAAAATGATTTTGAAAAATGCTTTTTGATAAATAGGCAAAAACCAAAAACAAAAATGATACCAAATAGAGCCTTAGTGATTCATTTTGGCGATTGATATTTTCTCTCTAGGTTTGCTATGGCATTCGTTTTGATATGATGTATATTTTCTGACAGGTTTGTGGAACCATTCGCAATTGTTGTTTTGAAGCTGAGAACCAGCTACATAATTTGCTTTTGGTGTCAGAATTTCTTTGGCCAGCTCTACTTCTGCCTGTCGCCAGCAATAAGGTCTGTTCTTCTCTGTTGTTCAAGTTTTATTTGACTGGTCTTCGAATGAGAATTTGTTAAAAATTATGGCTTCACGTTTTAATATCCATTATTCACTTATCAACAACTGGCTTTATCCAATATAATTTTCATGTCCTTTCTAAAACTTCAAGTAGGTGATATTTGTGAAGTAAAAAAAAAAAGTTCAATTGATACAAATGATACGATTGAGTACTTGATAAACTTTTAAAATCCTAATATCAGGTTAAGATTGTGCTAAATCTAAAGCCCCAATACAGAGACAGTACAATGTTGAGTTTGAAGTTCATTTTATGTCGACTTTACTGCCACTCTCACACTCTGGCCTACGTATAATTATCAGAATACCGTAGGTCTCCCATACTCTTTTTTTTTTTTTTCAAACTGAAAAAAGAAATTTCCCTAATTGCCTGCGGAAGCAGTCATGTCGTTTAGTTTTATCCCATATTATAACTTCAAACATTTCAATTGTTCTTTTTTTCTTGCCTTCTTTCCCACAAAATGCTGTTTGGTGAAATCACATATTATAAATGGTGCCACTGTAGTTATTTCCCTCTTGATTTGTCATGCTCAGGTTTATAGCAAAGAGGACACATCTAAAATGCCACTAGAGCTTGGGAGTGTACTCTCAATTGAACGAGAATCAGTTGATGATCCAGAAATCCGCATCCAAGCACTGGAAGCTATTTACTTGATTTCATTGCAGGTCAGAGTTTTTCTTTTTTTAATCCAACAAATTCAGAATAGTTAATGAATCACAGATACTTTTTTATTTCAGCTTTCCTTTCTCTTGCTAGTTAGTTCATGTTGTCAAATCAAGGTTATCCGCTGGATGACCAAAATCTTTTCTGGAGATCTAGAATTGTTGAACATCACTGGTCTATAACTTTAGGGAACATGCTTTAAAAGAATGAGTGCTTGCAGATCTTAAAAAATGATTTGTTGCTCCTTGAAAACTTGGCAAGGGATTTTGTATTAGGCATCATCCTGGCCAGCTGTTCTTTGGGCCTTTAAATTTTCAATAATCTACTGTGGTTTTTTACGCTTATAAGAGTATAAATGCTAACATGGATGTTGTGGTTTTGCTAATTATTCTTGGAAAAGGGACCAAGGTAAAAGGTGATTTAGTTTGACAGACTGATGCAGGTTGTAGGCTTAAATGACCACTGCGCAGTCATGGGCACTTGCTAGTTGCCAGTCCATAACAGCTGGCATTTTCCAACCATGGCCCCCTTTTGAGCTTCCCTTTTTTTGCTAGTTTCTTTATTTAGTTAGTTGTGGGTAAGTTCTAGACTTCTAGTCATGTTAGGAGTTAGTTGTTCGTCATTTACTTAATTTGTTCCCTTTCGATGTATATTTGCTACTTTTTATATTAAGAGTTTGGGTAAATTATAGGTACCTCCCCTGTAGTATACCTTTAAATCAGGTGCACCCCAAAATTTTCAAACAGTTTCAAGGACACCCCCTTAAATCAAAAGAAATTCCAAATTCACCCATTCTGTTAGTGAATTTCCGTTGACTAACGTTAAAAGCTTAAAGTTGAAATTTCAATACCTAAATTACCCCTCATGCAAAATTAAAAGCCGATTTTACCCCACACCTAAATACTACCCATCTTCCTGTTTCTGCCACTGTTGAAACAACAGAACCCGTTGGAGAAGGTAGGAAACGAAGAAGAAATTGTTGAAAAAGATAGGAATCGAAGAAGAAATCGACTAAGAAGGAAGGAATTGAAGAAGAAATCGACGAAGAAGGTAAGAATTGAAGAAGAAATCGATGAAGAAGGTAGGAATCGAAGAAGAAGAAGGAAGGAGGGAATCGAATCAATCTAGAAGACCTCTTCCGCCGCTCCTTGGAGATTTCTCTTAGGGTTAGTAATGAGTTTCGTCTCCCTCCAAATCTCTTTCTGTTTTAGTTTTATATGATGAAAGCTTTCAATACCCCATTCACCGTCATCGTCATGGTCTCAATAAGCAAGTTGCAATGTTATCTTCTCAGTCCTCCAACAAGACAAACTGACTGAAATTAGGTTTAATCAAATCAGTCAGTATTTGGTTGTTTTAAAATCAACTTAGTTGTGGCTTGCAGTGATTCAACTGGGTTCCTGTACACCAAATGTTTGTTAATTTGTCTAAAAGAAACTGGTTTGCAGGTGGGAGGAAAAAATTATAAATTAAAACAGCTCAACAGAGGCACGGTTCACCCACCGTGTCTGAAACTGCACGCACAGCAACCCCTGGTCCCCCTTTTATTGTGGTATGCATCTTATCCTGTAAGAAAAAACATTTCCACAATAAAAATCCAAAACCAAACTCTTGGTGGTACTGTGATACATTAAAAAATGGATTCAAGATAATCAAAACTGGTTGGACAGAGGAAGATTAATGGAGTTCTTTTTGAAGGGCAGTCTGAAAAGTTGACACCTATGAACCAGTTAACCTTGAAAGATCATTTACAGGTCAACAGATGGAAGTTTCAATGCAAATACTAATAATGGATGGTGGGTAGCAATTATAAGGTTCACTAACTAACAATGATTATAAGGATGAAATTTCGCCGGAGTTCTATGCTCTGAGCATGACGGTGAAAATTTTCTTCGGCCCCACAGCCTCGCAGTGAAAAATCTTCGTTCGGTGAAAATTTGTTCATTTCTTTTGTATAAATGATACTTTTAAGTGAAATAAGGGTTTTTACCAACAAGTGAAGCTAAGGCTTGGAAAAGTAAATTCCGAATGGGTATTTTGGTCCATTTGGTGTAAAGTTTAACACCATCCAAAAATAGGGTACGGTTGAAATTGTTTGAAAAGTTTGGGGTGCACCTGATTTAAAGGTATACTATAGGGGAGGTACCTATAATTTACTCTTAAGAGTTTTGTTTATTTAATTAGTTTCCATTTCTTCCATTCTCATAAATTAGTTATTTTAAATTTTAAAAATCTTTATAGATTAGTGTAAGTGGCCCTATTGAATCAATTTGTTGAACTGTCTTCAGTAACTACTAACTGGAGTGTGAACTCTGTCTGGCCATGTGAATTCATGATATGTTCAAGGATGGATTTCCTTCGCTGCTAGGTGAATTCCTAGTATTCTGTCCTTCTCCAAGTTCATCAATTCTGTTTACACAATTCCAGTGATCTACCACCATACCAATCTGATGTAGGACAGCCTAAGGTTTAGGTCTCCTACACTTGCAGCTAGTTAGGTATTAGGTTACCTAATGTTTAGCTAGTTAAGACAGATGGCAGCAGTATACACTCGAACTTACCTCCAAAATATATATATATATATATATATATATATGGCAGCACTCGACAAGTTATCATGCAGAACATATATATATGGCAGCACTTGATAAGTTGTCATGCAGAACATTTCAACACCCTTAAAATATTTAGGAAAACTAATTTCATGTAAATACAACAACAATTCAATATAAAAGAACTAGGTTACTTACCAGAATCAATGCTGAAATTTAGGCACCAATGCATGTCACCATATCTTTTGGGAATAATGAGATGCTGTTGACAGAGTTTGAAAACTAAAAGAGAACCTGGGTTGAACATTTGTTGTGTGATAAAAATCTAGTTGCTGATCTGCTGCTCCTAGCTGAAAAAAAAACCTGTTGGGATGTCCTCATTACAAGCAGTCAGGACTCTCATTCTTGTCCCTGTAGGATTGGTTGATTGGGATCTCCTTCGTTCCCATGTTTGAACTTGGATTTCTATTCCTTTTAAAACTGGAAATCTTTGTCTGACACCATGGATATTGATGATTTTTTCAAACATGAATCAGCTTTCCTACTGGATGCTTGTCTCATGTTCACTAAATCATGTATCTGAAGCGAGTAGGCTTTAATAATTCAACAAGAATCCTTCTATGGGCATTAGCATAATGTGAGCATGATGATGTTGCCTTGAGAGGCTCAGATGATACAAAAGTTTGACACACTAATGGTATAATGCTTTATTTTGTTTTCATGGTCTGTTCCTGTAGGCCTTCTCATGGGATCTGTTGTTTTGGTTGTCCTGACTTATCACACTCTTCATTTTCATTTTTTATGTCCTTCCAGGAGGCAGGTAGGAGAGCTTTGTGGTCTATCAATGGTCCACGGATACTTCAGGTTGGATATGAAGATGAAGAGGACCCAAAAGTAATGGAAGCATATGAGCGGATTGGCTCATTGGTACTGTCTGCTTACTAATTGCTGATTTATCTTTTACAACACTTTTGAGAATCAATATCGAACTGTTAGACTCACTAAGCCCTACGCACCACCACATCCTAAATGTCAGAGATAAGTACAGCAAAAGTACATAATCCGTTTTTTCATCAAAACCGTGCATGACCCTTTTATACTTTCAAAAGCTCAATGGCGTATCTCTGGAGTTTCTGAAGAAGTTGGATGGGCTTGCTCATTTTAGAACAAATTTGAAATCTGACCATGATAATTCATCCCCACACTGTCACACATTTTTTATCATATGTTCTAGTGGGGCCTGCCCCACACTTCATCATCTTCTGTGTATTTTTTAATTTTGTTTGGTGGCCATAAATTCTTAATCTTCTTTTTTTTTTTTTTTGTCTGATTTGACCAGCTAGTTCAAGACAGCGGGATAGAGGAAACATCTGCTCAAATTCCAAAGGATTAACATCTGGGTGCATTGAATTGAATTTACCAATGGGGATCTCTGGAGTGTCAAAAGCTGATTAATTAGAAGCTCAAGCATTTGTTTCAGTCCAGAAGGAGTTGTGCAGGCTTCATAAGCCCAAACAAAACTACTGTTTTTTTAATATACATTTAAGCTATATCCTATTTTTGTGATTTATAGCGAGAGAAAAAAATATATAGTTTTACTAGTTAGCTATGGTGTAAGATTAATATTTGTACTGTGGAGGCACATCAACTATTTATAAGGAGAAATAGAAAGGAATACTTAACTTGGTTTTGGATGTGTTCTGGATTCTCTACTGTAGCTGTGTATGGTTACATTCCAAAAGCCTGTTTCTGGTTTTTTTTTTTTTTAATCTTTCAAGAGAGAAGCTACAGTCGGAGTTTAGACTTTAGAGCAAGCCGTCCTCAACCATTCAGCAACTACCAAATACTTCTCCCTCTTCTCCTTAGAGTGTCTCCATCACCTTCTCCTTCTCTGTCTCCATCACCTTCTCCTTCTCATCCTCTCTTCCCTTTCCATTTCCATTGATTACTATCGCTTCCTTTTTTTTTATTTTGTGTATCTTTACCATCACCATCAATCTCTCAAATGCTTTAGAAGTGATTAGTTCAGAAAGACCTAAATTATATTTCCAATCACTACCTATTTTGAGCACCAAAACCTAGATT
Organism: Protea cynaroides; assembly: GCA_028583415.1. NCBI lineage: Eukaryota > Viridiplantae > Streptophyta > Magnoliopsida > Proteales > Proteaceae > Protea > Protea cynaroides. Next base: position 57,650,581 of record CM053268.1, read on the forward strand.
TTTTCTCTGCTGCTTGTCCAGTCTCGGCGAAGTAGTTTTATCAATCAATAGAGCGATGCTTTATAAGCCGTGAGTTACTTCTGTGAACAGCGACTCGAAGGTATTCATTTTCTAGATCCTTTCATTAAGTCTAACGGGTTCATCCCTTCATATATACTCTCTGTCTCGAGAACATGTCACATATATATCCCATCATCATCTTCTACATCGGTCTCAGATGAGAGACTTCAGTCTGTATATTCCGAATGGTGGCATAAGCACTGGATATTTCTTTTGATTTACAATACAGCCAAACTTCGACGTTGACAAGGAATGTCTGATATGTCTGAAAGTTCTTGTCTTTGACGTTGGGAATCTGGAAAAGTTCTTGTCTTTGACGTTGGGAATCAGGTAGGGAGCTTCTTTGTTTTCTTCAATTTGACATTGATTGCATCACCAATGGCTTGAAGAAGAGTTGCACGTTACCGACACGTCAAGGCTCACCCTCTGTTGTTATTATAACTAGTTCAAGTTCTTGCTTCATGGTTACTCTCTATAGATATCTCATAAAGGGCAAGACTTTTAAAATTTTAGTTGCAGATGGGTAATGTCTAGAAAGGCCTTCTTCTAATCCCAAAATTTAAACCCTGGTTGAGGATTTGTGATTATTTATTCTGATTCGTGTGATAAGCACCACAAAGAGATATTTTATTTTTTATTTTTTTGGTACCACAAAGAGATTCGGAGATTGTATGATGTTCACAATAAATAAATAAATAAATATATATATATATATAATATTTTTTTTTTCAATTTTACCATACAGTGTTTCTGTGCATAGAAATATTCCAAAATAACAGGAACAGAAAAAATATGTTCGGAATACAAACACTATTTTTTAACAGAAGAAAATTACCAACTTACCATACAGGGCCTAATTGACTCTCTCTCTCCAATAAATGCTATTTCTTCTTTGAGTTGCTTCAAATATGGGTGTCAATATGGAGACTGAATTGGTAGTCTGGATTGAATCGGTCCAAATTAATCCAAAATGGATTTGGATGAAACTGTTAACGGACATATTTTGGGTTGAGGTATGACATCTTTTCAGTCCTGGTTAACCCGAAACTTGCCCAAAAATCTGACAGATGAGTCCGAACCTGATAATGACTTAGACCAAACCGATTTAGATCAAATATTAACACTAACTTCCTTACTTCAGCTTTTTGAATGGTCTTAATGGGTTTCCTAATGAGCTTTCAACCTGAACCAGCCCAAACTAGCTTAATAACAACCCAATAAGCTATGCTCGATAACATCCAAAATTGGGCTGATCCGTTAGTTAATGTGCACAGTGTAATCCACCTAGTCTGAACATCTTAATAGACATGTTTTGGTCAGGCTCTATAAAATCCGATACTAATTTGGCCCGAATTAACCGGCCTAGAACGGCCCATTGATACCCCTAGCTTCAAGTCAGTATTGTCATGAGACCCCTGTAGCGTAGTTACCAGGGCAAAGGGCCTAGACCAGAGTTCTGGTTTATTATATCAACTGTGGCTATCCATTATAGTTCAGCCACCTAAAATGTCTATGATTTCAGGTGAAGATCATACAAATGGGCTTATTAGGCAACCAATTTTTATTTATTTATTTTTTTATAAGTAGATCCTAATAAGATTTGAACTCATGATTTTTTAGTTTTTTAATGTTGGGTGGTAAAATATTGTAAGAGTGGAAGCAATATTGTCCATGTAAACATAGGCTACGTCGTAGGTTAGGTGGGGCCAAAGTATCACTTGCAAATGGAATCCAAATTCTTGGCTCATGTTCAAAGTTTGAAAGTGTCAAACTTAGTGTAATTGGTAAGGACCTTAATTGGTGAAGTCTAGGGATTTGAATCTTACCTTCACCCTTGGGCATGGGGTATTAAGGTGGTGTCAAAATATAATATATATATATATATATATTTTATTTTAAGACCAAGAACACCCGACTACCTAGAAATGCAATTTTGGCCTGAAAATAAAAAATGGATAATATTTTGGATAGTTTTATAGTACTTATTTTTATTTTAAATAATTTAATAAAAAGATAATTATCCATGTCACAATAGAATATAATATTTCTAAAAATCAAAAGATCATTCATTTTTTTAGTTTTCTTAATATAAACTGTATATTTTTACCGAAAATTGAGAGATTGTATCATGATGTCTAAAGTACTGATACATACATAGAAAATAATATTTAATTGAATTAAACCTTAAATTTTTACACATGACTAATATAGATCATGATCTATCTATCAGCCGATCAGAATGAACAGATCATCCATTTACGTGGTAACATAAATAACTTATGACGTTAGGAAAAACATAAAACCCTACTGATAATAATAATTTACCTTTATTAAACCATAAATTGAAATTTATTTTAAATAATTTTTTTAATTTTCCTTGATCTAATTGTGACTGCATTATAAAATAGTGGTGGCACAAAATGTTAAAAAAACCTAAATAAAATCTCACCCAATATTAGGGTTAGGGTTTGTGTGTTAAAAATAGATTTCCTTTTTCCTTGAAATGTGACCTCAAGAGGTCCATCATCCGGTGGGTCCCACGATTGGGGCCCTTCTGACATAGAATCAAGGAAGATTGTTTAAATACCAAAATGAGCTTCCCCTTGTAAAGCCGTCCGCCGGTTTGTGTCTCAGTCTCAGCTTCCCATCCCAGGAACCTTAACCCTCACATCATCTCACCCTTCCATCTACTGTCACTCTTCGGTCTCTGCCGCTCCTTGAGAAAAATCAGTCTTCAGAAGATCAGAAGAACGCTAGGGTTTTCCTGTGAAGATGGTTGCTGACAAGGCAAAGAAACCGAAGGTTTCGGAGAGAGGTGAGGAGGAAGATTCAGATCACATTGATGGGGAGCTCGTTCTCTCCATCGAGAAGTTGCAGGAAATACAAGACGAGCTCGAGAAGGTGAACATATATGTACTTTCACTTTCTTTAACTTATTTCGTGTTCTTCGTATAGTGTTTGACATTGTTAGAGGTTGGGTTGCAGTGTCTTGGTGTTCATGGAAACATTCCATGCCTTCCTTTTTTGCATCCACTCGCCCTTGTTCTCCTTTGTTATTTAGGATTTTGTATTTCTCTGAGCTTGCGTTTATATGTTAGTGGATTTTCATGGGAGTCTCTCTTTCGGCCTATTTTTTTTTTGTCATCTACCATTTGGTAATTTTTATGCTTGGGCTTGGGTTTTCTTTGTCTCTCATGGGAGTTTTGGTGACGGATATTAAGGTTGGTCTGTAGAGAGAGTTGGGTAGCTCCCATTATAGCACTTATTGAGCCGACGGTGCAGGGTTCATTCGTTCATCTGTGTATACTTTTTTCGTTTAAGTGTGTTATATGTGTGTGTGAGTTCCGAAACACTCGGTGTTCTCAGTGCTTGTATTTGCCGGCCATTCATTTTGTTTCAATGGATTTCCATTGCCCGCTTAATTTGTTTTATGGCTACGCGAAGCTTTATTTTTTCCGTCTATTTTGGTTGTGTTATATGCATGGTTATTCTCGCCCACATTTATCTAGATTTTTCTCTCTCTCTTTCATCCTCTCCCCCACACCCCCGAAAAAAAATAAAGCGGCTCAAAATCATGTGGTTTTCACTCGGTTAGCTTGTGAGCTTCATTGGAATAAGATTCTTAATTCCTATGTCATGATCCTCTTCTAGTTTTCTAAATAAATTTTTTTTTGAGGCACTTGGAGGTTCCTCTTGGTGATTAAGAATGTTGCATTCATATGGAGTGTTGGATTTTTTTATTCTTGTGGGGCTGTCTTAAAACTATGATGCGATGGTGGTGTTTGATTTACTGGAATCTATGTGATATAAGAAGTTTTATATATCTTTGGAAGACAGTTAATTGCTCATATAAGTTGATGAGGCTTTTCCATAAATCAACAAGACATCTTATTGCATGAAATGGGTAAAAAATCAAGCAATTTAAACATATTCTCAATAGCTATTTTTTCAGGTCAATTGTACTTGAGTTAACAGAGGCAAAATTTATCTTGTATTTGCACCAAAATTATAGTATTTTTATCCCGTTGCTTTTACTTGCAGTGAAATTGTAGCAGTTCATTATAACTTTATGATGTTTGAGTAGATAGATATGCTGCTCAAGAAAGCTTCATTATGCATTTGTTGGTGGCCCAATAGGTCAACGAGGAAGCAAGTGACAAAGTCTTGGAAGTGGAGCAAAAGTACAACGAGATACGCAGGCCTGTCTACGAGAAGCGGAATGAAGTAATCAAATCTATTCCTGACTTCTGGTTGACTGCTGTGAGTGATAATTGAAGTTTTATTCCCCGTTTCATTTATGGAGTATTCATTCATTCTACTGACTTGGGCAAGGGTTGCTGTATGCAGTTTCTGAGTCATCCTGCACTTGGTGATCTGTTAAGTGAGGAAGACCAGAAGGTTTGTTTCCTCTTCATGGAATCCATGAACTGGGTTGTCAATTTGGGAGGAATTCTCTTGGCATTTTATCTATTCCATTATCCACCAACCATGTCCTTTTTTGAACTCTCTCTCTCTCTCTCTCTCTCTCTCTCTCCCCCTCCCTGCGGAACTGATTTTTTAAACCTGTCAGTAGGATAATTTCAAACTTTGATTTTTTCCTTCTATTTTTTGGATTTTGAATTATTCCGTGCTTATATTATTTATTCGTTCATCTTCATTGACATAGATTTTTAAGTATCTAAGCTCTCTGGACGTAGAAGATTTTAAAGATGTGAAATCAGGGTACTCTATTACTTTCGTGAGTTTCTTCCTCATCTCTTAGTTCTCTTATAACTGTATCATTTGCTCTCTTGAAGTTTTATTTTGGGCATTGATTTTTGGGTCACTGGTTTATTATTTAGTTGAATTAATGGTATGCCAACTGGATAATTATTTTCTTTCAAATGTTCAGTACTTCAATCCCAATCCTCATTTTGAAGATACAAAGCTCAAAAAGACTTTTACCTTCTCTGACGAAGGCACAACTAAAATAACCGGTACAACGATAAAGTGGAAAGAGGGCATGGTAATGGTGATTTCTTTCAGTTACACAATGAGTGATATTTGCTGTTCTGTGTTTCTCTGCTAAAAATTTACTTTGCATTTTTGACATGTGAAGGACATCGCTAATGGAGGTAATCATGAGAAGAAAGGGGGCAAGAGGCCTATGTCAGACGAAAGGTTGGTTTCCTCCTTTTTTAAAGCATGCATTTTCAGTAGGCATTAGTTTTGAACTTTTGTGAATTAAAGTTAGTTAAACTGTTCTGTTCTGTTTTGCTGCAACAATTGTTTATAACATCGTGCTGCTATAATAAGTGGATTTTAACAAATTTTTATGAGGTATCAATAGTGCTGGACTAAACCCTCTTAAAATGTAGTTCATGATCTTAAACTATAATTTAAGATCTAAACCCTCTGAAATTATAGTTAATGATGTTTGAGAACTTTTGCTACACCCCATCGTTTTTTTTTTCATCCAATTTGAGTTTTCCCGAGCTGAAGTAGGTTGGAAAAAAAATCTTACTTCTATCATTTAGCTTGATGGTAAAGGAAATATATCATATCCATCAGCAGGTGGTTCCAACCAAATGGTTAGATCTCAAACATGGTTGTATGATAAGGTTTTGATTAGCAGGAATAATAAGAACTAACTAATGTTGGTTCCTCTAGTAAATAAACCTTTTATATCCAATCAGATGGAAATATGCAAGAAGCTCTTGTAAGCTGGTGTTAAAACTTGTCAACCCTTGAGGTGGTGCTCCCCAATCTTTGTTGTTGTTGATTTCTATAGACAGATCTCAATGTGAACTGCTTTTGTGTCTGTCCAAGCACCCTTGGATTTTAAGAGTTGCATGTCCCAATGTTTTTTTGTTTGGGGGGTTTGGGGTGGGGGGGCGGTGTTGTGAAGTAAGATTTTATTGAGACCACTGAAGAGGGAAGGCCAAGAGAAGAAAGTCTACACACATGCACATGTGTATGAACACTGACTCTATGTAAACAGTGGCTTTAATATACGCCAGGTGGTAGGGAAACATAGGAGGATCTGTTAAAAATTATGACATTCCAATGATTGTAAGCCTCTCACTTTGTAGGGCCATGAAAGCATATCTTCTTCCTGCTTTCTTTGGGTTGTCTTAATTGTTTTGTTTGGGTTTTGTTGTGAGGTGAGTTTTGTAAATAACTGAGACCTTTTGGTGAGCTAGAATCAAAGGAGCCTGATTAAAAACTTGTGAAGCATTTGTTGAAGACTAAATAAGCCAAACCATGCTCTAGCTTTTGGACTTTGGATTGAAATAGAGGCTTCAGTAGTGCCTCAATTAGAGAACCTTCACATTCTTGCATTGTTTTATGGTGAAAATAAATTGCCATGTTTGGGCATATTCACTCTGATATGTGTTAGCCTTATGTGGAAGTGATCTGTTTTACTTGATAAGTTCTTCCTTTTATATTGTTAATAAAATTATATTTATAAAAAAAATGCAATGATCATCAGTTTGGAGTTGAGGTTCCTCTACATTCTTGATGATACCAATGAAATAGTTTACTAAGGATGAAACCCGGATTTGCCTTGTATAGCTTGGGACTGGAGAGTACACCAAGCCTCACTTTTTATGTGAGGCTTGAGTCCAATTCTTTCAATAGGTTTTACATTCTTTGATAGTTATATTGGGGAAAAGCAATACTATTTGGTATTGATGGAAAGTTTGAATGCATGTTCATAAGCTTTCTGTAGCCATATTTATGTGATGATGTAGTTTGCTGCATATGAGCTGTTAACAGGATAATGAGGTGCATTGAAATATGATTCAACATTTATGCCTGTGTATAATATTTTTTGCTACTCAGATATGGGCATATGGTATTGTTCCCAAATGTATATTGGGCCTCTCTTTGTGTAGTATTGTTCATTTTATTAATTACAAGTTCATTTGTATGTTTGGGCACAGTTTTTGCATAATGTGGTTAATTTTATAGATCCAAAGTTTGCAAATGCTTGGAAAGTGGATTGAGCCTTAGTTTTAACATAATGGATATTGTGCAAATACCTTATTTGGGAATATATAGAAAGACATCTGCCCCACCTCATTAACTTCCTAGACATGTATTCCTTGGATGGTCAAACAATTCATTTTTTGTGATTTCCTTATTCTGTAATTTGACTCTTTTCAAGTGCAGCTTCTTTAGCTGGTTTAGTGAAACTCAACAAAAAGACATTTCTGAGGGCATTCATGATGAGGTAATTTCTAATTCTTCTGCTGGCTCTTATCACCCCGACCCGTCCTGACATCAGCACCCCAAAAAAAAAGCCAAAAAAAATAAAGAATGGTTTTTTCCCTGTATGAACTGCATCTTTCTTGGCCCTTACTTGGAATGATTTTTTTTTATAAATTGTCTTATAATGACCAATGGGATGCTTTTTCTCATTTATTGCCCCTCTGGGCGAGGGTCGTTTACACTGCAGAATCAAATTGTATCTAATTTAGCTGGAATTGGAACAGAATGACCAGTGGAAATACAATTTTTCCAATTACCATTGATGAACTATTTGGCTAATGAGCTTTCCTTATATAATGCAGGTGGCTGAGATAATCAAGGAGGACTTATGGCCCAACCCTCTCAAATATTTTAACAATGTATATCTTTTCCCTCAATAAGATTATAAGAACATGAAATTCTGGATGAGAGTTAATTACAACGTCGTTTTCATTCTCTTTTTAAATTTTCCTTGTTTTTGTGGGTTAATCAACAATAGGAGGCTGATGAAGAGGATTTTGATGGAGATGAAGATGACGAAGAGGTATCCATGGATGCGTATCATTTATTAATTTCAGTTCTCAACTATGTCTCCTCTATATTGATGCCAATATTGGGGCATTTTTACAATCTTATGGATGTTTTTCTGTCATCTTGACTTAATTGCTATATTTGAACATTTCTGGGTTATTCTACTTTTCCAATTTTCCAACACTTTTAGCTCGTCTTCCTAGTGTTTAAATTAACTGCATCGGTACTTCTATAAGTTGCCTACTATTTCACTTGTTATAGGTTCTGTATCATTTCGTTATGATTCCTAATTGAGTGTTTGTTTAGGTTCAAAGTTTATTCTAGATTCAATCTTTCACAAACTTCGGTTATTGGTCTTTCTTTCTAGTCATTACGAAAAAACTATGATTTATGGGAATTTGATCAGGATGAGGTTCATGAGTTGGCTAGAAGTAAAGCTCTTCTAGTTTTTTTTTTTATTTTTTTTTAATTTTATTTTTTGGGGGGGGGGGGAGAGGAGTGAAGGTTGGTTCTTCCAAAATTTATTTTTTTTCTTTTTCATGATGGTTATGAAAAAAATGATGGATTATGTTATTTGCGTGTGATTAGGCTTCTAGTGACTTCATGTTATCAGGGTGAAGGGGTTTTTTATGCAGAACTGATCCCGAACTAGGAGAATTTCAGGAGATTGGCCTGCGAATCGCAAGGAAAAGGAACACAACGAGAATAAGAGACAGTTTAATATCTTAATCAAAACAGATCACTTCAGTCAGAAATCCTAGTCCAAGGGACAATGTAAAAGGTAGAATAGGTCTGCAAAATATGATCCATATCTGACAGCTGGATCTCAAGTTATGGGGCTATCCTACTCTAACTAGGAAATTAGAAAACAACCCAGAATTTCAGAATCGATGCAGAGGTTTCATGGTTCAAAACAGTAAGCAAAAAATGATCTAAGTAAATGATTAAAGATTAAACAGAAATCAGATTCTGAAGTTCATTTTCAGAAAATTAGATTTTCTACTAGAACTTGGAGTTCAGAACAGAAACTGAAACTAGAAAACTGAAAAGACAAATTGAAATCAGAGTAGGATGGAATTGTAACAAATAATCAGGCTTTGGGACAACGTTTATGTTCTTTAAAAATGCTTCCGCCTCAAAAGTATTTTTAGGTTTCTGCTTTTAAGAAATACTTTTGTAGGAAAGAAATGTTTTGGTAACTTTGAGTAATAAGTATTTTTTAATAAAAAAGAAACAGAAAAGCATAAGGAATGGCACAATAACAGAAATACTTTTGATACTTTTACAAAATATTGTTTCAAAAGAACTGAAAAAACAACAGAAACACTTCAAAAGAACGGTACCAAACGCAGCGTAACCAGTTATGAAGTTGAAACAAGATAGAACAATAAACCCACAGTTGAAGAAGTTGACATATTCTGACCTGAATTCGATAGAATGTTAGAAGAGGGAAGGAATAAAGATGGAACAACAAACCAGATTAGGAATCTTCCCAATCTCAGGCTGACTCCACCAAAGTCTACACTTGGAATCCCCAAGTACACCCAGAATCCACCGGGTGACTACTGAATCCGTATAATGCTGATCGGCTTGGGGAAAGAAGATTCCATTCTGAAGGCTAGATTTGGATAAAATCTGATGTTAATTCAGACTGTCAGATTGTAAGAGAACAACCACCAGATCTCAATTACTAATTCCCAAAATAAATTAGAGATAAAATAAGGTATTTGAATAATTCCCATAATAAATTAGAGATAACCTACTAATTGGAATAGTCAAAACAGATTTGTATTTTACACTCCTACTCAAACTATGACTCTAAAAACAGAATGTAAATTTAGAATGTTATGGACTCAAATGCTTGACAATTCTATGACTTGGCCTACTAAAGAAAACATATCAAAACAGGAGTGAACTTATAGAATCCTAATCCAGCCTAAGGACAAATAATTAGAATCAAAAAAGGAAGAACAAAAAATCTAAAACAGAACTGAATAAGAGACTACGAGAGTAAGTTTCAAAGTAGGAATATGATTTTCAGAAGAATAGGAACAGGATTCCTACAGAGAGTAGGATCCTGGCCTTGCCTTCTTCTTCTCTGGTACTATAGCTTGTACTTCGCTGCCGCATCAGCCTTTGGCCATCCTATAAGGGGTTCTTTTTTTGAGGGGTGTTGGGGGGTGGGGGTGAGCATAGTATAAGGATTTCTTCATGGGAGTTCTTTGCTGTTTAATGGAAAGCATTACTAATTTAATGTTGAGGATCATTTCTCATGGATATTTCTGATGCATACAAAGGAATAGAAAACTCTGATATCTTATGTGAATCCCAAGGTCATTCTGGGATCCACCCTTACTGCCGGATGGCAAATAGTTGTATTCTAAGCAGCACTGTGGGTCTATGTTTAAACTCCCCTAGTTAGGAGGGAATAGGGAAAAAGATGTGGTTAAAAATGAGACTGTTTTGACTTTCCAGAAGTTGCATACTCCTTTAAATTTGATTGAGTGCTAATTTGTGTTGGGACCCTGGCTGCCAACTCATAGGCTTGTTTAATTATCATCTCAATCTTCTCACTAATCTCAGCTTCATTTTTGTGACTTTCATCTTAAAGCTCTACTATTTTCCTATATATATATATATATATGAGATATATATATATATATATATATATATATATATATATATATATATATATATATATATATATATATATATATATATGAGACATGAGCCATGTCTAATTCAGGTCCTGACACAGTAATTGGTTACTCTAAATTCCTGGGCACAAGGTGCCAAATTTTAAATAGTGTACTACTTTCGTAGTTGCTGTACAAAAATAATATTTGCACCCCTAATTTCATTTCTCAATTTTTGTTTCAAAAGGTTCTGCTCACTTAAATTGGGGTATTATTTTCAGTCATCGAATTTCTGTTAACATCTGCACAAGGTCAGTTGCAAACGTGATGTAAATCAGGCTGTTGCTTTAACTCTCCTAAACTGCTTGTATGCTTTTCGTCTCTTATTTGTGGGGTGGTTTTTGGTTGAAGTAGGCTTACTGGGTGTAGGTGCCTCCTTTTTCATGTCTCTTTTGATAAGCAAAATTTGACATTTTGGCAAAATTTATGATTTGTTGGTAAGCCTGTGTTCTGATTTTTTGCACAGTAACATTGTCTATAGATGGATAGTTTTGCATGCACATTGTTCATTCAGGGCATCTGATATATGAGAAAGAGTGAAACTTTTTCTTGGGAGCGACTTCAGAGTTTTTTTAGGCCTTTATATTTTCTGAAGCATCTCGCTTTTTCAGGGAAAGGGTGCTGATGGCTTTGAAGACGAAGATGAAGATGAACAAGATGATGATGACGAAGAAGCTGGTGATGAGGAAGAAGAGAGCTAAATTTTGTCAGACAGCTTTTGGTATCACTGCTTGGCCACGGCTCAATTTAAGCTTAATCTCCGATGGTGGTTGAATGGTCGAAGGACAGAGGGTCCTTTTTTTGTCTTCGAAGGTAGCCATCCACAAGTAGCTGACTGCTCTATGTGTAACCTTGGTTCTTGTTTTCCTTCTTTTCTCCTTGGCCTTTTTTTTTCTTTTGGTTTTCTCACTTTCTGTGGGTCAAGGTGACAAGGGTACAGGTTTTTCTTTTATTAGCTTTATTTTTGGGACTTTGGTAATGAAATAGTAGAATTTTTTTTGGGTATTAATAACTTATGAGCTCCTTAATTCTGGAATACACCATTTGGTTATTTTATCATATATATATAATGAGTTATGCTGGAATTAAAGGTTTAATTCTTGAGAAACGATGGCTTGGGTTGTTTCTTCAGCATTGGTTTCTGCCCAACTCAGAAGTCTTTGCCCCTATCTTCCCCTTGGTGATTGCTCAACTCTCTTGTTTATTTTGCACTCTTTTTCTTATCAGAATTCCCCTTTCATCCTTGTGATGATCTCATGATCATGTAGATATTACATGGAGAATGCATGAAACGCTGTCCTTCCAAGTCAAATTGGACAGTTAGGTCAAAGGTCAAGGTTGGAAAATGTAGATATCAGGTTTTTTTTTTTTGTTTTGGTGAGAATGTAGATATCAGTTTGACTTGCAGACTGCTATGCAAATGCATACACATACATCCCAAGGGCAAAAAAAGTCTGATCCTTCATTTGTATATTGATTTTGGGTTGAGTTTTGAGCTAAATTATGCGATCTTTTGGGGTACCAAACAAATGGAGGTAATTCATAATCATCTGGACAAAAAAAATTTCAAAAAACTAATTAATTCTATGAAAACTAAAAATATAGTCAAATAAAGAAGAATCCAATATGTTATAGTTTTCATAAACAAAAATGTTGCACTATAGTTTGGGAAAAATTCATTCACCTCCCATCTTGCTCTATAATGTCATTCACCTCCTCTACTTTTGAAAATAAGTATCAATATACCCTATTAGTCAATTAAGTGATGAGACGAATCGTAACTATTCTTTTCAATGGCAATGCTACTCTGAGATTGTAAAAAGTCATTTTTATTCTTTTTTTTTTTTTGGATAGATTTAAAGAGAGGTTATGAATCAAATAAAACAAATTTTTTTTTCTGTGGGAATCGAACCCTTGACTACAAGTTCTACTTTCATCTTCATCCCCGCCACCACCGTCCCCACCACCTCCCCCCTCTTCTTCTGACTCTAAGCGTTCGTCACCGCCATCGCTCCCAAGTTACTTCACAGTTCTAGGTGTTTTTGCTGAAGGCCTTGTAGTAGAGATTCATGGCCATAGAAGCGTGAGACGCGTAGTTGTTAGGTTTGTAACAGCTTCCACCTAGGTTGATCTCCTTGCAATCCACTTGAGAGTGCTTGCAGCATTCATCAACGTTAAACGGCAACCTGTCTATGCACGTAGAAAGGTTGGGATGAGTTTTGCCATTCTAGGGTCAACCCTTACAACTCTTGCCGATTCCTAAATCGCTATCTACCCGTATCCAATTTTGGCCAATTCGTCTGTGTTAATGAAAGTTGAATGCAAGAATAGAAACCTTGAGCTTCTTGTTCTTAAAAAAGAAGGCCCCCTTTATTTAGATCCTCTAGTTTCAACTTTCAATCCACAGAAGACAGAGCTGATCTACTCAAGAGTCTCACACATCAGAAACACAGAAGCTCTGATCTTAATTTCCCTCTTTCTAGTTTCTGCCCTTACTTTGAACAGAAGAAAAATGGCGATTGTAGTGAAACAGTCACTAGCTTTTTTAAGTCTCATTCAGATGTTGGTTATCGATTATTAACAAAAATGTTGCATTGATTGCTCATTGCTTTTAGAGTCTAACCATCCTCCTTTCTCCTTTTTTTTTTATTATATGGTTTGAATATTCGATTTAATATTTTTTGTCATTTGTTTCAGAACTGGTGATTTTTCAGTTCTTCATTGACTCAACCTGAAACTAAAATCTAATACCAAAATTGAACCTACTAGTTTCAGTTGATTCGATTTCATTTTAAATAGTTGGTTTTGGTTTGCTTTTGAAATCCTTACTTTCCAATTTAGGATGTGTGCCTTTCATTTATTTTTAATGGAAAAATGTTATTAATTTATAAGTAACTTCTATAAAAGTACTATGGATGCTGCCTGGCAAAAGGAAACAATTAAGAGCCTGGCATCCCATTCTCAATAATGGTCAGCTCAAATTTGGATGTTATTCTTTAGCTTATCCAATTCAGTCTTCTTTCTCATTAGGGAAAAAAATAATAATGATTGGATAGATCTGCACATGGCCCTCTATCTTTTAATTCTATTCCATTTGAAAATTCTTACTTCTCTTACCAAGTTGTGCAGCAGAGTGCACATGGGATCCTCTGCCACTGTACCCCTTTTTTTTTCTTTTTTTTTTCAAAATGTTGGTTGTGGCCGTTTTTAATATACCTGCAATGTGCAACCATACAAAGAACATCTAATGCCTTCAAATATTTTATTCTCTTAAAATTATTTTGGGTTGAGAAGATTTTGTTGATATGTTTAGAGGTGTAGCTGTGTTGAAATTCACACAAAATAATTTGGCTTTATTGTGACCTAGTGGTCATATATGTGTGAAGGCATATTAGTCATTATTCAGACCCCACAATGGCGAGAGTCTTGTGCATTTGATAAACTCTTTTTAGTGTATTAGATATTTCACTTTAAATATAATGAAAATCTGTTAAGACGTCATATCAATGTTAGATTGTTTGATGAATTTCTATATTAGAGTCTATGTATAAGAGGATGGCGGGTAATGATGTAAATGGATAGTCAAAAATCTGGATCTGATTCGAATTTGCATCCATTTAGGGAAATTCAAATTCAAATAATCGGATTCGGATAGTAGGGCTCGAATTTGGATATCAGTCAACGGTCAGGATTATATCCGTTCCGTTTAGCTTAGTGTTAAGACGCATATAATCTTAGGTTTTAGAGTGTTAAGACGCATATAACCTTAATGTTTATGTAGTCATTTAAGGTTTTGTTTCTTATTTTCTTACAGTAAGTTATATATTTGTTTTAAACTAGGGTTTTCTCTCATTTTCCATACAATTTGTATTCTAATTCCAATTTTCGGATTTAAATCAGGTTTTAACCAGTTATCCGGTTAAATTTTGGATTTTGTTTTCACACATCCATTGGATTTTGGGTCGAATTTGGGATATGGTAGTTGGTAAACGGATTCGGATTCAGATAGTGATGTATCCGATCTGAATTCGATCCGTTTACATCCTTAGCGGCGGGCCTTGCTGCAACTATAAAGTTTCTCTATTATGACCTAATGGTTATGGGATCAAATCTAGAAATAGTTTCTTTATGAAGCGGGGATAAGATTATGTTTATAAATCTCTTCCCAAATCCCACAATAAGCCCTTTTTCGTTAATATATAAGAATTACTAAGGTTCTCTTTGGTATAATTTATATTTATGTTATGAATTATTTATTACATATCATTTATCAGAATATATTATAAGTCATAAATAATAACCATTTAATAGCACTAGACATAAAGAAGTAATAATAGATTATCACAATAATGATAAACCTCTTCTAACCTATTTATAGAATTTAAATTTTATATCAATTTATTTTAAATATAAATAAATACTATAAATCAAACTAAACAATTACATATATCATAATATATTATATAATTAATTATATAATACATATGAAAGAGAGTTGAATTTGATAAACTAATAACAATTGCTTCTGTGAAATGCTCAGTACCAAGGGGATAACACTCTTGGTTTCCAAAAAACTAGGAACATGAACCCCAAGAGAATATATGAATTCTTGTGGAGAATCTTTCAGGCTATAGAAATCTTAAGATAATTTGTTGACAACTATGCATATTATATATAAGCATGGGTCTTTAGGCAGAAGTTGGCAAAAAGTTTAAATTATTAATTTGATTCAGCCAATAAGAAGCTTATCCTGAGTTCTTCAATGGATATTTGAGCTGAGTTGTAAGTTACTGATAAATACATTCATAAAAGGCTTTAAAATAAAGCCACATTGTATTTCCTTGGTAGGGTCATTGTTCTCTCTACTCTTGAAGCTTATTTGGATGGTACATATCCATTTGGCACCAATTGGGAAGCACAAATTTTATTTTTTTCATTCAGGGGCTAAGGGTTTTTTGTTTGTCCAGTTGCGTGACTCTTGCGCTATATGAGAACCAATGAGAATGGATGCACAGGCATCCAAATAGGGCGCTGGGTGATCATTTTATCCCTCCTTTATCTAGGCGTAAGAATAGACTGTTAGACAGGAATCTTTTTCCCTTTCCTTTATTAGGCTAATGAAGGTTAGGTTGATTACTCTAAAGTGCTACAATTAGGTTAAATTCAGCAACTGTTTTGTTTTTTAAGGGTAAATTAATTGGGATCACAGTTTACTTGTGAGAGGTTCCACAATCCCCTCTATCAGACCAATTTAGGTTTTCCATGAAAACGAAAGTTTGACGCCCGAAGCTAAGGAAGGGTATGGTCTAGAGCATCTCACTCTCAAAAAAGTATAAAACCTTCTCAGTTATTTGTATTTGAAATTTTCATAATACCCTTTCCTTTTATTTAAGCACCTACAAAAATCCCCTTTTGAAAACCGCTCTTCGAGCAAATCCCTCCCCTTCCATGAAGTATTGTTGACCTAGTGTCTCTGTTTGTTTCCATGTTTCCATGTACAATGGTGGAAAAAGCAAAGTTTCTTGTAAATTGGATTTTTCATGGTTCGTTTAAATTTAAAATGTGAAGAAATTCATTGGAAAGATAATAAAATTTTAGATTTATGTAAAAAAGAAATGTGATGTTTCAAAAAAACACAAAAAAAAATTTGAACCATTCAATTTTATAGTTTTTTTTTTTTAAATCTAAAACATCTATTTTTTTGGAGAACGCATACTAATGCAAAGCTGCTTCTCATGTATAGATTCAAGCTATACTAGACGCTCTCTATGCAAAACATCATTGTATTGGTAGGAATAAATGTTCGATAGGTCTATTGCACGAATGTGAGCTTTTCATGCTCAGAACACACATGCATATGTAACGACATACACGAGATGCATGCCAATACAAAAGGGGTATTTAATTGAATTAGACCCTAACATTTGACATGAGGATAATCTAAACTATATTCTCTCTCTCCAACAATTAGAATGGACACATCATCTGTCCCTACGATTAAATACATGGTTTGTGATGTTTGAAAAAATAACATACTCTTGTGGCAATAGTAATTTGCCAAAATGTTTACATGATGAAAAAAAATTTCATATAAATATTTATTTGCAAAGATAAACATGACCTTACGAAAGTTTTTAGGGGAACACTGTATTAACATGTGGTTTATCCAGTGGATCTGAAATCTATCTAACAATCTGCCTTCGTCACATCCGTGGCTGAAAAGTCTACAATGGAAGAATTTTTTAGATTGGATTTTAGAATCAATTCACTTTCCTATATAGGTGTTAGTAAACCCGATAGCAGGTGACTCAATGATGCATGCCAAAACTGAAATATTAAAAAAAAAGATTATTTTATTGTAAAATAAGCGAAATATTAAATGATGAAAATGGTCTAGGGGACTACTCAACTTAAGGGTCAGAGATGATCACTTAACTGAGAATCTCTTGGGAACTCGTTTAATCCACGTATGGGACTCATTGACCACATGACTCATGCTAGCACACCCACAATTTAAAAATTACAAATCATTCTCTCTATCTCTTCTAAACCTCTATATATATATATATATATAATTCATTAGAATATAAACATTAAAAAATAGTGGATTGGAAATTGAAACTCATTGAATAACTTGACTACACCATTCAAGTAGTCCAAGTTTTAACTATGTTTTAGGCTTAAAAGGTAAAAGCTACTTACCACTATCATAGTGCATTCATAATGACTTTACTATTTTATGGTTTAAAGTTCACAAGGTTGATAGGGTTTATATATGGAATTTTTATTAATACTGCCTAGTAGATTGTCATTATAGTACAACACACTTGTTTTTTCAGCAAGAGTAAATTTTTTTATCATTTTACATGTCTACCTGAAATGAAATACGTGTTTGACAATAAAAACTCTTGACAATGACATAATATAGAATCGTTCTGAAAAATTTATGAAAATCATTTTTATCATTGACTTAAAATTCAAGAACCAATAAAAAAAAAAAAAAAGAGGTGAACATTACTTGGTCTCTATCATTCAAATAATCCCTTAAATAACATAAATGTTTGTATTATATCTTGTAAGGATGTGCTACCATGCTACCACCTATTTTTTTATTCTCAATAATATGGAGAATGGTTCATCTGCATGTACTTGTATTCTCTTTGAGATTCTATTACTATTCATATCAAGTGGATCCCACACTGTAGTGGTGGATCCCAGACTACATCGATGGTGATGAGATCCCATGAAGAGTAAATCTATACATGTACATGCAGATGATCCAAACTCAATAAGTGACACTTGACCCTTCAAACGATAATGTCAATGTATCAAACTATGTAAATTATTATCCCTAAAAAACAAGAATTTCCAAGCCTCAATTAGTAAAAATAGAATTCAAATTCAAATCTGATGATTATTCTAGGGTTGATGAATGATCTTCAAAATCTAAGGAAATCCGCAGAATCAGAATCCCAATCTTATACAAAACAGACGGAGAAAACGATAATGACGGTGACAACTCCAATAAAGACTATGATGTTGTAGATGAGGATTGTTGACTGGTCGCTATAACCGACCGATTTTAATCTGTCATCACCGATTCTGATTCCGATTCCGATTCCGGATTAGTTATGAAGAATAGATTTGTGACAAACGTACGAAATACGGAGTGTGGACTCTGGATGCAATAGCAAATGTCAGGTCTACCCCTTTCAAGCTGTCTCAGTGGCAGAGAACACGCCCACAAGGTTAAGGGTGCAATTGTAATGTGTAAAGTTTTTTATATTGTCTATTTATTTTGGGGGTCATGACTCATGAGTTATTTATAGGGTCTCTTGTTTATATTGTTTTATTCACAATTTTCAATTTTATATATTTGACCTAAAGATTTATCTTCTGAACATATATACGTTAATCATCAGCACATGATTTCTACCTTTATTTAATACATTGAACCTATCTCCTATATTCAAAATGGGTTGTTATTCATGTATGAAGGATGGGTTATTTTTTAAAAAAATAATAAAATAGTGAAAATTCCAATACATAATAAGTAATAAGATATAGAAGGATTAATTAAGTGGGATGAATTAGACATTTTATTTATTTTTACTAAAATCTCATGATTATTTGTAAATTGATTTTTATAATGATATTTTTGTCATTTTATAACTTACTACATGTCTGTCTTATCTCTTTCATTTCCGACCGCCTTAATCCCTCCCTCTCGTTTTTTGACATCTCTCGTCTCATAGACTCACACTACCTCTTGTTTTTGGCATCTCTCATTTCACACACTCACACTACCTTTCATATTCGGCATCTCTCGTCTCAAACTACCTTACCCACCTCCTCTCCTTTCAAGCAGGGAAGAGGTGGTTGAAGAATAAGAAGTCATCCCATAGTCTTTAATTTTTGCCTCCCTTTCCTTTGTCCAATGTCGATAATTTAACATCTTCATCTCCTCTAGTAATGTTTACATTTGTTTCATAAATGTTGCCTTAGGGGTGTCAATGGGTCACTTCGGGCTAGTTTCGGTTAGGGCCAAATCGATGTCGGGATTTGTAGGCCTTGATCAAAACATGTCCATTAAGAGGTTCGGTTTGGATGGATTATACTGTGCACATTAATTAAATGACCGGTCTGGTTTGGCGTTGTTATCAGACTGGTTCGAGTTTATGGCCTAGGAGGAAACCCGTTAAGGTCATTTAGAAGGCTGAAGTAGTAAAGCTAGGTTTCAATATTCATTTGAAATTGTTTGATTCTGGTCATTATCGGGTTCGGGCTTATTGGTCTATTTTTTAGGGTGATTTTGGGCTAATTCGGATAAGACCAGGACCGGTAAAACATGTCATACCTCAACCTGAAACACGTCCAATAACAGTTCAGTCTGAATCAATTTCGGATTAATTCGAACCGACTCGAGCTAGACACCAAATGCTGGAAATAGTGACCATCCTGCAAATTCAAGTATAGATTGCCCAGCCTTTTTTTAGCAATGGAGCTTTATTGAGAACACTAGGTATGTTTTACATTATCGATATGATTTGTATTAGAATAGCAGGTGCCAAATGGTTATAAGAATGGCTGCTCTAAATTCAGATAAGGGTCATTGATTGCTCACGAGGGATGCGATATTTGCTTCCTTTTAAATTATCAAAAGTTAATACCGTTACTCCCTCACCATTTAAACAGTGCTTGACCAATAATACAATGCTTTACCAATAATGGACTCCTCATTTAAATAATGCTTAACCTTTACATGGGTTAAAGTCAATTACGATTTTGACCTTTCATTAATAACTTTACTTAAAGTTTTTTCCTTATCTTTGTTTCCAATAGTGAATATGATTTTTCTAAAATATTCTCATAATTTTTTATTTCAAATTACATCTCTACTAATAGTTTTAAGAGAGTAATTGATGTATTATTATGTTTGAAAAAATAACAAATCCTTATTATAAAAATAATTTTCCATACAATATATATGTATGTTTCTCTCAGGCTTTGTCGGAGGCCATAGAGCAAAGTCTGACCTAGTCCGATGAGTCCAACCTTGTCAATCTTACAAGCTAAAAAACAACAACCCAACTTGGGAATTTTAGGATGGTTTCAGATTGGCTCATGTTTGTTAGGTCAAATTGCATCTTTACTGTTCAGTTTGATTACAAGAGAAATTCGAACGAAGAGAATAAAAAATTTTCAAACATAAAAATGAAACTTGTATAATTATGATACAACATGATTTTATAAACTAAGTTTTTAACTATATATATAATAATGATACTTATTAAATATATATTATTTTATTTTTCAAATATTGTATACAACATAAAATATCATATAATAATTAAATATAAAATAGTTATTAAATATGAAATAATTTAAAATTAATTAAATAGTCATGTAATGATTACAAAAGTTGCCACCCTAAATTAAAAAATTTCATTTCTTTTTTAAAATTTCCCTTTATAAACAGTCCAGTGTCCAATACATGGGCCATGGCCTCATGTCTGTCCGCGTTGTGAGTCAATCAATCTCATCTTCATCGACTCCTCTCATTCGCAGCAGCCTAGAAATCCAGAGCCCCCGCATGCCGAAAACGACCGGGTGACCGCCTCTTCGTTCTTCTCTCTTTTTATTAGCTTTCCTTTCCTTTCCTTCCTTCCGGTTCCAAGGATTCTCCTGGAAGCTTCTCTTCCCGAAAGAATAGAAATCAACGTTTCATTCTCTAAAAATCTAGAGAGAAATTGAATTTGTCCACAGTTCTTTTTAGGGTTTGATTTCGGATATCCTCCTTCGTCTCCGAGTGGGATTGGGGTTTTATGTACGTTTGATGCTTCTGAAAGTCTGAATCCTCGTAATCACGTATTTTCTCCCTTATTTCTTCGACTTTTGGGCTCCTCTTCGGAACTTTTTCCTTTTGCGAATCTTTATTGATTGTAATCCTTTTGTTGTAAGTGGAAAACTATTTGGGCAACTTTTGAATATTGGTTTTTTCTATCCCTTATAGGAAAATTTTGATATTAGAGATTTTTCTCCCTCTATTTTGTTGAACTACCGGGTGAGTGCACCGTTGCTGCTGAATTGGGAGGATTTGTCCCTGTTTCTCGGTTTCTGTGGTGGATTCTTGTTCTTATCCATGAGTTTAGCTGTATCAGATGAGTTGTTAGGTACTTTTGTGCCTATTATTGTCTACTGGTTATATTCTGGCTTTTATATTCTTCTGGGTTCCTTTGAAAAATATCGGTTGCACACGACAAAGGAAGAAGATGTGAAGAACCTAGTTTCCAAGAGTGATGTAGTCAAAGGTGTTCTTCTTCAGCAGACGATTCAAGCTGCTGTTGCAATAATCTTGTTCAAGGTACGTAGTTTTGTTTTATTCTTCCTGTTTTCTTTTATTTGTTTATTGTTGGAATTTAATGTGAATTACTTAGCTTATAACTTTGACTAATGTTTGAATTGTGGAACCATGCGAAGGAATTTAACACTATTTCTATAGAATATGATCTAATAATGCTCATTTAGTGTCTATTGGGGATATGACTCTGAGGAGACTGAAGTTGAAAGGGTTTTTAATCGTCTATGAATTTTGTGTACATCCGATTTTTGGCTGATGATATCGGTGTAATTTAGTTGCAATTAGTTCTTACCTTTTCATGCTTGTGATGTTTCGATCGTACATGGAAGCATAGGAACGTTATTGTTCTGGAGGGCAGATATTCTTGATAGGGTCTTTTTAAATTGAGTCCAACAATCTGCATGTAAATTCTCCAGCTTTCTTTCCCTTATTTCATTTTGTATTGCTTCGGCTATTTTTTCCTTCTCTGCGTGCCCTTTTCCTATCACGTTAAGGGAGAGCTACAAAATTGCCTTTTCTCTCATTTGTTCGTCTTTGTAAAGTTCCCTATCAGGATTTCCCCTTTCATTCAGTTAGAGATTCAAAAGAGGATCAAATTGGTTCCGTATTTGATATTCAGAACTCCTCGAGCTTTAATTATGAAATTGATGGACATCTTCAATCTTTTTTCAATGGATAAATTGCTCAATGGTTTAGCCATCGAATACTGGAGTCTACAGTTTTGTGGATCTTAAGTTATACTTGGAGATTGGGAACATGTTTGCAAAATTTAATATTCCAATGTTGATAAACTTTGTATTCACTGATATTAATCAAGAAATGTACTCACACTTGTTTTGAGGTGGATCTTAAGCTTTTAACCGAAGCTTTTGTCGTTTGGGAACTAGTATGATGCATTAAAAGTATACCCTAGAAGAAATAAAGGAAGCCAAACGAGGCCTAAGCCCAGCTGCCAAGCCAAGCCAAGCCTCTGAGCCTAGCAGCAAAGAAGCCTAGCCACATCCAAACTGATTTGGCTACCGCAATATAATTAGTTTCATAATCCTTTTTTATTTTGGACTTATGTCTCTTCTCCATAGTTATCTTGGTTTGTTTCCTAAATTAGGTGATAGCTTATCATTAGGAAAATGAATAGTTAAAGTAGCTTAGTTTATTTTGGAAACTTTCTATAGCTTGTTAAGAAAGTTTCCTAATCTTTTTCTGTTTTGGACTTTCCATAAGTTCCTAATCCTATTCTGTTTAGGACTTAGTTGCCTAATCCTTTTTTGTTTTGTTTCCATTGCTTGTAAACATTAGTCTCTATATATATGTGAATAAAAGAGAAGAGAAGGTAGACTTGAAAATACAGAAACTGCTCTTGCGTTTCTGGTTAGTCTCCAGGTTGTGAGACGACCGACCCCTTCCCCTTCCCTTTATTCTCTTCCAATCTCTTCTCTATCTTCCCTATTGTTCCCTAGTGATTGTACAAGTGTTTCCCATCCAAAGATCCTATCGGTTGTTGAGTTTGAAGATTTGTCGCTACAGTTGGTTACCAAAACCTGTCACCAGGTGATAGACGATTTGGGAAAAATCATAACTTCGTAACCAACGGCCGGATCGACTTCAAATTTGGATATAGTTGCAATTACATCCTAAACTACAATCCCTCCAAGTTTCGTAGTCAACCAACGGTTAGATTGTAGGGTGCAACTTGCCTGCATGAAGCCAGAATCACTAGTAATCGCCGGTGATCCATACTGCATTCCCGTGTTTTGTCCACACCGCCCATCCCACTATGTTTTTTTTTTTTTTTTGGGGGGGGGGGTGTTATGATAATGTTCATTAAAAATGCTTTTGATGTTTTTTGTTTTATTAAGCAAAACTGGTAAGGAACTTATATGTGTTTGCTGGTTCATTTTTATGTAATAAACTGGCAACAGGAAAAAAAAAACACACTACTTCCTTGTGAGAAACAACTATTGAGTTGTTTCTCAAAAGTAAAAACAAATCTGACGTAAATCTTGCTCGATAAAATCCCAACTCAACCTTACTCTCATTATTACCTCTTCCACTCTAACCATTCTTCTTCATTGCCTTACCATCAGAAGCATCGCCATATCATCCTTAACTGAAAACAAGCCGATCCCAACTCTGTCTCCCCTTCCCCACCTCTTCATTGCCTACTTCCTCTCTGGCTCTGACGGCGATTACAATCATCTCCTTTGCCTCCTCTTCTATGTCTATCACCCAAACGGAAAACCCTAGAGGCTTCGGCCTTTGGAGTTCGGGTTTAAAATGGCGTCTCTCATGGCCCTCTTGAGCTTTCATTCAAAAGCCAAATCCTATCCCTAGTTTGCCTCCTCCTTGGACAGCAGTGGCTTAAGGCTTTCTTCTCCCATCCTTGAAACTGTTTACTTTAATGCTCCATAGAGTCACATCTTATAAACTCCGGTCATCTTCATTTAGACATAGGGGTTTGGCCTCTTCTGTTGCTCCTTTAACCCCCCACAGAACGATCAATAGAATCAAGCATCAGAAGAAAGAGTATAGAAAAGAACACTGGTGGAGGCCCTGTTTTTCTACTTTGAATCAGAGAGGGCTTCATACTTTTTGAGAGAGAAGAAGAAGAAGACGACGACGTCGAGTTGGTGGCGGAGGAAGACTCGGCATTCAGGCGAGCCGCCTGGTGGTGTGGTACGTAGCGGGTTTAGTACGCCCCGCCAAAACGGAGAGTTGTTTCCAATAATACAAAAGAAAAATAGGGGGGCAAAACCCCCCTTTTTCCAATCCATATTAAAGACTCAGTGTTACAGGGAAGAAAATGGCTGTTTGAACTTTGAGTCAAGATGGAAGAGGGGCCTTACCCTCTTGGAAGCTCAATCAATTGCCATCAGAGGTGGGGATCAGCTAAGCTGATTCGAGGCACCCAAAATTCCAACTCCTTACCGAAATTAGCGAAAGCTCCAGTTCAAGGATCCCTCTTTGATAGAGTGAACTGAAATGGTAGCAGGTGCTTCTGGTTTTGAAGTCTTAAATCATTTCTTGATCGAACAAAGGGGGCTTCTGAAGCACCTGGTATTCTTTTTCGATTAATCTGATCTCCCATCAGAAGTCTAAGCAATGCTCAAGTAAGCTAGCCCGATGATCCACTGCAGTTGACAGATATCAAAGGCACAGACCTGAGAGTCTCTAGTCTTAGGACTTTTTATTCTATGGTTGCTGCATTGGAATAATGGAAGGAATTACACTGAAGTCCTGGCGATGGCTACAGAATGCGAACGCCAATGAAGGACGTCAGACGATCTTAAGGAGTGATGATTTCAAGAAATCTAAGTTGGGGCTTAGATTGTGATGAGTTCAGGATGGGAATGAACCATCTGACTTACCTCTGCCAGGCATTTCGAGGTATATCTGTAGTCCCTTGGAGCAGAAATACTTTTTTTTCTTTCCAGTTTTACCATACACTGTTTCTGAGCACAGAAGTATTCCAAAATAACAGGTACACAAAAAATTATATCTGGCTCAGAACTACTATTTTCAAATAGAGACGTTACCATGCAGATCCTAAGTGACCGGAAAGTAGGATTGAGGTGGGATAAAATTGTATGGTAAAAATATGGTCAATCTTGGTGGGTTTCAATTTATCTTTCTAAGTTGGTTAGTGAGGAAGGACAAGGACTACAACATGGTAACTACAATACTTTATTCATTTGTGGACACTTTGATCATGCTGGCTGTAATAGTGAGCCACTTACTATGTAAAGATAGGTATACCAAGTTCAGTTGGACATTTTAGTTCTAAGCGTGACTTCTCATTGACAAGAGCCCTGTACGCTTAATCTGCTTCATGGGATCTTAGTTGATGACTTGGTGATGCAGAATTCTAGCTAGAAGACAAGAAGAAGAGCTTGTTGTCTTGGTATTTTTTTTTTCTGGGTCGAACTATACTTGGGCTCAAGATTGGTTCAAACTAGACTTAACTTCAAGTCTCCTATAGGTTAATATGGGGCATGGGCTTGGTATTTTGGGTTTTCTATTGTACTGGACCAATTCTATAAGCCCAAATATGAATGATTTGAGGCCTATACGAAATTAGGTGTTTAGTTTGTAATTTCTAGCACTCCTATTTCTGTTTTGTTTTAGTTTACACTTTACAGCAACAGTAATATGCATGTAAGGACCTCACAGCCTAGTACGATTCTATGAGTAAAGGTGGTTTTTGCCCAATTGTTCTGTGGTGATTCAGTCCTCTCTGCTGTGGTATTGAGTAGGTTCCTGATGGTGATTTTAGAAAACTCTTGGTGATGATCCCATGGTAGTATTCAGGTGATGATTTTTGAATACATATCCTCTTCTTCTTATCTTTTTTCTTTCTTCCTTCGTATTTCTCTGGCTCGGGTTTGTTTCCCTGTTCTTCTCTACCCTGTACATACCAGCTCTGGCTCCTATTTCTGTTTTGTTTTAGTTTACAAAAGCATTATATAAGCATGTAAGGGCCTCACACAGCCTAGTACGATTCTATGTGTAAAGATGGCTTTTCCCAATTGAACTTCAGACCTCCCTGCTGTGGTGAATCAGTAGGTTCCTGGTGGTGATGATTCCAAGGTAGTATTCAGATGGTGATTCCTGAATACATATCCCCTCCCCCCCCTTTCTCCTTTTTTTCTTTTTTCTTTTCTTATTTCATTCTTCTATCTTATTTCTCTGGTACAGGTTTGTCTCCTGGTCTTCTCTACCCTGTGCATACCAGCTTTAATCTGTTTTGTTATACAGTTTTCCTGCTACAGATTATGTGTTCTGATTTTCTTCAGTCGCATATACAGATTTCTGATTTGCTAACATACTCTACTGTTCCAGAGCCAGAATCAGCAATGGATTTTGGAAGTACCTATAACTCTGTTTTCCTTAGAGCACAATTTTCTGGACCTTTTCAGACTTGCGGCTGCTAGTTTCTGGAAGTTATTATAAGCTTACACTAAGGAGAGCCTAAATCCGAGTTGCTATTTTGGAAGTTTGTTTTTGTAGTTTCTAGATTTAGTAGTTTGTAATCTGGGACTTGCTTATTTCAGAAGTTACTAATTCTGTCCTGGATTCTAGTTTTGGGTTCCTATCTTCATTGCGGTCCTGTTTCCCTTCAGGTTTTCTAACCTTAGGCCCTAGGTGATTAGTGAGCCGTATCCATTTGTATTAGAGATATGGTTAGCAGTGAACCACGACCTAATGATAAATCAGCCCTATTTGAAACTGTCCACCTATTGGCTGAACAAGTGAAGACGATGTCCAAAGACACAAAGCAATTGCCAACCGATGTTACTGTCCGTAGACAACAGCAGACTGAACCCTCCTATGCAATGCATGATGAAGCTCCTATTCACTCCACCACTAACAATACCCAAAGGACCATAAGGGGACCCCAATTTGTAGTCACACCACAACCTTTTTTTGAAGACCATGTTCGTGCATACTTCGAAAACAGTACACCCACCCACCGTTTCACAGATGGCTCTCGTAAGAACAATATGGAACTCAAAGAATACAATGGCAAACACGACCCACAAGTATTTTATTACTGGAAGCACTGCTCGACCACTACTTTGATTGTTTTGACTTGATGGAGCCCGGGAAGCTGCAACCTGCATGTGATAAACTGTTTGGACTGGCTAGAGTATGGTGGAACAACAATTAACAGACTACAGAAGGAAGGGAGGGTATTAACTACTTTGCACGAAATGAGAGAAGCCCTCAAGGAGAAGTACTTGCCTCAGAACTTTAAGGCCCCATTTGATAACCATCCAGCTCTCATTTTTTTTGTGATGCCATGATTTTCTGAGAGTAAGATTGGTGTTTGGTAACGCTATTCTGAAATCAATTTCAGAGCAGAATGAGATCAGAATCAGCATTTGTAAAGTAATTGGAAGAATCACGCATATTCCCACACTTTATATCTTCTTCGATCTCACGATGGCAGTTTACATGATTGAGATTTTTCCAGGGAGAAAAAGGCATCGCCATCTTTTGTCTCGGGTCTCCCCATTCTTGTTACTTTGCTTGCAGTTCAGCCATGGATGTCTCCATCATCCCAAACTTCAAACCCTTGCAACCCCAAGCTAGCCTGTCTGGTTTGAGGTTTCTGCCTTCTACACCAACAGTCCTGAACTGTTCTCTTGGAGGAGATTTGAATCAATTCTGGTCTCTTTAACCCTGTCTTTTTCAGATTTTTTCCCCTCTCCTTTAATCCATAATAAAAACTAAGGGTGTCAAAAATGAAACCAAACTGTGTACCGAAATTGAACCGAACCGTTTAAACCGAAACCGTGAAACAGATTATTAAATGGTTCGGTTTTGGTTTCAGAAATGAAACCGTTTAGTTAAACGGTTCGATTCTGGTTTTAAGAATGAAACCGTTTAACTGACTATTTGGTACCGTTAAAACCGACTAAACCTTTACTTTAATCCCTTAGTGCTAAATGTTTATATTTGTAGAATTAAGTTATATTTTAATGTTTTCCACATTGCATACTTTTAAATTGTAAGTCCATTTTCATATATGATTAAAATTAAATCAATGATTTCTTTGGTTTTCCTTCTACTTTGTTCCTATCTCTCTTCTTCTCCCTCCTGGCAATGAAACCGTTTAAAAACCGAAAAACGAAACCAATTAATAATCGATTTTGGTAAGCATTTTGAAACCGTTTAATAAATGGTTCGGTTTTGGTTCTACTTATTACACCGAACCAAAACAGAACCGAACCGTTAAACCGAAACCGCACTGTTTAACACCCTTAATAAAAACATAACTTGGGTAGAGAGCACCTATCTTGCCTCGGATATTATTATAGTAAATGAAGATGACATTGATGAGTCAGATGGGGAAACCTTATGATGTTCTCTGGAAAGAAGAAGAAACATGGACAAACAAAGAATGATAAACCTAACACCCACACCCTATATTACAAATAGGAACCACAGAGCTTCAAACTTCATGCCAAGTTGTCATCTCTGGGGGAGAGAGAGAGAGACGTACCTCTTGCCTGAGTTGTGGGGATGAAGAAGGCCACAATGAAAGCTTCAAGTTGCAGACCACGGGGAGGGCTTCTGTTTTGGAAGGGTAGAAAACATCAGGACGCCTTTATTTCCAAGCCAATCTTGATGTCTCCAACTCGCTCGAGAACAGATAGAATAACAAAAATATGTTTTGTAATTCTTGATGGCATTTGAGGCTGGTCTGATCTCTGGGAACATGGAATTAGTACAGATTTGCCAAACTGGATTCTATTCCCAATCTGTCTCTGTGGAATAGGGATCAGCGGGACCAAGGATCAATCGATCAGCTCTTATGAGTCTAAGAGTCAACTACATGACCAACTGAACACCTTACGGCAAGGTACTCTGTCAGTAGCCGAGTATATAGAACAGTTTGATGCGCTCGTCTCTTGCACCAGCATTGATGAAGAAGAAAAGAAACTTCTTTCCCGGTTCAAACTGGGTTTGAGACCAGAAATTTGGAGAGAACTTAAGAGTTGTAGAAGACTATGACCTCCAAGGCGGCTATTAAAAGGACCCTACTGGCGGAGAAGTTATTGAGGACTCACATTAGACAGTTCAATCCTCAAGCCGGGGAGGACCAAGCAAACCTTATGGCCCCCAGATCTACAGGATGACCCACACCTGCACCTACTCCTGCACGTGTTGATAATAGAGGCAAGGCTCCCATGACCAGTGGCAGCAAGATACTGTACTTCCATTGTCAGGAATATGGCCGGTCATGTAGCCAAATTCTGCCCTATGAGACAAAAGATTAGCTTCGTAGTGAAATCATTGGCGATGATGAAGAGGGACAGTTGATGACACCATATCCAATTGATGATGGTGAATTGTTGCCATTGTATGCGCTCTTTGGGGATGGAGAAGAAATTAGGGGAGTTAATGTTATATGCTCGATCCCATTGGCTGAAACGAGGGACGACGATTAAGACATCGAGGAATTAGGTATGGTCAAGGTTGAAGAGGTGAGGTGATGGATGAAGAGGTCAAAGAAATAGTTACAGAGGACTCCATGGATAAATCATTCACAGAAGATACTGATCATGAAGGTGAGCACATCGGGTTTGTGATTCCACCACAGTTCTTTGGAGAAAGAGCTCTATACCTTGAAGATTGCATTCCTAACATCCGAGAGCTAACTGAGCTTTGTTATGGTTTAAAGCTGGATGATCATAACATAAATTTGATCCTTCGTCTCTCCAAAACTAGAGGTCGAGTTTTTTTCAAGCCAGAAAAATTGATGCAGAATTCCAGCAAGAAGAAAAGAAGGGCTTGTTGTTTTGGGTTTGGTTCAGTTTTCTGGTTCAAACTGAGTTTGGGTTCAAGATTGGTTCAATTGCAAGTCCCTTATTGGTTATATGGGTAATGGGCCAATTCTATCAGCCCAAATACGAAGGATTTGAGGCCTATACGAAATTAGGTGTTTAGTTTCTAATTTTTAGGACCCCTATTTCTGTTTTGTTTTAGTTTACAACAGCATTATATAAGCATGTAAGGGCCTCACAGCCTAGTACGATTCTCTTGAGTAAAGATGGCTTTTCCCAATTGTTTTGTGGTGGTTCAGACCTCCCTGCTGTGGTGAATCAGTAGGTTCCTGGTGGTGATTCAGGAAACCCTTGGTGATGATTCCAAGGTAGTATTCGGATGGTGATTCCTGAATACATATCCCCTCCTTCTCCTTTTTTTCTTTTTTCTTTTCTTATTTCTTTCTCCCATCTTATTTCTCTGGTTCAGGTTTGTCTCCCTGGTCTTTTCTACCCTGTGCATACCAGCTCTAATCTCTTGTCTCAGAGTTTTCCTGCTATGGATTCTGTGTTCTGATTTTTTTCAGTTGTATATGTAACAACATAGAAAAATAAAAGAAGATGGAGAGAATCGATGTGTGTTCTCCTCTCCTTGTAGCTTGTATTTATAGAAAATAGAAAACAACTATTACATAGGACCTAGGACTCTACAAGTTAGAGTCCTAGTAACAAACTAGAGATAAAGTAAACTGAAAATAAGAAAAGGAAACTAACAAGCCTAATTGGTAACGCAAACTAATAAACAAATTAGGAGTCCATCAGTCCACATGATTAAGCAGCACAGTCAGCAATAGTGTATTTTATATCATATTAAATTAAGTTTTTGGAATCAATATTTTTTTTTTAAATACTGTCGTTTTTCTCTTAAAAAATTGTAATACGCATTTTAAGCTCATTTTGAACGTTTTCCAAAATTTTGAGCTATTTTTTAAACTGTTCGTTGGACTTCAACACGGAAAACGGGAAATAAGGGGATGGCAAAAAATGCTGTTTTAACCAATTATGCTCTAGACACAACCATCTAGAGGAATCTTTTTGCCTTTATTATTATTTTTTTTTTTGGGCTCTTTTCAAAGTGTTTGGAAAGCAATTGTAGTGGGCCTTTTTAAAGTTTTTTGTTCCTCCTTTCCTTGTTTTGGGGGTGTGAGCTGGCGGAGACACAGAAAGATGTCTTAAAACTTCATTGTGGGAGTTGCGCAGAAAGATGTCTTAAAACTTTCTTGTGGGAGTTGATCTATTGGATATTCATGCAAAAACTATCTCTTTTTGCAAAAACTATCAAAATTCTTAATGATGTAAAACAAAAGATTCCTTTCCATTCTCTATAGTCTCTTAGAGTTTGGAAGGTCTGGCTGAGTTGAGCAGTTAGTCCAATGAGTGATCCAGCGGCTGGACTTACTCAGCATGCATACCAATACGTTGGTATGCGCGCTGAGTAAACTCCAGCTGTTGGATCATGGCTGGAGGCAATGCTCAACTTGAGATGAGCTCTGTTTGTGTTTGGAAGTGTTTGTCAGCCGTCCGTGGCTGAATCACAGATAAGATTGTTGTATTCATTTGATGCTGTTGCCTGGAATGTCTTGTGAGGAATGCTGTGGATCAGCCTTGTCAATTATGCTGCTATTCATCTTGATCTTGATTCTTGGAATTTATGTTTTAACATACTAGATGCAAATATCTATCAAAAGCAAAGAACAATACTCTTCAATTATTGTCTTAACTTTTGCTATATTAAATTTGAGCCTGTGCTGAAGTTCAATAACCAACGGCTTCATTGCTTCCCTGATGCTGAATTTATTATAGTATCATTCTGTTAGTTTACTAGTTCTGCATTTAATGAACTTGTGTTTATGAGTAGGTAACGGGAAGTGGTGATACAGCAGCCCAAGATGTGCAACCTAACTTCGTTGTGTTATTGAGGCAATTCTTGATTGCAATGCTGGTTTTGGATACATGGCAATATTTCATGCATAGATACATGCACCATAACAAGTTCTTATATCGGCATATCCATTCTCAACATCATCGACTAGTTGTTCCTTATGCTTTTGGAGCTTTGTACAACCATCCTTTGGAGGGTCTTCTCCTAGACACAACTGGTGGGGCATTATCATTCCTCCTCTCTGGTATCTCACCCCGAGTCTCCATCTTCTTTTTCTCCTTTGCTACCATCAAGACCGTAGATGACCATTGTGGATTATGGCTTCCTGGTAATCTCTTCCATGTGTTGTTTAGAAACAATACTGCCTATCATGATGTCCATCACCAGCTTTATGGCAACAAATACAATTTCTCACAGCCGTTCTTTGTTATGTGGGATAGAATTCTTGGAACCTACATGCCTTACACTCTTGAGAAGAGGGTTGATGGGGGCTTTGAAGCACGTCCTACAAGGGATTACAAGGTTGAGTAATTATGTGGCAGAATCCTCTGTTTGCTATGAATATGTAGCATTATTACTTCCAAGGAGACATTTTGTTTATTTGTATTTGTGTAGATAGTTTTGTAATCTATATCTTTGCTCAAATATAAGTTGAGAAGTAGTTATCGATTTTAGAATCCCTGTACCCTGATGATCAGTGCATTTTTTTTTTTTGTTGGCCACGCTTGTAGTCTCTTGATTTTTTTTTTCTTCTTGAACCTCCATTTGGGAAGCTTAATTATCAAATTGACATTATGAAAATTTTGACATCTGGGCACAACAGCATGTCTAGAGCTTGTATGAACTGGCAGTCCTACTGTTTGTTCTGTATCCACAGTGCAATGGTTATTATATTTTTTGTTTGCTAGCCTGAAAATTGTTGGGATTTGATGATTGACCTTTTATTGCCGGCAGATCTTGAGCTTTGATTTTTTAGGCTATGTTTGTAAAGAGAGAAAAGAAAGAAAAAGAGGAGAGAGACATTATTGTTTCAGCATTACTTTTATCTTATTATTTTTTCATATTCAAACATGGCCTTAGAGTAAACCGTGGACTTTGACCCTTGTTGTTTCAGGGTCATCTGTTATTCGTAATGTGGCTTTTCTCATGCATTGCTTAGCAAAGACAGTGCTCTACCAGGAGAGAAGGTAGATTTCAGTTATGAGCAGCAATTGATCTTAACATGACTTTCCTGTCTGTGTGGCTAGATATAGGGCTGAGCAATGATGAAGAGCTGTCCCTAGTCTTGTAGAGCAATTGATCTTACATGACTTAATGCTATGCAATGATTCAATAAATGATGGGGCGATTGAGCTCTAAAAGTCAATTCGCAAGTGCCCGCTTCGCTTGGCTTTGCTTGCTTTGATGAAGTTAATAGTGTTAGCTCCTAAGCAGCATGATGGCCAAGAAAAGGACCAGGGAGAATATAAACCTTCTAATGAACAAAGAAGATGCCATTCAGTTGAAATCTCTGCCAGTATCGACACCTCAGGCTCTGTGGAGTGAGAAGAAACAGCAGAATCAAGAGGAACAAGGGTCATTCTATCAGCTGAGAAGGCTACTTACCCTCTTACTATAAATCAAATGGAATAACACTCGTATATATTGAGCTCGTAATGGTACCTCGCAATTCAAAAGCATATTTCACACTGACCAACATTGGAAAGGGAAGTGAAATAAAACCAAGCTCATGAGCTTATTATCCTAGGTCGGAACAAGTTGATAGGATCCCCATTTTTACGTCCCCATGTCCCTCCCTTGTGGCGACATGGGGGCGTGGTTCTGGCTGTATTGACTACCTCTTTTCGTGTAACCGTTTATTCCTTACCTCGGGACCAAATTGGTTATTGGGCAGTCAAAATTATGACAGGTGTACCTGAAGCGGTACCCGAATCCATTTACGATCTCGAGTTTCCAGACACATTGCACTTCCACTCGGGTCGAGGCTGCCACTCGGCCCTAAGACGGATCAAAGAAGAGTGGGGAACCTCTCGTTGGTTTTTGGAATTCGACATTAGGAAGTGTTTTCACACCATCGACCGACATCGACTCATCCCAATCTTTAAGGAAGCAAGCGTAGGCTCGGATCGGAAAGCAATAAGGTAAGTAAGGGAGCACAGCGACTGATTTCTAAAAGAAAGAAAAGACTAGGACTCAAGCGCCGCCTCAAAGTTCCTTGTTCTGATCTTGCCTCAAAGGCTGCTCTATCACTGACAGTAGTGACCAAGGATGGTATTTTTGAATCAAGCTTGAGACTGTTTGGACCGGCCCTAACTCGGGAGACCGAATCGCTTCCTAGCAAATATGGTGAGCTCCCTCTTTCAAAGCAAGAAAAGAAAAATGGATAGACGTTGACTGATCAACCAAACGAGAGGGTTTGCAGGCAATAGCGACAGGGAAGGCAAACAAAACAACTCGCAGGGGAACAATGGCTTTCTTGCGTGCTTGCTTGCTGACTCTGCTCTTTATGGCTCGTTCTCTCTTTGTATTCTAGCACACGGAGGGTGGTCGTAAATCAACGGCTTTCGCGCGAGTCGCTCAAGCAAAGAAAACGACAGGGGTGGTTGGAGGCCAGCTCGGCAGCAGGGTGGTCGTAGATCAGCCTGGCAAAGCCTTGAAGCAATCAATCGTACAGGTACGAGAATAAGCCAATACCAACTATTGTGCCTGTCTGTTTAAGGGAATAGGTAGAGAGGTCAGGTTTTTGGCTCGCTCTTGTACAATTTTTGAACTTTTTGGGTCTTTCCGCTCACAGGTTAATGAACGAGCTTCTACTCAACATATGATTGCCAGCTGGGGAGTGCCTATTTGAACTAGCGATTAGCTTCTTTGTAATGTATTGAAGTGGGGGGGTGTGCTGTCCCTATTGGGCCCTTCCCCAAAAGGCCCCACCGTCGGAGCATAAGCGCAGAGTACGATTAATCCGGCATGGGCTACGTGAGCCCCGAGTAGTTTACCGGACTAATTGAGTTGTCTGGCATTCCCGGCCCACCAAGCAAAACCGGTGGTTTCTTGGTCACAACCAGCTAAAGCTAAAGTTCCATTAAAGAGCATTTTCACTACCGCGAAATGTTTATGCTAACCTTTGAGTGAGCCACTTCGATCCCTAAAAAGTCTCTCAGCTCGCTTACAGCGCCTTTTTTGAAAATGCCTCTTGAGATCAGCCTTTAAGGCAACGGTACCAAGTCCATCATCTCCAATAATGACAATATCATCGACATAAACCACCAATGCGATCATCCCTTGTATTCCTTGCTCATTATCAGACAATCACTTATTCACAAACCTCGTGTGGGGTTAATAGTTTTCGTTTCTCATCTCATGGAAAACCCTTTTCGCTCCGCTTAGCTCTATCCCCCTCTAGGGGTATTTTAGTGATAGGTTCTATAGGAACTGGACGATCATATTTGGTCAGCCACATTAAAATTACCTTCTGGGGAGGTCCGTTTGATATCCAAAAACTGCTCAGTAACATTCAGACAGGTGGGTAATGTTGGGGTGAACCAGAAAAGTTTGGGTAAAGCCGGATCTAAGTGTTGGCTAGACAAGCGTCTTGTAGTAAAAGGAGTAGGGAGAGAACCCTGTTTTTGGAGATTTAATTTTAATACTGGTTTAGAATCTTAAT
Organism: Protea cynaroides; assembly: GCA_028583415.1. Lineage (NCBI taxonomy): Eukaryota > Viridiplantae > Streptophyta > Magnoliopsida > Proteales > Proteaceae > Protea > Protea cynaroides. Next base: position 57,685,835 of record CM053268.1, read on the forward strand.
TTTCATTATGATTGAAAGGGAACCTCATTGGTTCTCTTGAAGATTCATTGTATTTACATTGAAGTGGCACATAGTTCCATGGTTTAAGGTATCGGTATCGTCCATGACCGATACGGATACTTGGCCGATACGGTATTGTTTAGTTTTATTGTTAAGGGGACTGATACCAAACCAATACTTGACTGATATGGGCTGATATCGGCTGACATGTAGCCGATATTGATCGATACTGGTTGCTACCAAAAAGGTATTCCACATCAGCATATGGTCAATACCAGTCTGATACTAACCGAAATTTATATTCGTAACCGATTCCGATATCATGAACTAAATTCATGCTTAGATCATCAATTCAGAAAAATCAAAAGAAGGGGCTACTTAGAAAGGATGTGATGCTTGAATTCATCAAATACTAGTAGTTAATGACTTATTGGCATGTTGACCTAATCCACAGTTACATGCCTTTTTACTATGGATTCTGTTAAGGCAAAAGATTTTGGTGTTTGAAATATGACCAAAAAGTTTCCACATTAAATAAAAGAGGAGCATCTAGGAATGCAGAAATTCTAATTTCCACATGCTTAAATGTGTCATTGATAGGCCTCATTAGTTGGTGGAATAGCAGGACTGGACTCATGTGGCCAACAACTAATAATAGTTCAGATAAGATTAGTGCTTTATTTTTTTCAAGTGTGCTTCTGTTTATCAAGGAATGTCATTTTCTTGAGTTTTGAACTGCAAGTTTTCAAGATTATCAGTGGAAAGTTAGTTGTTTTCATTCTTTAAATATCCATGGAGGAGGATCCTGATCATATTTCTGGACTAAAGCTAGACTTAGTCCATGACAGCCTCTTGCAACTGCACCAAACTCATTTTAATGCTTCCTATAAAAACATGGGGAGCTCAAAGGATTTTTTTTGCTAATTAGGAACCCACAGCACTTCCTTTTGAATGGACGGGCTAAATTCCAGGTCCATGTAGACCCCACCATTTACATGAACTAGAACAGTTCATGACCCATGAGAATGATCACACCTTATGTGAGTGGCCCCAAGAAATGAAAAGGAAAAGGAGTTGAGCTCAGGAACTCTGGTTCCTGAGGCATGGTCCCTTGCCAACTGAGGGAGGTTGAAGGAGCTAATCAGATACTTTATATCCAACTGGATCAAGCAAAGAGACTTCCTTGTGTCTGTGTCTCAATTATACCCAAAGACAGAGACAATAGGAATTTCGATTGCAAAGCTTGTCATCACTCTTTCATGGCTCATTTTCTTTCATTAGTCATGGTTTTCTTGAGGTTCATCCTCTGACCACGTAAAGGCATTTTCTTCCTTAGAACACAAGATGGAAAGTGGTCCATGACAGAACCTGCAGACCTGCTTCCACAGGGTTACAATGCCTATGTAACTCAGTCCATCTTCTTGTAGATTGGATCTGATGAGTCTCTTTCTTTCTTTTTATTGCATTTATATTCTATCTACCTTTCACTTTTCAGTTCTACTCTGATATTGTCATGCACATGGCTGCACTTATCTCCATTATCCCCTTAAGTTTCCATTTAAGAGGAACAGGTTTAGGTAGGTAGCTACCCAATGATTTGTACTTTTGGTTCCCTCTTATTATTGGCTGCTAGTTTTGCGGTGGTCAATGCTGATGTCTCTAATATATAAAGACTACTCACATATGCCCAACCATGTTTTGATTATCACATTACATGTCGTCTTAGCTCAATCAGAAAACTTCACATCCAAATGTTTAAGCTTGTGAATGTGACATTCCAACAGCTTGATTTTTTTTTTTTTTTTTTGCTAATGACGGGTATCTAGACCTTTGGCGTGATTAGTCCCGCGGGTCCATACTGACTCCATAACCATATGGATCAGGTCATTCTGGGGTTGAATGAAAATCATTCCACTTGCACTAATAACAGGAAAAAAAGAGCACTTAACAACTCCGTGTGAGTGGCTCTAAGGCAGTAAGATGAGTCGAACTCAGTACCTTCCGTTTCCTGAGCCCTAAGCTCCTTACCAACAGCTTGATTTTCCCTTGCCATTGACATCTTTTGTCAATTATATTTTACTTTGGCGCAAGACGTTCGCATGTAATGGCATATCTCACATCAAGCCAATGGATACATAGGAGGCCTCATACCTCCCCACAATTTGTATACGTGGTTCACACATGGTTAGGAAAAGAGAGTGTGTGATGAGAGTGATGTACATCCTTAGGTTATCTTTTATGTATTATAAAATTAATTATATAATACATTATGACATATATAGTTGTTTGGTATGATTTATGATATTTATTATATTTTAAAATAAATTGATATAATCTAAATCTATAAATAGGTTAGAAGGTGTTTATCATTATAGTGATAATTTGGTTATTACTTATTTATGTCTAGTGATATTAAACGATGATTATTTATGATGCTTAATTTATTCTCATAAATGATTTATCATAAATAATTCATAAACGTAAATAAATACCATACCAAAGAGAGCCTTGGCTGTAAGATGGTAGTTATCCAATGAATTGAGGCCATAACTCATTTGCATGAATGGAACGCGCCATTTCAAGCCACATTCCTTGGTTGCTCTCATAATCAAAGTGAATGCTAAGATTGAAAGCTCCCTCATCAATTTTATAAGGGCCATTACCCAGTGCTGGTCCTGCCTATGCGGTCCTGGGAGGAATGAGTTTGGAGATGATAGTAACCTTAGGCATTTAAACACAAAGTGGCTGCCTTCAAGACTTCAATCAAAGCATTTGCCTTGACAGCTTGAACCTTTTATTTACGTACTATTGTTCTAGTCAATGACTCCTATAACAAAAGAAAAAATCTTAAATTATCAACACAGACTGGTGACCTATTTAACCTTTGTAACAAGGATTTCTGGATCAGCTGTAACTAGGGGAGCAAACGGGCTGGATTGAGCTGGGTTTTGTAAAATCCGAGGCTAATCCTGGGTCTCTAAAAATCAACCTTGAATCCGGCCTAACTTTGCCAAGGTCTAAATATACTCAACCCAAGAAGCCCTGACCTTAACAGGGTCGGGCTGGTTCGGTTTTGGCCCTGATCTAATTTTTTTCATTGTTGTGATTGATTGGAGTGGTTTGCATTTTTCTTTCAGATTGCAAAACCATACTAGGGTTTTTGTCTGAAACTCAAAGATGGGTTTTGTTACTTTTCTATTATAATAGAAAATGTAATATTATATATATCACGATGGGTTTTGTTTTTTGTATTTATAATATATGTATTATTATATTATATAATACATTATATATGTATAAAACTAAATATATAATATAAGCTCATAATACAATTATAGAAAAATTTCATAAAAAATTCATATACACCCTAATAAGGATTGCTAACATGATCTATATCACCTACAAGTTTGGAAAAACATCAACCGCACTCACTTAACTGACGAAAATCACTTAAATACAATTTTACACTTCATATTATAATTTAAAATTTTTAAAAATTAAATAGAATGACTAGTTTGACCTTGTATTGAAATTTTTATTTACTATCTCTCTTTCCTTTTCTCTTCTCACCCAAACCCTAACTCTTAATGCAGGAGCAATTGCAGTAGCATCAGCAATGGTCAAGAGCATGAAACAGGGTTTCAAGGAAGGAGAATGAAGAAGGGAAGGATCCGGAAAACTCAAGAAAGGGAAAGCAAAGGGTAAGGGATTGTTTTGAGCTTGATCGCTGCGGGTTCCAAAGATCCAACCTTAGACCAGACGCTTTCCTTTCTCAACCTTTTCTCCCGACTTCGGTACTCCACCTCAGACCGTCCCCTGCAAGAACGCAAGAACTGTTCTTTCAGAAGCTAGAACCCCTCAAGCCTCCCCACTATAAACCCTCAAGCATCCCAATTGTAATACCAAAATTGTTGTCTTCCGCCAACCTTGTAGGCTGTGAAAATCCAATTTGGATAATTGTTTACAGATCTGCCCATTTTCCAGAGTTACCTACGGATCCGAATCAACTGTCGGGACTGATAGTGTTGGATTTGTGTGGCCCAACACAGGTTTACTATGTTATTTTTATGTATTCTCTTTGGGCATCTCTATCTCTATTTTGAGGTATATATATGTGACATGTGGCTTACATGTTTTGTGGCTTATAAATTTATTATATGGTACCATTGTTTTTTGTCTATTGTATTAATAGGCTGGTTTTGCAGATGATTATTCAAATGAGCCACTTTGTAGTCCTTGGCTTGACCGCACCTATCATGATGCGCTATGTGTTTACATAGGCATTGATTGGACCATGATAGGTTTGAGGGGTGCAAGTCAAAATTGCTCAGACTATGGGAGACATGGGGACTAGTCTCTCGACGGTCAGTGCACATATGGTCTGTGAAGTCCTTCATGATAAGACCACGTGTACGTTGAGTGGTGACCTTAGTGCCTAATGTTCATTGCCAGTGACTTGACAATTATAAGAGTGTACGCGTACCTACAAACTGCCAATTTGAATAATGTCATCATGTTTGATTTTGCATCAAATATTTTTTTTATTTATAAATATAAAATATTATTTATATTTATTTTTCTTTGCAAAATCTTTTTGGTTTTATAAAAAATGGTAGTTTTGTATTTTGTGTCCCTATTTATTATTTAGGGGCACTTGTGGTAATTGTCAATGTATGCCAAAAGGCAATCTGGATATGACATTAGGAGGCTAGCATCTCACTTAGGGTTGGACTTTATGGCTGGTCATCTCCACCCTAGAGATATAAAACATCTCAAGGTCACACAGGCAAGGGGAGGAAAAAGTTCAAAATACCAAGATATGGTATACCTGTCCAGCTGGGGTGAGCACCCTGATTGCTTGTGAGATCCTTGGAAATCAAGTGGCTTTGTTTGTCTAATCATCAAAGGTTCTTTAACAAAAGAAAGAGTTCTTCATCAAAGGTAGAGTGCTTCAACACAATATATTTTCAAATCGTCAAACAAAAGGTATGACACTCTTCTTAATTTCTTAGATTAAACAACAATTGACATGATACTCGTGATATGTTTTCATTTTTGGTATGAGGTTAACAGTAACATTGAGAATCATCTAGGATGTTTTTCCTTATAGATAGGTCATCATCACCTTCTCTATTGCATCATCAATCATCTCTACAAAACTCGATCCATTGCTTATATTGTTTAGGGATTTGCACTAAGTCCCAAGACTTCCAACCGATCCTCATCAATCATCTCTTTGACAAAGAAGAAGAACAAAAGCTCTAAAAAAAAAAAAAAATAATGGAATCCAACGTTTCTACAGGATTTAAGAACCTCATCATCAATTGCTTCCAAAATATATGAACGTTTCTGCAGGATTTATGAACCTCATCGGCAATTTTTACCAAAATATGTGATATAAGAACCTCGTCATCAATTGCTTCCAACGTTTCTGCAGGAATTCCAAAGCCGTTCTCACTAGTGAAATCAAAACGGAAAATGTTGTCGATTAACAAATTAGCATTCAGTGAGATAAACGATCCGTGGCAGAATTACACAGGGGAGGCCTACTGACCATTTCAACATCCAGAGCAATAGATTTAGGATCTTATCCGTATTCCATACCACCATCTCGTTCCGATGATGATTTTAAAGGCAGAGCCTGTGAAGAGGAGGGGAAAATCAGCTGTAATTTGCCAGCAGATAACGAAATAATAAAAAACAAGATAGAAAAAAAAAATTACCTCAGTTGAATCAAGTTTACTTTCCCAATAATCTGATTATTTTGTGGCAACTAAATCGTCTCCTGTCGATCTGACGCCTGCCAAGGGCGAGATTTCAGTCGGCCCATCTCCCCATGTATTGGTAGGCAAGCCGACTAATCCCCAACCCCTTGGATCAGCTGCAGGACCCTCCTATTGCAGGAGAGGATTTGGATCCTTATTTTATGAGCCTTACGAGATTCGACTGTAGAATCAAGATTTCCACGCTTCTGCTTCTAATCAAGTTAACTAAGTTCATACTGCTAGAGAGAACAAGGCAGAGGAGAGTCGAAGAGAACAGGGGGACCTTACTTGAGTCATGACAATGGCTGCCTCACCGAAGTGCTAGGCTGTCAGGACAAGGACTTGTAGTGCAATCGTCAGAGAGTCGTCGCCGAAGAAGAATTTCAGAGGAGACGAAGAAGAAGAGCTGAATCGTGGTTGGGTAAAAATTGAAAAAATGGTAAAATTGTCTTTTAACTCAGCTCAAAGGATAGTATTGTCTATCAATGGTTCCACTTCAGCTGACATCTGCAACTAACGGGAATCTATGGATGGAGTGGGCTTATTTGATTAACAGTACAAATATTTTGGGTGGTAGATGATGTTTTTGCAAATTTGTGGGTGGTAGATGATGTTAACAATCGTTATTAGGTGGGGTGTATATGAAAATTTTCCTACAATTATAGATATAGGTTAGACTGGGCCGAGTCGGGTTCAGCCCAAGGCTTCAACCCAGGTCTAGCCTGACCCTGTCAGGGTTTAACAAAACATGGGTACAAACTAGGTCTTATCCGAGCTCAAGGAAATTTCGAACCAGTTTGGATTCACAGGGCCAAATTTGTAGCTCTAACTGTAACTATATTGAATTTCAATTGGTGCGCTATTTTATTTTTATTTTTTGCTAACGACGGGTATCCAAATATTGGGCTTGACTAGTCCTGTAAGTTCAAACTAACCCCACAACCGTATGGACTGGGTCATTCCAGAGTTGAATGAGAACCATTCTTATTTGCACCCAAAGCAAGGAAAAAAAGAGAACACTTAACACCCTGTGTGAGTGGCCCAAAGGTAGTAAGAAGAGTCGAACAAATTGGTGCACTATTAAAACCGAGGTTAAAAATTTTGGATCTCAGTTTAATATTTCAATGATTTTTGAAATTTTGAAAAATTTCACATGTAAATTTTGATAGTCATTATGTTTCTTTCGTCGTCCAAATCGAAAATTTTCACAAAATGCCCTTGATAAAGAAGCAGGTCAATAACTCAGGTAGTTAATTTGTTGTTGGGAAAGTGGAGCAAGGTAATCAACCCAGGGCATGATATCCTAGGCCGTGTTTGGTATATATTTTTTAAATGAATATTAGAAATACATTCTTAGAATAGAAAATGCATTCCTGAACGAGAATATGATATTTCTGTTCTGGGTTCAAAATACGACAAAACTGTGTAGTCCAAATGAACTACATTCTTTTAAAACATTCTAAAACCCAATAGCAAGAATACATATCAAACACAATTTTTATTATCTTAAAATATATTTTTGGCTTAGAACACATTACAAGAATACATTCAAAAAGCAAACCTAGAATATTTTATGAGAAAAGCCAAAAACACAGAGTTAACCTTCAGAAAAAAGCATGAGATCAACAAAAGCCAAATTTCTTCCCAGCATGGCCCTTGAGCCAATTTCAGCACGTGACTAATGCATTTATAAGAAATGTGAAGCACGTGCCAATTTGGATTGGTGAAGTGACCGTGCGGTGAAAGCTCCCCAGTTTCGATTGGCGGACTCAAAATCGATGGCTTTGGTCTCAGCTTGAAACCTTACGATTGGCGCCAAAGGATCAGACAAGTCTTGTCGCTTCTTTGTGTTAGGGTTTGAGTTTGGGTTTTTCTTCTTCTCAGACTTCTTGTATGCATCAGCCACCACCTTAACTGCTGTGTTGCTCCTGCAACCTGATGATAACAGACTCGGTCTCCGTTCCTTGACTGAGGTTGAGGTTGTTCTAGTTTTGATCATGGTGGTGGTGGTTGTTGAGATCTTATCGGAATTTTTAAGAGCTGATGAAGCTGATCCTCTCTCATCATGATCCGAAACTGTTGAGAAATTTGCAGCGCTGGCGGTAACGACGCTCCAATCGATGCTCGCTTCGCTTGGTTCGTAATATGTTGGTGTCATGCAGTTTGACATGCTATCAGATTCCTGCCGAGTGAGACATCGATGACTATTTCCTGCGAGAGACTCGATCTCGAACAAATCCGAACTTGAATCGCTTTCCTTGTCTAGTTCGAAAATTCCATTTCCGCCGCTGCTAGATGTTGCTGGGTTGCCCTTGATTTTGGAAATGGCATCCGAAGTCAACATTTTCAATCTTCTCTCCTGATTCAATTTCAGGTTTCTTATGGGGGATCCAAATACGTCCAATGACTCCCTTGGCTTCTCTTCTACTTTCATTTCCAGCACAGAAATACGCTGCTTATCGAACTTTTTGCAGAGCATATCTTCTTTGAACTTAGTTTGCTGGACTCGAATTCCAACCGGATCAATGGGAACTTGATCGGTTTTAGTGGAATCGTTTCTGATCTTCTCTTCGCCAGGAAACCCTCGATTGTCGACATTGCTCTTGGAGTTTCTTGAATTCTTACTTTCACTGACGTTTTCGTCGACGTCGATGGAATTCTTGTCAGAACAAGAGCAATTGCAATAACTTGCAAAAAATCTCTTACCCTGTAACTTGTTTTGCTTATTTGGAAATTGATCTCTCAAGAAACAGGGCAGTAATGTAGTCTGGCTGTTCCAACTCACTTCCGAACACGAACTCGGAGTGCCGTACTTGATTTTGGGTTTCATGAATTGCAGATTGGGGCGCTTTTCTCTCTGATGCTGCTTCACTGCAACCTTCTCCACAATTCGTGATCTATCGTCATCCGTTCCGCTATTGAAGTATCTTTCAGCACCGAATACACTGATTTCACCATCAGTCTTCTTTCTTCCTAAGCTTATTTGGTAGTGAGACCGAAGCTCCTGGGATCTAGTGATGGTGGGAGATGGGTTCGGAGTCAACTCTGCAAGCTTTAGTATGAAAGTTTCTTCTGGGCTACTGAGATAAGAAGAAAACGAGGCTTCACGGACATGGGTATTGTTGCTTTCGTATGCCAAGGTCCGGGAGAGGTTGGCTTCACAGGTTGTTGTTAATGTGACTGTGGCCATGAAATTGTTGGTTGAAAAAGATCTTCTGAAAGAAACAGAACAAAAGAACAAAAGTACAAAAGAAGCAAGACAAGGGATTGCTATGGAGAAGGCTGGAAGACTAGCTCACAAATAAGGGAACAGAGAAAAATCAACTGAAAAAAAATTCAATTTCAGAGCTTTTGAGACCCCTGGAGAAGAGAGTATTCAAAAGAGGATATTTGATTGAATAAGTTGAGGATGAAACTTTGGGTGAAGAGAGAGAGAGAGAGAGAGCTAAGAGTACAAATTTTTATATGAATGACCAAATTTGCTTAAGGAGGCTAAGAATAGGGAGATACAGATACAGTAAAAGGGAAGAACGGAGGTGAAACAGATTGAAAAAAGAGAAAAGAATTGTATCTGAAAGGAACTTTGGGAAATTCTAAAATTGGAAATGATTCATATGTAGAGAAGATCAGAAATGACAGAAGGTCAGAAGCATGACTTCTTCTGCTATGAGATTACTTGGCTTCTTGACAAACAGCTCTCTACTATATAAGCAGAATTCTGGCCTTGTGGATGCAAAATTGTAAGTTGGTGGGTCCACATACTGGGCCCAAAAGGTAGACCCTTCTCCACTGATTCCAATCATGTTTGAAGTTATTGGTATTGGATGGCTAGATCAGTGGATTCATATGGATTTTAAGCCTATCGACTCTCGGTCTAATTCTATTTTATTATGATTCCATAGATATCGATCATGTGGCAGTTTTCCATTGAATCCGTGCTTTATCCAATAAGCTTAAATTTTTTATCCAATTAGTTGGAACCGATTCCTGATTTATGAGGTTTAGACTGATTCCTGATTCCCTGAACCATGCTCTATTTTTCGGATCGGGCTCCTCTTAAGTTCAGAATGGACTTGAGCTGAGCCAGTATCGGCTGGATAGCCGACACCTGGAACTCTGCCAGATCCAACGGGCCGAGTTATTTTGCAGTTATCTTTTTAATTTTTTCTTAAAATAACTGCATTTGAAATAAACCATTGGATCTGACGGAGTTTCAGGTGTCGATCATCCAACCAACACTGGCTCAGCTCAAGCTCCTCAAGTTCATTTCGAACTTGAGACGAGCTTTAAAACTCATGACATCATCATGTTAACGGCCTTTTATTCTTTTTTTCCTTTAAAGTTCCTGACATCATCATCTTCAACCCCCATGAATTTTCTCTGACCCTTTACCTTACGGCCTCACCATTATTTGATAACAACCATAATCTTTAATGGTCCCTTACACCGTCCACGCAACATTATCTACCATTTACTATGATTGAGAAAAAAATTTCTTGAGTGTAATATAAAGGAAATGACAGTTCAGGAGACATCATAACATGGAAGACACGTGTCATCGTTGGAATGCCTTCCACTGGGCTCCAACTATCTTTCCTACAGTTGTAAGTAGGGAAAAAAAATCTTACCAAAAAACGAAAAATTTTCATGTGTCTTCCTGTGTTTTCTCATATGAATTGTGCAATAAAATAGAAATAAAAAAAGAAAGAGCAAAGATGGAAAAAAAGGAAAGAGAATTGATGTGTATTCTTCTTTCTTTATTATCATCTATAGATTAATAATAAAATTGAATAATTATAATCTAGTAGGACTCTAGAAACCAATTACAATGAAACTTTTATTATTCTAGTTAAAGTAATTCTAAAACATAAAAGAAAACTAATGACAATTGAACATCTCATGATAAGTCTAAATGCAATAGAAAACTTCTATTGATTTAATAATGAAATCAAGTAATTACAACATGAAACTCTAATTATTCTAATTAAAGTAACTCTAAAACATAAAGAAAAATTAATGGCAATAAGACATCTCATGATAAGTCTAAATGCAATAGGAAACGTACATTGATCATGTAATCTCAACTCTTTCCCTTAAGTTATAACATGCTTCAGCTTGTAATATACAACACCCCTCCCCCCCCAAAAAAAAAAACCCTTAACACTCCTCACTCAAATTGGAGTTACAATTTGGAACAATAAGAATAGATCTGAACCGCAACAGTGGTCTTCAATATGTAATTGTCGGAGACGCCAAGGAACACAAAATAAACTTTGTGACTTTGTGATAGTAATACCAAATCACAAACTAGAGCCACCATTAAAGATATGTGGTAGAAAATAACAACCATCAGAGGTGAGCAAGTAGCTCCAATCACTGTAGGTAGGTGCATCAATCATGATAGCAACAATGGTCTTCAATAAACTGCATCATGTGCAGGGTTGTATTTCGTGCAATTAGTTTTAGTAGACTCTTCAAAGAGCAAAGAGATAATAAAATCCAACAAGAGTTGTTGCATCACGTGTAACTAGTAATAGTCTCTTTTCAATTAATAGACATGAACAAAGACTGCATCTTGTGAAACTAATAGCCCCATTGGTAGGTCGAATCGGGCGGGCCTCTGCCTCAGAACGTCAAATGAAATAGATGGTCGGCTGGTGTTGAAGAAGACGGGAATTGACTTGCAAAGAACCATCAGCAAAGCATGCAACTAGCATTGGTAGAGCAGGGATGAAGGGGGATTGGTTCCTCTAGTCCAAAGAGTGAAAGGTCAGAGGTGAAACCTCTGGTAACAAAAGTCTCTCTCAATAACTAGACATGAAAAATTGTTATCTCTTGTGCAATTGATAATAGTCTCTCTTCAATTAGTAGATCTGAACAGAATATTACATCTTGTGTAACTGATGTTAGTTTCTCTTTAATGAGTATACTTGAACAAAATATTGCATCTTGTGCAACTGATATAGTCTCTCTTCAATAAGTATACTTAACCAATGTGATAAAATTGCATCTCCAATGAGTAAACACGAGTTTTTTTTTTTACTAGACTTGAACAAGTTGGTAAAAATGCCTCTATCACGAGTAGACACGAATAAGAGCAAAATATATGCTTCTTTCTCCCTTCATGTAGAGCGTGTCATGTGGACAAATAACTCAAGGAAAAACCCAACGAGAACAACCGCAAAAAAAAGCCCAATAATCTTCAAACATCCTGTTCTGAAAGCAAATAAAATCTCAGATATGTCAGATATAAGAAATAATAACCAGCATTCCATAAAAATTCTCATTTGATGTGATCTAGGGCCAATCAAAGCAATAAAATTATAAATATAGAAGTCTAATGAAAATTATGATCACATTTATGGAACCACCCAGACAAATAATATTCCAAATATGTCATAGACAAGAGATAGTGGCTATTTGATAATCAACCACAATGTTCAAGGGGCCATGGGTGATTAACAAAGTAAATATTTAAAAGGAAAAAAGAGAATGGTATGACCTTAATTTAATTAAAAATCCTACTAGAGGGACAATCCAAAGCCAAAGGGTAAAGTTGGAATAATAAAGAAGGTATAAGAAGATTTGGAAATGAACAGTGAAAGAGGATAGAAACATAATTAATTTCAAAAGCAGGGGAAAATGGAAAAAGCAGCACTAAAAACACATAACAATTTGGTTAGAAGACGTAAGTTGTCTCCTACCTCTCAAAAAAAGACAAGGTAGAAGACCATAGGTTCCGAGAGAGATTACTCTCTCAAATCAACTTTGTTTGTTCTGAAATTTAAAGGTTAGATAGATAACCCAGATACCTATGAGAATCAGCTAGCAAAGTTTCAAATCAGCAAACAAAATAATTATGAAAAAATTATTGAAACAAGGATTGGCAATAAGGTGAAACCGAAGTCTGGTTTCAGAATGAGACCTCATAAGTCCAGCAAGGCTTCAAGCTAATGTTTAGCAAGCAAGCTCACCCATAGGTATGGGAATAATCCCCCAAATATCAGTTGAAACTGATGAGGTTTTAGTTGTTGAGGAGTAATCTCATATTAGTTAAGTCTGAAATTAATCTTGAGTTTCTTGTATATTTGAGAGTCCTTCCATTTACTAGTTTGAATTTTATAATGGAAACTTAACATGGTATAAGAGCTCCAGTTTCCGCCTTACAGTCACCCAAAAGAAAGACCACATGTCAAGTGTACTACCTCCCAAAAAGAGGGGGCAATACGTGAGGGGGAATGTTGAGAATAATCTCATATTAGTTAATTCTGAAATCTTGAGTGCCATATATACTTGAGAATCGCTCTACTTATTAGTTCGAACTTTTGAGATGGAAACTTAATATTAGTAAGAACAGGACATGAATGACATCTCACAAGAAAAAAATTATGAGCAGCAACTGCAACCCTGCAGCATACAAAGATAAACCTTCAATTCTAACCCAGAAGAGGACATTACTAAAAAAACGAAAAACCACCTCTTTAGCATTCAACTATAGCATTCGACATAAACGTTCAATTCTAACCCAATCTCAGCAGCATACGAAGATTAAGAAGCATAAAATGAGAAATTGTCCACCATTTAAAACCATGAAGCAGGATCAGCAACTGGAGACCAGCTGGTAATTATGAAACTGAATAGATTTCATATCAAATCCAAAACATTATTCTTTCTTTCCCTCTGTTCAATTTGAATCTCGTCATTGGTATCAAATTCAATCTGGATTGCCATATCACTGGAGGCCTCCAAGTCAATGGTTTGCCTTCTAATTTCCAATTGCCATTTTAATGTGTCTGTAGTCTTCAACTTGGATAGTCATTACTAGCCTCCATTTTTGTTTGTCTCACTTGAATTAGTTTGTCTAAGAATTAATATCAAGGTTTTAAAAATAATAAACCAGCGTAGCTCTTGATTAACCTCTATCGTTTGTTTATTGAGTGCGATCAAGTTAGGTGGAGCCTCAACTGATTCAAGTTTGAGTCCAACAAATTCTAAAGATAATTTCAGACAATTCCGGATGGTTGAATTGGAGTTGACGAAGATTGATCTTGTATTCGATCCCGAGTTTTTAAACCTTGGCTAACAATTCAAAAAATTTATGTCAATTGATTTTTGGGCAAGGCTTATCATGTCGACGACCGAATGTGGAAAAAATAGGCATGGGTTTTTGTACCATGGGTGGGTACAAGTAAAAAAGCTAGTCCATAAGTGTAGAATTAGCATTTTGAAATATAAGATCTTTCATGGGTAAGAATCTAAAATTGACAGATGTTATGAGGAAAATAAGGATTAACAGAGCTTGTATTCAAGAGATTAGATGGAAAGAAAGAAGAAAAAAAAAAAAAACCCTAAGGAGTTTGAAGAATTTAAACTTTAGTATGCGGAGGATAAAAGTAATAGAAGTGAAATTGGTTTGGTAATGGATAAAGATTTAAAAAATGATGTCGTGGATGTTAATTATAAGATTCGGTGATAGGATTATATTCATCGAACTTGTGTTGGGGAAAGATGTACTTGTCAATATAATTAGTATTTACACATCATAAGTAGACTTGGATGAAAATAATAAAGAAAAAAAAATCAGCTACCCCTCATAATAGTTTTGAAATATTACCTACCACCCATATCTTTGAAAAAACATCAACTACACCCAAGTAATTGACGAAGGAGACGGAAATCAGCGTAAGACATTTTTACCTTTTTTGTTGGGAAAACGAACTTAGCATATTGACTGACCCCCAAACGTTTCAAAAATACGACCTCCCTAAATAATTATTAAAACCAAATAGGTCCAATTTTAACGGCGTTAAAGTTAGTTTTTTGGACAACTCTACCATCAACCTTTTATCCATATTTTAAATCTTATTCTTGTTAAAAGCGAATATAACCTTCTTATATCCTACTAAAATAAACCCAAATCCATCTTCTTCTCATTCTACCTCACTCACCACGTTTCCTTAAGTGGTATTTGAGCCTTGGTTTTGATCGAAAAGGGCGAAGCTCGGAGGGAGAAGTCTTCGATTAACACTCTTTTCCTCTCATTTTCCTTCTCTTCCATCGACCTACTTCGTCTTGAGGAATAGAAGGTAAATATTTTTAGGGTTTATTCGGTGGTTCCTCTTTATCGAACAATGTCGTTGCTCTTTACGCAATACAAAACGAAAGAAAAAATATTCACGGTTTGTGCTTCAAGATTTGAAGGGTCAAATCTCCCAACGATTTGCAGCGGTTGTGCTTCAACATTTCGAAGGAACATGGAACTTCAGCCCCTTGCGACGAGGATGCCGCTTCAACATCTCGGCAAGAAAAATTTCGATGTTCCTTCAGTGGAAACATTTCACCATTTCGAATCATGGCCACTTCAATGTTCATGGTTTGCGCGGTGGAGAATGTGTTAGGCGGCGGCGATTCTAGGGTTTTGAAACGGAATGACAATGAGTGGTGAGCAACAGGAATCGGGGATCGTTCCTCCGCCAAATAGTAACCTTCCTAAATAAGGGTAAAATGGGTAGTTCGAACTATAAAGGGTAATTTGGGTTTAAAACTATTCAACTCCAACCGTTACTATATAATGGTATTCCTACTGGCCTTTTGTTGGGGGGGGTTCTTTTTTTTAAACGCTTGGGGGCCAACCGCCATATGCTAAGTATTGTCTTTTACCCTTTTTGTTTTTAATTGAAAATTTTTAAAAGCTAGTAAAATTACTAATATAACCCTTATCTTTCCTTTCCTCTCTCCCTCCTCATCGTTCTCCCCTCTTGTGTAACCATGGCATCTGAACCATGGGGTCTGGCCGGAGAAAGCAGAGAAGAAGACGAGAGAAATTTTTTGATTTTCTCTCCGGCGATGGCCGCATCTTTTTGCACGTATCTTTCCTCAAAACCCCATTGCTCCCCCTTGCTCCCAGACTGGCAAACCCTAAATCTTACCGGTGTTTTCACCTTGCTGATGCTGAGTTACCGACTTGATGTAACTCTCACTACCTCTCTCTCTTGTCATTTTCAGAGTTCATGTTGCGTTCGTTTTTCTGTAATTTCCCTTTATAATCACCCATTAAAATTGCTTAGGGAAAACCTACTAGCAGTTTTTTATGCCATTGTCTGTTTTGATCGCCCAATACTTGGAAGACGATGCTGCTCTAATTCACACCCTCATCGAGGTATCATTCAAAGGTCCTAGGAACTCAGAATAATGATTGTGGAGTTTCTTTGCTTTGTATTGAACGTTGTTTTTTTTTTTTTTACTTTGATTTTTCTGCACTGTTGTAAGACTCTATAAACAACGTACTTCATTGAATCCTTGTAATGCCTTTGTAATAGATCTGTTGTATTTTTATTTTTTTCATTTTTCAATTTTATTGGATGATGATGGTGTGGTGGGTGGTTGAGGGAAAATAAGGAGAAAGTGAAGTAGGTTTCGATTTTCAACCGCCGACCATTGGCCGATTGAAGATGCAGAGTGGAGACCATCTGTATCCTGTTACTTGTAAGTTTAGTTTCTTTAGTCCCTTCTCTTTCCCTTAATCCCTTTTCTTCTGGAAGCAAACATAGTTTCCCTTCTCACACTCTCGTTGTCTTTCTCTTTCTTCTTTGTATTTTTCTTTTCTAAACCAATGAATTGCAGCACGTTGGTTAGGTCTTGGATCCTGCTAGGATAAACTTGATTAAGAGTTCCGATTCCGTGGGGCCAATAAAAAGGGAGATTAGCAGAGAAGGAATCTCGAAGGTCACAAACCTTCGAGGATCTATCTGCATCGATGTAAAAATCGGAAAGCGTCTTTGAGTTTAGAAACCTTAAAGAGTCCGATGGGATGATTAAGAATTGGATTCGAATTCGGATAACCATCCATCCCCGCCGAATCCGATCTGTTTACATCTCTACCTATACCTTCTTCTTCCTCCCTCGTTTCTCCCTTGCCCGCAGAATTAAATCAGAAACCTAAGAAGGAAGAGGAGGGTAGATCTGGATAAGAAGAAGAAACGAGATTTAGAGATTTGGGGTTTACCCTCCTTAAGTGAAGGAGGGTAAAACCATCTTTCAACATTTCTTTCAAGGTATTATTGTCCAATTCGAATTTATTTTTAGATGACATCAGCAACTAACGTGATTTGTTTAACGGAGTAGATCTATTTGATTAACGGTGGTAACCGTTTAGGTGGTAGTTGATGTTTTTTGAAAGGTGTGGGTGGTAGGTGATGTTTCAAAACTATTTTGGGGGGTAGCTGATTTTTTTAAAATTTTGGGAATACATGGATAGATTAGCGTCATGTTTTGGACTGAATTAATAGACATGTGGTGAGGGATTGTAGAGTTTTTTATTTTTTTATATTTTTATGAAAGATATCGTAGAAGTTATGAAGGTATACATGGAAGATATGGTTTTGAAGAAAAGAATATAGAGAAAGTTCAAATTTAGATTTTGTTGTGACATATGATTTATCCATTGTAAACATATACTTCGAAAAGATAGAGGAATATTTAGGTACTTTCAAAAGTATATAATATAGTAGTCAAATAGATTTCTTTCTAAGTAGAAAATCTGATAGATTATGTAAAGATTATAAGGTTCTATCAAGGGAGAGTCTAACCACTTAACACAGATTAGCGGTCATGGATTTGATAAAATCCTAGTTTTTTAAAACTCTATTTATCACTTGACCAAGTTATTTTTGGATTGAAATTTGATATATGAACAAGAGCTTTGTGATTTACCTCTATAAAATTTAGATTTCACCTGAATTGTCTTGTGACAAATATTAGTATCACCTGGACAATAGAAAGGCTTCCTATGTTGGCAACACAGGATTCTCGCAGCCAAATGCTAATCTTCTTTTTTAACTGGCTGGGATGCCAAAACGTGAGTAATTATTGATAATGCCACCTCACCTTTAATTCTCTGGGTTTCTATAAGCTTTAATGAGTTCATATGCAAAAAGACCAAGACACCCTTTACCATCTTCTGTCGCAAAATTCCCTCAATGGAATTTTTTTGAAAGAAACTTTCATTTTTTTTTTCTCTTAACCTATTAAATCGGTGATACAATGACATGTGTTTATATTAAATTAAAAATAAATAAGAAAAGGTATCAGTTAATGAATCAACTAATCTGATACGATTACTAAAATCGTGGATGAAAGAATTTATGGTCAACAAATGCATAATAAAACTTGGAATTTTTTTGGTACTACAACTGTAATGCCGTTATGGTCAACAAATATATATATCACTCCATTATTGCCTCTCTGATTACTGGTAAATACTAAATACACTACACATATGCATATGCCCACACTACTAAGTGCTTGTTAGATGGCCAAGGGAGAAAAAGTATGGAACAAATTAAATGTATTTTTATTATTAAATTTATCAAATTTTAAATATAAAATTGTGTGTAAAGTATTTAATAAACAATAAAAGAGACCCTCATGTTGGCATTTCTTTGATTATGGAGAGAGAAAAAGAATTGGGATAGAAATTTTCCCCTTGTCGTAGGAGAGGCGTCAGCTGTGATTGCACGGTTGACCTTCACTCGGAGCACATACCAACACATTGATATGCACGTCGAGTGAAGGCCAGCCTTGCCATTATGACTGGTACGACTGAATGACGAGAGTCAATTTGGGTTCCAGAAAAAATGTCTAGAACAAAAAAACATGTTTCATTCGTTTTAACCATCCAATTTCATTCCAAATCTAAAAATAGATGTAAAATAATACACATATGGAAGAGACTATCACGACAATTGGATTAGAGTCCATGCTTGCAACGTAACTGCATGCGACTTTATCCACAGTCATTTGTAAGGGTGTAAATGGATAGTCGAAAATTTGAATTCGATTCGAATCCGCACACATTTAAAGACATCGGATTCGGAATCCGATTGAACAATTGGATTAGAATCCGATTGAACAATCGGATACGAATGCGAATTCGGATAGCACTTAAACGGACGGGCTATGTCCGCTCCGATCTGTTTGTGTGTGTGTGTGTGTGTGTGTGTGTGTGTGTGTGTGTGTATATATATATATATATATATATATATATATATATAGCGTTAGGGTTTCATTTTCTTTCTTTTCTGTTTGTGTCAAGTTCGGGAAGTTGGGAGAAGAGACGAAGCCGCCGATTGTGATTGCTTGGGATGCTAGGAGAAGAAGAGAGGAAGTCGCTACCGATCTACCACTGCCGATCTCTTTCTACTACACTTTGAATTGTAATTGTTGGCAAATCGGGCTAAGTTTGATGAGAAAGAGTGTCCGTGGGCTTCTCTGTTGATGTGACAATGTTTCTAAAGCTTTACTGAAGATGTGACAGAGTTTCGAGTTTCTCGTGTTATGGCATAAGCCATTGAAGAGAGAGAAAGAAGAGAGAGAATCAGAAGTGAGAGAAAGAGGAGAGAGAAGATTTTATGGTGGGAACCACCACACTGAGGTGGCATGCCACCATGGTAGACAACCACATATAGCACAGCAGCATAGCCTAGCTGCAAGGGCCTTGGGCATGCGCACTGGCCAGAACCAGTTGCTGTGGCATGCCATGCGGCACACAGCAAGCCCACGTGCATGCATGGCTTGGCCCCTGGCAAGCCCATCACATGTTTGAGAAAATTCCTAGAGAGAGAGAATAACCCCATGTTTGAGAGAAGCACCTCTTGGGAAGTATACCTCTGTACAGGGTTTTGTTAAGAAGTTAGTGGTTACAGAGGCGATTTTGAATGTTTCCAAGGGTATTTTGGGTAGTTCAAATGAAGAAGATCCATCATCGGCGGCCATAATAGAATCGGATGGTCTCTGATAAGGTGGGTTAAGGTGTGGCGCAGACGTAGCGCTTTGATACTCCCGTGCACTTGTTGATTGGCTGAAGGTAAGTTAAAATGTTGATCCGCGTCATATTGAAAAGACGCCTCGATTCCATGTGGCGCGTGTTTAGTACAAGAGCGGCATCGATCCTGATCCAAAGGGCGCCGTTCATGCAGAAGATCGGAGACGCAATTTATTCAGATCTAATGGCATAGGTCTAATCCCGCCTTTTTGAAGTCAATCCAACGGTCTTGTTTCGAGATTCCATGATCGGCTAATCACATCTCGACAGCGGCGTCTGACCAGTCAGGGCTGGCTGCTATTCCGTGGGGGCACGGGTGCACGGTATGGATTTAAAATATTCCATTTCCTAATATCCGATTAGCCGAACTTCAAATTGCCATAACTTGGCCATCCAAGCTCCCAATCGAATGATTCAACTTGCAGTTTCCATATTTTTGGCTCCTCTATTCATTGGGCGGTGTTGGGAGTTCGAAAAACTAAGAAAAAACATGAAAAAGGGAAAAAAAATACAAAGAAGATGGTTTTTTAGGGTTTCGTATTTTGTGGGATGATCAATCACCAACTACCTCTTCTCTACACATCAATGGAGTGTTAAATCCCTATGAGAGGTCAGTAGAGCTTTTATTTTTACATTCATGGTGATTATGGATTGTGTGGAAGAGATTGAAAACCTGTGAGCAAGGTATGCTCTGTAAATCGATCTCTATCATCATTGAAGGTTGTTGAAGAATTCAGAAAGCAGTGTGGAGTTTCAAAACTATTGCTAACCATTCGAAAACAATTGATTGTGAGATTTTCTCATTCCCTATCTTTTTATTGTTTTCTATGCATTGTATGCTAGTATAGGAGGTGGAAGAAAAAAAATTAAATACCTATCTAGTCTGTGGATTTCATTGTAGGGCAATTCTATAAGCCCCAAAAGTATTAATTTGTTGTGTGTTCAGTGGGTGCTGGACACTAGCTGTTATAGCCTGAATCCTGGCATTGTTACGCCATCTTAGTTTTATGCTAGAAAATTTTAGGGTTAGTATCATTGTCTGTAAGAGACTAAAAGCTGAGTATTGAGTAAATACGGAATCCGTTGGGTATTACTCCATGGACTAGCCAGCACACACTGTGGTGGTGAACTATGTAATATCTCTGTGCTCTTTGTTTTATTTTTTTGATATATTTTGGAGTGCATGGAATGGCTTGCAGGGTGGGTGTGCAAATCTGGTAGACCTAGCCACTGAGTGGTAGCGAAGTAGATTTGCATGCGCTTGTGTGTGTGTGTAAAAAATTAGATCTCCATCAGCTCTGGACAACAGTGAAATTATCAAGGAAAAATTTCAGACACTGATTCACCCCCTCTCTCAGTGTCATATCAAGTTCAACACCTTCCCCATCATTCTTCTCCTTTTTTTTCCCATCTCGCAGACGACATTATTCTTGTCCTTTTTTTTGGCAGGTGATTTGAGTAAGTTTCGATTTGTTCATTCTATTATTTCTTTTTTGTCATTTTCTGATTCCCATTTGCATTCCATTTTCTATTATTTCCTTTCATAATCACTTTTTGAAATTGCTTAAGGAACCTACTCAAAACAAGAAAGCAAGACACCTGTTTTGTTCGCCAAAAACAGGGACGACGGCTCTTGATTCACACTCAAAGTTGAATGGGGCAAGCTAGAAGGCCATTGATGGGACTCCGTGGAAGCTCTTAAGCCTTATACGATTGTTATTTTTTCATGTTGAAGAGAGCCTTGGAGCTCTCAAGTTGTGCTATGGTTGAGAGGAAACCACAGATTGAAGTTGCAGAGTGCAGACCACACTCTATCTCCCGTAGTTTAGTTTCCCTAATTATTTCCTTCTCTTCTGGTCCCTTCTCTACCGGAAGCAAGCATGGGACTTTCATGTTTCAGTCGAATTGGATCTTAACCGAAAATCCGGTTAAAATTCGAATACTAATTCATATTTAAATTTAACAAATTCGACGGATGAGGATGCGGAATCGAAAGGGATGATTAGGAGTCGGATTTGAATTCGGATACTAGTGTATCCCTAATGAATCTGATCTATTTACATCTTTAGTCATTTGGTTACAACAAAACACTGTTAATTAATTTGTTAGATTTGTTACACAATGTACGCACTTCTGTGCATACAAATTCATCTCAAGGAGTCCTCTTGTAACTCAAACTTCTGTAACCAACTCAATTATAAATATACCATTGATCTACCTAGGAAAGGTAAGATGATAATTCATAAATATTATCATTCTCACATGGTATCAGACGACCGTGTCGATCCAGACCTTCTCTCCTCCTTTCTTAAGGCTTCTTCCATGTCCTCTACCCTCTCTTCTGCAACCTCGTCTCCATCACCCATACCCAACTTCCATCACTCCCTTACAATCAAACTTGGGACAGACAATTTCTTGCTCTAGAAGACCCAATTACTTCAGCTCCTACGAAGTCAGGCTCTTATGGGATATGTCGATGGCACCATTAAATCTCCCCCTGCCGCCATTATCCCAACCTAGTCTACCACCTCAACTCCTAACCCGGAATTCGCAAACTGGGTCCTTAAGGACCAGCTCGTCCTTAGCTTAATACTCTCCACTCTCACAACCGATACATTGCCCTTTGTTATTGGCTTGAATACTGCTCAAGAAGTTTGGGAGGCTCTCAACACTGCCTTCAGTTCTCTCTCACATACTAGCATTCTCCAACTCCATATGTAGCTTCTAAACACCACCAAAGATGATGAAACTATCAGTGCTTACCTTTGAGAGGTCAAATATATCTCTGATAAACTCTCTATTGCTAATAAATCAATTGGGGTTGCTAAATTCAATGCGATTGTCTTTTGCAATTTGGGTAGTGACTGTGCTGACATTGTGGCTGCTTTTGTCATCAAGAACGAAGCCGTACCATTTGCTGAACAACATCAAGTTCTCACCAGTCATGAATTGCTACTCCGAGCTCAAACCAAGATAGCCGAGGCCCATCTCTCTTGCGCTACTCACTCTCCCTCCCCCTGAGGGCCACAATCCTCTACTGACCCAACCAATCCCCTCAATACTCTTCATGATAGTTGGATTAGAGTCCATGCTTGCAAAGTAACTGCATGCGACTCTATCCACAGTCATTTAGTTACAACAAAATAGTCAATTTGTTAGATTTGTTATACAATGTATGCACACTTCTGTGCACACTGATTCATCTCAAAGAGTCCTCTTATAACTCAAACTTCTGTAACAACCTCAATTATAAATATACCATCGATCTGCCCAGGAAAGGTAAGACGATAATTCATAAATATTGTCATTCTCACCTGGTATCAAACGACCGTGTCGTTCCAGACCTTCTCTACTGCTTTCTCAAGGCTTCTTCTACGTCCTCCACCCTCTCTTTTACAACCTCTTCTCCATCACCCACACCTAACTTCCATCACTCCCTTACAATCAAACTTGGGATAGATAATTCCTTGCTCTAGAAGACCCAATACTTCTACTCCTACGAAATCAGGCTTTTTTGGGATATGTCGATGGCACCATTAAATCTCCCCCTGCCGCCATTATCCCAACTGAGTCTACCTCCTCAACTCCTAACCCAGAATACGTAGACTAGGTCCTTAAGGACTAGCTCATCCTTAGCTTAATGCTCTCTTCTCTCACAGCCAATATATTACCTTATGTTATTGGCCTAAATACCACTTAAGATGTTTGGGAGGCTCTCAACACTACCTTCACTTCTCTCTCACATACAAGCATTCTCCAACTCCATATGTAACTTCTAAACACCACCAAAGGTGATAAAACTATCAGTGCTTACCTTTGAAAGGTCAAATATATCTCTGGCCAACTCTCTGCTGCTAATTAACCAATTAGGGTTGTTGAACTTAATGCGATTGTCTTTTGCAATTTGGGCAGTGACTATGCTGACATTATGACTGCTTTTGCCACCAAGAACGAAGCCTTACGATTTGCTTAACTCCATTAGGTTCTCACTAGTCATGAACTACGGCTCCAAGCTGCAACCAAGATAGCCAAGGCCCATCTGTCTTGTGCTACTCACTCTTCCACCCCCCGAGGGCCACAACCCTCTGCTGACCCAGCCGGTCCCCCTCCATACTCATCACGACAATTGGATTAGAGTCCATGCTTGCAAAGTAACTGCATGCGACTCTATCCACAATCATTTGGTTACAACAAAATACTATTAATTTGTTAGATTTGTTACACAATGTACGCACACTTCAATGCACATGGATTCATCTCAAAGAGTCCTCTTGTAACACAAACTTTTGTAACCAACTCAATTA
This sequence comes from Protea cynaroides, assembly GCA_028583415.1. Classification (NCBI taxonomy): domain Eukaryota; kingdom Viridiplantae; phylum Streptophyta; class Magnoliopsida; order Proteales; family Proteaceae; genus Protea; species Protea cynaroides. The sequence goes on from CM053268.1 coordinate 57,709,726, forward strand.
TAAATATACCATCGATCTACCCAGGAAAGATAAGATGATAATTCATAATATTGTCATTCTTACATGGTATCAGACGGCCATGTCGATCCAAACCTTCTCCTCCTTTCTCATGGCTTCTTCCATGTCCTCCGCCCTCTCTTCTGCAACCTCTTCTCCATCACCCACACCTAACTTCCATCACTCCCTTTCAATCAAACTTGGGACAAATAATTTCTTTCTCTAGAAGACCTAATTACTTCCGCTCTTACGAAGTCAAGCTCTTTTGGGATATGTCGATGGCACCATTAAATCTCCCCCTACTGTCATTATGCTAACTGGGTCTACCACCTCAACTCCTAACCCAGAATACGCAGACTAGGTCCTTAAGGACCAGCTCATCCTTAGCTTCATGCTCTCCTCTCTCACAGCCGATACATTGCCTTATGTTATTGGCCTGAATACCGCTCAAGAAGTTTGCGAGACTCTCAACACTGCCTTCGGTTCTCTTTCACATACCAGCATTCTCCAACTCCATATGTAGCTTCAGAACATCACCAAAGGTGATAAAACTATCAGTGCCTACCTTCGAGAGGTCAAATATATCTCTGACCAACTCTTCGTTGCTAATAAACCAGTTGGGGTTGTTGAACTCAATGCGATTGGTTTTCGTAATTTGGGCAATGATTATGTTGATATTATGGCTGCTCTTGCCACCAAGAATGAAGCTATATCATTTGCTGAACTACATTAGGTTCTCACCAGTCATGAACTGTTGCTCCAAGCTGTAACCATGATAGTCGAGGCCCATCTCTCTCGCTCTACTCACTCTCCCTCCCCTCGAGGGCCACAATCCTCTGCTGACCCAACCGGTCCCCCTCCATACTCATCACGACAGTTGGATTAGAGTTCATGCTTGCAAGTAACTGGATGCGACTATCCACAGTCATTTGGTTACTACAAAACACTTTTAAATTTTTTTAGATTTGTTATACAATGTACGCACACTTTTGTGCATAAAGATTCATCTCAAAGAGTCCTCTTGTAATTCAAACTTTTGTAACCAACTCAATTATAAATATACCATCGTTCTACCTAGGAAAGGTAAGACGATAATTCATAAATATTGTCATTCTTACATGGTATCGAACGACCGTGTTGATCCAAACCTTCTCTCCTCCTTTCTCCTGGTTTCTTCCACGTCCTCCACCTTTCTTCTACAACTTCTTCTCCATCACCCACACCCAACTTCCATCACTCCCTTATAATCAAACTTGGGACAGATAATTTCTTGCTCTAGAAGACCCAATTACTTCCGCTCCTACGAAGTCAGGCTCTTCTAGGATATGTCGATGGCACCATTAAATCTCCCCTTGCCGCCATTATCCCAACTGGGTCTACCACCTCAACTCCTAACTCGAAATACGCAGACTATTTCCTTGAGGACCAGCTTATCCTTAGCTTAATGCTCTCCTCTTTCACAGTCGATACATTGCCTTATGATATTGGCCTGAATACTGCTCAAGAAGTTTGGGAGGCTCTCAACACTGCCTTCGGTTTTCTCTCACATACCAGCATTCTCCAACTCCATATGTAGCTTCAGAACACCACCAAAGGTGATAAAACTATCAATGCTTACCTTCGAGAGGTTAAATATATCTCTGACCAACTCTCCGTTGCTAATAAACCAATTGGGGTTGTTGAACTCAACGGGAATGGCTTTCGCAATTTGGGCAATGATTATGTTGATATTATGGCTGCTCTTGCCACCAAGAACGATGATGTACCATTTTCTGAACTCCATCAAGTTCTCACCAGTCATGAATTGCGGCTCCAAGCTACAACCAAGATAGTCGAGGCCCATCTCTCTTGCACTACTCACTCTCCCTCCCCCCGAGGGCCACAATCCTCTGCTGGCCCAACCAGTCCCCCTCCATATTCATCCCGACAGTTGAATTAGAGTCCATGTTTGCAACGAACTGCATACAACTCTATCCATAGCCATTTGGTAACAATAGAACACTGTTAATTTGTTAGATTTGTTACACAATGTACGCACATTTCTGTGCACACGGATTCATCTCAAAGAGCTCTCTTGTAACTCAAACTTCTAGTGTTTAACTCAATTATAAATATACCATCAATCTACCGAGGAAGGGTAAGACGATAATTCATAAATAGTGTCATTCTCACAGAGACAATTAAATGGCTCCACCATATCTTGCTTAACAACCTTCTATAACGAGGAAAAAAAACCTTCTAAAACATAATAAATATACTCTCTTTTTTGCCATGTATAATAAATATATACATGAATCATGCATCAAATTGTGTTAAATCAGCATGTTAAAGTTAGAAACCAATAACAATGTACATATTTACAAATAACTCAAAGCCATGACAACATTTAGGCTCTCTTTGGTAATATATTATAGAATTCAGGGAAAATTTTATGCACCTCGTCTAAGTTTTACCTTAATTTCAACCACCCACTAATATCAACCACATCCCACACTGTTAAGTTGCCTAACAGAAAAATTAAAATTACATTTTTACCCTTCTTGTAGAAACACTACCATCATCACTGCAACTAGACCAATTGAAGAATATGAAACCAGTGACCCAATCAGAGATACAAGAAATCTAGCAATCAAACAGCTAGACATCTCTCTGCTTCTCTTTTTTTCTCTTCCATCCTCTTCTTTATTCTCAGATTTCTCCTTTCTTTTGCAAGTTCCTTCTGTTTTTCCCAAAAAAGGGTACGAGCAAAGAGGGTTTGAGATACACACACAAAGAGAGAGAGAGAGAGAGAGAGAGAGAGAGAGAGAGAGACAACACAAAAAGGGTTTGAGATGATTCAAGAAACCTACAAAGAACCAAAATGATGGGCCTAATCGATCATGAGACATTGCTTTGGAGCAGAAACTCCTTAGCTAGTCTCTCTGCTTTACCCAGAACATTCCAGAAACCTAAAGAAAACAAGAAGATAGAGGGAGGAGAGGAAGAAAACCAAGTCTCATACATAGTTCCTTTAAAATACAAAAACCAAATTACATAAATAATTTTTTTTTAAAAAGAATCTTCACATGTCGACTCCAAAAATCCCAATAGGATAGGAAGGTCTTCTATTGAAGATAAGGGATGGAATGAAACTTGTGAGACATTTTAAAATCTTTAATTTGATATTGATTGTTAAGAAAAAAATATAAAGAGGAGATATGAAAAGAGAGAGTTACTTGATATAGATCATATCTTATTTTTATAAAATAAAAAAAAGTATTAAGTGAGAGATGGCTTCTTATTAATAAGGAAGAGAGAAAGAGAGAGAGAGAGGATCTATTGGAATGAGATAAAGAAATTGAATGAAAAGATTATCTATTGATAAGGGATGGAGAGAGAGTATAGGGGTTTATCTATCACACCCCAATTCTAGACTAATCAGTAATGTGATGAACTGTCATAAGAACCACCTGTTTAAACCAGGATCTCATATAGGCCGTACCCACCATAATAAATCAAATACAGTCCACAATAATAATCAGAGATAATAATTAAATAGCGGAAGTCTTTATTAATAATGAACTGAGTATCTAACAATAATAATAGATAATTAAATCTAATTATTTCCAAATGACTCAGGACGTAAAGTAAAATAATCAATCACATGTTCCAGTATTCAATTATAATTAAACTAATAAAAAACACATTGATTGCATTCACATGATGGATCATGCGTTTCCTCCATCGCTTCTACGTCCATAGCCACCACGTGTCCATGCATCGACGCATTTATATAGTCCTCCACTGTGGTATCTGTTTCATCAACTAAAAATATATGACGTTGTAGGGTGAGCACACATCACGGCTCAGTGAGCAAACAAAATAATGCGTAAACATATTCATGCATTCAATTCATATCTTTGGTCTGGTTTTAAGTTTGCAACTGTGCTATAAAATTGATTGGCGGCCACCGCACCTCTATACACGAGTGTGTGAATCTGCCCAATGGATCAAACACCATTGTCGACCCACATGCACCCACCATGGAATAGAGATGGAGTTAAATGTCCGGATCACACACCGTTAATATTTCCCCTGATGTCCTACTCATACCAACACGTAAGTCCCTGCTGACAAAGGCTTGCAAACTGGGCTCACATCTAATCAATCCTGATGCCATCCAAATATATCCAAGGTCTTACCCCAGCATCCTTCAATACATCCATAGAGATAGAGCTAAGGCCCCTCGACAGAGTCAAAGATCACACAGTCCGATACCACCTTTCCTGAAGCCCTACGATGTAATAGTTACATTAAGGTAATGGCAATACCATGATGTCAGTGGATAAGACTTGAGTAGAGATAGAGCTAGAGTTTGGTGGCCAGGCTCAAGACCACAGTGTCACGTCCTCCCCCTGATGCTCCACTCGCATCCAACACACTAACCATACACACAATTACATGTCTATCCCTAGCATCACTATCATCATGTTATAAATAGACAGAAATAAATATGCATGAGCAGAAATAGCAGTAATATTGGATGACATATGACATGCACATTACACGCATATAAGCATAGTATCAATCATAACATTGGATAAATAAAATAAAAATAATTTGTTATTATTCAATTAGTTTAGGTCTTGTTCCCTCATCTGTAAACTATATTTGATCTCCTTCCAAGTGTTGAAAATCACTTTGAACTACTTGGAAACCTAGGGAACGTATAGATTTAAGTTAAGGTTTAATAGCATCAAGTTACAGTAGTCTAAAATCATGTTTGGTCTGAAAGTATGCTTCTTGTTAGGCTGTGGTCGAAATGTATGGTCTCAATATATGTTGACCATAGGCTATGTGGTCAATACGTATGGTCGCATATTATGCGACCACAACATGCTACCACACCTTTCTTGGGAACTTCCCAAATAGTTGTGGTCAACCCTTTGCCCTGTGGTTGATCACATGCTGCAATCACACGAAGTTTGGTCAGTTTTCATCTTCAATCCGAATTCTTCATGAGTCGATTTCTTGGCTCATCAATAGGGTTTCTCCTATGATCAGTCTATGGCCATTAATTTATAATTTTACAAGGTTATTGATCCTAACATATTCTCTATGGTCCTCCTTTGAGATTTGCTCATGGAGTCTCATGGTTGATATCCTACCTTGATTCAACATCTCAATTTACAATGAGAAATCATATTCTAGGCGTTCTACTGCTACAGGGAAGGGTTTCATACCTTAGGTTTGTAGAGAACTAGAACCTTCTCTGCAATTTTTTCTCCCAACCTTCTTCTCCAAATCTCCTTCTCTTTTTCTTCCTCTCTTTCTTTCTCTCTTAGGTTTAGGGTTTGAGATTGATCCAAAAGAGTGAGAGAGAGTAGAAGGACGTCCTCTATATAGAGAAAAACTCTCCATATAGAGTCCCACTTCAATTAGGAAAGAGATCTCTTAGGATTTGGAAAGTTTTCAAATCACGGAGTTTGATCTGACAACGTGCGATCGATATGTGTGGTCATAAAATCCATCGACCACACCCCTCAAAAATGCGACCACACGTCCATTTTTGACTGGTCTCACTTCCTTTATGGTGTGGTCGACCATACCAGTTCAGGTAGTTGACCACACACACACAAATCACTGTTTTTGGATCGATTTACATACTTAGTCTTGTGGTTTCTTCATACGCTTGGTCCACTCGATCCGGCTATGATAGGAAGACCTGGCATGACACTGTTAGACCGGGTTAGTGGAATGCGGGTCTTACATTATCCCCCCTCCCCCCACCCCACCCCAAAAAGAGAGAGAGAGAGAGAGAGAGAGAGAGAGAGAGAGAGAGAGAATATAGGTATTGTTTGGTTGCAAGGGGAATTGAATGGAAGGGAAATGCAATATAGCCTGGGGTGTCTTAGTTCCAGTTGTTGTTGCTCTGTTAGAGTCAGGGACTGCAATATAGAGTGATTGTTAATGCTCAAACGAATTCAGGTGTATCTGGTGTAGGTCCAGGCCTGGTTGAAGTCATATATGATGATATCTTGGCTATGGATGCAACTTTGCAACTGTCTGATGGAGTGTTTACTGAAGTAGGAAAGCGTAATTGCAGACGAGGTAGAGGGAAAACGAATAGGGTTGATGCTGCCCTGGCACCTCGAATGAATCTTGAGGATGTTGCTACCGCGGTTACTGGGAACCGAAATCCTCCAAGGGCGACCTGTAGTAGGAAGGGTGCCGGTTGATGCAGCCCTGGCACCTCAAATGAATCTTGAGGATGTTGCTACCGCGGTTACCGGGAATCGGAATCCTCCAAGGGCGACCCGTAGTAGGAAGGGTGCCGGTTGATAGACATAGTTTAAAATGTTTTTGTCTTTTCTTTGACCCTACTGTTAGGTTCCAGCTATGGCTCCTAAGCTGTAGTTTGATTCCTGGTATAGTAAGGTTTTCATTGTATTATTTTTCTTCTCCTTTTCATTAAAAAAAAAAAAATCAAGCTTTTAGCCACAAAAAAAAAAATAATAATAATGAAAGGGAAATGAAAATTTTAAAAGTTAAATGGAAACTTTAATAACTGTAACACAACATGATTGTATAAATTACTTAAATTTCTTAACATACGTAGTAATGATACTTATAAAATATAAAATTTATTTCTCTTTTCAAATGATAGGGATTTGGATGCAAAGTGAAGTGTAAGTTAATAACTAAACGTGAAATAATTTAGAATTAGTTACATAGTAATGTGATAGCATGTACTATAATCATCACAAAAATTTTCACTTCCCTTCTCTTCAAGTCTCCTTGCAGTCAAACAAAACCATAAGGAGAAGAAATTGGCCAAATAATCACAATTGGATTTTTTTTTTTTTTTTTTGTAAGAGATGAGAGAGAATGAAGGACACCAACATTCATTCATATATATATATATATATATATATATATATATATATATATATATATATATATATATATATATATATATATATATAAATCTAGACCGGTCCTATTTTTAGGCCTTGGCAGGGTTGATTTTTAGAGGGCCAGGGTTGGGTTTGGGTTTTAAAATGCGTGACTCAGTTGTAGCCCTATTGTTAGGTGATATTGGCACAAGGAAATTCTACTTGTAACAAAGCGTTGTTACATTTAGTCGTGTAATAAGGGTCTTATCATCGTTAGATTTGCATCAATCCCCAAATGAAATACTAAAACTATCCCCTATATATCGAGATGCCCCATAATAATTCTCATTAATGCACACTCAATCCATGGTTACAAATCTAAATGTAACAACTCTTAGACTCACTCGTTGGGAAATCTACCAATCATTATAATGCTTTATGACTCATTTGAGGAAAACCACCATAAATGGTGGGTCATATATTAATATAACCAAAAATTTGCAAGCTCGTCAAGGGAATATCCCAACAGTCCAGAGGTTAGCCTATTAAATCATCAATCAACATAATAGAAAAATAAAGGATGAGATAAATAATAATAAAAAAAAAACCCCCACGTGGGAAAAAACTAGTGCTGAAATTAGATTGATATAATAGGAGAAAATTTCCCTTGCACTAGGGTGAAGAGGAAGTAGCCATTAAGATTCATGAGTACCCTGCACCAATGGATTAAAAGGTTCTCTCTTCACTTTGGGTGAAGAAAAACCATTTCCGATATAACATTTTTAAATCAATATGTCATTAGATGTGTTAAGTACTATTCAAAAGTTGTTAGACGTTTTTAGCTAGGCCATCATGAATGAATCTATAAGCCCAAGAATATCAATCAATCCTGACCCGACCCAATCCGACCTGACTGGAGCTTGGCTGTTTGCATGGAATTTTTTGTTTTTCTTAATTGGGCTTGGGCCAATCTAGTCCACATAACCAGCCCAATGCATAACCTAGTATTGGGAAAAGTGGAGTGGCATTGATCCTCTATTTAATGGAGTATAAAAGGATTGAGAAATTTATTTATACCTCCCCCTGTAGTTCATACTTAATTATTTTTTCGTAAAATATTTTACAGAGAATGAAATGCAGCCTTTCGGAAAGAGATATCATGAGTATCCAAATCCTCTCCTCCCGGAAGTTCGGGAGGAGGGGCAGCAACCCTGTTAGATGGTCGACACCTAAGACTCAGGTGAATCCAATCTAGATTCCACCACGGGTTTGATCCCTGAAACTAAAACCAGCTTGGTCTCCTATGCAACGATCTAAGCAACTCAATTGTAGAATGCATCGATCATTCTAAGAACTCAGTAGAAGAAAAGTCAGTATAAAAGACCAAATTATCATTTATGGAATGAAAATGCCACACACATAGTCAGACTCAGTCCTGCTGACTAATTATTTCATCAATACTTTATGATTTTACTTTCTTCCTTTTTTCACTTAAATATATGTTCTGTAGCAGTTGATAATGAAAACAAAATCATATGAGTTAGTTGCACACATCTATTTGAATTCCTTAAGAAAAAGCACAGAATCAAACTAGAGAGGAAAACAACAAATCTGAAAAAGAATTATGTAGAACTAGTCAATGATTGTTACCAAAAAAAAGCAGTCAATGATCTATGGTAGAATTCATGACCCTTATACATTGAAGCTATCCCCACATAAATAGAGATTCCCCAGCCGAATCATACAAGGATCTCTTGCAAGCGAATTCCCACTTCCTATCAAACTCCACCGTCTCAATAGTTTCATCAACCATATTATACTTCCAAAAAGTTTTCTCTCCATTAGAAACAACAGAAAGAATAAGCTTCTGTTCTTCCCAAACATCTTCAGTGAAGAATTCTGAATCTGGGTCATCATGACAAATAATAATTTCAGTCATATATTTCTCCCATGCAACCTTCTTGTAGTCCTTCACCATCCATATATCAAAAATACTTTTGGACATAACCATGTCTGCAGTGTCCTCTTGTTGTTCATCACTTACTACAATTGACAGACGACCTCCCATCACCTTCAACCGCATACTTCTGCTCTTTTTACTCCTCCAACTACTGCACATTGGATGTTCAAGAACTCTGAATTCCTCAAGAACAAGATCAAAAGCTAGGATAATTCCATTACCCAAATAAGATCTTGGTTTAATTAACCAGTGCATTGACCCATTAAAGAAAACTGGACGTTTAGTATAGACATGAAAAGTGGTCTCAAGAATAGGGCACCACCTCCATGAAGCATTCTTGGAGCCCACAGTGAAAACCCAACAACCATACTCATATTCATGTTCATTAAAGAGATATTCACGACGATCCATGATGACTACTTTATACTTGTTAATGGAATCATCAAACCCTATTCCAACCCTCTTACAGAACCCTTCTTTACAATGATAAAAAGCAGGAAACACAGTGGGTAAAGGGGGAAGCAGAATATGCAAGAGGGTTCTTGGATGGCAAATATAAATGTCTCTGTAACCAGCTAAACAAACTAAATCATCACATGGTTCTGACATGGTGTAACCAGTATCTTTACGAAGAGAAAGATTGAATTGAAGTGGCTCAGAATCTTGAGTTGTGATAAGGAAGGTAATGCGACTGCAACCCTCCATGACCTTGTTCCTGAAGGATAATAAGGCTGACGGGTGCTTCATCATCTTGGTGATATCTTCAGCCATTTCAAGAAAGAAATAAACAAGACTAACCTGAATCTTGCGAGGATTTTCAGCTGTAGTTTCTTTAGATGAATGGCTTACTGAGACTGGAATTGATAGCTGAGAACGATCGTACTTACTGCCTGATACACCCACGTTTTGTTTTTATCTCAAGATGAACTAAATTCTCATTGGGTACGTGTCCGGCTTTCAATCCTGATTCCTGCCCAAACTGGGAATTTCCCAATTAGAGTTCGACTTTGACAGTTAGAAATCGATAAAAGAAGTTATCCACGTTGCTTAAACCAATTAAATAATGAAAACCTAATAGCAATCTGATTTGGGACTCGGCAAGTCTCCCAACTTTGAGACTTGCCAGTGTCGGCTGTCATTAAGTCTGATCCAATGGTAAAAGAGTTATAGAGTTATTTTGTAATTTTTTTTTATTTTTTTATATAATAATTCTTATACGATTGGATACAGCAGAGTGACAGGTGTTGACCGGATGGTCGACACTAGCTCAGCTCAATTTCCTTTTGAACTTGAGACAGCCAAATCCTCAAATCCTCTGATTTGTGCCATCCTAATTCCTGACCAATTAGGTCTAACGTCGTCTACACTCCTTTTTTTTCTGTTTGTAAGGAGAATCCGAACTCGCTATCAGGGATTCCATCATTGTTTATATTCAGTGGGTCTCACATTTTAGAGGTGGGTCTCATAAATTATTGATGGTGATAGGATCTCATAGGGAAATGAACGATCCAATCCCGCATCAAGTGATAAGGTTCGGACTGTTCTGTTGGATTCAAATCATCTCTTGCCAGGGGGTCGGCAGGAAACTCGACTGCATCCAATCGATGCCCGACACATGGGCGTCGGCTGAATCCTAACTGTCCAGCCATTAGATGAGGTAAAACGCAGAGGAGTGTCGACTTATACACCAGCGTTGGTTGGATGGTTCGAATTCAACCGACACTCACGTATCGAACATTGGCTGGATGCAATTACGTCTCCAGCCAATACCCTCACAGGAACAATTTGAATCCTGTTCGGTTGGGTAATAATTACACTTGTTTTAAAAGAATGTTATGTGGCGTAAGGGGTACTGTTTCAGGGATGGGATCAGGCGAGGGATAGGATCAGATCGCCTGATCCCATCCAGGTCCTGAGTCAGCACGGCCAAGTGGAAGAGGTATTAAATCATTTTTGGGTTTTGGGGGTCAATTCTGTGCCCTAAAACTAAGGGTGTCAATCGGTATTGTATTTGGTATTTGGTATTCAATACGGTTTGGTACAATACAAATGGCAAAATGGTGATACGGATAATGTACCATACCAATTGCGGTTCCAATTTTCTATAGTACTATTACCATATCGGTTCGGTACGGTTTTTATTTAATATCATATACGGTTTTATTCGGTATTATACCAGTTTCTTACTATACCAAATTTGGTGTATAAGAAAGAAAAAATCGGTATAAATTTATACCAGTTTATATTCGATATGATTTTAGTATTTGGTATGTATTGACCGGTTTGGTTCATAATACTAATATCGTATCATACTGGCTTTGATTCTGTTTTTCCATACCATTACCGTACCAGTTCTAATCCAGAACGGTTCGATATATAAAACCGGAATTGGTACCAAATTGGCACCCTTACCTAAAACCTTGGTGGGGTGTTAAAACTGATGAGAGCAAAAGATGATATCTGGATAGAAAAAAAAAAATCAAAATTATTGCAACACATCCTTAGGAATAAAAAGTTATTTAAAGAAATATAATGAAGCCCTACTGTTACTCAAATCTGGTAAACAAATATGGGCAAATATATGAAACTCCCATACAATAATCATCTATCAATGATATTGAAGAGAATCATCCACGTTCACAAACACAAAATCCACACAATATACATGGAAAACATTAAGGGAAAAAAAAACCACTACACATCATCAGTCAAGCATTCTCAGAAGCAAATGCTTTCTTTCCGGGGGGCAATGCATGAAGGCCTCTCTCCAGTTCGGGTCATCCATAATCCGTTTCACTGCTTTCATATACACATCGTCCCCGATCTCAGTGAGGGTGCTCAGCATGTCCATACACTTCCCAATGGAGTAGGGGTTATCATAAGGGGAAGATGTGGAGGTAACATTGATCTTGTCCATCCTGGCTCGAAACAAGTCAGCAATGACATTGCAGGCCATTGAGAAGTCTGAGATCCTGTTCCTGCTCCTGCTCCTGCTCCTGCTCCTGCTCCTGCTCCTCTTGGCATTCAGAATCCAATCATGCCTATAGGTTTCACATTGGGGGTTCTCTGCTGGCCCTCCCCCATCAGTATTATCCAACCCACCATCCAAAGGCGTGGTCAGACTCGTGAGATCAACATCCTCATCATCCTCATCATCTGTGTTTGGAACATCCTCAAAGTGACCAAGTGCATTATCCCCGTTTACATGTGTATCTCCAAATATCATTTGAAGTTCCGGCCATTGAGGAAGACCAAATTTTTTGAATTTTGCCCAATGGGGGTTAGCCTGACATATATAAGGGTTAAACTATCAGAAATACTAACCAAATCTTTCAAATTACAATTTGAGTAATTATAGCTAGTGAAATTCTATTACCTTGATGTGCCTATCCCATACACCATCATCGTCAACGGTGCATGTCCTGGTCGAAGAGTTCCAATGGAAGCCAGAGGTCTCCAACAAATTTTTAAAATTGTTGTAATCTTGCCTCAATTTGTTCATCTTGTTCCGAAACTGCATCATGGTATATCTATGACCAGTTCTTGCCTGAAACTGAGTCTTAATGTTATTCCACCCAGCCTTCTTGAATGTACTGGTAGTTCGGTTTCCCTTCTTCATCTCATCTACCATTAACATGACATATATATCAACCTCAGACTTTGTCCACTTTGCACTCTCATTGTAGGGTTGTGAACTGCTAGCCATGTCTTCCAATCCTTACCCCAACCAAGATACAAGTGATAACCAGAAACCAAAAGTTAACTTGAAATCTGTCCAATATAATGGATCACTAGTGACAAAGCCCAATTTATTGGTTTCCAAGAAGCATTACATCATAAACAATATAGTCTCAGATTGAAATTGAAAGAGCAAACAGGACTGCCAAAGTTAAAACTAATAAATTCTGATGTATTAGGTTCATACATGTCATACGTAAACACAAAATGGTTCAGAATTCATAACGTGAAACGAATACATAAAGTGAAACCATTTGGTCAGGACTGTGCAACTCAAAGCATTCTGTAAATAGAATACTTAGCTGGACAATAAAAGTAATCTGGAATATATATATATATATGGAAAAATTTCAGCTACCACCCAAAAAGAATTGATTAAATCACCTACCACCCAAGTTAGACAAACATTAGTTAATGGACTGACCAGAAAAAGTTGAACTTGTGTGTGGACGTTTATACCCCTTTCTTCTTCCTCTCTGTTTCTCTGCAATATTTTATCCAAAAAAAAAAAAAAAAAGGAAAAAAGAGCTCAAATGTTCCGGAAAGATTTCTCAATCCTCTCCTTCTCCTTTGCCATCAGTCGGATATGATGAGGGCAAGGAGAATAGTGAACACCTTTCTCAGCCTCGGACTCGCAAGCAAACCAAGAAACCCAAGGAATCCAAGCAATCATTTGAGAAGGAGTTGCAAGAAATTCAAGGGAAGCTTGCACAGTTGCGAATTGAGAAGGAGAAGACTGAAGAGCTCTTAAAGGTCAGAGAAGAGATGCTGAAGCAGAAAGAGGAAGAACTTGAAAACCAGGGCAGAGAGTAGGAGAAGCTGTTGTTGAAGCCAAAGAAGCTGCAGAAATTGAAGGAGTTCAAACCCACCATGGTACATCCGGTTGATCGCTCTTTTTTAGGTTAGCTTTTCTTGATCTTGATTTCTGATTTGACATTTACTCTGTTTCTCTTGACTTCATGCAGAACTTCCTTCTTGTTCAATCTGTGAGAAACATGAAGCAAGAGAAGAACATCAAGAGCAGAAACGTTAGCCCAGAAGAGAGAAACCCCCAATTGCATCCTTCATCCTTGATAGTTCCTCTACCTGAATTTGAAATCATTTTATTTTAATTTTTGTTCCCACAACGAAGTTCTTGAGATAGAAATTGCAAGAAAACTACTAATGGAGTTGGATTTTTATTTTTCTAATCGGGTACTAAAATGAAATCCAAACAAATCAATCGGAGATCAAAGTAGTCCAGATTGATTCAAGGGGTACTCAAGCTTAAAAATAAATATAAAAAAAATGTATTCTCGCAGAGAACTTGACAATAAGGGTATTATTGTCATTTAAGTATTTTGTAACGGCTGACATCAGCAACTAACGGCTCTGTTAGTTGCTTTTGGATCGTTTTGATAAAAGTTTGTCTAACTTGGGTGGTAGGTAATTTTTTTAAAAAACTTGGGTGGTAGCTGAAATTTTCCCTATATATATATATATATATATATATATATATATATATATATATAGTTTGACAGGGGCATTGGTCTGGAACATCTCACCCACCCCATAACACCCTTCCATTTTATCTAACTACCCGCAAAAGCCCCATTTTGAAAACTGCTCCCCCAGCCAACCCCTCCCCCCACACACACGGGGGCCTCTTTGCCAATAGCATGGTTTCAAGGATAAGTAAATACCGATCAGGAAATCAGAACTCAGAAATCAGAATCATGTGATTGGTTTCCATATATCTATGGGACAGGTTCAATATACTGCACCCAGTGATAAGCTGATCCACCCTCTGGCAGTTTCAACCTTTTGCTCACTTGTGCTGCCAATCCATCCTCTTGTGAATAGGCCACTGCAATCTGATCCAGATTGGTAATGCCTACGAAGAATCAAGGATCTGTCACCAATTCTAAATCCTTCAATTGAATCAGTACTTAGGATACATGACAAGTTATTGGAACCAAACCTGTGTATGGGTCCTGTATCCCTTGACCTAACATATACTTTGAAGGCAGGAAGAAAAAAAGGAAAGAAGACAAAACTAAATGCAATATGTTATATCCATCCTAAGTGCCTAACTTAGACAGCCACATTAGTAACCCGAACAGATGTGAGAACAGGATGAGTGGAAATAACAGCACTGATCCCATCATTGACATCCATAAACTCAGAGAAGCAAAGCCAAACCATATGGGACTTGAGACCTAATCTCTGAGACTGATGAAACAAGTGAAGCTACTTAGAAATTATACCAGCCCATTCAAACAGATGTGACAACAGGATGAGTGGAAAAAAACAGCACTGATCCCATCATTGACATCCATAAACTCTGAGATGCAAATCCAAACCATATGTGAATTCAGATCTTAACTGGGGAGAAACATATGGGGTCTCAAACGATTGGTTGAGAAAATAACAAATAGAAATAACTCGTTTCCTTTTCTAGGAACCCTGGTTTGTGTTCCCAAACGATTGGTCGAGAAAATAACAAAAGCAGTAGCTTCAACTCCAACACCCCAACCTATTTATACTTTCAAGAAGAGCAAGGAGGGGGGGGGGGGGGGGAAGATACAATTTTTCCTTTCTGTAACTCTGTATTACTGTCATTGACACCATTTCCAAACCCTACATATCATCTATGGGTCAAGACTCAAAATCCCAAAACTAATCAAAGAAAACAATCTCGGAAAGTAGAATTCAGTGTAAGAAACTACGAAGAAATAAACAAGCAGCTGTCCGGCTTGATGATGAAGCACACAATAGCAACAGCTACAGACAATGTTCGACCTGTACAAAAATAAATTAAAAAACTCAGATATGATGGAGCACTTACTCAATTATGAAGGAGCACTTGTGGCTTGAACTTTTTGATGGATGGAGATCCGGACGCCCAAACTTGAAAGAGAACAAAACTGGGTTATACGCTTATCACATAAATCAGAGAAATGCCACCAGAGAAACTGGTGAGAGATATGGGAGAGAGAGAGAGAGAGAGAGAGAGAGAGAAATTGGTGACAGAAACAGCGAAGGGAAAATACAGGAGCGAGAGAGGGAGACGGAAGGCAGGCACAATGCCAGTGGAAAGACCAGCAAATGGTGTCAGAGAAGAAGCAGAGAGAGAGAGAGAGAGAGAGAAAGAAGATACCTTATGCAGGTTTCGGCCCTCAGGGAGGAGGGCTCGTGAGTGTCAGGATTCCACAGCTCGATTTATTTCTTGTGATTCTTTCAATTGTGCTCCCAGAACAGAACAATAATTGTTCTGTGTCTTTCTTTTTTGTCCCAAGTGTCCAGTTCGTTCACTTGAACACAAAAACAAACCAGCGTGCCAACTATGTTTCTACTCTAAAAGTGTTCCCATAGAATAAAAGAACACAGAAAACACTCCTGCGGACTGTTACCAATCGTAGCCTAAAACAATAACACAAAGGAGGAAATGTTCAAAAAAGAAAGTGAAACAGTAAAATCAATTGGCTCAATGCCATGAAGTAAGAAACCAACGAGACAAATAAAGAACAAGTCTCTCTAATTCTTTTTCTGGATAAGAGGAGATTTTTTTATTGAAAAATGAGAAAGGGGGTTTTGCAGAGCAAGACAGCCAAAATAGCGATTCAAGAGAGAATGCACACAACCCCCCCCCCTTTTCTTTCTTTTTCCCACTGATTTCTAATGTCATAGAGAATAAAAAATCAAAAGTCAGAAATTGAGAGAGACACCACAAGAGGTTATCTTTAATCCTATTTACAATACATGGACAGCAGCAACATCTCTGTTGAAGACCCCATCATTTCTGGCTCCCAACAAGCATCAAATAACAACCCCTAGGATTAGAAGCCACAACCTCTTACCTCTACCTCAAATCACATACTGCAAAGCATCTTGCTTCAGCCTGAATATTATCCAAATAGAATAACTTTCATCTCAAGCACCCCTTTAACCACATGTATCAAAACTTTGAAATGCTCCTTTATTCAATGCATAACTAGCTGCCAAGATCATCATTATCAGATAGCTTGCCGCACCAGCCTTGTAGAAAAATAGAATCAACAATAGGGCAGCTACAATCTAGAAAGCCTGCAAGAATCATAAGGAATAGAATTATCAAGAAAAAACTACCTTGGGGATTTCATTAATTTACATCAAGACTTCAGCCCTACTGCGAACAAACAGAGAAAAAAGCTACTGTTGTTTGGGAAGCATGTCCAAGTAAGCAAGCAGCTCCAGAAAGTCAACAAAGAGTACCATATCCGGTTTTTCCAAAAAGATTTCATGCCGAAGTTGTGTTGATATAAAGATAGTTAGATACAAGTGATCGCCAGTTCTTACAAAAAAAATCAAATCACAATATCAGTAGATTAGTTGTATGAAACAATATAGGTCTAACACCAATTTCAGGGGGAAAATATTATTGCCATTGTTTTGATAAAAAGCAAGCTGCCATCCACTAATTGCGAAACAAGAAGTAACTAAACCAGAGGTGCAATACAGGACACCCCCCAGCAAAACAAACAGACAATAGAACTCCCAGATTTTTATCATGGTTTCAGAAACCTATGACCACGTTGGAAGAGAAGTGGGAGAATTTGGGAGAGAGAAGAAAAGTAGCACGAGAAAGAGAGAGGGAGGGAGAGGGAGGGAGAGGGAGAGAGAGGGGGGTGCAGGCAGATGGGGGATCATAGAGAGAGGAAGAGAGTACAGGATAAAGAAGGAAAGGGAGGGAGAGAGGGTATGAGAAGAAGATTAAATCTATTATAAAGGATAATAATTAGAGAGAGAGAGAAATTATAGGGTTTAAGAAGGGGTAGTTATCTATGTAACAATGGAATGTGACATTTCAAAAAATCACAAGACAAATTTAAGCCATCTATTTTTAATGTGCTTTTAATCTAAACTGTCGTCACACTCCAATTTCGAGAGTGTAATCTAATGTTTAGAACACTAGTACACATGCACAGACATATGCGAGATGCATGCCAATACAAAAAAGGATATTTGATTGAATTGGCACCTGAAATTTGACATATGGCTATTCTAAACCATGTCCTTGCTATCAAACGGTCAAAGTAGACACATCATCTATCCATGTGGCACAATAAATGCTTTATGACATTTGAAGAAATAAAAACCCTTGTGACAATAATAATTTGCCTTTAAAGAGATGTATTTTTATAAGAGAGAAATTATAGGGTCTAAATATAGGAAGAGAGGTGGGAGAATTAGGGGGAGGGGGAAGTGCAGAAAGAGAGAGAGTGGATGCGGGGAGAAGGGGAAATCATGGATAGAGGGCTAAAATTTCAGATAAGGAAAGTGGGAGAGAGAGAGAGAGAGGGTATTAAAAGAAAATAAATTCTATTACAAAGAATATTCATCTAAGGATATCTGCTTTCATCGTGGAAGGTGTGTGGATTTTTCCGACAGTCACCTCTCCCTTACGATCTATTTTTTATCTTGCAATGGAGATTCCCTTGGTTCCAAATGGCAAAGATTGGCTGCTTTGGGAAGGAACTCAAAATGGTGCATTTTCTGTTCACTCTGTTTGGGATTTGTGCCGAGTGAGAGCTACCCCTCCAATATGGGCGACTTCGGTGTGGAATAAAATGCTTGTTCATAGAGTGTCGGTTTTTTGTTGGTGCTGGTGTCACAAACAGTTGCCAATAGATGAAAAGCTATGGCATAAAGGAGTGGACCTTGCATCTAGGTGCCATCTTTTCCATAACACTGTGGATTCTTATTATCATATCTTTCTGGATTGCATGGTAGCCAAAGAAGTTTGGAACAATTTTTTGCGGTGCTTCAACTTAGTTTCGGGTGGTTTTGATAGTGTAGAATTTCTATTCTCCTGGTGGAAACGCAAGAAGCATGTAGTTGCCCTCAAAGATCTATGGGAGCCGAGCCTTTTGTTGTGACATAGTGCATATGAAGAGGTAGAAACTTGGCATGCTAGGAAGGAGATAGACTCATAGACCCTCAGCTGCTCGAAATTTGGGATGGGTTGAATCATCTCTGCAAGATTTGACGATTCGGTATCCTTGTGGAATAGTTGACGTGATGGATTGGGGGGTGGTGATCCGATTGCACCTCCGTACTTGTCCGGGTAAGAGCTAAAGTGGTGAGACAACTTCAATGGTCGAAGCCATTTGAAGAATGGATCAAGCTTAATAGCAATGGATGTGCCATGGGGAATCCAAGAAGAGCTGGTGCGGGGCCAGGGGGTGTCTTTCGTGATAGAGCTGGCAAGGTTCTGTTGGCATTTTCAACTTATTTAGATGTCACCACGAATTCCCTAGCTGAATTAGTGCTATATCCTTGGGATGCAGCCATCTGTGGATAGAGTGTGATTCGTTAGTTGTGGTGGACTGTCTTCTCCAACAAAAGATACCTTCGCGTTGTCTTCAACGGTGGAATAGTGTATTTCCAGCGCTCAGCATAATGCATTGGTGAGTCACTCATGGCTTAAGGGAAACTAATATAGTAGCTGATAACTTGGCAAAATATGCTGCTCAACATCAAATTTCATCGAGTTGGACTTGTTATCCAGATTTTGCTAGAGATGTCATTTGGGATGCCTCTGAGCGTCCATGTTATAGGTTATGCTAGTTTTCTTTTCTTTTATGGGTTGGTCCTTTCCGTACTGATGGCAATGCCAAAGGTGGGGTGGGATCTTCACATGCCTTTATAGTTCTTTATTCCTTATATTTTCTAATAAAATTTTCAGATCTTTAGCAAAAAAATAAAAAAATTTATCGAAGGCTATTTCTATAAAAAGTAAGCTTAAAGCCAAGGAGTTGCCATGTGAAGACTACAAAATAGTGGAAACATATGCTACAGAATTAAGAAATGGAGGTATACTAAAATAGTAGTTACGAAATAAAGAGCAATTAATCCGATATACTTCCATGGTTCAAGGTTTCGATCAAAACCAGTGGTTTCGGCTGAGATATCTCGGTTTCGTTGGTTTCGAGCCTAGCCAAAACGAAACCCAGGCTCAAATCCAAAAAGTATCAAGTTTCGGTCGAACCCATGTTGGGTTAGACCAAATTTCGATAAATTTTATATTTTATTTACTTAAGATATTATTCATAAATAAGCAAATACCCCCCATCATTTGAATCCAATAAAAATAGTCTAAAATTCAAATTCCAGAAGGATAAAAAGTCAACCCTCCAGTTCAAGAACAAAACCGTATTTTTTGGGGCAGGGGCGATTTTCAACTTCCAAATGCTAGGCTTTTTTTCAAATATAAAAATTTCATAAATCTTATTATAGTAAAGCATCACTAAAAACCAAGAACGCGCCAAAATAATCTCTTACTTTGATGCCCAAAAAATATTTACATTCAGACGACTTTAAACAGCATTCGCGTACTCCGAACAAGGTTTGACCATAGTGTAACTCCTTCATTATAACTCGGATTCAAGCAATCTCGGATTTGTTGGAAAACTAATTATGCTAGCTTTGCAATAAATTCGAGATTGCTTGAATCTGGACTATATTAAAGGAGTTACGCTCCGATCTAATTTGTTAGAAATTCGCGAATGTTACTTATAAATACGTGTTGCCTACATAACTCTAGACACAATCTCAGGTCTCATCGTACCCTAGCAAACTTGGGTCCACAACACATATTATCATTTTTTATGTTTTTATTTAAACCACTGTTAGTTAAAACGCGTTTAAAACGCGTTTAAAACGGCCGTACCGTACTCGGCCGTTTAAAACGCGTTTTCCCGTATTGATCTGGGAAATACGGCAAAAAACGGCATACGGGAACCCCTGCCGTTTTAAACGTGTTTTAAACGCGTTTTAAACGTGTTTTAAACGCGTTTTAAACACGTATCCGTTTTTTATGATAAAAACGGTTGAAAAAAATAAAATAAAATTACATTTTTATCCTCTAACGTTTAAAAGTTAAAACTTGCTTTTAAACTTTTGAATTTTGATTCTGAGTCTTCTAAGTCTCTGACCATCGTTTTATAAAGTATTAGAGTTTGATTTTTTTACTTTTTGTTTTTTAACTCTAAATGCAACACATTTATCGATAAAAGTTTTAACTTTTAACCATCAATCAGATTTAGATTTTTTTATTTTTTGTTTTTTTATCTTGAAATCCCCAATTCCCAATGACCATCGTTTTATTATAGAGTATTAGAGTTTGACTTTTTTTACTTTTTGTTTTTTAACTCTAAATGCAACACATTTATGGATAAAAGTTTTAATTTATAACCATCAATCAGATTTAGACTTTTTTACTTTTTATTTTTTTATCTTGAAATCCCCAATTCCCAACGACCATCGTTTTATAGAGTATTAGAATTTGACTTTTTTACTTTTTGTTTTTTAACTCTAAATGCAACACATTTATCGATAAAAGTTTTAAGTTTTAACCATCAATCAGATTTAGACTTTTTTACTTTTTGTTTTTTTATCTTGAAATCCCCAATTCCCAACGATTTAACCCTAAAGTAAAGTAAAAAATTAAAATCTTCACTCTGTTCTTCATCTTCTTCTCAAACGTCCACCGCTCACCTTTCTCTCTACTTCTCTGCAACTACTCCCAAGTCCCAACGGTTCTCTTTCCTTTCTATTTCTCTGCAACCACTCCACGGCGGTAAACGAGAAGCATCTATCTCAAGTCCTCAACTTCTTCGGCTCCGTGACTCCATCTGAAGATTCCTTGATCTTAACTGTAAAGTGAGTGACTGTTGCAATAATCGTTATATTTTGTCTATTTGGTTGCCTTGGAATGGTTTAGAGTTAGGGCTCAAATCATTTTCGTGTTTTTTGTAATTTATTTTCTATTTTCTGTATGGATTTGAACTTTAACTTAGGGAATTTAGGTTTTCCTCCTTCACGAATGAGAACGGTAGTGTGTCTCGTCACTGTGTCTTGTATAGTGTGGCTATGATCTGTTCAATCCTCCTTCATGACATTGGCTCTTAAACGTTTCTTGTAGAAAAATGATTGAACAGGTCATGGGCTTCATGGAATCGGCTCTTAAATTGATTCTCAAATCTGAATCAGTTTATGCATAGTAGGTAGAAGGGTTCCTTTTTATAGTGAAAAATGTAGATAAATAATTGTTTGTTATGTCTTCAATTCCAAATGGGATCCCACTATTGTAAATAAAATTATTATTAGTTGTTTTAATGTATTTAATTCCAAATGGGATTTCACTGTTGTAGGTAAATAATTGTTTTTCTATTTGTTTGTCTTTTATGTGCTGATAGGACTTGGTGGTGCATCAATTTTTTTATAAGTTTGTAGTGATGTGTTTATTTTATTATTTCTAAAATTGGAATGCCTATGTGATTATCTAATGTAGGTATCTGAGAAAAATGGTGAGAAAAAAAGATAAGTATTGGGAACACGTAGAGATGGTTAGTTTGAACCGTTTTAAATGTAAATATTGTGATCTCAATTACTCTGGGAGTGTTGCACGCATAAAAGCTCATTTAGCTTGCAAGTCTGGGCATGATGTTCAAATTTGTTCTAAAGTCCCTGGACACATCCAAGCCGATGCCGTTGTAGAATTGAATTCAACTCTTAGTAGTAAGAAGAGAAGGAATGAGTCTATGGAAAGTGGAGTTGGTTCCACCAGTAATCAAATACATGGTGGAAGTGGAGTAAATCCTCAATCCACTATGGTAGATTTGATTTCTAAAAGAGACAAAAAATCATTGGATAGTAAAGTGACAGATTTTTTTGTGAAGAATAACATTTCCTTTAATGTTATTCAAACAGAATCTTTCATTGAGATGATTAAGGGTGCATGTCAATATGGGCCTAGTTATAAGGTACCTAGTTATTCAATTCTTCGCACCCGTTTGATTTCTGAAGAAAAAGCACATATTATGGAGTATGTCAGTAGTATAAAATCGACATGGGGAATTACTGGTTGCACAATTATGTCTGACTCTTGGACTGATTTAAAAAAGAGATCTTGGGTCAATGTGATTGCTTATTCACCAGGGGGTGCTGTGTTTTTAAAGTGTGTTGAATGTGGTACCAATAGAGTAACTGCAACATTTCTTTTTTTATATTATTTCGATGTCATTGAAACAATTGGACCAAAAAATGTTGTGCAATTCATTTCTGATAATGGTGCCAATTATATTTCTTGTGGTGATATGTTGATCGGCAAATGGCGTCATATGTATAGAACAAATTGTGCTGCACATGGGATTAATCTACTTTTAAAGGATATTCACAAGCATGTTAGATGGGTGAGGGATATTATTGATGATGGAAAGCATGTAGTGGATTATATGCATAGACATTCAACTATTTTAACATTGATGAGAGAATTTACAAATGGAAAAGAGCCTAAGCAGCCATGCAAGACAAGATTTGGTACTAATTTCTTGATGCTTCAGTCTCTTAATGCGATTGAGAATGAGTTGAGACTTCTAGTTGCATCATCCCGAATGGAGATCATTTCAATTTAATAGGGCTGAAATGGCTATAAAAACTGTTAGAATCATCCAATCTGAAACTTTTTGGGAGGGAGCAAGGGAAGTTGTTAATTTAATGGTGCCACTGATTAGGATTCTTCGCCTTGTGGATTCAGAAGGTTCCACTGCTGGTTATTTATTTGAAGCAACAGAAAGAGCCAAGGAATCATTGAGAAAATTTGTGGAGAAAGATGGGATGAAGTATTTAACCATAATGGATTTGTTTAAAAGTAGGGTGGAGAAGAACATTATCCATCATGTTCATGTGATAGCTGCAATTCTCAATCCTTGTTCTGTGTATGAAGATCGGCTTAATATTGATTCTTCTACGTTTGTGAATGCACAAGATGTTATTTTGGACAGCATGGTTCCTTTTGAAGACCGTCATCAATTCATGCAAGAAATTGTTGATTATCGCATGAAGAGCTCAAGGTTGTTCAGTGTGACAGGAAAATCAATGATGATTACTAACCATCCAAGTAAGTATGTTAGTTAATCTAATTTTTTTATTATTATTAAATATGGTATTCTTATATTTGCTTACTTTGATGATTTGTAGGGATTTGGTGGCAATTTCTTGGTAGTGAATTTCCTATGCTTCAAAAGGTTGCTTGTAGAATTTTGAGCCAACCGTGCAGTAGCTCTCCTTGTGAGCGAAATTGGAGTGCATGGGATGCAGCACAAACAAAGAAGAGAAATAAATTGTCCCCAGAAATGTTAGAGGATTTGGTGTATATCAGAATGAACTCTATGATGAAGGAGAAGTATGAAAGTCGATCACTTCAAGATGCAAGGCCAATTGATTTAGAAAAACTTAGGGATTTGCCAGAGGAAGACAATGAATTGGAGATGGAACGACTTGAACAAACATATATT
Organism: Protea cynaroides; assembly: GCA_028583415.1. Classification (NCBI taxonomy): domain Eukaryota; kingdom Viridiplantae; phylum Streptophyta; class Magnoliopsida; order Proteales; family Proteaceae; genus Protea; species Protea cynaroides. The sequence goes on from CM053268.1 coordinate 57,733,614, forward strand.
GAACCTGATCCACATTCACCTAACATTGGAGGATCTACTTCTGATGGCTTCATTCAAAATTGAAATTTAGAACTTAGAATCTTTTTGTTGTGGCTAGATTTTGAAACATTTGTTTTATTGATGATGTTAGATGATATGTATGGAATTTAAACTTTGGACATATATATTGTTATGGTGTTTGAATTTGGAAATTAGAATTTGATGATGTTAGATGCTATTGGATAATGTATTTTGGAATTTATAATAGGTTTTGAAATTAATATATAGATTGTAGAATATAGATATTATATGCAATTTTGTTTGATACTTGCAATTAGGTAATAATTCATTAATTTATGGGAGTATATTGCCGTTTTTTTCGCCGTACCGTATTAGTTTTGATCCGTTTAAAACCCGTACCGTCCGTTTTCGTTTTTTTGCCGTTTTCAAAATGTTTGACCGTTTTTTTGACCGTCCCATTTTTTTTTTTTTTTGCCGTTTAAAACCCGTACCGTTCCGTTTTGTTTTTTTGCCGTTCCCGTTTTAACTAACTATGATTTAAACTAATGTAAGAATACGTGTAAAATGGTTAAAATAGGCTACAAAAAAAAAAACTCAGATCAAGAAAAAACACTTTTGGGTCTCAAAACCAAGTTTCGAGATGTCCCGGGAAAAATACCAGGTTTCGACCGGTCGAAAACCGAGATATCTCGGTTTCGAGGCTGGCAGAAACCGGCACCTCGAAACTTGTATACTTCTGGGGTATGGAAACCATCTCAACAAAAATATTCAACTATTAAAGCAGAAGTTTAAGGGAATAAAAGCAGCCTCTTGTAAAAACAAAGCCAGGAAGTTGGATTTACCCATTACAATACACTATAAATCATATAATTGAACAGAATAAATATACAAACTAGTATCTACAGTCTTTGGGAAGGTGAATCACAAAGATTGAGAACCTCCTTAACAAGGAAGCCATTGGTAGAAAAAAAAACCATCATGTTTAAACCTCCTCATTTTGCTAAGGATTCCTTTAAACTCAATCCACCAAGAAAAGAAGATAATAAGTTTTTGATGAACTAGATCAAGGCTTTCAAAATTAGAAATTTCTAACAAGGGGAAAACTCATGGAGTGCTACTTTGCTAAAGGATCCTCATAGTTATACTAAGGAAGAAATAATATATTTAGAACATACGTTCAGATCTGAAATAAATAAACAAGACCCTTAAAGGTTAAAAAAATCTCTTACGGCAGAAGGATTGTGCCTACAACACCTACTAAAATGTATTATCCCAGACCCAAACCTATAGATCTCCAATTTGAAGAAAATAATATTTATAATTTACCCAGAATGATGGGCGGTCTATTGTATAATGGAATATTGATAGGATGTTAGAATATCAAATTATCAATCTAATGAAACATATGATGATGCATCCTACAGCCTCAAAAAGTAATGGAAATAGAGATCCGGATATAGCTTATGCTATAATATGTGGTTTCACAGGCCAACTTGGATGTTGGTGGGATTTCTACTTAAATGACCAGGCTAAGGCTCAAATTATAGAGGCTAAAAGGCATGATAGTGCATGGCATGATCATAGTTATTTAATTCGCCGAATTATTCCCGAATTATTCATACTAACCGAATAATTCGACCAATTGCGCCTTTTTATTTAGAGATAAATATTACAATTATTTCTTCCAAATCCAAATTATACCAGATAATTTGGATACTCAAAAAAAACCATTAATACTAATCTAGCAAAGGGCTTAATCCCTTCACTACCATCCCCAAACCAAGTTTTCCGAAAAAACTTAATGCCTTAACTATTTGCATCTTTTCCAATCAAGGATTAAATATGAGTCTAAAAATCACACCATAATATAAAGCAAATCATTAATTTTGTTTTCTTTTCCAATGTGGGATTAAATATGAGTAGAAAAAGCATACCATATACAAAGCAAATCATTAATTTTGTTTGATATTCCAATGTGGGATAAAATATGAGTATAAAAATTCACACCATAATACAAAGCAAGTCATTAATTTCGTTTGCTTTTCAATATGGGATTATATATGAGTTAAAAATAATATTATAATACAAAGCATAAAGAAGTAATTAATAAACATGAAAATGGGATGGGTTCCATGAGATGATTGGAAGAATTTATGAACATGTTTGACTTTATGAACATTAGCTCAACAACGGCTAATGAAATCTAACAATTCACATGTATATATTGTAATGAAATCTAATAATCAACTTTTATAAACACGTGCACTTTATTATGTATTATATTGTTATAAATTAAATATTATTCTAATTTTATGTCACTTGTATATTATGCAGGTATGTTAATTGATTGATATTGTGAAATAGGTACACCAAATATTAAAAATTAAAAAAAAAATTATCTACACCCCATCAAAGATCGTTAACATCATCTACACCCACAAGAATGCAAAAACTTCATCTACACCCCAAAACTTTGGTTGTGTAATCAAAGAAATCCACTCCGTCAGTTGATTCCCGTTAGTTGCTGATGTCAGCTGAAATGGAACCGTTGATGGACAATAACACCCTTTAAACAGAGTTAAAAGACGATTTTATCCTTTCTTCTCTTTGGTCTCATTTTATATCAGAATTTTTTTTTCTCTTCAATTTCTTCCTCTTCCTTTTTTTGTTCTTTCTTCTTGGTTCTTTTTCCCCTTCTTTTCTTCCTCCTGCTCTTTTTCTTCTACGGCCCCTTATGTGGTTATTTTTATTCCCTCTTTTTTCTTGTTCTTCTTCTTCTCTCTCCTCCCAGTCACTTTCCTCCAGCTTTTCTCCATCTATTCCTCAAAACCCAAACCAGATGATGAGCTTGGCTGCAGCCATGGCGGTAAAGTGCACAACGCTAAGAGAGGAGGAGTTGCAGACCTCGCCGATGGCCGCCATGCCAGATTCATTGCAACTGCTCCTCTTGGAAAAGGTAAGTTTCAGATGGTGGAGCTACTCCTCTTAGAAAGAAAGCTTTTCAATTTGGTTTGATTCGGTTCAAAAAATTCTTAAAACTCAAACCGAACTTCTTGTTTTTTTCTGCTGCAACTTGCCCTGACGCCAGATCAGATTTCAGATCTGTTTCATAGGCTTAATACTGGATATTCTATTCCGATATTGATTGAAATCAAGAGAGAAGGAAGTTGCGACTCTTATTCTGAAATTTCAGCTTGATTGGGCCAGTATGGCAGGAGATCTATCTTCATCAATTCTAAGTTCACGGCGACAATTTTTGTTCCATTTCGGAGTACCATCATCTTCACGGTAAATCGGAGTTCCGATCGTCTTCACAGACTCCGATCATCCCACGGTTAATGTGAACTCCTGCATATTTCCTCCTAAATATTTCTTTGCATATTATACGGTAAATAAATGATATCAAGTTTGATTAATCTCTTCATTTCTTTCAGCCATGGTCTGTGTGCCGCTCAATTCCCAATAGCGAAGGCTACATGTCTATTCCGGCTATTCGTCTTTGCCTGAACTCTGAATTGCCAATTGGACCTGACTAATCAAGCCATGGAGTATTCCCTACCATATTCAAAATTCTGAATCACCATTATGGGATCTGGAACAACGTCTTAGATCTTTTGGTTGAAGTTCCTTCCTTGATCGAAAAGGATTTGAGATGGGAGAGTTGCAATGGCAATGCCGTGGACCGCAGAGGGGAGAGTTGCAGCCGCAATGTAGTGGACTCATCATCCCCACGGTTAAGTGAAAAGGAAAGAGAGAGATAGTAAATGTAATTTCCATACAAGGTTAAACTAGTCATTCTACTTAATTTTTTAATTTTTCAATTTATAATCTGAGGGAAAAAACTGTATTTCAACAATTTTAGTGATTTCCGTCAGTGAAGTGGTCCTAGGTGATATTTTTGCAATCTTGTGGGTGTAGATGATGTTAGCAATCCTTGATGGGGTGTACGATGAAATTTTTTCTAAAAATTAACATCTGAGTTTTTTTTAGACAAACGAATAACTCCCGAACCGATCAGAATTCGAATTTTATTTTAAGTCCGGTTTTTTTACCCAATTTTTTATCGAATTCTAGAATTACCAAAACGAATCATTCCCATCTATTCTTCTTCCAAATAATACCCGAATCCGAATTTGCTAACTATGCTAATACAGGCGCCGCAGTTAAACAGGAAGTTCCAATAGTGGAAGATGATTCAGTTAATACCTTATCTACTCTATTATCTTACACTTTGTAGGAAATACTAAGATTCAAGCAAATAGATACAGGGAGGTTACCTACTCATGAAATTATAATGTCCTACCTAGTCACATTTTAAATGGTATAAGGTTGTTTTCTAGTCTAAGGTCCTTACTAGGGCAGATTGTCATGATTTTTGGAAAAGAAAAGTTCTTATCAGGACTTCCAACCTTATTGACATGGTACAAGAATGTAGTGTTTCAGCAGAACTACAGTAACACACAGTTGAGGATTCACAACCTCCACCAAGGAAGTAACAGCTAGAACTCAAACACAGGCCTCTGATTCAGATCCAACAGAACTAAACTAGTCTAATATTTTAATTTTCATTGCACAAAGAATCAAATACATTAAAAAGAAATTTCTAAAGCAACAAATGTGAAGGCACACAATGGAGTCTCATCAGAAACTAAAAGAGAGAAAGGGGAGGGTCAGAACCACGGAAGCACAGAATAAATCTGAAAGAACTTCTTCCAGACCCCACACAATGTGAGAACCCCCATGTGTACATTTTAAACTTCTAAACATAAGAATCCTTTAAATTTTACTAACAGAATACATCTGAAATAACTAACCAGCTCATTGACAAAGCAGAAAGAAACCAAGAAACAAAACAATGCCGACAAATTACGTGTTCTGAACCTAATGCATTAAATGCAACCACCTCTAATGATTTTAGCTTACAGAGAAATCAAACACAAAAAAATAATAATAATAATAATAATCACAAAATCAATTGAGAAAGCTTACAGAATATCAGCTAACTGGGAAGATGATTCTCCAAAACAGAAGAGTGATCAAACCCCAAAATGTTTAAAGCCCACCTAATATCCAATAAGGAGGCATTATCCAAACCCAAGTCTAACTCGGATATATATATATATATATATATATATATATATATATATATATATATATATATATATATATATATATATATATAGAAATCCCCTAAGTTTTTGTATACCCATAGAGGAGTTGCAGGCGGTGATGGAGCTCGTGTAGTGTAGCTCCGGCCAAAGCAAAAGGAAAAAAACAAACCCTAACCGGCTAACTGACACTAATAACGAGAGAGAGAGAGAAACAGAGAGGGAATCCTAATGCCGGTAGCAGTAACCAGAGAGAGAGAGACATACCGCCGGTGTACTGATCGCTCTCTGCGGCTTCCTCCGCTGGTTCATCTCCTTTGTGTTCTCTGTTCACCAAAAAAACAGAGGGGATTTATTCGAGTTTAATGGACATTACACTGGCTTGAGCCCTTCGAACCCGTTTCATTTATCTCCAGCGTAAATAAGCTGCAAACACTTTTGTTTATAAAAAAAATATTTAACAAAAAAACCTTTCTACCAAAAAAAAAAAAATCTGTTCTACCAAAAAAAAAAAAAACTGCTCACCTATTGCAAGATTTTTATTTAAATTAAAGAGATAGTTTAAAAACACGATTAGGTATCCATCCTTCATTTAATAGGAAATAGACAATTTTGAGGTTACACTTTTTCATTCGATGATTGAAAAACAATGATCCACAATCATGTACAAAAACTTTTCCTTTAAATTAATTTGTAGACCGCTATAACCACACTCGATGCCACAAAATTCAACCATTTTATGAAAAATTGAAATAAAATCATACTAAAAAGAACCTAATTTTAATTGAAAAAATATCAAATAAAAAAAATGGAGGTCTCGTTCATGGGTGCAGGACCCACTAGGTTTGAAACCTACAGTATATGGACGTGACAGAATCGATGAAGAATCACATAAGTGGAGGTGATCTATTCTCAGGTGATAATCATTCAATCCAATTTTCTGTTAGTTAAAACTCGTTTTAAACGCGTACCATATTGTTGTACTGTATTCGGCCGTTTAGTACGCATATTACCATATTAACCTCAAAGATACGGTAAAATTTTCATACTCCAAGCCTTGCCGTTTAATGTGCGTACCGTACCCGTAACCATATCCGTATTTTAACTTGCATTTTTCATGAGGTCCATTAATTCCACCTTGCTTAATACTCTTATTGCTTACAACATGTAACCGATGTGGGGTTTAAAGGGTTGCCATTTATTCATAATTGCTTATAAACTCATTACTTTGTTATTTTTTTTCTCACGGTTTATGAGTGGATACATCATAAATGTCATGTGTTCCCATTGATTTAAATAAAATTCTTCAATTTATGGGAATATATTGCCTTTTTTTTGTCGTACCTTTATTATATCTGATCCGTTTAAAACATGTACAGCCCGTTTTAGTTGTTTTGTTGTTCATAGAATGTTTGACCTTGTTTTACTATATTATTCTTGTTTTGTTCCGTTCCATTTAAAACCCATTCTATCATGTTTTGTTTTTTTTAGTTATTTCCGTTTTAACTAACTATGATCAAACTCAATAATTTAAAATTCAGACATTCAAGGGCAGGTTGTAATAGGAGAAAGAATTGATTGAAACATGTGGGGAAAAAAATCATACTGGAAAAAATATCATCACCGATTTATATATATATATATATATATATATATATATATATATATATATATATATATATATATATTATATATATATAAACCATTGCATGCATATAAGTTATTGCCTAAAAAAAGAAATCAAATTTTGTCGGTTGACATGATAAGGCATATTTAGTTAGTCAGATTTGATAATTTTTTTCTAATCAACTAAGAAATCAATAATGTTGAAATCAAATATGGTCCAAAATTTATGGACCTGTAAGTCCTGTGTACATAGTTTCACCCTAAATAGAATTTGTCAAAGTTACAAAATTCAGTTTTGAAAATCCAAGATTATGAGTTGTCAGAATGCATCTGCATATATAGATTTACATAGAAATAAATGTGATCAGATTGATGGGTGTCAAAATCAGAAAAAAAAAAGAAGTAAAAGACATTCAAATTAAAAAATTTCTTATCAGAATATTGAACTTATTTTTCGTTTTACAATCTATTATGCAAAATCTCTATACAAACAATATTTTATTTTTTATCAAGAATAATTTTTAAAATTATTTTTTGATAAATAAGTAAAAATAAAAAAAATACAAATTGAACCAAAACAGCCTAAGAAGAGAAAAATCATTACCAACAAGAGATAATAAAAGAAGCAAAACATTTTTTTTGGTAAGAAAAGAAGCAAAACTTTGTGACCCACTGTCAGCATTCTTCTTTTAATTTATGAATTATGAAGGCTCATAAATGAGAAGTGTGTTTTACATACATCTCATGAAAAGACTACTAAGTAATAACGGGACAAAAATTTAGACGAGAGACAGCCTTTCAGCCAGAAGCCTGCATTCGTGAGCCTGCATTCGTGTCGGCTTTCGGATGTTTGAAAGATAATACAAAAACAGAACTCCAAAATCATTGACCTAGTGGAACTGGATAATCTATGAGAATACAACAAAGAACGTGACCCAATTAATAATAAATAACATTTGAGAAACTTCAGAACCCTCTCCCCCCTCAGGCTGTAACCATTCATCCACCAAAACGCTCAAGGTGAGAAAGAATAATTCATGACCTGCAAACACCTGAATGAGGGGGTCAGCCATTCTCATAATCCTGCTTGGGTTCCTCTGGTTCTAATTTCTATCATGACGATGTTGAGTTCTTCCCACCTTCAACCCAATACTGTTTAACAGCAACCAGTATTTTTTCATCAACCAGGGGGCCATCCTCGTGATCCACCATTTTGGTAGTCCACCTCATCCCTGCCACAATCTTCTTCACCTTTATCAGCACATCAACTTCATCACGGATTATGACTGCACCCTCAGGTCTCAGAATCCTATCCATCTCTAGAAGAATGTCTTCTGCATTACACCTGTCATTGTTTTGTGAAATTTTTTAAGAAAAAGGGGTAAAAATAACAACTTAATACTATACAAAAAAAACTCATTTAGAAGCTGGAAGCTTTTCCGACTATCTTAAAATTGTGCTGGCACCATCTAGCCAACAACGGCATATGGGTATTCCAGAAGGCCAATCCAGTAAAACCTAGGCTGTGAAGTTTTGATGGTTGGAATCCAAGTTCATCAAATCTAGATCCCATATATAAGAGCCTTTGAATAAGATCTACCTTACTCCAGCCATACATACCACTACAATAACTAATACATATGTTGACTCCCAAACCAAGTCTCCGAAAAACTTAAATGATTTTCTAAACCAACAGATGCATGTTTAACTCCCAAACCAGGTCTTACAAAGCACCAACTATTCGTAAGCAATGTGTTGAGCTCCCAAACCAGGTCTTAGGAAGCACTATCCAATAGTACAAGCCTGACTGCAAAATCAAAATAAAAAAACTTACTTGTTTTTGTATAAGCTGAAAACACCATTGGCATGAATAAGGTCATATGTCCTTGGGTATGTAGAGAAAGCCTCACACCTGAACCAGGAAAGAGGAAGAATTGTCAGCAAATCAATCAAGATACAACAAAAACTAAAATAGACCAATTAGGCAATTAAGCCTGGTTCAACTAGAATTTAGGAAACACGCCTTCAGTTCAGAAAGAATGCAACTGAAGCGAGTTTGAATTCAGAAAACAAAGATTGCTGCAGACAGCATCCAACCGAGTTGAGACTCTCTCTCTCTCTCTCTCTCTCTCACACACACACACACAGGAGGAAAGCTCACTTCTCCCCCCTCAAAAAAAAAAAAAAGAGAGAGAGGGAGAGAGATGCTAAAATGTAACAAAAACTCAGACAGACGGACAGGAAAGATTTAACCTCAATAAGCTGACCCACCCAACTGAAAGAGCATGACTCCTCTATGTGTCTAATAAAGTAAAACTGGGTCACCACTGGGGTTTAAACTGGGTTATACAACCACGGCCTTCCAGATAGAGTTCAAGGAACCTGATAGGTCAGGCAGAGTTTTGTATATTGCCAATGAATGACAGCAATCTTAATTTTCCCTGACAAGCCTTCTGGTGCAGATCCTCCTGCACAAGTGTTGTTAAGGTGTCGACCTTTGCTTACTCTAGAATTTAACTGATGCTGGAACAATGAGATCTCTTTTCCTCCCTGTTGGAAATTGTGGAAAATTTCTAACAGTAGGATGGCATGGTACAAAAGGGGTAAAAAACTAATCAAGGCCCAAATTTGGTTGGGCAAACATCCAATCCATATTACACATGATAGGCAACTACAGAAGAACTTAAAATAACTGCTGTAATATGTCATGTCAGCTGACATAATTTCGTACCCCCTAAATTTTCTAATTAATGCACTCACACTCTATAGATCAAGGGCTGGATCAGCTCACACGCCACGAACAACTCAATTAGAAACAGGATTTCCAAGCCCACCCACTGAAATACAACTCTTTGCCCACCCAGCACCCTTTATTAGCTTAGCTGCTTGTTTGTAAAGTGCGAAAGCTAAAGCGCTTAAACTCTCTTATAGGGCATTGGGTCCGTTTGTGTTGTATCATAGACTTGGTATGAAAAATGCTGGCCTGTCCTTCCAATAGAACAATTTGTGGGGGGAGTACCTCAATGGAAAAAAGTTCTAAGTGTTAGTAAGGATTCTGGAGAACTTCACATGTGCCGGAGCATGACCATCAACTCATCAAGTAAGAACTTCTGGTATGTATGTGTTTTGAACCATATCAATTAATTCAAGCTTAATGCTTGCTTTCCTCCAAGGTAATGTTTTACCTCAGTGAATGCCACTTATCATTAGCAGTGATCTTGTCCTAGCATGTAACATAATATAGATTATTGCTTGCATCTGATTCTTTCCTTTTTTTTCTTTTTCTTTTTTTTCTTCTTCTTTTTTATTTTTTATTTATTTTTTATTTTTATTTTGGAGAAAAACTGTATGAAGGAAAGAAACACGGAAGGTTGTCAAATTGCAACCTGGTGTGATGGTAAGGTTGTCATATTGCAACCTGGTGGTCACGGGTTCGAAACACAGAAACAGCCTCTCCATGTTGTGGGGGTAAAGCTGAGTACATTCTGCACCTCCCCAGATCCTACAGTAGTGGGAGCCTCGTGCACTGGGATGCCTTTTTGTATGAAGGAAAGAAACAATAGAATTGTAGAAACAATGGGAAAGCTCAAGGGCCCAACTCCCAAGAGAATACAACCCATATAGAAGCAAGCTAAGAATGATTTCTTTAATAAACTAACAAACACAAACACAGAACAGCGTGTGCGAGAGAGAGAGAGAGAGAGATGCACATACATGCTCTTCCACATGCATAGGATAAAAATAACTCAGTTGGGAAGCTAAAATGGACAAATGGCAGGACTAGAAAGGCCAAATTTAAACAAATAAACCATTTTCAGTAACATAGGTATAGCAGATATACATGAAAAGCAAGAGAAACAAGGACCAAAGACTTAACACCAACCAAGAGTGATACAGTGTGAGTTGACAGTGACAACAGCACAAGGGAAAGCACAGTAAGTGCTTGGATTGAAGCAATAAGAAAACGAAACAAGAAAACAGAATATGGCCCCAGATATATTAAAGTTGTGGAACAGGTTTCACTCTTATTGCTTTGATCATATGTTACTTTTAAGGGATGGAGCAAAAACAGATCCTACTGGGTAATTTAATCTGTGAGAATACCAAATAGCATATATAGCCTAATATAACCAATGCATTTGTCTCAGATGGTAAAAACTCCAGGCAGCTAAAAAGATCAACTATCGGAATCATACAAGACACTTAAACAGGTGCCTCTTTCACCATGGATATGTATGAAGGGGCCCTTATACTGAAAGCTACATTATAGAAGCTAATTACCACATATGAAAATTACTGAACATTTTTTCTGGCGCCATACAGAAGTTGAAACCAGATTTGTTACGTTTAGAAATTACCAGTCATGATATATGCCAATCAATCCCCGTTCATAAATAACACCAAGAGTGTCTTTATCAGCAATTGTAGGTACAACATTCATAACCCAAAGTTTGGGTGATTCAAGTGCTGCTGCGAAACTTCCCAAACCAGCATTCATATCCATTATGTTGCGGTACCTCCCTGAATCAATGATATGATTGGTCTTCTTATAAGCCTTTACATGCTTCTGCCATAGTTTATTGTCATCCAAGTATGTTTCAACAGAGAATCCTGGGACAGATCCAGCAGCTATTCTAGGAGGAACCGCATTGAGCCTCTCGGGAAACGGTTTAAGCTCCCCTCCAGCAACTTCATCTGGATTATTAACCTCGGGATAAGGAGTCATACACACCTCCATTTTCTTGTACCTAGTACACCACCAAAAGGTAAAGTTCAGTGTGTAAAAATTTCACCAAGGAACAAAACAAGAGGGAAATGTTACAAAATTTAAAGACCCCAAAAAGAATAATAAAGGAAAGCAATTTAAATACATTTGTTATATCATTCTTCTATAATCTATATCAACTCCATATTTGACTGTATTTGGTAGCATTTAACTGGCCTCATTAGTTAGACAACTCCTCACATGACCTCATAAAAGTAGTGGCACCAGGAAGGCAATTTGCTTCAACAATCTTCATTTGTGATACATAAATTGTACCACCAACTGAAACAGCGTTCAGACTGTTATCAAGACCCAGATTAATCCTGATTGAATATGGCACAAAATCAAATGTCTAGAAAAAAAAAATTTAAACCAGTTCCAAAGTTATTTTTCATGTGTTATAAATGATTTACAAATTTTTCTTTCCTTCCCATTACATAATCAATTCTTTATTTCAACATTAATAGAACCGAAATTAGATAGCGGGTAGCCAGCTATCCCCGCTATCTAGCCCATATGGAGAGAACTCACGCATAGAGAGTGAAGTGACACAACAGAATTTCAAATCTCAAAACTTCACTAAATTTGATTTCTGTCTATTAAAGCAACATAGCAAATGGCCACTATATTGGTACATGAGCAAAAAAACAATTTATACACTCAAAAAGCAGTGGTTAAGAAACTGATCAAGCGGTCCACCACCCAACACACACCTCCCCCCCACCCCAAAAAAAAAAAAAAAAAAAAAAAAAAAAAACACGTAAGTGATTCAACAATCAAAAAAATTTGAAACAGCTGAAGACAGTCATGATATTGAAATCAAACTTCTGATAGAGTCAAGTCAGCTAAGTTATGAAGCTGAAAATAAGTTAAACGCCTGAAAGAGTAATCCAACCAGGAATCAACCTTGAAAAAGGAGATAAGCTGGAGCCACATCAAGTAACTCAGTTTTAACATACATTGTCACATTCTAAACCATTTGTTCTCGGCAGCTTCAGCTTGAAGTAACAAACAGGAGACAAACGAAAGCACTACTGGCAGAAATATTGCACAGCCACTGGCTAATGAATTTCCTCTTAACAACATAAGTGTTAGTTTGATTTTTAATGATAGCAGAAGTGACAAAACATAATATTAATTCTAAGGAATAATTAAGTACATAAACATACCAAACATCATTTGCACTTTTAGATTCACAAATATTTGCACCAGAATCATCTTCTCTTCCACGACATGACTCAGCATTTACCCTCTTCCTCCAGATGGCAATCTCACCCTTTTCATGCTTCTTTTCCCAGCAGAGACGTTTGGCCATCTCTTCAATCTTTCTCTGCTCCTCTTGGAGTTCCTCCTTAGCACGCTGCCATGATTGATAGTTATTCTTCCAATTAATAGGAGGACCAGACAATACCCAGTAGCCACCAGGTCTAAGAACTCGATCTACTTCCATCATGTACATGCCATCTGCAAAGAAAAGAGAATACTATCAGAAGGAAGTCGCTAGCATGAATGGAATCGATATAAAACATTAAATGAATAGCAACAATGAGCATTTATGAGAATAATAATAAAACCAATAAAGATCAATAGAACATGGTTATGTTAGTTTCAGAAAATCTAAAAACCCATTCAATTCAAAGAGAAAGTTTCCATGCTTGAAGACAACAGCATGTAGGTAAATTTACTGACCATTTCCCTGCCATGGAATCAAGCAGCGAGAACAGTGAGCCATATCAAAGGCCCTAGCTGGAAATGGCAGCTTTATGGTTCCAAGAACACCAATAACTGCTGGCACACCTCTTTCTAAAGCAAATTGAACTTGTGCTTCATGTGAATCTCTTGGCGCAAATGACATGGCTATTACATTTCTTTTCCAAAGGTATGCACCCAAACTAGCAACCTAAAGCACAATCATCAATTGTCAGCGGATTAACTGAAACACCTAACCAACAAAGTGGTCATTAGCTTCAACAGAGCTACTCAGATGTGTGACTCACAAATATAGATCATAAACCATGGAATGATTTGATTAAAAAAAACAAACATACCCCGCATCCAGTGTCCAATGCAGTTCTGACTGTGCCATTTTCAATTGGGATCACAGAAGCAAGTTGATCAATATATGTATCAGCTCCTTGAGGAAACTGTGTTCCTCCACCAGGAAATCGAAACACATTGCCCTCATATTGAATCCAGTTCTGAACAGCTTTCTCAACTGTCAAGCTCTTATATGGTGCATTTGCATAGGGTACATAATCACGACTCTTTGGCCAAGGGAATGGAGTCACATATCCTTTGGGTGCTGGAATAAGACAATGCAACTTCTCTTCCTCCGGAGGACAGTGTCTTTCTCTGTAATTCATATTCTCCCTGGGGAAGGTCATAGCACGCTTTTGATCTTGGCAGGGTGTGTAATCAGTATAGCGAGCATCACATGGCTCAAATACTGGAGCTTTTGAATCAGAATCATCAATTACCCCAGCATCACCACCATGGTGGGTCTCAAAATTCAGATTTGACAGGACACTGCAGTCTGTCTGCTTGGTGATTGCTAAAGCTATGCTGTCACCTTTCCCAAAACCACTTCTCTGCCAAGCTCCCAAAATATAGAAGAAACAACACAATCCAATGACAATAAATATAGACACAGAGCTCCGAGTCCTGTCCGATGGGTTCATTTTCATAGCCATGGTGCCCCTGCAATAGTTTCCAAACTGTCTCAATATAAGCAAAAATAAAGCATCAAGGAGTACAATCTTAAACAGAAAATGCTCAATCCATATGTATTTGTGGGACTCAAATGACGATTAAAATGGGAGACTGAAATCATCTACGTGCAGCCCTCTTCAAGATCAATCCACTCCTTTTGAAGGCACTATTTTCTTCTTTTTCTTTCCTAATTAGAAGAGCGGACAAGTCTCTTCCAAGCCCAGATCTAAACTTTTTACCACTTTTTTTTTTCTTTTTTCTTTTTTTTTTCCATTTTTTATTCGTACAAGTCAACTAGATGATAAATTGATATCCATAAACTATAATAGGAAAGTACACCCCAATCGTGATTTCACTGTTTACATTTTAATACACATTATCTTCCAGATTTAATTTCCATAACTAATTTTCAACGTGAAATATCTTCTTTGCATCAATGGAACATAAAGCAAGCACAGCAATAAAGCAATAAACTAGAAAAGAATTCCACAAACAGCATAAAAGCATCAACTTGAAGCCCACTAAGTATGACAAGAGTAAGGTTTTACTCTTCCATCTTAAGCTTGAAAGACATAAATTTGGAAGCTGTTGTAATAATTCAAAAACTAACAGCCATTTATAAATACATAATTCATAATTACAATAAGATCTCATTTTGGCAAACCAAATTAGGCGTAAAATAGACCGATTAAACGAGAGATCAACAAGCAAAAACTTGATTCAACGTCTAGAATAGTAACATAAAACCTTCAAGTCTCCACCTCCGATTTATGTCTAAAAATCGACTACAAATCAACAGAAGCAGAAACATTCCAAAAAGTATCAACACAACGTGCAATGGTGAAGAAGAAACAAGAAGATTTATAACAAGAGCTGAGATCTCGTACCAATTTCACAAAGAGAGAGGAAAACAATTCGAGATCTTGAAAACAATAGTTAGTTCATCGTCTTCATCGCCGATGCAGGTAATGTTCTTTCATCCGGAACAGAGAAGAAAAAAGCTCAAATTAAGATTAAAGAGAACGATCCAACCAAAAGTCGGCAGAACCCTGTACCTTGGAATCGGACGAAAGCGGGGCAACAGTGATGAGGTAATTAAGGTCTAGAGAGACGCGCCTATCTCTAAGGACCTCAAAACACCGTACGACATTGAAAATCTCGGTTTTATGCTTCTGTTAGACGTCTTTACGTTAAATAATTCTTATTAATTTTGTGTTACGCTCGTGTTACTCCGCCGTCCTTGTCTTTGAACCACCACCCTGGATCGGTTCGATCCTTGTCTTTGAACCACCACTGGATCATATAAATGTGAATAATGCAAGGTAGGACCTTCATGAACATTTCATATTGGTTCAAATATTAATTTATATTTTATGGAGACAGATTTCGTGCATGCTCCATATATATGTATATGGTCAGGGTATTAACTCTTGATTTGATAAAGAATGGATAGTTTTGAGATTACATTTTTTCATTTGACTGTTAAAAGTATAACCGTATATGTACATAGTCGTATAAGAAAATTTTTGCCATAATTTATTAGTAAACAGTTGAACTTAGATAAATGAAATCCAAATCCAAGATGCTGCTACATGGTTTTATTTTTAAATAAATCATTCATTTCAACCACATTTGGTGAGTATTTGTGGAATGCATTCTAGGTCAACAACATATTCTGGGTTGTCAAAAACAAAGTTTGATATGCATTCTCTCTAATGACTCATGAAATCCGTTAGAAAATGCGGTTCATTTTCGAATCCGGTCTTTAAGCCATTATGCATTCGGAGCCAAGAACGAAAATACCTTATTCTTTAGCCTGTTCTCACTTTATTTTAATAATGCATTCTCTATTATAAGAATGCATTTTTAATAATGCACTTTTAATCTAATTCCATTGTTAAATGAAAGTAGTAAGTCATAATAGTACCTTGATTTGAAATATCTTTCTTATTATATTTATTATTTTATATACTGGTGTACACATCATTTGAATTAAAATATTAATGCTTCCAAATATTATACTTTTTTAATCAAAGGAAACTTCTCATCATTACTCTCTACTTGCATTAAAAAGAACATGATTTTTTATATAAATGCATAAATAATTTGATACAAATATTTAGTTGATTACTTTGATCAAACATATTTTGGATATCTTTACGGCAAAAGATTTTATATACAGTCATATACGTATACAGTTGTTGCTTTCAATGTCAGATGGGAATAAATATTAGACAATGTATAATATTAAATTTGTTTTTTTCCTAGTGGGTGAAAGATTCGATGCAAAACTGTTTATGTAAATGGCCCGTGTATAAAAATCGAGTCCTATCTCTATATCTGATTTTGAATATAACATATTTATAAGTTGGGTTCCACTACTTTGAATCAAACAGGTGAACTTAAGAGTTAACTTTCTTTTATTGTCCATTGTCTTATTCTTAATAATAACTTTAAGTCAGGGGTAACAAAGGGTTTTTCGAAAATAATTTGAAAATTGACTTATGATTATATGTCATTCTATTCCAAATCATTATCATGTAAATTCCTTCAAATATACATATGAAGTGAATAAATATTTTTTTGGTAAGTAGAAATTTATTGATCCAAAGGGGAGGAGAACACAACAAGCCGACCTCACAAGCAGAGAGGTCAG